>OZ014523.1:52848308-54099808 GCA_963966055.1 Lathyrus aphaca | reverse complement strand
GTCCATTCAAAAAATTGTCTCAAAATTAGATTCTATGAAACTTTTTGAAATACTTGTTTCGGTTAAAAAATTGTAGTATATTATCCAGAATTTTATAATATTTTCGGTCAAAAATCAAATTAAATCGAGGAATGTTCGAAATGCTACGAAACTTTTCAGATCCTTTCTATATGTTACGAGGGAAGGTTATAATGGAAGTCATTGTAAAAAACTATCTCAAAATTATATTCTTTGAAATTTTTTGAATTACTAGTTTCGGTCAGAAAATCGTAGTATATTATACACAATTTTATATTATTTTCGGTCAAAAATCAAATAAAATCGAGGATTGTTCGAAATGCTACGAAACTTTTCAGATCCTTTCTATATTTTACTAAGGAAGGTTATGATGAAAGTCCATTCAAAAAATTGTCTCAAAATTAGATTCTATGAAAATTTTTGAAATACTTGTTTCGGTTAAAAAATTGTAGTATATTATCCACAATTTTATACTATTTTCGGTTAATAAATCAAATTAAATCGAGGATTGTTCGAAATGCTACGAAACTTTTCAGATCCTTTCTATATGTTACGAGGGAAGGTTATGATGAAAGTCCATGCAAAAAATTATCTCAAAATTATATTCTATGAAACTTTTTGAATTACTAGTTTCGGTCAGAAAATCGTACTATATTATTAACAATTTTATACTATTTTCGGTCAAAAATCAAATTAAATCGAGGATTGTTCGAAATGCTACGAAACTTTTCAGATAATTTCTATATGTTGCGAGGGAAGGTTATGATGAAAATCCATTCCAAAAATTGTGTCAAAATTAGATTCTATGAAACTTTTTGAAATACTTGTTTCGGTTAAAAAATTGTAGTAAATTATCCACAATTTTATACTATTTTCGGTTAAAAAATCAAATAAAATCGAAGATGTTCGAATTGCTACGAAACTTTTCAGATCCTTTCTATATGTTACGAGGGAAGGTTATGATGAAAGTCCATTCAAAAAATTGTCTCAAAATTAGATTCTATGAAACTTTTTTTAAATATTTGTTTCGCTTAAAAAATTGTAGTATATTGTATACATAATTTTATAATAGTTTCGGTCAAAAAATAAAATTAAATCGAGGATTGTTCTAAATGCGAAGAAACTTTTTAGATCCTTTATATATGTTATGAGGGAAGGTTATGATGGAAGTCATTGCAAAAAATTATCTTAAAATTATATTCTATGAAACTTTTTGAATGACTAGTTTCGGTCAGAAAATCGTAGTATATTATACACAATTTTATACTATTTTCGGTCAAAAATCAAATTAAATCTAGGATTGTTCGAAATGCTACGAAACTTTTAAGATCTTTTCTATATGTTATGAGGGAAGGTTATGATGGAAGTCATTGCAAAAAACTATCTCAAAATTATATTCTATGAAACTTTGTGAATTAATAGTTTCGGTCAGAAAATCGTAGTTTATTATACACCATTTTATAATATTTTCGGTAAAAAATCAAATAAAATCGAGGATTGTTCGAAATGCTACAAAACTTTTCTGATCCTTTCTATATGTTACGAGGGAAGGTTATGATTAAAGTCCATTAAAAAAATTGTCTCAAAATAAGATTCTATGAAACTTTTTTTAAATATTTGTTTCGATTAAAAAATTATAGTATATTGTATACATAATTTTATACTAGTTTCGGTAAAAAAATCAAATTAAATCGAGGATTGTTCTAAATGCTAGGAAACTTTTTAGATCCTTTCTATATGTTACGAGGGAAGGTTATGATGGAAGTCATTGCAAAAAATTATCTTAAAATTATATTCTATGAAACTTTTTGAATTACTAGTTTCGGTCTGAAAATCGTAGTATATTATACACAATTTTATACTATTTTCGGTCAAAAATCAAATTAAATCGAGGAATGTTCGAAATGCTACGAAACTTTTCAGATCCTTTCTATATGTTACGAGGGAAGGTTATGATGGAAGTCATTATAAAAAACTATCTCAAAATTATATTCTATGAAATTTTTTGAATTACTAGTTTCGGTCAGAAAATCGTAGTATATTATACACAATTTTATATTATTTTCGGTCAAAAATCAAATAAAATCGAGGATTGTTCGAAATGCTACGAAACTTTTCAGATCCTTTCTATATTTTACGAAGGAAGGTTATGATGAAAGTCCATTCAAAAAATTGTCTCAAAATTAGATTCTATGAAAAATTTTGAAATACTTGTTTCGGTTAAAAAATTGTAGTATATTATACACAATTTTATACTATTTTCGGTTAAAAAATCAAATTAAATCGAGGATTGTTCGAAATGCTACGAAACTTTTCAGATCCTTTCTATATGTTACGAGGGAAGGTTATGATGAAAGTCCATGCAAAAAATTATCTCAAAATTATATTCTATGAAACTTTTTGAATTACTAGTTTCGGTCAGAAAATCGTACTATATTATTAACAATTTTATACTATTTTCGGTCAAAAATCAAATTAAATCGAGGATTGTTCGAAATGCTACGAAACTTTTCAGATAATTTCTATATGTTGCGAGGGAAGGTTATGATGAAAGTCCATTCCAAATATTGTGTCAAAATTAGATTCTATGAAACTTTTTGAAATACTTGTTTCGGTTAAAAAATTGTAGTATATTATCCACAATTTTATACTATTTTCGGTTAAAAAATCAAATAAAATCGAAGATGTTCGAATTGCTACGAAACTTTTCAGATCCTTTCTATATGTTACGAGGGAAGGTTATGATGAAAGTCCATTCAAAAAATTGTCTCAAAATTAGATTCTATGAAACTTTTTTTAAATATTTGTTTCGCTTAAAAAATTGTAGTATATTGTATACATAATTTTATAATAGTTTCGGTCAAAAAATAAAATTAAATCGAGGATTGTTCTAAATGCGAAGAATTTTTTAGATCCTTTATATATGTTATGAGGGAAGGTTATGATGGAAGTCATTGCAAAAAATTATCTTAAAATTTTATTCTATGAAACTTTTTGAATGACTAGTTTCGGTCAGAAAATCGTAGTATATTATACACAATTTTATACTATTTTCGATCAAAAATTAAATTAAATCGAGGATTGTTCGAAATGCTACGAAACTTTTCAGATCCTTTCTATATGTTACGAGAGAAGGTTATGATGGAAGTCATTGCAAAAATTTATCTCAAAATTATATTCTATGAAACTTTTTGAATTTCTAGTTTCGGTCAGAAAATCGTAGTATATTATACACAATTTTATACTATTTTCGTTCAAAAATCAAATTAAATCAAGGATTGTTCGAAATGCTACGAAACTTTTCAGATCCTTTCTATATGTTACGAGGGAAGGTTATGATGGAAGTCATTATAAAAAACTATCTCAAAATTATATTCTATGAAATTTTTTGAATTACTAGTTTCGGTCAGAAAATCGTAGTATATTATACACAATTTTATATTATTTTCGGTCAAAAATCAAATAAAATCGAGGATTGTTCGAAATGCTACGAAACTTTTCAGATCCTTTCTATATTTTACGAAGGAAGGTTATGATGAAAGTCCATTCAAAAAATTGTCTCAAAATTAGATTCTATGAAAAATTTTGAAATACTTGTTTCGGTTAAAAAATTGTAGTATATTATACACAATTTTATACTATTTTCGGTTAAAAAATCAAATTAAATCGAGGATTGTTCGAAATGCTACGAAACTTTTCAGATCCTTTCTATATGTTACGAGGGAAGGTTATGATTAAAGTCCATGCAAAAAATTATCTCAAAATTATATTCTATGAAACTTTTTGAATTACTAGTTTCGGTCAGAAAATCGTACTATATTATTAACAATTTTATACTATTTTCGGTCAAAAATCAAATTAAATCGAGGATTGTTCGAAATGCTACGAAACTTTTCAGATAATTTCTATATGTTGCGAGGGAAGGTTATGATGAAAGTCCATTCCAAAAATTGTGTCAAAATTAGATTCTATGAAACTTTTTAAAATACTTGTTTCGGTTAAAAAATTGTAGTATATTATCCACAATTTTATACTATTTTCGGTTAAAAAATCAAATAAAATCGAAGATGTTCGAATTGCTACGAAACTTTTCAGATCCTTTCTATATGTTACGAGGGAAGGTTATGATGAAAATCCATTCAAAAAATTGTCTCAAAATTAGATTCTATGAAACTTTTTTTAAATATTTGTTTCGCTTAAAAAATTGTAGTATATTGTATACATAATTTTATAATAGTTTCGGTCAAAAAATAAAATTAAATCGAGGATTGTTCTAAATGCGAAGAATTTTTTAGATCCTTTATATATGTTATGAGGGAAGGTTATGATGGAAGTCATTGCAAAAAATTATCTTAAAATTTTATTCTATGAAACTTTTTGAATGACTAGTTTCGGTCAGAAAATCGTAGTATATTATACACAATTTTATACTATTTTCGATCAAAAATTAAATTAAATCGAGGATTGTTCGAAATGCTACGAAACTTTTCAGATCCTTTCTATATGTTACGAGAGAAGGTTATGATGGAAGTCATTGCAAAAATTTATCTCAAAATTATATTCTATGAAACTTTTTGAATTTCTAGTTTCGGTCAGAAAATCGTAGTATATTATACACAATTTTATACTATTTTCGTTCAAAAATCAAATTAAATCAAGGATTGCTCGAAATGCTACGAAACTTTTCAGATAATTTCTATATGTTACGAGGGAAGGTTATGATGAAAGTCCATTCAAAAAATTGTCTCAAAATTAGATTCTATGAAACTTTTTGAAATACTTGTTTCGGTTAAAAAATTGTAGTATATTATCCAGAATTTTATAATATTTTCGGTCAAAAATCAAATTAAATCGAGGAATATTCGAAATGCTACGAAACTTTTCAGATCCTTTCTATATGTTACGAGGGAAGGTTATAATGGAAGTCATTGTAAAAAACTATCTCAAAATTATATTCTTTGAAATTTTTTGAATTACTAGTTTCGGTCAGAAAATCGTAGTATATTATACACAATTTTATATTATTTTCGGTCAAAAATCAAATAAAATCGAGGATTGTTCGAAATGCTACGAAACTTTTCAGATCCTTTCTATATTTTACTAAGGAAGGTTATGATGAAAGTCCATTCAAAAAATTGTCTCAAAATTAGATTCTATGAAAATTTTTGAAATACTTGTTTCGGTTAAAAAATTGTAGTATATTATCCACAATTTTATACTATTTTCGGTTAAAAAATCAAATTAAATCGAGGATTGTTCGAAATGCTACGAAACTTTTCAGATCCTTTCTATATGTTACGAGGGAAGGTTATGATGAAAGTCCATGCAAAAAATTATCTCAAAATTATATTCTATGAAACTTTTTGAATTACTAGTTTCGGTCAGAAAATCGTACTATATTATTAACAATTTTATACTATTTTCGGTCAAAAATCAAATTAAATCGAGGATTGTTCGAAATGCTACGAAACTTTTCAGATAATTTCTATATGTTGCGAGGGAAGGTTATGATGAAAGTCCATTCCAAAAATTGTGTCAAAATTAGATTCTATGAAACTTTTTGAAATACTTGTTTCGGTTAAAAAATTGTAGTATATTATCCACAATTTTATACTATTTTCGGTTAAAAAATCAAATAAAATCGAAGATGTTCGAATTGCTACGAAACTTTTCAGATCCTTTCTATATGTTACGAGGGAAGGTTATGATGAAAGTCCATTCAAAAAATTGTCTAAAAATTAGATTCTATGAAACTTTTTTTAAATATTTGTTTCGCTTAAAAAATTGTAGTATATTGTATACATAATTTTATAATAGTTTCGGTCAAAAAATAAAATTAAATCGAGGATTGTTCTAAATGCGAAGAAACTTTTTAGATCCTTTATATATGTTATGAGGGAAGGTTATGATGGAAGTCATTGCAAAAAATTATCTTAAAATTATATTCTATGAAACTTTTTGAATGACTAGTTTCGATCAGAAAATCGTAGTATATTATACACAATTTTATACTATTTTCGGTCAAAAATTAAATTAAATCGAGGATTGTTCGAAATGCTACGAAACTTTTCAGATCCTTTCTATATGTTACGAGAGAAGGTTATGATGGAAGTCATTGCAAAAATTTATCTCAAAATTATATTCTATGAAACTTTTTGAATTTCTAGTTTCGGTCAGAAAATCGTAGTATATTATACACAATTTTATACTATTTTCGTTCAAAAATCAAATTAAATCAAGGATTGTTCGAAATGCTACGAAACTTTTCAGATCCTTTCTATATGTTACGAGGGAAGGTTATGATGGAAGTCATTATAAAAAACTATCTCAAAATTATATTCTATGAAATTTTTTGAATTACTAGTTTCGGTCAGAAAATCGTAGTATATTATACACAATTTTATATTATTTTCGGTCAAAAATCAAATAAAATCGAGGATTGTTCGAAATGCTACGAAACTTTTCAGATCCTTTCTATATTTTACGAAGGAAGGTTATGATGAAAGTCCATTCAAAAAATTGTCTCAAAATTAGATTCTATGAAAAATTTTGAAATACTTGTTTCGGTTAAAAAATTGTAGTATATTATACACAATTTTATACTATTTTCGGTTAAAAAATCAAATTAAATCGAGGATTGTTCGAAATGCTACGAAACTTTTCAGATCCTTTCTATATGTTACGAGGGAAGGTTATGATTAAAGTCCATGCAAAAAATTATCTCAAAATTATATTCTATGAAACTTTTTGAATTACTAGTTTCGGTCAGAAAATCGTACTATATTATTAACAATTTTATACTATTTTCGGTCAAAAATCAAATTAAATCGAGGATTGTTCGAAATGCTACGAAACTTTTCAGATAATTTCTATATGTTGCGAGGGAAGGTTATGATGAAAGTCCATTCCAAAAATTGTGTCAAAATTAGATTCTATGAAACTTTTTAAAATACTTGTTTCGGTTAAAAAATTGTAGTATATTATCCACAATTTTATACTATTTTCGGTTAAAAAATCAAATAAAATCGAAGATGTTCGAATTGCTACGAAACTTTTCAGATCCTTTCTATATGTTACGAGGGAAGGTTATGATGAAAATCCATTCAAAAAATTGTCTCAAAATTAGATTCTATGAAACTTTTTTTAAATATTTGTTTCGCTTAAAAAATTGTAGTATATTGTATACATAATTTTATAATAGTTTCGGTCAAAAAATAAAATTAAATCGAGGATTGTTCTAAATGCGAAGAATTTTTTAGATCCTTTATATATGTTATGAGGGAAGGTTATGATGGAAGTCATTGCAAAAAATTATCTTAAAATTTTATTCTATGAAACTTTTTGAATGACTAGTTTCGGTCAGAAAATCGTAGTATATTATACACAATTTTATACTATTTTCGATCAAAAATTAAATTAAATCGAGGATTGTTCGAAATGCTACGAAACTTTTCAGATCCTTTCTATATGTTACGAGAGAAGGTTATGATGGAAGTCATTGCAAAAATTTATCTCAAAATTATATTCTATGAAACTTTTTGAATTTCTAGTTTCGGTCAGAAAATCGTAGTATATTATACACAATTTTATACTATTTTCGTTCAAAAATCAAATTAAATCAAGGATTGCTCGAAATGCTACGAAACTTTTCAGATAATTTCTATATGTTACGAGGGAAGGTTATGATGAAAGTCCATTCAAAAAATTGTCTCAAAATTAGATTCTATGAAACTTTTTGAAATACTTGTTTCGGTTAAAAAATTGTAGTATATTATCCAAAATTTTATAATATTTTCGGTCAAAAATCAAATTAAATCGAGGAATATTCGAAATGCTACGAAACTTTTCAGATCCTTTCTATATGTTACGAGGGAAGGTTATAATGGAAGTCATTGTAAAAAACTATCTCAAAATTATATTCTTTGAAATTTTTTGAATTACTAGTTTCGGTCAGAAAATCGTAGTATATTATACACAATTTTATATTATTTTCGGTCAAAAATCAAATAAAATCGAGGATTGTTCGAAATGCTACGAAACTTTTCAGATCCTTTCTATATTTTACTAAGGAAGGTTATGATGAAAGTCCATTCAAAAAATTGTCTCAAAATTAGATTCTATGAAAATTTTTGAAATACTTGTTTCGGTTAAAAAATTGTAGTATATTATCCACAATTTTATACTATTTTCGGTTAAAAAATCAAATTAAATCGAGGATTGTTCGAAATGCTACGAAACTTTTCAGATCCTTTCTATATGTTACGAGGGAAGGTTATGATGAAAGTCCATGCAAAAAATTATCTCAAAATTATATTCTATGAAACTTTTTGAATTACTAGTTTCGGTCAGAAAATCGTACTATATTATTAACAATTTTATACTATTTTCGGTCAAAAATCAAATTAAATCGAGGATTGTTCGAAATGCTACGAAACTTTTCAGATAATTTCTATATGTTGCGAGGGAAGGTTATGATGAAAGTCCATTCCAAAAATTGTGTCAAAATTAGATTCTATGAAACTTTTTGAAATACTTGTTTCGGTTAAAAAATTGTAGTATATTATCCACAATTTTATACTATTTTCGGTTAAAAAATCAAATAAAATCGAAGATGTTCGAATTGCTACGAAACTTTTCAGATCCTTTCTATATGTTACGAGGGAAGGTTATGATGAAAGTCCATTCAAAAAATTGTCTAAAAATTAGATTCTATGAAACTTTTTTTAAATATTTGTTTCGCTTAAAAAATTGTAGTATATTGTATACATAATTTTATAATAGTTTCGGTCAAAAAATAAAATTAAATCGAGGATTGTTCTAAATGCGAAGAAACTTTTTAGATCCTTTATATATGTTATGAGGGAAGGTTATGATGGAAGTCATTGCAAAAAATTATCTTAAAATTATATTCTATGAAACTTTTTGAATGACTAGTTTCGATCAGAAAATCGTAGTATATTATACACAATTTTATACTATTTTCGGTCAAAAATTAAATTAAATCGAGGATTGTTCGAAATGCTACGAAACTTTTCAGATCCTTTCTATATGTTACGAGAGAAGGTTATGATAGAAGTCATTGCAAAAATTTATCTCAAAATTATATTCTATGAAACTTTTTGAATTACTAGTTTCGGTCAGAAAATCGTAGTATATTATACACAATTTTATACTATTTTCGATCAAAAATTAAATTAAATCGAGGATTGTTCGAAATGCTACGAAACTTTTCAGATCCTTTCTATATGTTACGAGAGAAGGTTATGATGGAAGTCATTGCAAAAATTTATCTCAAAATTATATTCTATGAAACTTTTTGAATTTCTAGTTTCGGTCAGAAAATCGTAGTATATTATACACAATTTTATACTATTTTCGTTCAAAAATCAAATTAAATCAAGGATTGCTCGAAATGCTACGAAACTTTTCAGATAATTTCTATATGTTACGAGGGAAGGTTATGATGAAAGTCCATTCAAAAAATTGTCTCAAAATTAGATTCTATGAAACTTTTTGAAATACTTGTTTCGGTTAAAAAATTGTAGTATATTATCCAGAATTTTATAATATTTTCGGTCAAAAATCAAATTAAATCGAGGAATATTCGAAATGCTACGAAACTTTTCAGATCCTTTCTATATGTTACGAGGGAAGGTTATAATGGAAGTCATTGTAAAAAACTATCTCAAAATTATATTCTTTGAAATTTTTTGAATTACTAGTTTCGGTCAGAAAATCGTAGTATATTATACACAATTTTATATTATTTTCGGTCAAAAATCAAATAAAATCGAGGATTGTTCGAAATGCTACGAAACTTTTCAGATCCTTTCTATATTTTACTAAGGAAGGTTATGATGAAAGTCCATTCAAAAAATTGTCTCAAAATTAGATTCTATGAAAATTTTTGAAATACTTGTTTCGGTTAAAAAATTGTAGTATATTATCCACAATTTTATACTATTTTCGGTTAAAAAATCAAATTAAATCGAGGATTGTTCGAAATGCTACGAAACTTTTCAGATCCTTTCTATATGTTACGAGGGAAGGTTATGATGAAAGTCCATGCAAAAAATTATCTCAAAATTATATTCTATGAAACTTTTTGAATTACTAGTTTCGGTCAGAAAATCGTACTATATTATTAACAATTTTATACTATTTTCGGTCAAAAATCAAATTAAATCGAGGATTGTTCGAAATGCTACGAAACTTTTCAGATAATTTCTATATGTTGCGAGGGAAGGTTATGATGAAAGTCCATTCCAAAAATTGTGTCAAAATTAGATTCTATGAAACTTTTTGAAATACTTGTTTCGGTTAAAAAATTGTAGTATATTATCCACAATTTTATACTATTTTCGGTTAAAAAATCAAATAAAATCGAAGATGTTCGAATTGCTACGAAACTTTTCAGATCCTTTCTATATGTTACGAGGGAAGGTTATGATGAAAGTCCATTCAAAAAATTGTCTAAAAATTAGATTCTATGAAACTTTTTTTAAATATTTGTTTCGCTTAAAAAATTGTAGTATATTGTATACATAATTTTATAATAGTTTCGGTCAAAAAATAAAATTAAATCGAGGATTGTTCTAAATGCGAAGAAACTTTTTAGATCCTTTATATATGTTATGAGGGAAGGTTATGATGGAAGTCATTGCAAAAAATTATCTTAAAATTATATTCTATGAAACTTTTTGAATGACTAGTTTCGATCAGAAAATCGTAGTATATTATACACAATTTTATACTATTTTCGGTCAAAAATTAAATTAAATCGAGGATTGTTCGAAATGCTACGAAACTTTTCAGATCCTTTCTATATGTTACGAGAGAAGGTTATGATGGAAGTCATTGCAAAAATTTATCTCAAAATTATATTCTATGAAACTTTTTGAATTACTAGTTTCGGTCAGAAAATCGTAGTATATTATACACAATTTTATACTATTTTCGGTCAAAAATCAAATTAAATCTAGGATTGTTCGAAATGCTACGAAACTTTTCAGATCTTTTCTATATGTTATGAGGGAAGGTTATGATGGAAGTCATTGCAAAAAACTATCTCAAAATTATATTCTATGAAACTTTGTGAATTCATAGTTTCGGTCAGAAAATCGTAGTTTATTATACACCATTTTATAATATTTTCGGTAAAAAATCAAATAAAATCGAGGATTGTTCGAAATGCTACAAAACTTTTCAGATCCTTTCTATATGTTACGAGGGAAGGTTATGATTAAAGTCCATTAAAAAAATTGTCTCAAAATAAGATTCTATGAAACTTTTTTTAAATATTTGTTTCGATTAAAAAATTATAGTATATTGTATACATAATTTTATACTAGTTTCGGTCAAAAAATCAAATTAAATCGAGGATTGTTCTAAATGCTAGGAAACTTTTTAGATCCTTTCTATATGTTACGAGGGAAGGTTATGATGGAAGTCATTGCAAAAAATTATCTTAAAATTATATTCTATGAAACTTTTTGAATTACTAGTTTCGGTCTGAAAATCGTAGTATATTATACACAATTTTATACTATTTTCGGTCAAAAATCAAATTAAATCGAGGAATGTTCGAAATGCTACGAAACTTTTTTAGATCCTTTCTATATGTTACGAGGGAAGGTTATGATGGAAGTCATTATAAAAAACTATCTCAAAATTATATTCTATGAAATTTTTTGAATTACTAGTTTCGGTCAGAAAATCGTAGTATATTATACACAATTTTATATTATTTTCGGTCAAAAATCAAATAAAATCGAGGATTGTTCGAAATGCTACGAAACATTTCAGATCCTTTCTATATTTTACGAAGGAAGGTTATGATGAAAGTCCATTCAAAAAATTGTCTCAAAATTAGATTCTATGAAAAATTTTGAAATACTTGTTTCGGTTAAAAAATTGTAGTATATTATCCACAATTTTATACTATTTTCGGTTAAAAAATCAAATTAAATCGAGGATTGTTCGAAATGCTACGAAACTTTTCAGATCCTTTCTATATGTTACGAGGGAAGGTTATGATGAAAGTCCATGCAAAAAATTATCTCAAAATTATATTCTATGAAACTTTTTGAATAACTAGTTTCGGTCAGAAAATTGTAGTATATTATACACAATTTTATACTATTTTCGATCAAAATCAAATTAAATCGAGGATTGTTCGAAATGCTACGAGACTTTTTAGATCCTTTCGATATGTTACGAGGGAAGGTTATGATGGAAGTCATTGCAAAAAATTATCTCAAAATTATATTCTATGAAACTTTTTGTATTTCTAGTTTCGGTCAGAAAATCGTAGTATATTATACACAATTTTATATTATTTTCGGTTAAAATCAAATTAAATCGAGGATTGTTCGAAATGCTACGAAACTTTTCAGATAATTTCTATATGTTACGAGGGAAGGTTATGATGAAAGTCCATTCAAAAAATTGTCTCAAAGTTAGATTCTATGAAACTTTTTGAAATACTTGTTTCGGTTAAAAAATTGTAGTATATTATCCATAATTTTATACTATTTTCGGTTAAAAAATCAAATTAAATCGAGGATTGTTCGAAATGCTACGAAACTTTTCAGATCCTCTCTATATGTTACGAGGGAAGGTTATGATGAAAGTCCATGCAAAAAATTATCTCAAAATTATATTCTATGAAACTTTTTGAATAACTAGTTTCGGTCAGAAAATTGTAGTATATTATACACAATTATATACTATTTTCGGTCAAAAATCAAATTAAATCGAGGATTGTTCGAAATGCTACGAAACTTTTCAGATAATTTCTATATGTTACGAGGGAAGGTTATGATGAAAGTCCATTCCAAAAATTGTGTCAAAATTAGATTCTATGAAACTTTTTGAAATACTTGTTTCGGTTAAAAAATCAAATAAAATCGAAGATGTTCGAATTGCTACGAAGCTTTTCAGATCCTTTCTATATGTTACGAGGGAAGGTAATGATGAATGTCCATTCAAAAAATTGTTTCAAAATTAGATTCTATGAAACTTTTTTTAAATATTAGTTTCGCTTAAAAAATTGTAGTATATTGTATACATAATTTTATAATTGTTTCGGTCAAAAAAAAAAATTAAAACGAGGATTGTTCTAAATGCGAAGAAACTTTTTAGATCCTTTATATATGTTATGAGGGAAGGTTATGATGGAAGTCATTGCAAAAAATTATCTTAAAATTATATTCTATGAAACTTTTTGAATGACTAGTTTCGGTCAGAAAATCGTAGTATATTATACACAATTTTTTACTATTTCTGGTCAAAAATTAAATTAAATCGAGGATTGTTCGAAATGCTACGAAACTTTTCAGATCCTTTCTATATGTTACGAGAGAAGGTTATGATGGAAGTCATTGCAAAAATTTATCTCAAAAGTATATTCTATGAAACTTTTTGAATTACTAGTTTCGGTCAGAAAATCGTAGTATATTATACACAATTTTATACTATTTTCGGTCAAAAATCAAATTAAATCAAGGATTGTTCGAAATGCTACGAAACTTTTCAGATCTTTTCTATATGTTATGAGGGAAGGTTATGATGGAAGTCATTGCAAAAAGCTATCTCAAAATTATATTTTATGAAACTTTTTGAATTAATAGTTTCGGTCAGAAAATCGTAGTATATTATACACCATTTTATATTATTTTCGGTAAAAAAATCAAATAAAATCGAGGATTTTTCGAAATGCTACGAAACTTTTCAGATCCTTTCTATATGTTACGAGGGAAGGTTATGATGAAAGTCCATTCAAAAAATTGTCTCAAAATAAGATTCTATGAAACTTTCTTTTAAATATTTGTTTCGATTAAAAAATTGTAGTATATTCTATACATAATTTTATACTAGTTTCGGTCAAAAAATCAAATTAAATCGAGGATTGTTCTAAATGCTAGGAAACTTTTTAGATCCTTTCTATATGTTACGAGGGAAGGTTATGATGGAAGTCATTGCAAAAAATTATCTTAAAATTATATTCTATGAAACTTTTTGAATTACTAGTTTTGGTCTGAAAATCGTAGTATTTATACACAATTTTATACTATTTTCGGTCAAAAATCAAATTAAATCGAGGATTGTTCGAAATGCTACGAAACTTTTTAGATCCTTTCGATATGTTACGAGGGAAGGTTATGATGGAAGTCATTGCAAAAAATTATCTCAAAATTATATTCTATGAAACTTTTTGTATTTCTAGTTTCGGTCAGAAAATCGTAGTATATTATACACAATTTTATATTATTTTCGGTTAAAATCAAATTAAATCGAGGATTGTTCGAAATGCTACGAAACTTTTAAGATCCTTTCTATATGTTACGAGGGAAGGTTATGATGAAAGTCCATTCACAAAATTGTCTCAAAGTTAGATTCTATGAAACTTTTTGAAATACTTGTTTCGGTTAAAAAATTGTAGTATATTATCCATAATTTTATACTATTTTCGGTTAAAAAATCAAATTAAATCGAGGATTGTTCGAAATGCTACGAAACTTTTCAGATCCTTTCTATATGTTACGAGGGAAGGTTATGAAGGAAGTCATTGCAAAAAACTATCTCAAAATTATATTCTATGAAACTTTTTGAATTAAAAGTTTCGGTCAGAAAATCGTAGTTTATTATACACCATTTTTTATTATTTTCGGTAAAAAATCAAATAAAATCGAGGATTGATCGAAATGCTACGAAACTTTTCAGATCCTTTCTATATGTTACGAGGGAAGGTTATGATGAAAGTCCATTCAAAAAATTGTCTCAAAATAAGATTCTATGAAACTTTTTTTAAATATTTGTTTCGATTAAAAAATTGTGGTATATTGTATACATAATTTTATACTAGTTTCGGTCAAAAAATAAAATTAAATCGAGGATTGTTCTAAATGCTAGGAAACTTTTTAGATCCTTTCTATATGTTACGAGGGAAGGTTATGATGAAAGTCCATGCAAAAAATTATCTCAAAATTATATTCTATGAAACTTTTTGAATAACTAGTTTCGGTCAGAAAATTGTAGTATATTATACACAATTTTATACTATTTTCGGTCAAAAATCAAATTAAATCGAGGATTGTTCGAAATGCTACGAAACTTTTCAGATAATTTCTATATGTTACGAGGGAAGGTTATGATGAAAGTCCATTCCAAAAATTGTGTCAAAATTAGATTCTATGAAACTTTTTGAAATACTTGTTTCGGTTAAAAAATCAAATAAAATCGAAGATGTTCGAATTGCTACGAAGCTTTTCAGATCCTTTCTATATGTTACGAGGGAAGGTAATGATGAAAGTCCATTCAAAAAATTGTCTCAAAATTAGATTCTATGAAACTTTTTTTAAATATTTGTTTCGCTTAAAAAATTGTAGTATATTGTATACATAATTTTATAATAGTTTCGGTCAAAAAATAAAATTAAAACGAGGATTGTTCTAAATGCGAAGAAACTTTTTAGATCCTTTATATATGTTATGAGGGAAGGTTATGATGGAAGTCATTGCAAAAAATTATCTTAAAATTATATTCTATGAAACTTTTTGAATGACTAGTTTCGGTCAGAAAATCGTAGTATATTATACACAATTTTTTACTATTTCCGGTCAAACATTAAATTAAATCGAGGATTGTTCGAAATGCTACGAAACTTTTCAGATCCTTTCTATATGTTACGAGAGAAGGTTATGATGGAAGTCCATTCCAAAAATTGTGTCAAAATTAGATTCTATGAAACTTTTTGAAATACTTGTTTCGGTTAAAAAATTGTAGTATATTATCCACAATTTTATACTATTTTCGGTTAAAAAATCAAATAAAATCGAAGATGTTCGAATTGCTACGAAACTTTTCAGATCCTTTCTATATGTTACGAGGGAAGGTTATGATGAAAGTCCATTCAAAAAATTGTCTCAAAATTAGATTCTATGAAACTTTTTTTAAATATTTGTTTCGCTTAAAAAATTGTAGTATATTGTATACATAATTTTATAATAGTTTCGGTCAAAAAATAAAATTAAATCGAGGATTGTTCTAAATGCGAAGAAACTTTTTAGATCCTTTATATATGTTATGAGGGAAGGTTATGATGGAAGTCATTGCAAAAAATTATCTTAAAATTATATTCTATGAAACTTTTTGAATGACTAGTTTCGGTCAGAAAATCGTAGTATATTATACACAATTTTATACTATTTTCGGTCAAAAATTAAATTAAATCGAGGATTGTTCGAAATGCTACGAAACTTTTCAGATCCTTTCTATATGTTACGAGAGAAGGTTATGATGGAAGTCATTGCAAAAATTTATCTCAAAATTATATTCTATGAAACTTTTTGAATTACTAGTTTCGGTCAGAAAATCGTAGTATATTATACACAATTTTATACTATTTTCGGTCAAAAATCAAATTAAATCTAGGATTGTTCGAAATGCTACGAAACTTTTCAGATCTTTTCTATATGTTATGAGGGAAGGTTATGATGGAAGTCATTGCAAAAAACTATCTCAAAATTATATTCTATGAAACTTTGTGAATTAATAGTTTCGGTCAGAAAATCGTAGTTTATTATACACCATTTTATAATATTTTCGGTAAAAAATCAAATAAAATCGAGGATGGTTCGAAATGCTACAAAACTTTTCAGATCCTTTCTATATGTTACGAGGGAAGGTAATGATTAAAGTCCATTAAAAAAATTGTCTCAAAATAAGATTCTATGAAACTTTTTTTAAATATTTGTTTCGATTAAAAAATTATAGTATATTGTATACATAATTTTATACTAGTTTCGGTCAAAAAATCAAATTAAATCGAGGATTGTTCTAAATGCTAGGAAAATTTTTAGATCCTTTCTATATGTTACGAGGGAAGGTTATGATGGAAGTCATTGCAAAAAATTATCTTAAAATTATATTCTATGAAACTTTTTGAATTACTAGTTTTGGTCTGAAAATCGTAGTATTTATACACAATTTTATACTATTTTCGGTCAAAAATCAAATTAAATCGAGGATTGTTCGAAATGCTACGAAACTTTTTAGATCCTTTCGATATGTTACGAGGGAAGGTTATGATGGAAGTCATTGCAAAAAATTATCTCAAAATTATATTCTACGAAACTTTTTGTATTTCTAGTTTCGGTCAGAAAATCGTAGTATATTATACACAATTTTATATTATTTTCGGTTAAAATCAAATTAAATCGAGGATTGTTCGAAATGCTACGAAACTTTTAAGATCCTTTCTATATGTTACGAGGGAAGGTTATGATGAAAGTCCATTCACAAAATTGTCTCAAAGTTAGATTCTATGAAACTTTTTGAAATACTTGTTTCGGTTAAAAAATTGTAGTATATTATCCATAATTTTATACTATTTTCGGTTAAAAAATCAAATTAAATCGAGGATTGTTCGAAATGCTACGAAACTTTTCAGATCCTTTCTATATGTTACGAGGGAAGGTTATGAAGGAAGTCATTGCAAAAAACTATCTCAAAATTATATTCTATGAAACTTTTTGAATTAAAAGTTTCGGTCAGAAAATCGTAGTTTATTATACACCATTTTTTATTATTTTCGGTAAAAAATCAAATAAAATCGAGGATTGATCGAAATGCTACGAAACTTTTCAGATCCTTTCTATATGTTACGAGGGAAGGTTATGATGAAAGTCCATTCAAAAAATTGTCTCAAAATAAGATTCTATGAAACTTTTTTTAAATATTTGTTTCGATTAAAAAATTGTGGTATATTGTATACATAATTTTATACTAGTTTCGGTCAAAAAATAAAATTAAATCGAGGATTGTTCTAAATGCTAGGAAACTTTTTAGATCCTTTCTATATGTTACGAGGGAAGGTTATGATGAAAGTCCATGCAAAAAATTATCTCAAAATTATATTCTATGAAACTTTTTGAATAACTAGTTTCGGTCAGAAAATTGTAGTATATTATACACAATTTTATACTATTTTCGGTCAAAAATCAAATTAAATCGAGGATTGTTCGAAATGCTACGAAACTTTTCAGATAATTTCTATATGTTACGAGGGAAGGTTATGATGAAAGTCCATTCCAAAAATTGTGTCAAAATTAGATTCTATGAAACTTTTTGAAATACTTGTTTCGGTTAAAAAATCAAATAAAATCGAAGATGTTCGAATTGCTACGAAGCTTTTCAGATCCTTTCTATATGTTACGAGGGAAGGTAATGATGAAAGTCCATTCAAAAAATTGTCTCAAAATTAGATTCTATGAAACTTTTTTTAAATATTTGTTTCGCTTAAAAAATTGTAGTATATTGTATACATAATTTTATAATAGTTTCGGTCAAAAAATAAAATTAAAACGAGGATTGTTCTAAATGCGAAGAAACTTTTTAGATCCTTTATATATGTTATGAGGGAAGGTTATGATGGAAGTCATTGCAAAAAATTATCTTAAAATTATATTCTATGAAACTTTTTGAATGACTAGTTTCGGTCAGAAAATCGTAGTATATTATACACAATTTTTTACTATTTCCGGTCAAACATTAAATTAAATCGAGGATTGTTCGAAATGCTACGAAACTTTTCAGATCCTTTCTATATGTTACGAGAGAAGGTTATGATGGAAGTCCATTCCAAAAATTGTGTCAAAATTAGATTCTATGAAACTTTTTGAAATACTTGTTTCGGTTAAAAAATTGTAGTATATTATCCACAATTTTATACTATTTTCGGTTAAAAAATCAAATAAAATCGAAGATGTTCGAATTGCTACGAAACTTTTCAGATCCTTTCTATATGTTACGAGGGAAGGTTATGATGAAAGTCCATTCAAAAAATTGTCTCAAAATTAGATTCTATGAAACTTTTTTTAAATATTTGTTTCGCTTAAAAAATTGTAGTATATTGTATACATAATTTTATAATAGTTTCGGTCAAAAAATAAAATTAAATCGAGGATTGTTCTAAATGCGAAGAAACTTTTTAGATCCTTTATATATGTTATGAGGGAAGGTTATGATGGAAGTCATTGCAAAAAATTATCTTAAAATTATATTCTATGAAACTTTTTGAATGACTAGTTTCGGTCAGAAAATCGTAGTATATTATACACAATTTTATACTATTTTCGGTCAAAAATTAAATTAAATCGAGGATTGTTCGAAATGCTACGAAACTTTTCAGATCCTTTCTATATGTTACGAGAGAAGGTTATGATGGAAGTCATTGCAAAAATTTATCTCAAAATTATATTCTATGAAACTTTTTGAATTACTAGTTTCGGTCAGAAAATCGTAGTATATTATACACAATTTTATACTATTTTCGGTCAAAAATCAAATTAAATCTAGGATTGTTCGAAATGCTACGAAACTTTTCAGATCTTTTCTATATGTTATGAGGGAAGGTTATGATGGAAGTCATTGCAAAAAACTATCTCAAAATTATATTCTATGAAACTTTGTGAATTAATAGTTTCGGTCAGAAAATCGTAGTTTATTATACACCATTTTATAATATTTTCGGTAAAAAATCAAATAAAATCGAGGATTGTTCGAAATGCTACAAAACTTTTCAGATCCTTTCTATATGTTACGAGGGAAGGTAATGATTAAAGTCCATTAAAAAAATTGTCTCAAAATAAGATTCTATGAAACTTTTTTTAAATATTTGTTTCGATTAAAAAATTATAGTATATTGTATACATAATTTTATACTAGTTTCGGTCAAAAAATCAAATTAAATCGAGGATTGTTCTAAATGCTAGGAAACTTTTTAGATCCTTTCTATATGTTACGAGGGAAGGTTATGATGGAAGTCATTGCAAAAAATTATCTTAAAATTATATTCTATGAAACTTTTTGAATTACTAGTTTCGGTCTGAAAATCGTAGTATATTATACACAATTTTATACTATTTTCGGTCAAAAATCAAATTAAATCGAGGAATGTTCGAAATGCTACGAAACTTTTTTAGATCCTTTCTATATGTTACGAGGGAAGGTTATGATGGAAGTCATTATAAAAAACTATCTCAAAATTATATTCTATGAAATTTTTTGAATTACTAGTTTCGATCAGAAAATCGTAGTATATTATACACAATTTTATATTATTTTCGGTCAAAAATCAAATAAAATCGAGGATTGTTCGAAATGCTACGAAACTTTTCAGATCCTTTCTATATTTTACGAAGGAAGGTTATGATGAAAGTCCATTCAAAAAATTGTCTCAAAATTAGATTCTATGAAAAATTTTGAAATACTTGTTTCGGTTAAAAAATTGTAGTATATTATCCATAATTTTATACTATTTTCGGTTAAAAAATCAAATTAAATCGAGGATTGTTCGAAATGCTACGAAACTTTTCAGATCCTTTCTATATGTTACGAGGGAAGGTTATGATGAAAGTCCATGCAAAAAATTATCTCAAAATTATATTCTATGAAACTTTTTGAATAACTAGTTTCGGTTAGAAAATTGTAGTATATTATACACAATTTTATACTATTTTCGGTCAAAATCAAATTAAATCGAGGATTGTTCGAAATGCTACGAAACTTTTTAGATCCTTTCGATATGTTACGAGGGAAGGTTATGATGGAAGTCATTGCAAAAAATTATCTCAAAATTATATTCTATGAAACTTTTTGTATTTCTAGTTTCGGTCAGAAAATCGTAATATATTATACACAATTTTATATTATTTTCGGTTAAAATCAAATTAAATCGAGGATTGTTCGAAATGCTACGAAACTTTTCAGATAATTTCTATATGTTACGAGGGAAGGTTATGATGAAAGTCCATTCAATAAATTGTCTCAAAGTTAGATTCTATGAAACTTTTTGAAATACTTGTTTCGGTTAAAAAATTGTAGTATATTATCCATAATTTTATACTATTTTCGGTTAAAAAATCAAATTAAATCGAGGATTGTTAGAAATGCTACGAAACTTTTCAGATCCTCTCTATATGTTACGAGGGAAGGTTATGATGAAAGTCCATGCAAAACATTATCTCAAAATTATATTCTATGAAACTTTTTGAATAACTAGTTTCGGTCAGAAAATTGTAGTATATTATACACAATTATATACTATTTTCGGTCAAAAATCAAATTAAATCGAGGATTGTTCGAAATGCTACGAAACTTTTCAGATAATTTCTATATGTTACGAGGGAAGGTTATGATGAAAGTCCATTCCAAAAATTGTGTCAAAATTAGATTCTATGAAACTTTTTGAAATACTTGTTTCGGTTAAAAAATCAAATAAAATCGAAGATGTTCGAATTGCTACGAAGCTTTTCAGATCCTTTCTATATGTTACGAGGGAAGGTAATGATGAAAGTCCATTCAAAAAATTGTTTCAAAATTAGATTCTATGAAACTTTTTTTAAATATTTGTTTCGCTTAAAAAATTGTAGTATATTGTATACATAATTTTATAATTGTTTCGGTCAAAAAATAAAATTAAAACGAGGATTGTTCTAAATGCGAAGAAACTTTTTAGATCCTTTATATATGTTATGAGGGAAGGTTATGATGGAAGTCATTGCAAAAAATTATCTTAAAATTATATTCTATGAAACTTTTTGAATGACTAGTTTCGGTCAGAAAATCGTAGTATATTATACACAATTTTTTACTATTTCCGGTCAAAAATTAAATTAAATCGAAGATTGTTCGAAATGCTACGAAACTTTTCAGATCCTTTCTATATGTTACGAGAGAAGGTTATGATGGAAGTCATTGCAAAAATTTATCTCAAAAGTATATTCTATGAAACTTTTTGAATTACTAGTTTCGGTCAGAAAATCGTAGTATATTATACATAATTTTATACTATTTTCGGTCAAAAATCAAATTAAATCAAGGATTGTTCGAAATGCTACGAAACTTTTCAGATCTTTTCTATATGTTATGAGGGAAGGTTATGATGGAAGTCATTGCAAAAAGTTATCTCAAAATTATATTTTATGAAACTTTTTGAATTAATAGTTTCGGTCAGAAAATCGTAGTATATTATACATCATTTTATATTATTTTCGGTAAAAAAATCAAATAAAATCGAGGATTTTTCGAAATGCTACGAAACATTTCAGATCCTTTCTATATGTTACGAGGGAAGGTTATGATGAAAGTCCATTCAAAAAATTGTCTCAAAATAAGATTCTATGAAACATTCTTTTAAATATTTGTTTCGATTAAAAAATTGTAGTATATTCTATACATAATTTTATACTAGTTTCGGTCAAAAAATCAAATTAAATCGAGGATTGTTTTAAATGCTAGGAAACTTTTTAGATCCTTTCTATATGTTACGAGGGAAGGTTATGATGGAAGTCATTGCAAAAAATTATCTTAAAATTATATTCTATGAAACTTTTTGAATTACTAGTTTTGGTCTGAAAATCGTAGTATATTATACACAATTTTATACTATTTTCGGTCAAAAATCAAATTAAATCGAGGATTGTTCGAAATGCTACGAAACTTTTTAGATCCTTTCGATATGTTACGAGGGAAGGTTATGATGGAAGTCATTGCAAAAAATTATCTCAAAATTATATTCTATGAAACTTTTTGTATTTCTAGTTTCGGTCAGAAAATCGTAGTATATTATACACAATTTTATATTATTTTCGGTTAAAATCAAATTAAATCGAGGATTGTTCGAAATGCTACGAAACTTTTAAGATCCTTTCTATATGTTACGAGGGAAGGTTATGATGAAAGTCCATTCACAAAATTGTCTCAAAGTTAGATTCTATGAAACTTTTTGAAATACTTGTTTCGGTTAAAAAATTGTAGTATATTATCCATAATTTTATACTATTTTCGGTTAAAAAATCAAATTAAATCGAGGATTGTTCGAAATGCTACGAAACTTTTCAGATCCTTTCTATATGTTACGAGGGAAGGTTATGATGAAAGTCCATGCAAAAAATTATCTCAAAATTATATTCTATGAAACTTTTTGAATAACTAGTTTTGGTCAGAAAATTGTAGTATATTATACACAATTTTATACTATTTTCGGTCAAAAATCAAATTAAATCGAGGATTGTTCGAAATGCTACGAAACTTTTCAGATAATTTCTATATGTTACGAGGGAAGGTTATGATGAAAGTCCATTCCAAAAATTGTGTCAAAATTAGATTCTATGAAACTTTTTGAAATACTTGTTTCGGTTAAAAAATCAAATAAAATCGAAGATGTTCGAATTGCTACGAAGCTTTTCAGATCCTTTCTATATGTTACGAGGGAAGGTAATGATGAAAGTCCATTCAAAAAATTGTCTCAAAATTAGATTCTATGAAACTTTTTTTAAATATTTGTTTCGCTTAAAAAATTGTAGTATATTGTATACATAATTTTATAATAGTTTCGGTCAAAAAATAAAATTAAAACGAGGATTGTTCTAAATGCGAAGAAACTTTTTAGATCCTTTATATATGTTATGAGGGAAGGTTATGATGGAAGTCATTGCAAAAAATTATCTTAAAATTATATTCTATGAAACTTTTTGAATGACTAGTTTCGGTCAGAAAATCGTAGTATATTATACACAATTTTTTACTATTTCCGGTCAAAAATTAAATTAAATCGAGGATTGTTCGAAATGCTACGAAACTTTTCAGATCCTTTCTATATGTTACGAGAGAAGGTTATGATGGAAGTCCATTCCAAAAATTGTGTTAAAATTAGATTCTATGAAACTTTTTGAAATACTTGTTTCGGTTAAAAAATTGTAGTATATTATCCACAATTTTATACTATTTTCGGTTAAAAAATCAAATAAAATCGAAGATGTTCGAATTGCTACGAAACTTTTCAGATCCTTTCTATATGTTACGAGGGAAGGTTATGATGAAAGTCCATTCAAAAAATTGTCTCAAAATTAGATTCTATGAAACTTTTTTTAAATATTTGTTTCGCTTAAAAAATTGTAGTATATTGTATACATAATTTTATAATAGTTTCGGTCAAAAAATAAAATTAAATCGAGGATTGTTCTAAATGCGAAGAAACTTTTTAGATCCTTTATATATGTTATGAGGGAAGGTTATGATGGAAGTCATTGCAAAAAATTATCTTAAAATTATATTTTATGAAACTTTTTGAATGACTAGTTTCGGTCAGAAAATCGTAGTATATTATACACAATTTTATACTATTTTCGGTCAAAAATTAAATTAAATCGAGGATTGTTCGAAATGCTACGAAACTTTTCAGATCCTTTCTATATGTTACGAGAGAAGGTTATGATGGAAGTCATTGCAAAAATTTATCTCAAAATTATATTCTATGAAACTTTTTGAATTACTAGTTTCGGTCAGAAAATCGTAGTATATTATACACAATTTTATACTATTTTCGGTCAAAAATCAAATTAAATCTAGGATTGTTCGAAATGCTACGAAACTTTTCAGATCTTTTCTATATGTTATGTGGGAAGGTTATGATGGAAGTCATTGCAAAAAACTATCTCAAAATTATATTCTATGAAACTTTGTGAATTAATAGTTTCGGTCAGAAAATCGTAGTTTATTATACACCATTTTATAATATTTTCGGTAAAAAATCAAATAAAATCGAGGATTGTTCGAAATGCTACAAAACTTTTCAGATCCTTTCTATATGTTACGAGGGAAGGTTATGATTAAAGTCCATTAAAAAAATTGTCTCAAAATATGATTCTATGAAACTTTTTTTAAATATTTGTTTCGATTAAAAAATTATAGTATATTGTATACATAATTTTATACTAGTTTCGGTCAAAAAATCAAATTAAATCGAGGATTGTTCTAAATGCTAGGAAAATTTTTAGATCCTTTCTATATGTTACGAGGGAAGGTTATGATGGAAGTCATTGCAAAAAATTATCTTAAAATTATATTCTATGAAACTTTTTGAATAACTAGTTTCGGTCAGAAAATTGTAGTATATTATACACAATTTTATACTATTTTCGGTCAAAAATCAAATTAATTCGAGGAATGTTCGAAATGCTACGAAACTTTTCAGATCCTTTCTATATGTTACGAGGGAAGGTTATGATGGAAGTCATTGCAAAAAACTATCTCAAAATTATATTCTATGAAATTTTTTGAATTACTAGTTTCGGTCAGAAAATCGTAGTATATTATACACAATTTTATATTATTTTCGGTTAAAATCAAATTAAATCGAGGATTGTTCGAAATGCTACGAAACTTTTCAGATAATTTCTATATGTTACGAGGGAAGGTTATGATGAAAGTCCATTCAAAAAATTGTCTCAAAGTTAGATTCTATGAAACTTTTTGAAATACTTGTTTCGGTTAAAAAATTGTAGTATATTATCCATAATTTTATACTATTTTCGGTTAAAAAATCAAATTAAATCGAGGATTGTTCGAAATGCTACGAAACTTTTCAGATCCTCTCTATATGTTAAGAGGGAAGGTTATGATGAAAGTCCATGCAAAAAATTATCTCAAAATTATATTCTATGAAACTTTTTGAATAACTAGTTTCAGTCAGAAAATTGTAGTATATTATACACAATTTTATACTATTTTCGGTCAAAAATCAAATTAAATCGAGGATTGTTCGAAATGCTACGAAACTTTTCAGATAATTTCTATATGTTACGAGGGAAGGTTATGATGAAAGTCCATTCCAAAAATTGTGTCAAAATTAGATTCTATGAAACTTTTTGAAATACTTGTTTCGGTTAAAAAATCAAATAAAATCGAAGATGTTCGAATTGCTACGAAGCTTTTCAGATCCTTTCTATATGTTACGAGGGAAGGTAATGATGAAAGTCCATTCAAAAAATTGTTTCAAAATTAGATTCTATGAAAATTTTTTTAAATATTTGTTTCGCTTAAAAAATTGTAGTATATTGTATACATAATTTTATAATAGTTTCGGTCAAAAAATAAAATTAAAACGAGGATTGTTCTAAATGCGAAGAAACTTTTTAGATCCTTTATATATGTTATGAGGGAAGGTTATGATGGAAGTCATTGCAAAAAATTATCTTAAAATTATATTCTATGAAACTTTTTGAATGACTAGTTTCGGTCAGAAAATCGTAGTATATTATACACAATTTTTTACTATTTCCGGTCAAAAATTAAATTAAATCGAGGATTGTTCGAAATGCTACGAAACTTTTCAGATCCTTTCTATATGTTACGAGAGAAGATTATGATGGAAGTCATTGCAAAAATTTATCTCAAAAGTATATTCTATGAAACTTTTTGAATTACTAGTTTCGGTCAGAAAATCGTAGTATATTATACACAATTTTATACTATTTTCGGTCAAAAATCAAATTAAATCAAGGATTGTTCGAAATGCTACGAAACTTTTCAGATTTTTTCTATATGTTATGAGGGAAGGTTATGATGGAAGTCATTGCAAAAAGCTATCTCAAAATTATATTTTATGAAACTTTTTGAATTAATAGTTTCGGTCAGAAAATCGTAGTATATTATACACCATTTTATATTATTTTCGGTAAAAAATCAAATAAAATCGAGGATTTTTCGAAATGCTACGAAACTTTTCAGATCCTTTCTATATGTTACGAGGGAAGGTTATGATGAAAGTCCATTCAAAAAATTGTCTCAAAATAAGATTCTATGAAACTTTCTTTTAAATATTTGTTTCGATTAAAAAATTGTAGTATATTCTATACATAATTTTATACTAGTTTCGGTCAAAAAATCAAATTAAATAGAGGATTGTTCTAAATGCTAGGAAACTTTTTAGATCCTTTCTATATGTTACGAGGGAAGGTTATGATGGAAGTCATTGCAAAAAATTATCTTAAAATTATATTCTATGAAACTTTTTGAATTACTAGTTTTGGTCTGAAAATCGTAGTATATTATACACAATTTTATACTATTTTCGGTCAAAAATCAAATTAAATCGAGGAATGTTCGAAATGCTACGAAACTTTTCAGACCCTTTCTATATGTTACGAGGGAAGGTTATGATGGAAGTCATTGCAAAAAACTATCTCAAAATTATATTCTATGAAATTTTTTGAATTACTAGTTTCGGTCAGAAAATCGTAGTATATTATACACAATTTTATATTATTTTTGGTCAAAAATCAAATAAAATCGAGGATTGTTCGAAATGCTATGAAACTTTGAAGATCCTTTCTATATTTTACGAGGGAAGGTTATGATGAAAGTCCATTCACAAAATTGTCTCAAAATTAGATTCTACTAAATTTTTTGAAATACTTATTTCGGTTAAAAAATCAAATAAAATCGAAGATGTTCGAATTGCTACGAAGCTTTTCAGATCCTTTCTATATGTTACGAGGGAAGGTAATGATGAAAGTCCATTCAAAAAATTGTTTCAAAATTAGATTCTATGAAAATTTTTTTAAATATTTGTTTCGCTTAAAAAATTGTAGTATATTGTATACATAATTTTATAATAGTTTCGGTCAAAAAATAAAATTAAAACGAGGATTGTTCTAAATGCGAAGAAACTTTTTAGATCCTTTATATATGTTATGAGGGAAGGTTATGATGGAAGTCATTGCAAAAAATTATCTTAAAATTATATTCTATGAAACTTTTTGAATGACTAGTTTCGGTCAGAAAATCGTAGTATATTATACACAATTTTTTACTATTTCCGGTCAAAAATTAAATTAAATCGAGGATTGTTCGAAATGCTACGAAACTTTTCAGATCCTTTCTATATGTTACGAGAGAAGATTATGATGGAAGTCATTGCAAAAATTTATCTCAAAAGTATATTCTATGAAACTTTTTGAATTACTAGTTTCGGTCAGAAAATCGTAGTATATTATACACAATTTTATACTATTTTCGGTCAAAAATCAAATTAAATCAAGGATTGTTCGAAATGCTACGAAACTTTTCAGATTTTTTCTATATGTTATGAGGGAAGGTTATGATGGAAGTCATTGCAAAAAGCTATCTCAAAATTATATTTTATGAAACTTTTTGAATTAATAGTTGCGGTCAGAAAATCGTAGTATATTATACACCATTTTATATTATTTTCGGTAAAAAATCAAATAAAATCGAGGATTTTTCGAAATGCTACGAAACTTTTCAGATCCTTTCTATATGTTACGAGGGAAGGTTATGATGAAAGTCCATTCAAAAAATTGTCTCAAAATAAGATTCTATGAAACTTTCTTTTAAATATTTGTTTCGATTAAAAAATTGTAGTATATTCTATACATAATTTTATACTAGTTTCGGTCAAAAAATCAAATTAAATAGAGGATTGTTCTAAATGCTAGGAAACTTTTTAGATCCTTTCTATATGTTACGAGGGAAGGTTATGATGGAAGTCATTGCAAAAAATTATCTTAAAATTATATTCTATGAAACTTTTTGAATTACTAGTTTTGGTCTGAAAATCGTAGTATATAATACACAATTTTATACTATTTTCGGTCAAAAATCAAATTAAATCGAGGAATGTTCGAAATGCTACGAAACTTTTCAGACCCTTTCTATATGTTACGAGGGAAGGTTATGATGGAAGTCATTGCAAAAAACTATCTCAAAATTATATTCTATGAAATTTTTTGAATTACTAGTTTCGGTCAGAAAATCGTAGTATATTATACACAATTTTATATTATTTTTGGTCAAAAATCAAATAAAATCGAGGATTGTTCGAAATGCTATGAAACTTTGAAGATCCTTTCTATATTTTACGAGGGAAGGTTATGATGAAAGTCCATTCACAAAATTGTCTCAAAATTAGATTCTACTAAAATTTTTGAAATACTTGTTTCGGTTAAAAAATCAAATAAAATCGAAGATGTTCGAATTGCTACGAAGCTTTTCAGATCCTTTCTATATGTTACGAGGGAAGGTAATGATGAAAGTCCATTCAAAAAATTGTTTCAAAATTAGATTCTATGAAAATTTTTTTAAATATTTGTTTCGCTTAAAAAATTGTAGTATATTGTATACATAATTTTATAATAGTTTCGGTCAAAAAATAAAATTAAAACGAGGATTGTTCTAAATGCGAAGAAACTTTTTAGATCCTTTATATATGTTATGAGGGAAGGTTATGATGGAAGTCATTGCAAAAAATTATCTTAAAATTATATTCTATGAAACTTTTTGAATGACTAGTTTCGGTCAGAAAATCGTAGTATATTATACACAATTTTTTACTATTTCCGGTCAAAAATTAAATTAAATCGAGGATTGTTCGAAATGCTACGAAACTTTTCAGATCCTTTCTATATGTTACGAGAGAAGATTATGATGGAAGTCATTGCAAAAATTTATCTCAAAAGTATATTCTATGAAACTTTTTGAATTACTAGTTTCGGTCAGAAAATCGTAGTATATTATACACAATTTTATACTATTTTCGGTCAAAAATCAAATTAAATCAAGGATTGTTCGAAATGCTACGAAACTTTTCAGATTTTTTCTATATGTTATGAGGGAAGGTTATGATGGAAGTCATTGCAAAAAGCTATCTCAAAATTATATTTTATGAAACTTTTTGAATTAATAGTTGCGGTCAGAAAATCGTAGTATATTATACACCATTTTATATTATTTTCGGTAAAAAATCAAATAAAATCGAGGATTTTTCGAAATGCTACGAAACTTTTCAGATCCTTTCTATATGTTACGAGGGAAGGTTATGATGAAAGTCCATTCAAAAAATTGTCTCAAAATAAGATTCTATGAAACTTTCTTTTAAATATTTGTTTCGATTAAAAAATTGTAGTATATTCTATACATAATTTTATACTAGTTTCGGTCAAAAAATCAAATTAAATAGAGGATTGTTCTAAATGCTAGGAAACTTTTTAGATCCTTTCTATATGTTACGAGGGAAGGTTATGATGGAAGTCATTGCAAAAAATTATCTTAAAATTATATTCTATGAAACTTTTTGAATTACTAGTTTTGGTCTGAAAATCGTAGTATATAATACACAATTTTATACTATTTTCGGTCAAAAATCAAATTAAATCGAGGAATGTTCGAAATGCTACGAAACTTTTCAGACCCTTTCTATATGTTACGAGGGAAGGTTATGATGGAAGTCATTGCAAAAAACTATCTCAAAATTATATTCTATGAAATTTTTTGAATTACTAGTTTCGGTCAGAAAATCGTAGTATATTATACACAATTTTATATTATTTTTGGTCAAAAATCAAATAAAATCGAGGATTGTTCGAAATGCTATGAAACTTTGAAGATCCTTTCTATATTTTACGAGGGAAGGTTATGATGAAAGTCCATTCACAAAATTGTCTCAAAATTAGATTCTACTAAAATTTTTGAAATACTTGTTTCGGTTAAAAAATCAAATAAAATCGAAGATGTTCGAATTGCTACGAAGCTTTTCAGATCCTTTCTATATGTTACGAGGGAAGGTAATGATGAAAGTCCATTCAAAAAATTGTTTCAAAATTAGATTCTATGAAAATTTTTTTAAATATTTGTTTCGCTTAAAAAATTGTAGTATATTGTATACATAATTTTATAATAGTTTCGGTCAAAAAATAAAATTAAAACGAGGATTGTTCTAAATGCGAAGAAACTTTTTAGATCCTTTATATATGTTATGAGGGAAGGTTATGATGGAAGTCATTGCAAAAAATTATCTTAAAATTATATTCTATGAAACTTTTTGAATGACTAGTTTCGGTCAGAAAATCGTAGTATATTATACACAATTTTTTACTATTTCCGGTCAAAAATTAAATTAAATCGAGGATTGTTCGAAATGCTACGAAACTTTTCAGATCCTTTCTATATGTTACGAGAGAAGATTATGATGGAAGTCAATGCAAAAATTTATCTCAAAAGTATATTCTATGAAACTTTTTGAATTACTAGTTTCGGTCAGAAAATCGTAGTATATTATACACAATTTTATACTATTTTCGGTCAAAAATCAAATTAAATCAAGGATTGTTCGAAATGCTACGAAACTTTTCAGATTTTTTCTATATGTTATGAGGGAAGGTTATGATGGAAGTCATTGCAAAAAGCTATCTCAAAATTATATTTTATGAAACTTTTTGAATTAATAGTTTCGGTCAGAAAATCGTAGTATATTATACACCATTTTATATTATTTTCGGTAAAAAATCAAATAAAATCGAGGATTTTTCGAAATGCTACGAAACTTTTCAGATCCTTTCTATATGTTACGAGGGAAGGTTATGATGAAAGTCCATTCAAAAAATTGTCTCAAAATAAGATTCTATGAAACTTTCTTTTAAATATTTGTTTCGATTAAAAAATTGTAGTATATTCTATACATAATTTTATACTAGTTTCGGTCAAAAAATCAAATTAAATAGAGGATTGTTCTAAATGCTAGGAAACTTTTTAGATCCTTTCTATATGTTACGAGGGAAGGTTATGATGGAAGTCATTGCAAAAAATTATCTTAAAATTATATTCTATGAAACTTTTTGAATTACTAGTTTTGGTCTGAAAATCGTAGTATATTATACACAATTTTATACTATTTTCGGTCAAAAATCAAATTAAATCGAGGAATGTTCGAAATGCTACGAAACTTTTCAGACCCTTTCTATATGTTACGAGGGAAGGTTATGATGGAAGTCATTGCAAAAAACTATCTCAAAATTATATTCTATGAAATTTTTTGAATTACTAGTTTCGGTCAGAAAATCGTAGTATATTATACACAATTTTATATTATTTTTGGTCAAAAATCAAATAAAATCGAGGATTGTTCGAAATGCTATGAAACTTTGAAGATCCTTTCTATATTTTACGAGGGAAGGTTATGATGAAAGTCCATTCACAAAATTGTCTCAAAATTAGATTCTACTAAAATTTTTGAAATACTTGTTTTGGTTAAAAAATTATAGTATATTATCCATAATTTTATACTATTTTCGGTTAAAAAATCAAATTAAATCGAGGATTGTTCGAAATGCTATGAAACTTTTCAGATCCTTTCTATATGTTACGAGGGAAGGTTATGATGAAAGTCCATTCAAAAAATTATCTCAAAATTATATTCTATGAAACTTTTTGAATAACTAGTTTCGGTCAGAAAATTGTAGTATATTATACACAATTTTATACTATTTTCGGTCAAAAATCAAATTAAATCGAGGATTGTTCGAAATGCTACGAAACTTTTCAGATAATTTCTATATGTTACGAGGGAAGGTTATGATGAAAGTCCATTCCAAAAATTGTGTCAAAATTAGATTCTATGAAACTTTTTGAAATACTTGTTTCGGTTAAAAAATCAAATAAAATCGAAGATGTTCGAATTGCTACGAAGCTTTTCAGATCCTTTCTATATGTTACGAGGGAAGGTAATGATGAAAGTCCATTCAAAAAATTGTCTCAAAATTAGATTCTATGAAACTTTTTTTAAATATTTGTTTCGCTTAAAAAATTGTAGTATATTGTATACATAATTTTATAATAGTTTCGGTCAAAAAATAAAATTAAAACGAGGATTGTTCTAAATGCGAAGAAACTTTTTAGATCCTTTATATATGTTATGAGGGAAGGTTATGATGGAAGTCATTGCAAAAAATTATCTTAAAATTATATTCTATGAAACTTTTTGAATGACTAGTTTCGGTCAGAAAATCGTAGTATATTATACACAATTTTTTACTATTTCCGGTCAAAAATTAAATTAAATCGAGGATTGTTCGAAATGCTACGAAACTTTTCAGATCTTTTCTATATGTTATGAGGGAAGGTTATGATGGAAGTCATTGCAAAAAGCTATCTCAAAATTATATTTTATGAAACTTTTTGAATTAATAGTTTCGGTCAGAAAATCGTAGTATATTATACACCATTTTATATTATTTTCGGTAAAAAATCAAATAAAATCGAGGATTTTTCGAAATGCTACGAAACTTTTCAGATCCTTTCTATATGTTACGAGGGAAGGTTATGATGAAAGTCCATTCAAAAAATTGTCTCAAAATAAGATTCTATGAAACTTTCTTTTAAATATTTGTTTCGATTAAAAAATTGTAGTATATTCTATACATAATTTTATACTAGTTTCGGTCAAAAAATCAAATTAAATCGAGGATTGTTCTAAATGCTAGGAAACTTTTTAGATCCTTTCTATATGTTACGAGGGAAGGTTATGATGGAAGTCATTGCAAAAAATTATCTTAAAATTATATTCTATGAAACTTTTTGAATTACTAGTTTTGGTCTGAAAATCGTAGTATATTATACACAATTTTATACTATTTTCGGTCAAAAATCAAATTAAATCGAGGAATGTTCGAAATGCTACGAAACTTTTCAGACCCTTTCTATATGTTACGAGGGAAGGTTATGATGGAAGTCATTGCAAAAAACTATCTCAAAATTATATTCTATGAAATTTTTTGAATTACTAGTTTCGGTCAGAAAATCGTAGTATATTATACACAATTTTATATTATTTTTGGTCAAAAATCAAATAAAATCGAGGATTGTTCGAAATGCTATGAAACTTTTAAGATCCTTTCTATATTTTACGAGGGAAGGTTATGATGAAAGTCCATTCACAAAATTGTCTCAAAATTAGATTCTACTAAAATTTTTGAAATACTTGTTTTGGTTAAAAAATTGTAGTATATTATCCACAATTTTATACTATTTTCGGTTAAAAAATCAAATTAAATCGAGGAATGTTCGAAATGCTACGAAACTTTTCAGATCCTTTCTATATGTTACGAGGGAAGGTTATGATGAAAGTCCATGCAAAAAATTATCTCAAAATTATATTCTATGAAACTTTTTGAATAACTAGTTTCAGTCAGAAAATTGTAGTATATTATACACAATTTTATACTATTTTCGGTCAAAAATCAAATTAAATCGAGGATTGTTCGAAATGCTACGAAACTTTTCAGATAATTTCTATATGTTACGAGGGAAGGTTATGATGAAAGTCCATTCCAAAAATTGTGTCAAAATTAGATTCTATGAAACTTTTTGAAATACTTGTTTCGGTTAAAAAATCAAATAAAATCGAAGATGTTCGAATTGCTACGAAGCTTTTCAGATCCTTTCTATATGTTACGAGGGAAGGTAATGATGAAAGTCCATTCAAAAAATTGTCTCAAAATTAGATTCTATGAAACTTTTTTTAAATATTTGTTTCGCTTAAAAAATTGTAGTATATTGTATACATAATTTTATAATAGTTTCGGTCAAAAAATAAAATTAAAACGAGGATTGTTCTAAATTCGAAGAAACTTTTTAGATCCTTTATATATGTTATGAGGGAAGGTTATGATGGAAGTCATTGCAAAAAATTATCTTAAAATTATATTCTATGAAACTTTTTGAATGACTAGTTTCGGTCAGAAAATCGTAGTATATTATACACAATTTTTTACTATTTCCGGTCAAAAATTAAATTAAATCGAGGATTGTTCGAAATGCTACGAAACTTTTCAGATCCTTTCTATATGTTACGAGAGAAGGTTATGATGGAAGTCATTGCAAAAATTTATCTCAAAAGTATATTCTATGAAACTTTTTGAATTACTAGTTTCTTGTCAGAAAATCGTAGTATATTATACACAATTTTATACTATTTTCGGTCAAAAATCAAATTAAATCAAGAATTGTTCGAAATGCTACGAAACTTTTCAGATCTTTTCTATATGTTATGAGGGAAGGTTATGATGGAAGTCATTGCAAAAAGCTATCTCAAAATTATATTTTATGAAACTTTTTGAATTAATAGTTTCGGTCAGAAAATCGTAGTATATTATACACCATTTTATATTATTTTCGGTAAAAAATCAAATAAAATCGAGGATTTTTCGAAATGCTACGAAACTTTTCAGATCCTTTCTATATGTTACGAGGGAAGGTTATGATGAAAGTCCATTCAAAAAATTGTCTCAAAATAAGATTCTATGAAACTTTCTTTTAAATATTTGTTTCGATTAAAAAATTGTAGTATATTCTATACATAATTTTATACTAGTTTCGGTCAAAAAATCAAATTAAATCGAGGATTGTTCTAAATGCTAGGAAACTTTTTAGATCCTTTCTATATGTTACGAGGGAAGGTTATGATGGAAGTCATTGCAAAAAATTATCTTAAAATTATATTCTATGAAACTTTTTGAATTACTAGTTTTGGTCTGAAAATCGTAGTATATTATACACAATTTTATACTATTTTCGGTCAAAAATCAAATTAAATCGAGGAATGTTCGAAATGCTACGAAACTTTTCAGACCCTTTCTATATGTTACGAGGGAAGGTTATGATGGAAGTCATTGCAAAAAACTATCTCAAAATTATATTCTATGAAATTTTTTGAATTACTAGTTTCGGTCAGAAAATCGTAGTATATTATACACAATTTTATATTATTTTTGGTCAAAAATCAAATAAAATCGAGGATTGTTCGAAATGCTATGAAACTTTTAAGATCCTTTCTATATTTTACGAGGGAAGGTTATGATGAAAGTCCATTCACAAAATTGTCTCAAAATTAGATTCTACTAAAATTTTTGAAATACTTGTTTTGGTTAAAAAATTGTAGTATATTATCCACAATTTTATACTATTTTCGGTTAAAAAATCAAATTAAATCGAGGATTGTTCGAAATGCTACGAAACTTTTCAGATCCTTTCTATATGTTACGAGGGAAGGTTATGATGAAAGTCCATGCAAAAAATTATCTCAAAATTATATTCTATGAAACTTTTTGAATAACTAGTTTCGGTCAGAAAATTGTAGTATATTATACACAATTTTATACTATTTTCGGTCAAAAATCAAATTAAATCGAGGATTGTTCGAAATGCTACGAAACTTTTCAGATAATTTCTATATGTTACGAGGGAAGGTTATGATGAAAGTCCATTCCAAAAATTGTGTCAAAATTAGATTCTATGAAACTTTTTGAAATACTTGTTTCGGTTAAAAAATTGTAGTATATTATCCACAATTTTATACTATTTTCGGTTAAAAAATCAAATGAAATCGAAGATGTTCGAATTGTTACGAAACTTTTCAGATCCTTTCTATATGTTACGAGGGAAGGTTATGATGAAAGTCCATTCAAAAAATTGTCTCAAAATTAGATTCTATGAAACTTTTTTTAAATATTTGTTTCGCTTAAAAAATTATAGTATATTGTATACATAATTTTATAATAGTTTCGGTCAAAAAATAAAATTAAATCGAGGATTGTTCTAAATGCGAAGAAACTTTTTAGATCCTTTATATATGTTATGAGGGAAGGTTATGATGGAAGTCATTGCAAAAAATTATCTTAAAATTATATTCTATGAAACTTTTTGAATGACTAGTTTCGGTCAGAAAATCGTAGTATATTATACACAATTTTATACTATTTTCGGTCAAAAATTAAATTAAATCGAGGATTGTTCGAAATGCTACGAAACTTTTCAAATCCTTTCTATATGTTACGAGAGAAGGTTATGATGGAAGTCATTGCAAAAATTTATCTCAAAATTATATTGTATGAAACTTTTTGAATTTCTAGTTTCGGTCAGAAAATCGTAGTATATTATACACAATTTTATACTATTTTCGGTCAAAAATCAAATTAAATCAAGGATTGTTCGAAATGCTACGAAACATTTCAGATAATTTCTATATGTGACGAGGGAAGGTTATGATGAAAGTCCATTCAAAAAATTGTCTCAAAATTAGATTCTATGAAACTTTTTGAAATACTTGTTTCGGTTAAAAAATTGTAGTATATTATCCAGTTTTTTATTTTATTTTCGGTCAAAAATCAAATTAAATCGAGGAATGTTCGAAATGCTACGAAACTTTTCAGATCCTTTCTATATGTTACGAGGGAAGGTTATAATGGAAGTCATTGTAAAAAACTATCTCAAAATTATATTCTTTGAGATTTTTTGAATTACTAGTTTCGGTCAGAAAATCGTAGTATATTATACAAAATTTTATATTATTTTCGGTCAAAAATCAAATAAAATCGAGGATTGTTCGAAATGCTACGAAACTTTTCAGATCCTTTCTATATTTTACTAAGGAAGGTTATGATGAAAGTCCATTCAAAAAATTGTCTCAAAATTAGATTCTATGAAAATTTTTGAAATACTTGTTTCGGTTAAAAAATTGTTGTATATTATCCATAATTTTATACTATTTTCGGTTAAAAAATCAAATTAAATCGAGGATTGTTCGAAATGCTACGAAACTTTTCAGATCCTCTCTATATGTTAAGAGGGAAGGTTATGATGAAAGTCCATGCAAAAAATTATCTCAAAATTATATTCTATGAAACTTTTTGAATTACTAGTTTCGGTCAGAAAATTGTAGTATATTATACACAATTTTATACTATTTTCGGTCAAAAATCAAATTAAATCGAGGATTGTTCGAAATGCTACGAAACTTTTCAGATAATTTCTATATGTTACGAGGGAAGGTTATGATGAAAGTCCATTCCAAAAATTGTGTCAAAATTAGATTCTATGAAACTTTTTGAAATACTTGTTTCGGTTAAAAAATTGTAGTATATTATCCACAATTTTATACTATTTTCGGTTAAAAAATCAAATAAAATCGAAGATGTTCGAATTGCTACGAAGAATTTCAGATCCTTTCTATATGTTACGAGGGAAGGTAATGATGAAAGTCCATTCAAAAAATTGTTTCAAAATTAGATTCTATGAAACTTTTTTTAAATATTTGTTTCGCTTAAAAAATTGTAGTATATTGTATACATAATTTTATAATAGTTTCGGTCAAAAAATAAAATTAAAACGAGGATTGTTCTAAATGTGAAGAAACTTTTTAGATCCTTTATATATGTTATGAGGGAAGGTTATGATGGAAGTCATTGCAAAAAATTATCTTAAAATTATATTCTATGAAACTTTTTGAATGACTAGTTTCGGTCAGAAAATCGTAGTATATTATACACAATTTTTTACTATTTCCGGTCAAAAATTAAATTAAATCGAGGATTGTTCGAAATGCTACGAAACTTTTCAGATCCTTTCTATATGTTACGAGAAAAGGTTGTGATGGAAGTCATTGCAAAAATTTATCTCAAAAGTATATTCTATGAAACTTTTTGAATTACTAGTTTCGGTCAGAAAATCGTAGTATATTATACACAATTTTATACTATTTTCGGTCAAAAATCAAATTAAATCAAGGATTGTTCGAAATGCTACGAAACTTTTCAGATCTTTTCTATATGTTATGAGGGAAGGTTATGATGGAAGTCATTGCAAAAAGCTATCTCAAAATTATATTTTATGAAACTTTTTGACTTAATAGTTTCGGTCAGAAAATCGTAGTATATTATACACCATTTTATATTATTTTCGGTAAAAAATCAAATAAAATCGAGGATTTTTCGAAATGCTACGAAACTTTTCAGATCCTTTCTATATGTTACGAGGGAAGGTTATGATGAAAGTCCATTCATAAAATTGTCTCAAAATAAGATTCTATGAAACTTTCTTTTAAATATTTGTTTCGATTAAAAAATTGTAGTATATTCTATACATAATTTTATACTAGTTTCGGTCAAAAAATCAAATTAAATCGAGGATTGTTCTAAATGCTAGGAAACTTTTTAGATCCTTTCTATATGTTACGAGGGAAGGTTATGATGGAAGTCATTGCAAAAAATTATCTTAAAATTATATTCTATGAAACTTTTTGAATGACTAGTTTTGGTCTGAAAATCGTAGTATATTATACACAATTTTATACTATTTTCGGTCAAAAATCAAATTAAATCGAGGAATGTTCGAAATGCTACGAAACTTTTCAGACCCTTTCTATATGTTACGAGGGAAGGTTATGATGGAAGTCATTGCAAAAAACTATCTCAAAATTATATTCTATGAAATTTTTTGAATTACTAGTTTCGGTCAGAAAATCGTAGTATATTATACACAATTTTATATTATTTTTGGTCAAAAATCAAATAAAATCGAGGATTGTTCGAAATGCTATAAAACTTTTAAAATCCTTTCTATATTTTACGAGGGAAGGTTATGATGAAAGTCCATTCACAAAATTGTCTCAAAATTAGATTCTACTAAAATTTTTGAAATACTTGTTTTGGTTAAAAAATTGTAGTATATTATCCACAATTTTATACTATTTTCGGTTAAAAAATCAAATTAAATCGAGGATGGTTCGAAATGCTACGAAACTTTTCAGATCCTTTCTATATGTTACGAGGGAAGGTTATGATGGAAGTCATTGCAAAAATTTATCTCAAAAGTATATTCTATGAAACTTTTTGAATTACTAGTTTCGGTCAGAAAATCGTAGTATATTATACACAATTTTATACTATTTTCGGTCAAAAATCAAATTAAATCAAGGATTGTTCGAAATGCTACGAAACTTTTCAGATCTTTTCTATATGTTATGAGGGAAGGTTATGATGGAAGTCATTGCAAAAAGCTATCTCAAAAATATATTTTATGAAACTTTTTGAATTAATAGTTTCGGTCAGAAAATCGTAGTATATTATACACCATTTTATATTATTTTCGGTAAAAAATCAAATAAAATCGAGGATTTTTCGAAATGCTACGAAACTTTTCAGATCCTTTCTATATGTTACGAGGGAAGGTTATGATGAAAGTCCATTCAAAAAATTGTCTCAAAATAAGATTCTATGAAACTTTCTTTTAAATATTTGTTTCGATTAAAAAATTGTAGTATATTCTATACATAATTTTATACTAGTTTCGGTCAAAAAATCAAATTAAATCGAGGATTGTTCTAAATGCTAGGAAACTTTTTAGATCCTTTCTATATGTTACGAGGGAAGGTTATGATGGAAGTCATTGCAAAAAATTATCTTAAAATTATATTCTATGAAACTTTTTGAATTACTAGTTTTGGTCTGAAAATCGTAGTATATTATACACAATTTTATACTATTTTCGGTCAAAAATCAAATTAAATCGAGGAATGTTCGAAATGCTACGAAACTTTTCAGATAATTTCTATATGTTACGAGGGAAGGTAATGATGAAAGTCCATTTAAAAAATTGTCTCAAAATTAGATTCTATGAAACGTTTTGAAATACTTGTTTCGGTTAAAAATTGTAGTATATTATCCACAATTTTATACTATTTTCGGTTAAAAAATCAAATTAAATCGAAGATGTTCGAATTGCTACGAAACTTTTCAGATCCTTTCTATATGTTACGAGGGAAGGTTATGATGAAAGTCCATGCAAAAAATTATCTCAAAATTATATTCTATGAAACTTTTTGAATAACTAGTTTCGGTCAGAAAATTGTAGTATATTATACACAATTTTATACTATTTTCGGTCAAAAATCAAATTAAATCGAGGATTGTTCGAAATGCTACGAAACTTTTCAGATAATTTCTTTATGTTACGAGGGAAGGTTATGATGAAAGTCCATTCCAAATATTGTGTCAAAATTAGATTCTATGAAACTTTTTGAAATACTTGTTTCGGTTAAAAAATCAAATAAAATCGAAGATGTTCGAATTGCTACGAAGCTTTTCAGATCCTTTCTATATGTTACGAGGGAAGGTAATGATGAAAGTCCATTCAAAAAATTGTCTCAAAATTAGATTCTATGAAACTTTTTTTAAATATTTGTTTCGCTTAAAAAATTGTAGTATATTGTATACATAATTTTATAATAGTTTCGGTCAAAAAATAAAATTAAAACGAGGATTGTTCTAAATGCGAAGAAACTTTTTAGATCCTTTATATATGTTATGAGGGAAGGTTATGATGGAAGTCATTGCAAAAAATTATCTTAAAATTATATTCTATGAAACTTTTTGAATGACTAGTTTCGGTCAGAAAATCGTAGTATATTATACACAATTTTTTACTATTTCCGGTCAAAAATTAAATTAAATCGAGGATTGTTCGAAATGCTACGAAACTTTTCAGATCCTTTCTATATGTTACGAGAGAAGGTTATGATGGAAGTCATTGCAAAAATTTATCTCAAAAGTATATTCTATGAAACTTTTTGAATTACTAGTTTCGGTCAGAAAATCGTAGTATATTATACACAATTTTATACTATTTTCGGTAAAAAATCAAATTAAATCAAGGATTGTTCGAAATGCTACGAAACTTTTCAGATCTTTTCTATATGTTATGAGGGAAGGTTATGATGGAAGTCATTGCAAAAAGCTATCTCAAAATTATATTTTATGAAACTTTTTGAATTAATAGTTTCGGTCAGAAAATCGTAGTATATTATACACCATTTTATATTATTTTCGGTAAAAAATCAAATAAAATCGAGGATTTTTCGAAATGCTACGAAACTTTTCAGATCCTTTCTATATGTTACGAGGGAAGGTTATGATGAAAGTCCATTCAAAAAATTGTCTCAAAATAAGATTCTATGAAACTTTCTTTTAAATATTTGTTTCGATTAAAAAATTGTAGTATATTCTATACATAATTTTATACTAGTTTCGGTCAAAAAATCAAATTAAATCGAGGATTGTTCTAAATGCTAGGAAACTTTTTAGATCTTTTCTATATGTTACGAGGGAAGGTTATGATGGAAGTCATTGCAAAAAATTATCTTAAAATTATATTCTATGAAACTTTTTGAATTACTAGTTTTGGTCTGAAAATCGTAGTATATTATACACAATTTTATACTATTTTCGGTCAAAAATCAAATTAAATCGAGGAATGTTCGAAATGCTACGAAACTTTTCAGATAATTTCTATATGTTACGAGGGAAGGTTATGATGAAAGTCCATTCAAAAAATTGTCTCAAAATTAGATTCTATGAAACGTTTTGAAATACTTGTTTCGGTTAAAAATTGTAGTATATTATCCACAATTTTATACTATTTTCGGTTAAAAAATCAAATTAAATCGAAGATGTTCGAATTGCTACGAAACTTTTCAGATCCTTTCTATATGTTACGAGGGAAGGTTATGATGAAAGTCCATGCAAAAAATTATCTCAAAATTATATTCTATGAAACTTTTTGAATAACTAGTTTCGGTCAGAAAATTGTAGTATATTATACACAATTTTATACTATTTTCGGTCAAAAATCAAATTAAATCGAGGATTGTTCGAAATGCTACGAAACTTTTCAGATAATTTCTATATGTTACGAGGGAAGGTTATGATGAAAGTCCATTCCAAAAATTGTGTCAAAATTAGATTCTATGAAACCTTTTGAAATACTTGTTTCGGTTAAAAAATCAAATAAAATCGAAGATGTTCGAATTGCTACGAAGCTTTTCAGATCCTTTCTATATGTTACGAGGGAAGGTAATGATGAAAGTCCATTCAAAAAATTGTCTCAAAATTAGATTCTATGAAACTTTTTTTAAATATTTGTTTCGCTTAAAAAATTGTAGTATATTGTATACATAATTTTATAATAGTTTCGGTCAAAAAATAAAATTAAAACGAGGATTGTTCTAAATGCGAAGAAACTTTTTAGATCCTTTATATATGTTATGAGGGAAGGTTATGATGGAAGTCATTGCAAAAAATTATCTTAAAATTATATTATATGAAACTTTTTGAATGACTAGTTTCGGTCAGAAAATCGTAGTATATTATACACAATTTTTTACTATTTCCGGTCAAAAATTAAATTAAATCGAGGATTGTTCGAAATGCTACGAAACTTTTCAGATCCTTTCTATATGTTACGAGAGAAGGTTATGATGGAAGTCATTGCAAAAATTTATCTCAAAAGTATATTCTATGAAACTTTTTGAATTACTAGTTTCGGTCAGAAAATCGTAGTATATTATACACAATTTTATACTATTTTCGGTCAAAAATCAAATTAAATCAAGGATTGTTCGAAATGCTACGAAACTTTTCAGATCTTTTCTATATGTTATGAGGGAAGGTTATGATGGAAGTCATTGCAAAAAGCTATCACAAAATTATATTTTATGAAACTTTTTGAATTAATAGTTTCGGTCAGAAAATCGTAGTATATTATACACCATTTTATATTATTTTCGGTAAAAAATCAAATAAAATCGAGGATTTTTCGAAATGCTACGAAACTTTTCAGATCCTTTCTATATGTTACGAGGGAAGGTTATGATGAAAGTCCATTCAAAAAATTGTCTCAAAATAAGATTCTATGAAACTTTCTTTTAAATATTTGTTTCGATTAAAAAATTGTAGTATATTCTATACATAATTTTATACTAGTTTCGGTCAAAAAATCAAATTAAATCGAGGATTGTTCTAAATGCTAGGAAACTTTTTAGATCCTTTCTATATGTTACGAGGGAAGGTTATGATGGAAGTCATTGCAAAAAATTATCTTAAAATTATATTCTATGAAACTTTTTGAATTACTAGTTTTGGTCTGAAAATCGTAGTATATTATACACAATTTTATACTATTTTCGGTCAAAAATCAAATTAAATCGAGGAATGTTCGAAATGCTACGAAACTTTTCAGACCCTTTCTATATGTTACGAGGGAAGGTTATGATGGAAGTCATTGCAAAAAACTATCTCAAAATTATATTCTATGAAATTTTTTGAATTACTAGTTTCGGTCAGAAAATCGTAGTATATTATACACAATTTTATATTATTTTTGGTCAAAAATCAAATGAAATCGAGGATTGTTCGAAATGCTATGAAACTTTTAAGATCCTTTCTATATTTTACGAGGGAAGGTTATGATGAAAGTCCATTCACAAAATTGTCTCAAAATTAGATTCTACTAAAATTTTTGAAATACTTGTTTTGGTTAAAAAATTGTAGTATATTATCCACAATTTTATACTATTTTCGGTTAAAAAATCAAATTAAATCGAGGATTGTTCGAAATGCTACGAAACTTTTCAGATCCTTTCTATATGTTACGAGGGAAGGGTATGATGAAAGTCCATGCAAAAAATTATCTCAAAATTATATTCTATGAAACTTTTTGAATAACTAGTTTCGGTCAGAAAATTGTAGTATATTATACACAATTTTATACTATTTTCGGTCAAAAATCAAATTAAATCGAGGATTGTTCGAAATGCTACGAAACTTTTCAGATAATTTCTATATGTTACGAGGGAAGGTTATGATGAAAGTCCATTCCAAAAATTGTGTCAAAATTAGATTCTATGAAACTTTTTGAAATACTTGTTTCGGTTAAAAAATCAAATAAAATCGAAGATGTTCGAATTGCTACGAAGCTTTTCAGATCCTTTCTATATGTTTCGAGGGAAGGTAATGATGAAAGTCCATTCAAAAAATTGTCTCAAAATTAGATTCTATGAAACTTTTTTAAATATTTGTTTCGCTTAAAAAATTGTAGTATATTGTATACATAATTTTATAATAGTTTCGGTCAAAAAATAAAATTAAAACGAGGATTGTTCTAAATGCGAAGAAACTTTTTAGATCCTTTATATATGTTATGAGGGAAGGTTATGATGGAAGTCATTGCAAAAAATTATCTTAAAATTATATTCTATGAAACTTTTTGAATGACTAGTTTCGGTCAGAAAATCGTAGTATATTATACACAATTTTTTACTATTTCCGGTCAAAAATTAAATTAAATCGAGGATTGTTCGAAATGCTACGAAACTTTTCAGATCCTTTCTATATGTTACGAGAGAAGGTTATGATGGAAGTCATTGCAAAAATTTATCTCAAAAGTATATTCTATGAAACTTTTTGAATTACTAGTTTCGGTCAGAAAATCGTAGTATATTATACACAATTTTATACTATTTTCGGTCAAAAATCAAATTAAATCAAGGATTGTTCGAAATGCTACGAAACTTTTCAGATCTTTTCTATATGTTATGAGGGAAGGTTATGATGGAAGTCATTGCAAAAAGCTATCTCAAAATTATATTTTATGAAACTTTTTGAATTAATAGTTTCGGTCAGAAAATCGTAGTATATTATACACCATTTTATATTATTTTCGGTAAAAAATCAAATAAAATCGAGGATTTTTCGAAATGCTACGAAACTTTTCAGATCCTTTCTATATGTTACGAGGGAAGGTTATGATGAAAGTCCATTCAAAAAATTGTCTCAAAATAAGATTCTATGAAACTTTCTTTTAAATATTTGTTTCGATTAAAAAATTGTAGTATATTCTATACATAATTTTATACTAGTTTCGGTCAAAAAATCAAATTAAATCGAGGATTGTTCTAAATGCTAGGAAACTTTTTAGATCCTTTCTATATGTTACGAGGGAAGGTTATGATGGAAGTCATTGCAAAAAATTATCTTAAAATTATATTCTATGAAACTTTTTGAATTACTAGTTTTGGTCTGAAAATCGTAGTATATTATACACAATTTTATACTATTTTCGGTCAAAAATCAAATTAAATCGAGGAATGTTCGAAATGCTACGAAACTTTTCAGACCCTTTCTATATGTTACGAGGGAAGGTTATGATGGAAGTCATTGCAAAAAACTATCTCAAAATTATATTCTATGAAATTTTTTGAATTACTAGTTTCGGTCAGAAAATCGTAGTATATTATACACAATTTTATATTATTTTTGGTCAAAAATCAAATAAAATCGAGGATTGTTCGAAATGCTATGAAACTTTTAAGATCCTTTCTATATTTTACGAGGGAAGGTTATGATGAAAGTCCATTCACAAAATTGTCTCAAAATTAGATTCTACTAAAATTTTTGAAATACTTGTTTTGGTTAAAAAATTGTAGTATATTATCCACAATTTTATACTATTTTCGGTTAAAAAATCAAATTAAATCGAGGATTGTTCGAAATGCTACGAAACTTTTCAGATCCTTTCTATATGTTACGAGGGAAGGTTATGATGAAAGTCCATGCAAAAAATTATCTCAAAATTATATTCTATGAAACTTTTTGAATAACTAGTTTCGGTCAGAAAATTGTAGTATATTATACACAATTTTATACTATTTTCGGTCAAAAATCAAATTAAATCGAGGATTGTTCGAAATGCTACGAAACTTTTCAGATAATTTCTATATGTTACGAGGGAAGGTTATGATGAAAGTCCATTCCAAAAATTGTGTCAAAATTAGATTCTATGAAACTTTTTGAAATACTTGTTTCGGTTAAAAAATCAAATAAAATCGAAGATGTTCGAATTGCTACGAAGCTTTTCAGATCCTTTCTATATGTTTCGAGGGAAGGTAATGATGAAAGTCCATTCAAAAAATTGTCTCAAAATTAGATTCTATGAAACTTTTTTAAATATTTGTTTCGCTTAAAAAATTGTAGTATATTGTATACATAATTTTATAATAGTTTCGGTCAAAAAATAAAATTAAAATGAGGATTGTTCTAAATGCGAAGAAACTTTTTAGATCCTTTATATATGTTATGAGGGAAGGTTATGATGGAAGTCATTGCAAAAAATTATCTTAAAATTATATTCTATGAAACTTTTTGAATGACTAGTTTCGGTCAGAAAATCGTAGTATATTATACACAATTTTTTACTATTTCCGGTCAAAAATTAAATTAAATCGAGGATTGTTCGAAATGCTACGAAACTTTTCAGATCCTTTCTATATGTTACGAGAGAAGGTTATGATGGAAGTCATTGCAAAAATTTATCTCAAAAGTATATTCTATGAAACTTTTTGAATTACTAGTTTCGGTCAGAAAATCGTAGTATATTATACACAATTTTATACTATTTTCGGTCAAAAATCAAATTAAATCAAGGATTGTTCGAAATGCTACGAAACTTTTCAGATCTTTTCTATATGTTATGAGGGAAGGTTATGATGGAAGTCATTGCAAAAAGCTATCTCAAAATTATATTTTATGAAACTTTTTGAATTAATAGTTTCGGTCAGAAAATCGTAGTATATTATACACCATTTTATATTATTTTCGGTAAAAAATCAAATAAAATCGAGGATTTTTCGAAATGCTACGAAACTTTTCAGATCCTTTCTATATGTTACGAGGGAAGGTTATGATGAAAGTCCATTCAAAAAATTGTCTCAAAATAAGATTCTATGAAACTTTCTTTTAAATATTTGTTTCGATTAAAAAATTGTAGTATATTCTATACATAATTTTATACTAGTTTCGGTCAAAAAATCAAATTAAATCGAGGATTGTTCTAAATGCTAGGAAACTTTTTAGATCCTTTCTATATGTTACGAGGGAAGGTTATGATGGAAGTCATTGCAAAAAATTATCTTAAAATTATATTCTATGAAACTTTTTGAATTACTAGTTTTGGTCTGAAAATCGTAGTATATTATACACAATTTTATACTATTTTCGGTCAAAAATCAAATTAAATCGAGGAATGTTCGAAATGCTACGAAACTTTTCAGACCCTTTCTATATGTTACGAGGGAAGGTTATGATGGAAGTCATTGCAAAAAACTATCTCAAAATTATATTCTATGAAATTTTTTGAATTACTAGTTTCGGTCAGAAAATCGTAGTATATTATACACAATTTTATATTATTTTTGGTCAAAAATCAAATAAAATCGAGGATTGTTCGAAATGCTATGAAACTTTTAAGATCCTTTCTATATTTTACGAGGGAAGGTTATGATGAAAGTCCATTCACAAAATTGTCTCAAAATTAGATTCTACTAAAATTTTTGAAATACTTGTTTTGGTTAAAAAATTGTAGTATATTATCCACAATTTTATACTATTTTCGGTTAAAAAATCAAATTAAATCGAGGATTGTTCGAAATGCTACGAAACTTTTCAGATCCTTTCTATATGTTACGAGGGAAGGTTATGATGAAAGTCCATGCAAAAAATTATCTCAAAATTATATTCTATGAAACTTTTTGAATAACTAGTTTCGGTCAGAAAATTGTAGTATATTATACACAATTTTATACTATTTTCGGTCAAAAATCAAATTAAATCGAGGATTGTTCGAAATGCTACGAAACTTTTCAGATAATTTCTATATGTTACGAGGGAAGGTTATGATGAAAGTCCATTCCAAAAATTGTGTCAAAATTAGATTCTATGAAACTTTTTGAAATACTTGTTTCGGTTAAAAAATCAAATAAAATCGAAGATGTTCGAATTGCTACGAAGCTTTTCAGATCCTTTCTATATGTTTCGAGGGAATGTAATGATGAAAGTCCATTCAAAAAATTGTCTCAAAATTAGATTCTATGAAACTTTTTTAAATATTTGTTTCGCTTAAAAAATTGTAATATATTGTATACATAATTTTATAATAGTTTCGGTCAAAAAATAAAATTAAAACGAGGATTGTTCTAAATGCGAAGAAACTTTTTAGATCCTTTATATATGTTATGAGGGAAGGTTATGATGGAAGTCATTGCAAAAAATTATCTTAAAATTATATTCTATGAAACTTTTTGAATGACTAGTTTCGGTCAGAAAATCGTAGTATATTATACACAATTTTTAACTATTTCCGGTCAAAAATTAAATTAAATCGAGGATTGTTCGAAATGCTACGAAACTTTTCAGATCCTTTCTATATGTTACGAGAGAAGGTTATGATGGAAGTCATTGCAAAAATTTATCTCAAAAGTATATTCTATGAAACTTTTTGAATTACTAGTTTCGGTCAGAAAATCGTAGTATATTATACACAATTTTATACTATTTTCGGTCAAAAATCAAATTAAATCAAGGATTGTTCGAAATGCTACGAAACTTTTCAGATCTTTTCTATATGTTATGAGGGAAGGTTATGATGGAAGTCATTGCAAAAAGCTATCTCAAAATTATATTTTATGAAACATTTTTGAATTAATAGTTTCGGTCAGAAAATCGTAGTATATTATACACCATTTTATATTATTTTCGGTAAAAAATCAAATAAAATCGAGGATTTTTCGAAATGCTACGAAACTTTTCAGATCCTTTCTATATGTTACGAGGGAAGGTTATGATGAAAGTCCATTCAAAAAATTGTCTCAAAATAAGATTCTATGAAACTTTCTTTTAAATATTTGTTTCGATTAAAAAATTGTAGTATATTCTATACATAATTTTATACTAGTTTCGGTCAAAAAATCAAATTAAATCGAGGATTGTTCTAAATGCTAGGAAACTTTTTAGATCCTTTCTATATGTTACGAGGGAAGGTTATGATGGAAGTCATTGCAAAAAATTATCTTAAAATTATATTCTATGAAACTTTTTGAATTACTAGTTTTGGTCTGAAAATCGTAGTATATTATACACAATTTTATACTATTTTCGGTCAAAAATCAAATTAAATCGAGGAATGTTCGAAATGCTACGAAACTTTTCAGACCCTTTCTATATGTTACGAGGGAAGGTTATGATGGAAGTCATTGCAAAAAACTATCTCAAAATTATATTCTATGAAATTTTTTGAATTACTAGTTTCGGTCAGAAAATCGTAGTATATTATACACAAATTTATATTATTTTTGGTCAAAAATCAAATAAAATCGAGGATTGTTCGAAATGCTAAGAAACTTTTAAGATCCGTTCTATATTTTACGAGGGAAGGTTATGATGAAAGTCCATTCACAAAATTGTCTCAAAATTAGATTCTACTAAAATTTTTGAAATACTTGTTTTGGTTAAAAAATTGTAGTATATCATCCACAATTTTATACTATTTTCGGTTAAAAAATCAAATTAAATCGAGGATTGTTCGAAATGCTACGAAACTTTTCAGATCCTTTCTATATGTTACGAGGGAAGGTTATGATGAAAGTCCATGCAAAAAATTATCTCAAAATTATATTCTATGAAACTTTTTGAATAACTAGTTTCGGTCAGAAAATTGTAGTATATTGTACACAATTTTATACTATTTTCGGTCAAAAATCAAATTAAATCGAGGATTGTTCGAAATGCTACGAAACTTTTCAGATCTTTTCTATATGTTATGAGGGAAGGTTATGATGGAAGTCATTGCAAAAAACTATCTCAAAATTATATTCTATTAAACTTTGTGAATTAATAGTTTCGGTCAGAAAATCGTAGTTTATTATACACCATTTTATAATATTTTCGGTAAAAAATCAAATAAAATCGAGGATTGTTCGAAATGCTACAAAACTTTTCAGATCCTTTCTATATGTTACGAGGGAAGGTTATGATGAAAGTCCATTAAAAAAATTGTCTCAAAATATGATTCTATGAAACTTTTTTTAAATATTTGTTTCGATTAAAAAATTATAGTATATTGTATACATAATTTTATACTAGTTTCGGTCAAAAAATCAAATTAAATCGAGGATTGTTCTAAATGCTAGGAAACTTTTTAGATCCTTTCTATATGTTACGATGGAAGGTTATGATGGAAGTCATTGCAAAAAATTATCTTAAAATTATATTCTATGAAACTTTTTGAATTACTAGTTTCGGTCTGAAAATCGTAGTATATTATACACAATTTTATACTATTTTCGGTCAAAAATCAAATTAAATCGAGGAATGTTCGAAATGCTACGAAACTTTTCAGATCCTTTCTATATGTTACGAGGGAAGGTTATGATGGAAGTCATTGTAAAAAACTATCTCAAAATTATATTCTATGAATTTTTTTGAATTACTAGTTTCGGTCAGAAAATCGTAGTATATTATACACAATTTTATATTATTTTCGGTCAAAAATCAAATAAAATCGAGGATTGTTCGAAATGCTACGAAACTTTTCAGATCCTTTCTATATTTTACGAAGGAAGGTTATGATGAAAGTTCATTCAAAAAATTGTCTCAAAATTAGATTCTATGAAAAATTTTGAAATCCTTGTTTCAGTTAAAAAATTGTAGTATATTATCCACAATTTTATACTATTTTCGGTTAAAAAATCAAATTAAATCGAGGATTGTTCGAAATGCTACGAAACTTTTCAGATCCTTTCTATATGTTACGAGGGAAGGTTATGATGAAAGTCCATGCAAAAAATTATCTCAAAATTATATTCTATGAAACTTTTTGAATAACTAGTTTCGGTCAGAAAATTGTAGTATATTATACACAATTTTATACTATTTTCGGTCAAAAATCAAATTAAATCGAGGATTGTTCGAAATGCTACGAAACTTTTCAGATAATTTCTATATGTTACGAGGGAAGGTTATGATGAAAGTCCATTCCAAAAATTGTGTCAAAATTAGATTCTATGAAACTTTTTGAAATACTTGTTTCGGTTAAAAAATCAAATAAAATCGAAGATGTTCGAATTGCTACGAAGCTTTTCAGATCCTTTCTATATGTTTCGAGGGAATGTAATGATGAAAGTCCATTCAAAAAATTATCTCAAAATTAGATTCTATGAAACTTTTTTAAATATTTGTTTCGCTTAAAAAATTGTAATATATTGTATACATAATTTTATAATAGTTTCGGTCAAAAAATAAAATTAAAACGAGGATTGTTCTAAATGCGAAGAAACTTTTTAGATCCTTTATATATGTTATGAGGGAAGGTTATGATGGAAGTCATTGCAAAAAATTATCTTAAAATTATATTCTATGAAACTTTTTGAATGACTAGTTTCGGTCAGAAAATCGTAGTATATTATACACAATTTTTAACTATTTCCGGTCAAAAATTAAATTAAATCGAGGATTGTTCGAAATGCTACGAAACTTTTCAGATCCTTTCTATATGTTACGAGAGAAGGTTATGATGGAAGTCATTGCAAAAATTTATCTCAAAAGTATATTCTATGAAACTTTTTGAATTACTAGTTTCGGTCAGAAAATCGTAGTATATTATACACAATTTTATACTATTTTCGGTCAAAAATCAAATTAAATCAAGGATTGTTCGAAATGCTACGAAACTTTTCAGATCTTTTCTATATGTTATGAGGGAAGGTTATGATGGAAGTCATTGCAAAAAGCTATCTCAAAATTATATTTTATGAAACATTTTTGAATTAATAGTTTCGGTCAGAAAATCGTAGTATATTATACACCATTTTATATTATTTTCGGTAAAAAATCAAATAAAATCGAGGATTTTTCGAAATGCTACGAAACTTTTCAGATCCTTTCTATATGTTACGAGGGAAGGTTATGATGAAAGTCCATTCAAAAAATTGTCTCAAAATAAGATTCTATGAAACTTTCTTTTAAATATTTGTTTCGATTAAAAAATTGTAGTATATTCTATACATAATTTTATACTAGTTTCGGTCAAAAAATCAAATTAAATCGAGGATTGTTCTAAATGCTAGGAAACTTTTTAGATCCTTTCTATATGTTACGAGGGAAGGTTATGATGGAAGTCATTGCAAAAAATTATCTTAAAATTATATTCTATGAAACTTTTTGAATTACTAGTTTTGGTCTGAAAATCGTAGTATATTATACACAATTTTATACTATTTTCGGTCAAAAATCAAATTAAATCGAGGAATGTTCGAAATGCTACGAAACTTTTCAGACCCTTTCTATATGTTACGAGGGAAGGTTATGATGGAAGTCATTGCAAAAAACTATCTCAAAATTATATTCTATGAAATTTTTTGAATTACTAGTTTCGGTCAGAAAATCGTAGTATATTATACACAAATTTATATTATTTTTGGTCAAAAATCAAATAAAATCGAGGATTGTTCGAAATGCTAAGAAACTTTTAAGATCCTTTCTATATTTTACGAGGGAAGGTTATGATGAAAGTCCATTCACAAAATTGTCTCAAAATTAGATTCTACTAAAATTTTTGAAATACTTGTTTTGGTTAAAAAATTGTAGTATATCATCCACAATTTTATACTATTTTCGGTTAAAAAATCAAATTAAATCGAGGATTGTTCGAAATGCTACGAAACTTTTCAGATCCTTTCTATATGTTACGAGGGAAGGTTATGATGAAAGTCCATGCAAAAAATTATCTCAAAATTATATTCTATGAAACTTTTTGAATAACTAGTTTCGGTCAGAAAATTGTAGTATATTGTACACAATTTTATACTATTTTCGGTCAAAAATCAAATTAAATCGAGGATTGTTCGAAATGCTACGAAACTTTTCAGATCTTTTCTATATGTTATGAGGGAAGGTTATGATGGAAGTCATTGCAAAAAACTATCTCAAAATTATATTCTATTAAACTTTGTGAATTAATAGTTTCGGTCAGAAAATCGTAGTTTATTATACACCATTTTATAATATTTTCGGTAAAAAATCAAATAAAATCGAGGATTGTTCGAAATGCTACAAAACTTTTCAGATCCTTTCTATATGTTACGAGGGAAGGTTATGATGAAAGTCCATTAAAAAAATTGTCTCAAAATATGATTCTATGAAACTTTTTTTAAATATTTGTTTCGATTAAAAAATTATAGTATATTGTATACATAATTTTATACTAGTTTCGGTCAAAAAATCAAATTAAATCGAGGATTGTTCTAAATGCTAGGAAACTTTTTAGATCCTTTCTATATGTTACGATGGAAGGTTATGATGGAAGTCATTGCAAAAAATTATCTTAAAATTATATTCTATGAAACTTTTTGAATTACTAGTTTCGGTCTGAAAATCGTAGTATATTATACACAATTTTATACTATTTTCGGTCAAAAATCAAATTAAATCGAGGAATGTTCGAAATGCTACGAAACTTTTCAGATCCTTTCTATATGTTACGAGGGAAGGTTATGATGGAAGTCATTGTAAAAAACTATCTCAAAATTATATTCTATGAATTTTTTTGAATTACTAGTTTCGGTCAGAAAATCGTAGTATATTATACACAATTTTATATTATTTTCGGTCAAAAATCAAATAAAATCGAGGATTGTTCGAAATGCTACGAAACTTTTCAGATCCTTTCTATATTTTACGAAGGAAGGTTATGATGAAAGTTCATTCAAAAAATTGTCTCAAAATTAGATTCTATGAAAAATTTTGAAATCCTTGTTTCAGTTAAAAAATTGTAGTATATTATCCACAATTTTATACTATTTTCGGTTAAAAAATCAAATTAAATCGAGGATTGTTCGAAATGCTACGAAACTTTTCAGATCCTTTCTATATGTTACGAGGGAAGGTTATGATGAAAGTCCATGCAAAAAATTATCTCAAAATTATATTCTATGAAACTTTTTGAATAACTAGTTTCGGTCAGAAAATTGTAGTATATTATACACAATTTTATACTATTTTCGGTCAAAATCAAATTAAATCGAGGATTGTTCGAAATGCTACGAAACTTTTTAGATCCTTTCGATATGTTACGAGAGAAGGTTATGATGGAAGTCATTGCAAAAAATTATCTCAAAATTATATTCTATGAAACTTTTTGTATTTCTAGTTTCGGTCATAAAATCGTAGTATATTATACACAATTTTATATTATTTTCGGTTAAAATCAAATTAAATCGAGGATTGTTCGAAATGCTACGAAACTTTTCAGATAATTTCTATATGTTACGAGGGAAGGTTATGATGAAAGTCCATTCAAAAAATTGTCTCAAAGTTAGATTCTATGAAACTTTTTGAAATACTTGTTTCGGTTAAAAAATTGTAGTATATTATCCATAAATTTATACTATTTTCGGTTAAAAAATCAAATTAAATCGAGGATTGTTCGAAATGCTACGAAACTTTTCAGATCCTCTCTATATGTTAAGAGGGAAGGTTATGATGAAAGTCCATGCAAAAAATTATCTCAAAATTATATTCTATGAAACTTTTTGAATAACTAGTTTCGGTCAGAAAATTGTAGTATATTATACACAATTTTATACTATTTTCGGTCAAAAATCAAATTAAATCGAGGATTGTTCGAAATGCTAAGAAACTTTTCAGATAATTTCTATATGTTACGAGGGAAGGTTATGATGAAAGTCCATTCCAAAAATTGTGTCAAAATTAGATTCTATGAAACTTTTTGAAATACTTGTTTCGGTTAAAAAATCAAATAAAATCGAAGATGTTCGAATTGCTACGAAGCTTTTCAGATCCTTTCTATATGTTACGAGGGAAGGTAATGATGAAAGTCCATTCAAAAAATTGTCTCAAAATTAGATTCTATGAAACTTTTTTTAAATATTTGTTTCGCTTAAAAAATTGTAGTATATTGTATACATAATTTTATAATAGTTTCGGTCAAAAAATAAAATTAAAACGAGGATTGTTCTAAATGCGAAGAAACTTTTTAGATCCTTTATATATGTTATGAGGGAAGGTTATGATGGAAGTCATTGCAAAAAATTATCTTAAAATTATATTCTATGAAACTTTTTGAATGACTAGTTTCGGTCAGAAAATCGTAGTATATTATACACAATTTTTTACTATTTCCGGTCAAAAATTAAATTAAATCGAGGATTGTTCGAAATGCTACGAAACTTTTCAGATCCTTTCTATATGTTACGAGAGAAGGTTATGATGGAAGTCATTGCAAAAATTTATCTCAAAAGTATATTCTATGAAACTTTTTGAATTACTAGTTTCGGTCAGAAAATCGTAGTATATTATACACAATTTTATACTATTTTCGGTCAAAAATCAAATTAAATCAAGGATTGTTCGAAATGCTACGAAACTTTTCAGATCTTTTCTATATGTTATGAGGGAAGGTTATGATGGAAGTCATTGCAAAAAGCTATCTCAAAATTATATTTTATGAAACTTTTTGAATTAATAGTTTCGGTCAGAAAATCGTAGTATATTATACACCATTTTATATTATTTTCGGTAAAAAATCAAATAAAATCGAGGATTTTTCGAAATGCTACGAAACTTTTCAGATCCTTTCTATATGTTACGAGGGAAGGTTATGATGAAAGTCCATTCAAAAAATTGTCTCAAAATAAGATTCTATGAAACTTTCTTTTAAATATTTGTTTCGATTAAAAAATTGTAGTATATTCTATACATAATTTTATACTAGTTTCGGTCAAAAAATCAAATTAAATCGAGGATTGTTCTAAATGCTAGGAAACTTTTTAGATCCTTTCTATATGTTACGAGGGAAGGTTATGATGGAAGTCATTGCAATAAATTATCTTAAAATTATATTCTATGAAACTTTTTGAATTACTAGTTTTGGTCTGAAAATCGTAGTATATTATACACAATTTTATACTATTTTCGGTCAAAAATCAAATTAAATCGAGGAATGTTCGAAATGCTACGAAACTTTTCAGACCCTTTCTATATGTTACGAGGGAAGGTTATGATGGAAGTCATTGCAAAAAACTATCTCAAAATTATATTCTATGAAATTTTTTGAATTACTAGTTTCGGTCAGAAAATCGTAGTATATTATACACAATTTTATATTATTTTTGGTCAAAAATCAAATAAAATCGAGGATTGTTCGAAATGCTATGAAACTTTTAAGATCCTTTCTATATTTTACGAGGGAAGGTTATGATGAAAGTCCATTCACAAAATTGTCTCAAAATTAGATTCTACTAAAATTTTTGAAATACTTGTTTTGGTTAAAAAATTGTAGTATATTATCCACAATTTTATACTATTTTCGGTTAAAAAATCAAATTAAATCGGGGATTGTTCGAAATGCTACGAAACTTTTCAGATCCTTTCTATATGTTACGAGGGAAGGTTATGATGAAAGTCCATGCAAAAAATTATCTCAAAATTATATTCTATGAAACTTTTTGAATAACTAGTTTCGGTCAGAAAATTGTAGTATATTATACACAATTTTATACTATTTTCGGTCAAAAATCATATTAAATCGAGGATTGTTCGAAATGCTACGAAACTTTTCAGATCTTTTCTATATGTTATGAGGGAAGGTTATGATGGAAGTCATTGCAAAAAACTATCTCAAAATTATATTCTATTAAACTTTGTGAATTAATAGTTTCGGTCAGAAAATCGTAGTTTATTATACACCATTTTATAATATTTTCGGTAAAAAATCAAATAAAATCGAGGATTGTTCGAAATGCTACAAAACTTTTCAGATCCTTTCTATATGTTACGAGGGAAGGTTATGATGAAAGTCCATTAAAAAAATTGTCTCAAAATATGATTCTATGAAACTTTTTTTAAATATTTGTTTCGATTAAAAAATTATAGTATATTGTATACATAATTTTATACTAGTTTCGGTCAAAAAATCAAATTAAATCGAGGATTGTTCTAAATGCTAGGAAACTTTTTAGATCCTTTCTATATGTTACGATGGAAGGTTATGATGGAAGTCATTGCAAAAAATTATCTTAAAATTATATTCTATGAAACTTTTTGAATTACTAGTTTCGGTCTGAAAATCGTAGTATATTATACACAATTTTATACTATTTTCGGTCAAAAATCAAATTAAATCGAGGAATGTTCGAAATGCTACGAAACTTTTCAGATCCTTTCTATATGTTACGAGGGAAGGTTATGATGGAAGTCATTGTAAAAAACTATCTCAAAATTATATTCTATGAAATTTTTTGAATTACTAGTTTCGGTCAGAAAATCGTAGTATATTATACACAATTTTATATTATTTTCGGTCAAAAATCAAATAAAATCGAGGATTGTTCGAAATGCTACGAAACTTTTCAGATCCTTTCTATATTTTACGAAGGAAGGTTATGATGAAAGTCCATTCAAAAAATTGTCTCAAAATTAGATTCTATGAAAAATTTTGAAATACTTGTTTCGGTTAAAAAATTGTAGTATATTATCCACAATTTTATACTATTTTCGGTTAAAAAATCAAATTAAATCGAGGATTGTTCGAAATGCAACGAAACTTTTCAGATCCTTTCTATATGTTACGAGGGAAGGTTATGATGAAAGTCCATGCAAAAAATTATCTCAAAATTATATTCTATGAAACTTTTTGAATAACTAGTTTCGGTCAGAAAATTGTAGTATATTATACACAATTTTATACTATTTTCGGTCAAAATCAAATTAAATCGAGGATTGTTCGAAATGCTACGAAACTTTTTAGATCCTTTCGATATGTTACGAGGGAAAGTTATGATGGAAGTCATTGCAAAAAATTATCTCAAAATTATATTCTATGAAACTTTTTGTATTTCTAGTTTCGGTCAGAAAATCGTAGTATATTATACACAATTTTATATTATTTTCGGTTAAAATCAAATTAAATCGAGGATTGTTCGAAATGCTACGAAACTTTTCAGATAATTTCTATATGTTACGAGGGAAGGTTATGATGAAAGTCCATTCAAAAAATTGTCTCAAAGTTAGATTCTATGAAACTTTTTGAAATACTTGTTTCGGTTAAAAAATTGTAGTATATTATCCATAAATTTATACTATTTTCGGTTAAAAAATCAAATTAAATCGAGGATTGTTCGAAATGCTACGAAACTTTTCAGATCCTCTCTATATGTTAAGAGGGAAGGTTATGATGAAAGTCCATGCAAAAAATTATCTCAAAATTATATTCTATGAAACTTTTTGAATAACTAGTTTCGGTCAGAAAATTGTAGTATATTATACACAATTTTATACTATTTTCGGTCAAAAATCAAATTAAATCGAGGATTGTTCGAAATGCTAAGAAACTTTTCAGATAATTTCTATATGTTACGAGGGAAGGTTATGATGAAAGTCCATTCCAAAAATTGTGTCAAAATTAGATTCTATGAAACTTTTTGAAATACTTGTTTCGGTTAAAAAATCAAATAAAATCGAAGATGTTCGAATTGCTACGAAGCTTTTCAGATCCTTTCTATATGTTACGAGGGAAGGTAATGATGAAAGTCCATTCAAAAAATTGTCTCAAAATTAGATTCTATGAAACTTTTTTTAAATATTTGTTTCGCTTAAAAAATTGTAGTATATTGTATACATAATTTTATAATAGTTTCGGTCAAAAAATAAAATTAAAACGAGGATTGTTCTAAATGCGAAGAAACTTTTTAGATCCTTTATATATGTTATGAGGGAAGGTTATGATGGAAGTCATTGCAAAAAATTATCTTAAAATTATATTCTATGAAACTTTTTGAATGACTAGTTTCGGTCAGAAAATCGTAGTATATTATACACAATTTTTTACTATTTCCGGTCAAAAATTAAATTAAATCGAGGATTGTTCGAAATGCTACGAAACTTTTCAGATCCTTTCTATATGTTACGAGAGAAGGTTATGATGGAAGTCATTGCAAAAATTTATCTCAAAAGTATATTCTATGAAACTTTTTGAATTACTAGTTTCGGTCAGAAAATCGTAGTATATTATACACAATTTTATACTATTTTCGGTCAAAAATCAAATTAAATCAAGGATTGTTCGAAATGCTACGAAACTTTTCAGATCTTTTCTATATGTTATGAGGGAAGGTTATGATGGAAGTCATTGCAAAAAGCTATCTCAAAATTATATTTTATGAAACTTTTTGAATTAATAGTTTCGGTCAGAAAATCGTAGTATATTATACACCATTTTATATTATTTTCGGTAAAAAATCAAATAAAATCGAGGATTTTTCGAAATGCTACGAAACTTTTCAGATCCTTTCTATATGTTACGAGGGAAGGTTATGATGAAAGTCCATTCAAAAAATTGTCTCAAAATAAGATTCTATGAAACTTTCTTTTAAATATTTGTTTCGATTAAAAAATTGTAGTATATTCTATACATAATTTTATACTAGTTTCGGTCAAAAAATCAAATTAAATCGAGGATTGTTCTAAATGCTAGGAAACTTTTTAGATCCTTTCTATATGTTACGAGGGAAGGTTATGATGGAAGTCATTGCAAAAAATTATCTTAAAATTATATTCTATGAAACTTTTTGAATTACTAGTTTTGGTCTGAAAATCGTAGTATATTATACACAATTTTATACTATTTTCGGTCAAAAATCAAATTAAATCGAGGAATGTTCGAAATGCTACGAAACTTTTCAGACCCTTTCTATATGTTACGAGGGAAGGTTATGATGGAAGTCATTGCAAAAAACTATCTCAAAATTATATTCTATGAAATTTTTTGAATTACTAGTTTCGGTCAGAAAATCGTAGTATATTATACACAATTTTATATTATTTTTGGTCAAAAATCAAATAAAAACGAGGATTGTTCGAAATGCTATGAAACTTTTAAGATCCTTTCTATATTTTACGAGGGAAGGTTATGATGAAAGTCCATTCACAAAATTGTCTCAAAATTAGATTCTACTAAAATTTTTGAAATACTTGTTTTGGTTAAAAAATTGTAGTATATTATCCACAATTTTATACTATTTTCGGTTAAAAAATCAAATTAAATCGGGGATTGTTCGAAATGCTACGAAACTTTTCAGATCCTTTCTATATGTTACGAGGGAAGGTTATGATGAAAGTCCATGCAAAAAATTATCTCAAAATTATATTCTATGAAACTTTTTGAATAACTAGTTTCGGTCAGAAAATTGTAGTATATTATACACAATTTTATACTATTTTCGGTCAAAAATCAAATTAAATCGAGGATTGTTCGAAATGCTACGAAACTTTTCAGATCTTTTCTATATGTTATGAGGGAAGGTTATGATGGAAGTCATTGCAAAAAACTATCTCAAAATTATATTCTATTAAACTTTGTGAATTAATAGTTTCGGTCAGAAAATCGTAGTTTATTATACACCATTTTATAATATTTTCGGTAAAAAATCAAATAAAATCGAGGATTGTTCGAAATGCTACAAAACTTTTCAGATCCTTTCTATATGTTACGAGGGAAGGTTATGATGAAAGTCCATTAAAAAAATTGTCTCAAAATATGATTCTATGAAACTTTTTTTAAATATTTGTTTCGATTAAAAAATTATAGTATATTGTATACATAATTTTATACTAGTTTCGGTCAAAAAATCAAATTAAATCGAGGATTGTTCTAAATGCTAGGAAACTTTTTAGATCCTTTCTATATGTTACGATGGAAGGTTATGATGGAAGTCATTGCAAAAAATTATCTTAAAATTATATTCTATGAAACTTTTTGAATTACTAGTTTCGGTCTGAAAATCGTAGTATATTATACACAATTTTATACTATTTTCGGTCAAAAATCAAATTAAATCGAGGAATGTTCGAAATGCTACGAAACTTTTCAGATCCTTTCTATATGTTACGAGGGAAGGTTATGATGGAAGTCATTGTAAAAAACTATCTCAAAATTATATTCTATGAAATTTTTTGAATTACTAGTTTCGGTCAGAAAATCGTAGTATATTATACACAATTTTATATTATTTTCGGTCAAAAATCAAATAAAATCGAGGATTGTTCGAAATGCTACGAAACTTTTCAGATCCTTTCTATATTTTACGAAGGAAGGTTATGATGAAAGTCCATTCAAAAAATTGTCTCAAAATTAGATTCTATGAAAAATTTTGAAATACTTGTTTCGGTTAAAAAATTGTAGTATATTATCCACAATTTTATACTATTTTCGGTTAAAAAATCAAATTAAATCGAGGATTGTTCGAAATGCAACGAAACTTTTCAGATCCTTTCTATATGTTACGAGGGAAGGTTATGATGAAAGTCCATGCAAAAAATTATCTCAAAATTATATTCTATGAAACTTTTTGAATAACTAGTTTCGGTCAGAAAATTGTAGTATATTATACACAATTTTATACTATTTTCGGTCAAAATCAAATTAAATCGAGGATTGTTCGAAATGCTACGAAACTTTTTAGATCCTTTCGATATGTTACGAGGGAAGGTTATGATGGAAGTCATTGCAAAAAATTATCTCAAAATTATATTCTATGAAACTTTTTGTATTTCTAGTTTCGGTCAGAAAATCGTAGTATATTATACACAATTTTATATTATTTTCGGTTAAAATCAAATTAAATCGAGGATTGTTCGAAATGCTACGAAACTTTTCAGATAATTTCTATATGTTACGAGGGAAGGTTATGATGAAAGTCCATTCAAAAAATTGTCTCAAAGTTAGATTCTATGAAACTTTTTGAAATACTTGTTTCGGTTAAAAAATTGTAGTATATTATTCATAATTTTATATTATTTTCGGTTAAAAAATCAAATTAAATCGAGGATTGTTCGAAATGCTACGAAACTTTTCAGATCCTCTCTATATGTTAAGAGGGAAGGTTATGATGAAAGTCCATGCCAAAAATTATCTCAAAATTATATTCTATGAAACTTTTTGAATAACTAGTTTCGGTCAGAAAATTGTAGTATATTATACACAATTTTATACTATTTTCGGTCAAAAATCAAATTAAATCGAGGATTGTTCGAAATGCTACGAAACTTTTCAGATAATTTCTATATGTTACGAGGGAAGGTTATGATGAAAGTCCATTCCAAAAATTGTGTCAAAATTAGATTCTATGAAACTTTTTGAAATACTTGTTTCGGTTAAAAAATCAAATAAAATCGAAGATGTTCGAATTGCTACGAAGCTTTTCAGATCCTTTCTATATGTTACGAGGGAAGGTAATGATGAAAGTCCATTCAAAAAATTGTCTCAAAATTAGATTCTATGAAACTTTTTTTAAATATTTGTTTCGCTTAAAAAATTGTAGTATATTGTATACATAATTTTATAATAGTTTCGGTCAAAAAGTAAAATTAAAACGAGGATTGTTCTAAATGCGAAGAAACTTTTTAGATCCTTTATATATGTTATGAGGGAAGGTTATGATGGAAGTCATTGCAAAAAATTATCTTAAAATTATATTCTATGAAACTTTTTGAATGACTAGTTTCGGTCAGAAAATCGTAGTATATTAACACAATTTTTTACTATTTCCGGTCAAAAATTAAATTAAATCGAGGATTGTTCGAAATGCTACGAAACTTTTCAGATCCTTTCTATATGTTACGAGAGAAGGTTATGATGGAAGTCATTGCAAAAATTTATCTCAAAAGTATATTCTATGAAACTTTTTGAATTACTAGTTTCGGTCAGAAAATCGTAGTATATTATACACAATTTTATACTATTTTCGGTCAAAAATCAAATTAAATCAAGGATTGTTCGAAATGCTACGAAACTTTTCAGATCTTTTCTATATGTTATGAGGGAAGGTTATGATGGAAGTCATTGCAAAAAGCTATCTCAAAATTATATTTTATGAAACTTTTTGAATTAATAGTTTCGGTCAGAAAATCGTAGTATATTATACACCATTTTATATTATTTTCGGTAAAAAATCAAATAAAATCGAGGATTTTTCGAAATGCTACGAAACTTTTCAGATCCTTTCTATATGTTACGAGGGAAGGTTATGATGAAAGTCCATTCAAAAAATTGTCTCAAAATAAGATTCTATGAAACTTTCTTTTAAATATTTGTTTCGATTAAAAAATTGTAGTATATTCTATACATAATTTTATACTAGTTTCGGTCAAAAAATCAAATTAAATCGAGGATTGTTCTAAATGCTAGGAAACTTTTTAGATCCTTTCTATATGTTACGAGGGAAGGTTATGATGGAAGTCATTGCAAAAAATTATCTTAAAATTATATTCTATGAAACTTTTTGAATTACTAGTTTTGGTCTGTAAATCGTAGTATATTATACACAATTTTATACTATTTTCGGTCAAAAATCAAATTAAATCGAGGAATGTTCGAAATGCTACGAAACTTTTCAGACCCTTTCTATATGTTACGAGGGAAGGTTATGATGGAAGTCATTGCAAAAAACTATCTCAAAATTATATTCTATGAAATTTTTTGAATTACTAGTTTCGGTCAGAAAATCGTAGTATATTATACACAATTTTATATTATTTTTGGTCAAAAATCAAATAAAATCGAGGATTGTTCGAAATGCTATGAAACTTTTAAGATCCTTTCTATATTTTACGAGGGAAGGTTATGATGAAAGTCCATTCACAAAATTGTCTCAAAATTAGATTCTACTAAAATTTTTGAAATACTTGTTTTGGTTAAAAAATTGTAGTATATTATCCACAATTTTATACTATTTTCGGTTAAAAATCAAATTAAATCGGGGATTGTTCGAAATGCTACGAAACTTTTCAGATCCTTTCTATATGTTACGAGGGAAGGTTATGATGAAAGTCCATGCAAAAAATTATCTCAAAATTATATTCTATGAAACTTTTTGAATAACTAGTTTCGGTCAGAAAATTGTAGTATATTATACACAATTTTATACTATTTTCGGTCAAAAATCAAATTAAATCGAGGATTGTTCGAAATGCTACGAAACTTTTCAGATCTTTTCTATATGTTATGAGGGAAGGTTATGATGGAAGTCATTGCAAAAAACTATCTCAAAATTATATTCTATTAAACTTTGTGAATTAATAGTTTCGGTCAGAAAATCGTAGTTTATTATACACCATTTTATAATATTTTCGGTAAAAAATCAAATAAAATCGAGGATTGTTCGAAATGCTACAAAACTTTTCAGATCCTTTCTATATGTTACGAGGGAAGGTTATGATGAAAGTCCATTAAAAAAATTGTCTCAAAATATGATTCTATGAAACTTTTTTTAAATATTTGTTTCGATTAAAAAATTATAGTATATTGTATACATAATTTTATACTAGTTTCGGTCAAAAAATCAAATTAAATCGAGGATTATTCTAAATGCTAGGAAACTTTTTAGATCCTTTCTATATGTTACGATGGAAGGTTATGATGGAAGTCATTGCAAAAAATTATCTTAAAATTATATTCTATGAAACTTTTTGAATTACTAGTTTCGGTCTGAAAATCGTAGTATATTATACACAATTTTATACTATTTTCGGTCAAAAATCAAATTAAATCGAGGAATGTTCGAAATGCTACGAAACTTTTCAGATCCTTTCTATATGTTACGAGGGAAGGTTATGATGGAAGTCATTGTAAAAAACTATCTCAAAATTATATTCTATGAAATTTTTTGAATTACTAGTTTCGGTCAGAAAATCGTAGTATATTATACACAATTTTATATTATTTTCGGTCAAAAATCAAATAAAATCGAGGATTGTTCGAAATGCTACGAAACTTTTCAGATCCTTTCTATATTTTACGAAGGAAGGTTATGATGAAAGTCCATTCAAAAAATTGTCTCAAAATTAGATTCTATGAAAAATTTTGAAATACTTGTTTCGGTTAAAAAATTGTAGTATATTATCCACAATTTTATACTATTTTCGGTTAAAAAATCAAATTAAATCGAGGATTGTTCGAAATGCAACGAAACTTTTCAGATCCTTTCTATATGTTACGAGGGAAGGTTATGATGAAAGTCCATGCAAAAAATTATCTCAAAATTATATTCTATGAAACTTTTTGAATAACTAGTTTCGGTCAGAAAATTGTAGTATATTATACACAATTTTATACTATTTTCGGTCAAAATCAAATTAAATCGAGGATTGTTCGAAATGCTACGAAACTTTTTAGATCCTTTCGATATGTTACGAGGGAAGGTTATGATGGAAGTCATTGCAAAAAATTATCTCAAAATTATATTCTATGAAACTTTTTGTATTTCTAGTTTCGGTCAGAAAATCGTAGTATATTATACACAATTTTATATTATTTTCGGTTAAAATCAAATTAAATCGAGGATTGTTCGAAATGCTACGAAACTTTTCAGATAATTTCTATATGTTACGAGGGAAGGTTATGATGAAAGTCCATTCAAAAAATTGTCTCAAAGTTAGATTCTATGAAACTTTTTGAAATACTTGTTTCGGTTAAAAAATTGTAGTATATTATCCATAATTTTATATTATTTTCGGTTAAAAAATCAAATTAAATCGAGGATTGTTCGAAATGCTACGAAACTTTTCAGATCCTCTCTATATGTTAAGAGGGAAGGTTATGATGAAAGTCCATGCCAAAAATTATCTCAAAATTATATTCTATGAAACTTTTTGAATAACTAGTTTCGGTCAGAAAATTGTAGTATATTATACACAATTTTATACTATTTTCGGTCAAAAATCAAATTAAATCGAGGATTGTTCGAAATGCTACGAAACTTTTCAGATAATTTCTATATGTTACGAGGGAAGGTTATGATGAAAGTCCATTCCAAAAATTGTGTCAAAATTAGATTCTATGAAACTTTTTGAAATACTTGTTTCGGTTAAAAAATCAAATAAAATCGAAGATGTTCGAATTGCTACGAAGCTTTTCAGATCCTTTCTATATGTTACGAGGGAAGGTAATGATGAAAGTCCATTCAAAAAATTGTCTCAAAATTAGATTCTATGAAACTTTTTTTAAATATTTGTTTCGCTTAAAAAATTGTAGTATATTGTATACATAATTTTATAATAGTTTCGGTCAAAAAGTAAAATTAAAACGAGGATTGTTCTAAATGCGAAGAAACTTTTTAGATCCTTTATATATGTTATGAGGGAAGGTTATGATGGAAGTCATTGCAAAAAATTATCTTAAAATTATATTCTATGAAACTTTTTGAATGACTAGTTTCGGTCAGAAAATCGTAGTATATTAACACAATTTTTTACTATTTCCGGTCAAAAATTAAATTAAATCGAGGATTGTTCGAAATGCTACGAAACTTTTCAGATCCTTTCTATATGTTACGAGAGAAGGTTATGATGGAAGTCATTGCAAAAATTTATCTCAAAAGTATATTCTATGAAACTTTTTGAATTACTAGTTTCGGTCAGAAAATCGTAGTATATTATACACAATTTTATACTATTTTCGGTCAAAAATCAAATTAAATCAAGGATTGTTCGAAATGCTACGAAACTTTTCAGATCTTTTCTATATGTTATGAGGGAAGGTTATGATGGAAGTCATTGCAAAAAGCTATCTCAAAATTATATTTTATGAAACTTTTTGAATTAATAGTTTCGGTCAGAAAATCGTAGTATATTATACACCATTTTATATTATTTTCGGTAAAAAATCAAATAAAATCGAGGATTTTTCGAAATGCTACGAAACTTTTCAGATCCTTTCTATATGTTACGAGGGAAGGTTATGATGAAAGTCCATTCAAAAAATTGTCTCAAAATAAGATTCTATGAAACTTTCTTTTAAATATTTGTTTCGATTAAAAAATTGTAGTATATTCTATACATAATTTTATACTAGTTTCGGTCAAAAAATCAAATTAAATCGAGGATTGTTCTAAATGCTAGGAAACTTTTTAGATCCTTTCTATATGTTACGAGGGAAGGTTATGATGGAAGTCATTGCAAAAAATTATCTTAAAATTATATTCTATGAAACTTTTTGAATTACTAGTTTTGGTCTGTAAATCGTAGTATATTATACACAATTTTATACTATTTTCGGTCAAAAATCAAATTAAATCGAGGAATGTTCGAAATGCTACGAAACTTTTCAGACCCTTTCTATATGTTACGAGGGAAGGTTATGATGGAAGTCATTGCAAAAAACTATCTCAAAATTATATTCTATGAAATTTTTTGAATTACTAGTTTCGGTCAGAAAATCGTAGTATATTATACACAATTTTATATTATTTTTGGTCAAAAATCAAATAAAATCGAGGATTGTTCGAAATGCTATGAAACTTTTAAGATCCTTTCTATATTTTACGAGGGAAGGTTATGATGAAAGTCCATTCACAAAATTGTCTCAAAATTAGATTCTACTAAAATTTTTGAAATACTTGTTTTGGTTAAAAAATTGTAGTATATTATCCACAATTTTATACTATTTTCGGTTAAAAATCAAATTAAATCGGGGATTGTTCGAAATGCTACGAAACTTTTCAGATCCTTTCTATATGTTACGAGGGAAGGTTATGATGAAAGTCCATGCAAAAAATTATCTCAAAATTATATTCTATGAAACTTTTTGAATAACTAGTTTCGGTCAGAAAATTGTAGTATATTATACACAATTTTATACTATTTTCGGTCAAAAATCAAATTAAATCGAGGATTGTTCGAAATGCTACGAAACTTTTCAGATCTTTTCTATATGTTATGAGGGAAGGTTATGATGGAAGTCATTGCAAAAAACTATCTCAAAATTATATTCTATTAAACTTTGTGAATTAATAGTTTCGGTCAGAAAATCGTAGTTTATTATACACCATTTTATAATATTTTCGGTAAAAAATCAAATAAAATCGAGGATTGTTCGAAATGCTACAAAACTTTTCAGATCCTTTCTATATGTTACGAGGGAAGGTTATGATGAAAGTCCATTAAAAAAATTGTCTCAAAATATGATTCTATGAAACTTTTTTTAAATATTTGTTTCGATTAAAAAATTATAGTATATTGTATACATAATTTTATACTAGTTTCGGTCAAAAAATCAAATTAAATCGAGGATTGTTCTAAATGCTAGGAAACTTTTTAGATCCTTTCTATATGTTACGATGGAAGGTTATGATGGAAGTCATTGCAAAAAATTATCTTAAAATTATATTCTATGAAACTTTTTGAATTACTAGTTTCGGTCTGAAAATCGTAGTATATTATACACAATTTTATACTATTTTCGGTCAAAAATCAAATTAAATCGAGGAATGTTCGAAATGCTACGAAACTTTTCAGATCCTTTCTATATGTTACGAGGGAAGGTTATGATGGAAGTCATTGTAAAAAACTATCTCAAAATTATATTCTATGAAATTTTTTGAATTACTAGTTTCGGTCAGAAAATCGTAGTATATTATACACAATTTTATATTATTTTCGGTCAAAAATCAAATAAAATCGAGGATTGTTCGAAATGCTACGAAACTTTTCAGATCCTTTCTATATTTTACGAAGGAAGGTTATGATGAAAGTCCATTCAAAAAATTGTCTCAAAATTAGATTCTATGAAAAATTTTGAAATACTTGTTTCGGTTAAAAAATTGTAGTATATTATCCACAATTTTATACTATTTTCGGTTAAAAAATCAAATTAAATCGAGGATTGTTCGAAATGCAACGAAACTTTTCAGATCCTTTCTATATGTTACGAGGGAAGGTTATGATGAAAGTCCATGCAAAAAATTATCTCAAAATTATATTCTATGAAACTTTTTGAATAACTAGTTTCGGTCAGAAAATTGTAGTATATTATACACAATTTTATACTATTTTCGGTCAAAATCAAATTAAATCGAGGATTGTTCGAAATGCTACGAAACTTTTTAGATCCTTTCGATATGTTACGAGGGAAGGTTATGATGGAAGTCATTGCAAAAAATTATCTCAAAATTATATTCTATGAAACTTTTTGTATTTCTAGTTTCGGTCAGAAAATCGTAGTATATTATACACAATTTTATATTATTTTCGGTTAAAATCAAATTAAATCGAGGATTGTTCGAAATTCTACGAAACTTTTCAGATAATTTCTATATGTTACGAGGGAAGGTTATGATGAAAGTCCATTCAAAAAATTGTCTCAAAGTTAGATTCTATGAAACTTTTTGAAATACTTGTTTCGGTTAAAAAATTGTAGTATATTATCCATAATTTTATATTATTTTCGGTTAAAAAATCAAATTAAATCGAGGATTGTTCGAAATGCTACGAAACTTTTCAGATCCTCTCTATATGTTAAGAGGGAAGGTTATGATGAAAGTCCATGCCAAAAATTATCTCAAAATTATATTCTATGAAACTTTTTGAATAACTAGTTTCGGTCAGAAAATTGTAGTATATTATACACAATTTTATACTATTTTCGGTCAAAAATCAAATTAAATCGAGGATTGTTCGAAATGCTACGAAACTTTTCAGATAATTTCTATATGTTACGAGGGAAGGTTATGATGAAAGTGCATTCCAAAAATTGTGTCAAAATTAGATTCTATGAAACTTTTTGAAATACTTGTTTCGGTTAAAAAATCAAATAAAATCGAAGATGTTCGAATTGCTACGAAGCTTTTCAGATCCTTTCTATATGTTACGAGGGAAGGTAATGATGAAAGTCCATTCAAAAAATTGTCTCAAAATTAGATTCTATGAAACTTTTTTTAAATATTTGTTTCGCTTAAAAAATTGTAGTATATTGTATACATAATTTTATAATAGTTTCGGTCAAAAAATAAAATTAAAACGAGGATTGTTCTAAATGCGAAGAAACTTTTTAGATCCTTTATATATGTTATGAGGGAAGGTTATGATGGAAGTCATTGCAAAAAATTATCTTAAAATTATATTCTATGAAACTTTTTGAATGACTAGTTTCGGTCAGAAAATCGTAGTATATTAACACAATTTTTTACTATTTCCGGTCAAAAATTAAATTAAATCGAGGATTGTTCGAAATGCTACGAAACTTTTCAGATCCTTTCTATATGTTACGAGAGAAGGTTATGATGGAAGTCATTGCAAAAATTTATCTCAAAAGTATATTCTATGAAACTTTTTGAATTACTAGTTTCGGTCAGAAAATCGTAGTATATTATACACAATTTTATACTATTTTCGGTCAAAAATCAAATTAAATCAAGGATTGTTCGAAATGCTACGAAACTTTTCAGATCTTTTCTATATGTTATGAGGGAAGGTTATGATGGAAGTCAGTGCAAAAAGCTATCTCAAAATTATATTTTATGAAACTTTTTGAATTAATAGTTTCGGTCAGAAAATCGTAGTATATTATACACCATTTTATATTATTTTCGGTAAAAAATCAAATAAAATCGAGGATTTTTCGAAATGCTACGAAACTTTTCAGATCCTTTCTATATGTTACGAGGGAAGGTTATGATGAAAGTCCATTCAAAAAATTGTCTCAAAATAAGATTCTATGAAACTTTCTTTTAAATATTTGTTTCGATTAAAAAATTGTAGTATATTCTATACATAATTTTATACTAGTTTCGGTCAAAAAATCAAATTAAATCGAGGATTGTTCTAAATGCTAGGAAACTTTTTAGATCCTTTCTATATGTTACGAGGGAAGGTTATGATGGAAGTCATTGCAAAAAATTATCTTAAAATTATATTCTATGAAACTTTTTGAATTACTAGTTTTGGTCTGAAAATCGTAGTATATTATACACAATTTTATACTATTTTCGGTCAAAAATCAAATTAAATCGATGAATGTTCGAAATGCTACGAAACTTTTCAGACCCTTTCTATATGTTACGAGGGAAGGTTATGATGGAAGTCATTGCAAAAAACTATCTCAAAATTATATTCTATGAAATTTTTTGAATTACTAGTTTCGGTCAGAAAATCGTAGTATATTATACACAATTTTATATTATTTTTGGTCAAAAATCAAATAAAATCGAGGATTGTTCGAAATGCTATGAAACTTTTAAGATCCTTTCTATATTTTACGAGGGAAGGTTATGATGAAAGTCCATTCACAAAATTGTCTCAAAATTAGATTCTACTAAAATTTTTGAAATACTTGTTTTGGTTAAAAAATTGTAGTATATTATCCACAATTTTATACTATTTTCGGTTAAAAAATCAAATTAAATCGAGGATTGTTCGAAATGCTACGAAACTTTTCAGATCCTTTCTATATGTTACGAGGGAAGGTTATGATGAAAGTCCATGCAAAAAATTATCTCAAAATTATATTCTATGAAACTTTTTGAATAACTAGTTTCTGTCAGAAAATTGTAGTATATTATACACAATTTTATACTATTTTCGGTCAAAAATCAAATTAAATCGAGGATTGTTCGAAATGCTACGAAACTTTTCAGATAATTTCTATATGTTACGAGGGAAGGTTATGATGAAAGTCCATTCCAAAAATTGTGTCAAAATTAGATTCTATGAAACTTTTTGAAATACTTGTTTCGGTTAAAAAATCAAATAAAATCGAAGATGTTCGAATTGCTACGAAGCTTTTCAGATCCTTTCTATATGTTACGAGGGAAGGTAATGATGAAACTCCATTCAAAAAATTGTCTCAAAATTAGATTCTATGAAACTTTTTTTAAATATTTGTTTCGCTTAAAAAATTGTAGTATATTGTATACATAATTTTATAATAGTTTCGGTCAAAAAATAAAATTAAAACGAGGATTGTTCTAAATGCGAAGAAACTTTTTAGATCCTTTATATATGTTATGAGGGAAGGTTATGATGGAAGTCATTGCAAAAAATTATCTTAAAATTATATTCTATGAAACTTTTTGAATGACTAGTTTCGGTCAGAAAATCGTAGTATATTATACACAATTTTTTACTATTTCCGGTCAAAAATTAAATTAAATCGAGGATTGTTCGAAATGCTACGAAACTTTTCAGATCATTTCTATATGTTACGAGAGAAGGTTATGATGGAAGTCATTGCAAAAATTTATCTCAAAAGTATATTCTATGAAACTTTTTGAATTACTAGTTTCGGTCAGAAAATCGTAGTATATTATACACAATTTTATACTATTTTCGGTCAAAAATCAAATTAAATCAAGGATTGTTCGAAATGCTACGAAACTTTTCAGATCTTTTCTATATGTTATGAGGGAAGGTTATGATGGAAGTCATTGCAACAAGCTATCTCAAAATTATATTTTATGAAACTTTTTGATTAATAGTTTCGGTCAGAAAATCGTAGTATATTATACACCATTTTATATTATTTTCGGTAAAAAATCAAATAAAATCGAGGATTTTTCGAAATGCTACGAAACTTTTCAGATCCTTTCTATATGTTACGAGGGAAGGTTATGATGAAAGTCCATTCAAAAAATTGTCTCAAAATAAGATACTATGAAACTTTCTTTTAAATATTTGTTTCGATTAAAAAATTGTAGTATATTCTATACATAATTTTATACTAGTTTCGGTCAAAAAATCAAATTAAATCGAGGATTGTTCTAAATGCTAGGAAACTTTTTAGATCCTTTCTATATGTTACGAGGGAAGGTTATGATGGAAGTCATTGCAAAAAATTATCTTAAAATTATATTCTATGAAACTTTTTGAATTACTAGTTTTGGTCTGAAAATCGTAGTATATTATACACAATTTTATACTATTTTCGGTCAAAAATCAAATTAAATCGAGGAATGTTCGAAATGCTACGAAACTTTTCAGACCCTTTCTATATGTTACGAGGGAAGGTTATGATGGAAGTCATTGCAAAAAACTATCTCAAAATTATATTCTATGAAATTTTTTGAATTACTAGTTTCGGTCAGAAAATCGTAGTATATTATACACAATTTTATATTATTTTTGGTCAAAAATCAAATAAAATCGAGGATTGTTCGAAATGCTATGAAACTTTTAAGATCCTTTCTATATTTTACGAGGGAAGGTTATGATGAAAGTCCATTCACAAAATTGTCTCAAAATTAGATTCTACTAAAATTTTTGAAATACTTGTTTTGGTTAAAAAATTGTAGTATATTATCCACAATTTTATACTATTTTCGGTTAAAAAATCAAATTAAATCGAGGATTGTTCGAAATGCTACGAAACTTTTCAGATCCTTTCTATATGTTACGAGGGAAGGTTATGATGAAAGTCCATGCAAAAAATTATCTCAAAATTATATTCTATGAAACTTTTTGAATAACTAGTTTCGGTCAGAAAATTGTAGTATATTATACACAATTTTATACTATTTTCGGTCAAAAATCAAATTAAATCGAGGATTGTTCGAAATGCTACAAAACTTTTCATTTAATTTTTATATGTTACGAGGGAAGGTTATGATGAAAGTCCATTCCAAAAATTGTGTCAAAATTAGATTCTATGAAACTTTTTGAAATACTTGTTTCGGTTAAAAAATCAAATAAAATCGAAGATGTTCGAATTGCTACGAAGCTTTTCAGATCCTTGCTATATGTTACGAGGGAAGGTAATGATGAAAGTCCATTCAAAAAATTGTCTCAAAATTAGATTCTATGAAACTTTTTTTAAATATTTGTTTCGCTTAAAAAATTGTAGTATATTGTATACATAATTTTATAATAGTTTCGGTCAAAAAATAAAATTAAAACGAGGATTGTTCTAAATGCGAAGAAACTTTTTAGATCCTTTATATATGTTATGAGGGAAGGTTATGATGGAAGTCATTGCAAAAAATTATCTTAAAATTATATTCTATGAAACTTTTTGAATGACTAGTTTCGGTCAGAAAATCGTAGTATATTATACACAATTTTTTACTATTTCCGGTCAAAAATTAAATTAAATCGAGGATTGTTCGAAATGCTACGAAACTTTTCAGATCATTTCTATATGTTACGAGAGAAGGTTATGATGGAAGTCATTGCAAAAATTTATCTCAAAAGTATATTCTATGAAACTTTTTGAATTACTAGTTTCGGTCAGAAAATCGTAGTATATTATACACAATTTTATACTATTTTCGGTCAAAAATCAAATTAAATCAAGGATTGTTCGAAATGCTACGAAACTTTTCAGATCTTTTCTATATGTTATGAGGGAAGGTTATGATGGAAGTCATTGCAAAAAGCTATCTCAAAATTATATTTTATGAAACTTTTTGATTAATAGTTTCGGTCAGAAAATCGTAGTATATTATACACCATTTTATATTATTTTCGGTAAAAAATCAAATAAAATCGAGGATTTTTCGAAATGCTACGAAACTTTTCAGATCTTTTCTATATGTTATGAGGGAAGGTTATGATGGAAGTCATTGCAAAAAGCTATCTCAAAATTATATTTTATGAAACTTTTTGAATTAATAGTTTCGGTCAGAAAATCGTAGTATATTATACACCATTTTATATTATTTTCGGTAAAAAATCAAATAAAATCGAGGATTTTTCGAAATGCTACGAAACTTTTCAGATCCTTTCTATATGTTACGAGGGAAGGTTATGATGGAAGTCATTGCAAAAAATTATCTTAAAATTATATTCTATGAAACTTTTTGAATTACTAGTTTTGGTCTGAAAATCGTAGTATATTATACACAATTTTATACTATTTTCGGTCAAAAATCAAATTAAATCGAGGAATGTTCGAAATGCTACGAAACTTTTCAGACCCTTTCTATATGTTACGAGGGAAGGTTATGATGGAAGTCATTGCAAAAAACTATCTCAAAATTATATTCTATGAAATTTTTTGAATTACTAGTTTCGGTCAGAAAATCGTAGTATATTATACACAATTTTATATTATTTTTGGTCAAAAATCAAATAAAATCGAGGATTGTTCGAAATGCTATGAAACTTTTAAGATCCTTTCTATATTTTACGAGGGAAGGTTATGATGAAAGTCCATTCACAAAATTGTCTCAAAATTAGATTCTACTAAAATTTTTGAAATACTTGTTTTGGTTAAAAAATTGTAGTATATTATCCACAATTTTATACTATTTTCGGTTAAAAAATCAAATTAAATCGAGGATTGTTCGAAATGCTACGAAACTTTTCAGATCCTTTCTATATGTTACGAGGGAAGGTTATGATGAAAGTCCATGCAAAAAATTATCTCAAAATTATATTCTATGAAACTTTTTGAATAACTAGTTTCGGTCAGAAAATTGTAGTATATTATACACAATTTTATACTATTTTCGGTCAAAAATCAAATTAAATCGAGGATTGTTCGAAATGCTACGAAACTTTTCATTTAATTTTTATATGTTACGAGGGAAGGTTATGATGAAAGTCCATTCCAAAAATTGTGTCAAAATTAGATTCTATGAAACTTTTTGAAATACTTGTTTCGGTTAAAAAATCAAATAAAATCGAAGATGTTCGAATTGCTACGAAGCTTTTCAGATCCTTTCTATATGTTACGAGGGAAGGTAATGATGAAAGTCCATTCAAAAAATTGTCTCAAAATTAGATTCTATGAAACTTTTTTTAAATATTTGTTTCGCTTAAAAAATTGTAGTATATTGTATACATAATTTTATAATAGTTTCGGTCAAAAAATAAAATTAAAACGAGGATTGTTCTAAATGCGAAGAAACTTTTTAGATCCTTTATATATGTTATGAGGGAAGGTTATGATGGAAGTCATTGCAAAAAATTATCTTAAAATTATATTCTATGAAACTTTTTGAATGACTAGTTTCGGTCAGAAAATCGTAGTATATTATACACAATTTTTTACTATTTCCGGTCAAAAATTAAATTAATCGAGGATTGTTCGAAATGCTACGAAACTTTTCAGATCATTTCTATATGTTACGAGAGAAGGTTATGATGGAAGTCATTGCAAAAATTTATCTCAAAAGTATATTCTATGAAACTTTTTGAATTACTAGTTTCGGTCAGAAAATCGTAGTATATTATACACAATTTTATACTATTTTCGGTCAAAAATCAAATTAAATCAAGGATTGTTCGAAATGCTACGAAACTTTTCAGATCTTTTCTATATGTTATGAGGGAAGGTTATGATGGAAGTCATTGCAAAAAGCTATCTCAAAATTATATTTTATGAAACTTTTTGATTAATAGTTTCGGTCAGAAAATCGTAGTATATTATACACCATTTTATATTATTTTCGGTAAAAAATCAAATAAAATCGAGGATTTTTCGAAATGCTACGAAACTTTTCAGATCTTTTCTATATGTTATGAGGGAAGGTTATGATGGAAGTCATTGCAAAAAGCTATCTCAAAATTATATTTTATGAAACTTTTTGAATTAATAGTTTCGGTCAGAAAATCGTAGTATATTATACACCATTTTATATTATTTTCGGTAAAAAATCAAATAAAATCGAGGATTTTTCGAAATGCTACGAAACTTTTCAGATCCTTTCTATATGTTACGAGGGAAGGTTATGATGGAAGTCATTGCAAAAAATTATCTTAAAATTATATTCTATGAAACTTTTTGAATTACTAGTTTTGGTCTGAAAATCGTAGTATATTATACACAATTTTATACTATTTTCGGTCAAAAATCAAATTAAATCGAGGAATGTTCGAAATGCTACGAAACTTTTCAGACCCTTTCTATATGTTACGAGGGAAGGTTATGATGGAAGTCATTGCAAAAAACTATCTCAAAATTATATTCTATGAAATTTTTTGAATTACTAGTTTCGGTCAGAAAATCGTAGTATATTATACACAATTTTATATTATTTTTGGTCAAAAATCAAATAAAATCGAGGATTGTTCGAAATGCTATGAAACTTTTAAGATCCTTTCTATATTTTACGAGGGAAGGTTATGATGAAAGTCCATTCACAAAATTGTCTCAAAATTAGATTCTACTAAAATTTTTGAAATACTTGTTTTGGTTAAAAAATTGTAGTATATTATCCACAATTTTATACTATTTTCGGTTAAAAAATCAAATTAAATCGAGGATTGTTCGAAATGCTACGAAACTTTTCAGATCCTTTCTATATGTTACGAGGGAAGGTTATGATGAAAGTCCATGCAAAAAATTATCTCAAAATTATATTCTATGAAACTTTTTGAATAACTAGTTTCGGTCAGAAAATTGTAGTATATTATACACAATTTTATACTATTTTCGGTCAAAAATCAAATTAAATCGAGGATTGTTCGAAATGCTACGAAACTTTTCATTTAATTTTTATATGTTACGAGGGAAGGTTATGATGAAAGTCCATTCCAAAAATTGTGTCAAAATTAGATTCTATGAAACTTTTTGAAATACTTGTTTCGGTTAAAAAATCAAATAAAATCGAAGATGTTCGAATTGCTACGAAGCTTTTCAGATCCTTTCTATATGTTACGAGGGAAGGTAATGATGAAAGTCCATTCAAAAAATTGTCTCAAAATTAGATTCTATGAAACTTTTTTTAAATATTTGTTTCGCTTAAAAAATTGTAGTATATTGTATACATAATTTTATAATAGTTTCGGTCAAAAAATAAAATTAAAACGAGGATTGTTCTAAATGCGAAGAAACTTTTTAGATCCTTTATATATGTTATGAGGGAAGGTTATGATGGAAGTCATTGCAAAAAATTATCTTAAAATTATATTCTATGAAACTTTTTGAATGACTAGTTTCGGTCAGAAAATCGTAGTATATTATACACAATTTTTTACTATTTCCGGTCAAAAATTAAATTAAATCGAGGATTGTTCGAAATGCTACGAAACTTTTCAGATCCTTTCTATATGTTACGAGAGAAGGTTATGATGGAAGTCATTGCAAAAATTTATCTCAAAAGTATATTCTATGAAACTTTTTGAATTACTAGTTTCGGTCAGAAAATCATAGTATATTATACACAATTTTATACTATTTTCGGTCAAAAATCAAATTAAATCAAGGATTGTTCGAAATGCTACGAAACTTTTCAGATCTTTTCTATATGTTATGAGGGAAGGTTATGATGGAAGTCATTGCAAAAAGCTATCTCAAAATTATATTTTATGAAACTTTTTGAATTAATAGTTTCGGTCAGAAAATCGTAGTATATTATACACCATTTTATATTATTTTCGGTAAAAAATCAAATAAAATCGAGGATTTTTCGAAATGCTACGAAACTTTTCAGATCCTTTCTATATGTTACGAGGGAAGGTTATGATGAAAGTCCATTCAAAAAATTGTCTCAAAATAAGATTCTATGAAACTTTCTTTTAAATATTTGTTTCGATTAAAAAATTGTAGTATATTCTATACATAATTTTATACTAGTTTCGGTCAAAAAATCAAATTAAATCGAGGATTGTTCTAAATGCTAGGAAACTTTTTAGATCCTTTCTATATGTTACGAGGGAAGGTTATGATGGAAGTCATTGCAAAAAATTATCTTAAAATTATATTCTATGAAACTTTTTGAATTACTAGTTTTGGTCTGAAAATCGTAGTATATTATACACAATTTTATACTATTTTCGGTCAAAAATCAAATTAAATCGAGGAATGTTCGAAATGCTACGAAACTTTTCAGACCCTTTCTATATGTTATGAGGGAAGGTTATGATGGAAGTCATTGCAAAAAACTATCTCAAAATTATATTCTATGAAATTTTTTGAATTACTAGTTTCGGTCAGAAAATCGTAGTATATTATACACAATTTTATATTATTTTTGGTCAAAAATCAAATAAAATCGAGGATTGTTCGAAATGCTATGAAACTTTTAAGATCCTTTCTATATTTTACGAGGGAAGGTTATGATGAAAGTCCATTCAAAAAATTGTCTCAAAATTAGATTCTACTAAAATTTTTGAAATACTTGTTTTGGTTAAAAAATTGTAGTATATTATCCACAATTTTATACTATTTTCGGTTAAAAAATCAAATTAAATCGAGGATTGTTCGAAATGCTACGAAACTTTTCAGATCCTTTCTATATGTTACGAGGGAAGGTTATGATGAAAGTCCATGCAAAAAATTATCTCAAAATTATATTCTATGAAACTTTTTGAATAACTAGTTTCGGTCAGAAAATTGTAGTATATTATACACAATTTTATACTATTTTCGGTCAAAAATCAAATTAAATCGAGGATTGTTTGAAATGCTACAAAACTTTTCAGATCCTTTCTATATGTTACGAGGGAAGGTTATGATGGATGTCATTGCAAAAAATTGTCTCAAAATTATATTCTATGAAACTTTTTGAATTACTAGTTTCGGTCAGAAATCGTAGTATATTATACACAATTTTATACTATTTTCGGTCAAAAATCAAATTAAATCGAGGATTGTTCGAAATGCTACGAAACTTTTCGGATAATTTCTATAAGTTACGAGGGAAGGTTATGATGAAAGTCCATTCAAAAAATTGTCTCAAAATTAGATTCTATGAAACTTTTTGAAATACTTGTTTCGGTTATAAAATTGTAGTATATTATACACAATTTTATACTATTTTCGATTAAAAAATCAAATTAAATCGAGGATGTTCGTATTGCTACGAAACTTTTCAGATCCTTTCTATATGTTACGAGGGAAGGTTATGATGAAAGTCCATTCAAATAATTGTCTCAAAATTAGATTCTATGAAACTTTTTTTAAATATTTGTTTCGCTTAAAAAATTGTAGTATATTGTATACATAATTTTATAATAGTTTCGGTCAAAAAATAAAATTAAATCGAGGATTGTTCTAAATGTGAAGAAACTTTTTAGATCCTTTATATATGTTACGAGGGAAGGTTATGATGGAAGTCATTGCAAAAAATTATCTTAAAATTATATTCTATGAAACTTTTTGAATTACTAGTTTCGGTCAGAAAATCGTAGTATATTATACACAATTTTATACTATTATCGGTCAAAAATTAAATTAAATCGAGGATTGTTCAAAATGCTACGAAACTTTTCAGATCCTTTCTATATGTTACGAGAGAAGGTTATGATGGAAGTCATTGCAAAAATTTATATCAAAAGTATAATCTATGAAACTTTTTGAATTACTAGTTTCGGTCAGAAAATCGTAGTATATTATACACAATTTTATACTATTTTCGGTCAAAAATCAAATTAAATCAAGGATTGTTCGAAATGCTACGAAACTTTTCAGATCTTTTCTATATGTTATGAGGGAAGGTTATGATGGAAGTCATTGCAAAAAACTATCTCAAAATTATATTCTATGAAACTTTTTGAATTAATAGTTTCGGTCAGAAAATCGTAGTATATTATACACCATTTTATATTATTTTCGGTGAAAAATCAAATAAAATCGAGGATTGTTCGAAATGCTACGAAACTTTTCAGATCCTTTCTATATGTTACGAGGGAAGGTTATGATGAAAGTCCATTCAAAAAATTGTCTCAAAATAAGATTCTATGAAACTTTTTTTAAATATTTGTTTCGATTAAAAAATTGTAGTATATTGTATACATAATTTTATACTAGTTTCGGTCAAAAAATCAAATTAAATCTAGGATTGTTCTAAATTCTAGGAAACTTTTTAGATCCTTTCTATATGTTACGAGGGAAGGTTATGATGGAAGTCATTGCAAAAAATTATCTTAAAATTATATTCTATGAAACTTTTTGAATTACTAGTTTTGGTCTGAAAATCGTAGTATATTATACACAATTTTATACTATTTTCGGTCAAAAATCAAATTAAATCGAGGAATGTTCGAAATGCTACGAAACTTTTCAGACCCTTTCTATATGTTACGAGGGAAGGTTATGATGGAAGTCATTGCAAAAAACTATCTCAAAATTATATTCTATGAAATTTTTTGAATTACTAGTTTCGGTCAGAAAATCGTAGTATATTTTACACAATTTTATATTATTTTTGGTCAAAAATCAAATAAAATCGAGGATTGTTCGAAATGCTATGAAACTTTTAAGATCCTTTCTATATTTTACGAGGGAAGGTTATGATGAAAGTTCATTCAAAAAATTGTCTCAAAATTAGATTCTACGAAATTTTTTGAAATACTTGTTTTGGTTAAAAAATTGTAGTATATTATACACAATTTTATACTATTTTCGGTTTAAAAATCAAATTAAATCGAGGATTGTTCGAAATGCTACGAAACTTTTCAGATCCTTTCTATATGTTACGGGGGAAGGTTATGATGAAAGTCCATGCAAAAAATTATCTCAAAATTATATTCTATGAAACTTTTTGAATAACTAGTTTCGGTCAGAAAATTGTAGTATATTATACACAATTTTATACTATTTTCGGTCAAAAATCAAATTAAATCGAGGATTGTTCGAAATGCTACGAAACTTTTCAGATCCTTTCTATATGTTACGAGGGAAGGTTATGATGGAAGTCATTGCAAAAAATTGTCTCAAAATTATATTCTATGAAACTTTTTGAATTACAAGTTTCGGTCAGAAAATCGTAGTATATTATACACAATTTTATACTATTTTCGGTCAAAAATTAAATTAAATCGAGGATTGTTCGAAATGATACGAAACTTTTCAGATAATTTCTATATGTTACGAGGGAAGGTTATGATGAAAGTCCATTCAAAAAATTGTCTCAAAATTAGATTCTATGATACTTTTTGAAATACTTGTTTCGGTTATAAAATTGTAGTATATTATCCACAATTTTATACTATTTTCGATTAAAAAATCAAATTAAATCGAGGATGTTCGAATTGCTACGAAACTTTTCAGATCGTTTCTATATGTTACGAGGGAAGGTTATGGTGAAAGTCCATTCAAATAATTGTCTCAAAATTAGATTCTATGAAACTTTTTTTAAATATTTGTTTCGCTTAAAAAATTGTAGTATATTGTATACATAATTTTATAATAGTTTCGGTCAAAAAATAAAATTAAATCGAGGATTGTTCTAAATGTGAAGAAACTTTTTAGATCCTTTATATATGTTACGAGGGAAGGTTATGATGGAAGTCATTGCAAAAAATTATCTTAAAATTATATTCTATGAAACTTTTTGAATTACTAGTTTCGGTCAGAAAATCGTAGTATATTATACACAATTTTATACTATTTTCGGTCAAAAATCAAATTAAATCGAGGAATGTTCGAAATGCTACGAAACTTTTCAGACCCTTTCTATATGTTACGAGGGAAGGTTATGATGGAAGTCATTGCAAAAAACTATCTCAAAATTATATTCTATGAAATTTTTTGAATTACTAGTTTCGGTCAGAAAATCGTAGTATATTTTACACAATTTTATATTATTTTTGGTCAAAAATCAAATAAAATCGAGGATTGTTCGAAATGCTATGAAACTTTTAAGATCCTTTCTATATTTTACGAGGGAAGGTTATGATGAAAGTTCATTCAAAAAATTGTCTCAAAATTAGATTCTACGAAATTTTTTGAAATACTTGTTTTGGTTAAAAAATTGTAGTATATTATACACAATTTTATACTATTTTCGGTTTAAAAATCAAATTAAATCGAGGATTGTTCGAAATGCTACGAAACTTTTCAGATCCTTTCTATATGTTACGGGGGAAGGTTATGATGAAAGTCCATGCAAAAAATTATCTCAAAATTATATTCTATGAAACTTTTTGAATAACTAGTTTCGGTCAGAAAATTGTAGTATATTATACACAATTTTATACTATTTTCGGTCAAAAATCAAATTAAATCGAGGATTGTTCGAAATGCTACGAAACTTTTCAGATCCTTTCTATATGTTACGAGGGAAGGTTATGATGGAAGTCATTGCAAAAAATTGTCTCAAAATTATATTCTATGAAACTTTTTGAATTACAAGTTTCGGTCAGAAAATCGTAGTATATTATACACAATTTTATACTATTTTCGGTCAAAAATTAAATTAAATCGAGGATTGTTCGAAATGATACGAATCTTTTCAGATAATTTCTATATGTTACGAGGGAAGGTTATGATGAAAGTCCATTCAAAAAATTGTCTCAAAATTAGATTCTATGAAGCTTTTTGAAATACTTGTTTCGGTTATAAAATTGTAGTATATTATCCACAATTTTATACTATTTTCGATAAAAAAATAAAATTAAATCGAGGATGTTCGAATTGCTACTAAACTTTTCAGATCCTTTCTATATGTTACGAGGGAAGGTTATGATGAAAGTCCATTCAAATAATTGTCTCAAAATTAGATTCTCTGAAACTTTTTTTAAATATTTGTTTCGCTTAAAAAATTGTAGTATATTGTATACATAATTTTATAATAGTTTCGGTCAAAAAATAAAATTAAATCGAGGATTGTTCTAAATGTGAAGAAACTTTTTAGATCCTTTATATATGTTACGAGGGAAGGTTATGATGGAAGTCATTGCGAAAAATTATCTTAAAATTATATTCTATGAAACTTTTTGAATTACTAGTTTCGGTCAGAAAATCGTAGTATATTATACACAATTTTATACTATTATCAGTCAAAAATTAAATTAAATCGAGGATTGTTCGAAATGCTACGAAACTTTTCAGATCCTTTCTATATGTTACGAGGGAAGGTTATGATGGAAGTCATTGCAAAAAACTATCTCAAAATTATATTCTATGAAACTTTTTGAATTAATAGTTTCGGTCAGAAAATCGTAGTATATTATACACCATTTTATATTATTTTCGGTAAAAAATCAAATAAAATCGAGGATTGTTCAAAATGCTACGAAACTTTTCAGATCCTTTCTATATGTTACGAGGGAAGGTTATGATGAAAGTCCATTCAAAAAATTGTCTCAAAATAAGATTCTATGAAACATTTTTTAAATATTTGTTTCGATTAAAAAATTGTAGTATATTGTATACATAATTTTATACTAGTTTCGGTCAAAAAATCAAATTAAATCTAAGATTGTTCTAAATTCTAGGAAACTTTTTACATCCTTTCTATATGTTACGAGGGAAGGTTATGATGGAAGTCATTGCAAAAAATTATCTTAAAATTATATTCTATGAAACTTTTTGAATTACTAGTTTTGGTCTGAAAGTCGTAGTATATTATACACAATTTTATACTATTTTCAGTCAAAAATCAAATTAAATCGAGGAATGTTCGAAATGCTACGAAACTTTTCAGACCCTTTCTATATGTTACGAGGGAAGGTTATGATGGAAGTCATTGCAAAAAACTATCTCAAAATTATATTCTATAAAATTTTTTGAATTACTAGTTTCGGTCAGAAAATCGTAGTATATTATACACAATTTTATATTATTTTTGGTCAAAAATCAAATAAAATCGAGGATTGTTCGAAATGCTATGAAACTTTTAAGATCCTTTCTATATTTTACGAGGGAAGGTTATGATGAAAGTTCATTCAAAAAATTGTCTCAAAATTAGATTCTACGAAAATTTTTGAAATACTTGTTTTGGTTAAAAAATTGTAGTATATTATACACAATTTTATACTATTTTCGGTTTAAAAATCAAATTAAATCGAGGATTGTTCGAAATGCTACGAAACTTTTCAGATCCTTTCTATATGTTACGGGGGAAGGTTATGATGAAAGTCCATGCAAAAAATTATCTCAAAATTATATTCGATGAAACTTTTTGAATAACTAGTTTCGGTCAGAAAAGTGTAGTATATTATACACAATTTTATACTATTTTCGGTCAAAAATCAAATTAAATCGAGGATTGTTCGAAATGCTACGAAACTTTTCAGATCCTTTCTATATGTTACGAGGGAAGGTTATGATGGAAGTCATTGCAAAAAATTGTCTCAAAATTATATTCTATGAAACTTTTTGAATTACAAGTTTCGGTCAGAAAATCGTAGTATATTATACACAATTTTATACTATTTTCGGTCAAAAATTAAATTAAATCGAGGATTGTTCGAAATGCTACGAAACTTTTCAGATAATTTCTATATGTTACGAGGGAAGGTTATGATGAAAGTCCATTCAAAAAATTGTCTCAAAATTAGATTCTATGATACTTTTTGAAATACTTGTTTCGGTTATAAAATTGTAGTATATTATCCACAATTTTATACTATTTTCGATTAAAAAATCAAATTAAATCGAGGATGTTCGAATTGCTACGAAACATTTCAGATCGTTTCTATATGTTACGAGGGAAGGTTATGATGAAAGTCCATTCAAATAATTGTCTCAAAATTAGATTCTATGAAACTTTTTTTAAATATTTGTTTCGCTTAAAAAATTGTAGTATATTGTATACATAATTTTATAATAGTTTCGGTCAAAAAATAAAATTAAATCGAGGATTGTTCTAAATGTGAAGAAACTTTTTAGATCCTTTATATATGTTACGAGGGAAGGTTATGATGGAAGTCATTGCAAAAAATTATCTTAAAATTATATTCTATGAAACTTTTTGAATTACTAGTTTCGGTCAGAAAATCGTAGTATATTATACACAATTTTATACTATTATCGGTCAAAAATTAAATTAAATCGAGGATTGTTCGAAATGCTACGAAACTTTTCAGATCCTTTCTATATGTTACGAGGGAAGGTTATGATGGAAGTCATTGCAAAAAATTATCTCAAAATTATATTCTATGAACGTTTTTGAATTACTAGTTTCGGTCAGAAAATCGTAGTATTATTATACACAATTTTATACTATTTTCGGTCAACAATCAAATTAAATCAAGGATTGTTCGAAATGCTACGAAACTTTTCAGATCTTTTCTATATGTTATGAGGGAAGGTTATGATGGAAGTCATTGCAAAAAACTATCTCAAAATTATATTCTATGAAACTTTTTGAATTAATAGTTTCGGTCAGAAAATCGTAGTATATTATACACCATTTTATATTATTTTCGGTAAAAAATCAAATAAAATCGAGGATTGTTCGAAATGCTACGAAACTTTTCAGATCCTTTCTATATGTTACGAGGGAAGGTTATGATGAAAGTCCATTCAAAAAATTGTCTCAAAATAAGATTCTATGAAACATTTTTTAAATATTTGTTTCGATTAAAAAATTGTAGTATATTGTATACATAATTTTATACTAGTTTCGGTCAAAAAATCAAATTAAATCTAAGATTGTTCTAAATTCTAGGAAACTTTTTAGATCCTTTCTATATGTTACGAGGGAAGGTTATGATGGAAGTCATTGCAAAAAATTATCTTAAAATTATATTCTATGAAACTTTTTGAATTACTAGTTTTGGTCTGAAAGTCGTAGTATATTATACACAATTTTATACTATTTTCGGTCAAAAATCAAATTAAATCGAGGAATGTTCGAAATGCTACGAAACTTTTCAGACCCTTTCTATATGTTACGAGGGAAGGTTATGATGGAAGTCATTGCAAAAAACTATCTCAAAATTATATTCTATGAAATTTTTTGAATTACTAGTTTCGGTCAGAAAATCGTAGTATATTATACACAATTTTATATTATTTTTGGTCAAAAATCAAATAAAATCGAGGATTGTTCGAAATGCTATGAAACTTTTAAGATCCTTTCTATATTTTACGAGGGAAGGTTATGATGAAAGTTCATTCAAAAAATTGTCTCAAAATTAGATTCTACGAAAATTTTTGAAATACTTGTTTTGGTTAAAAAATTGTAGTATATTATACACAATTTTATACTATTTTCGGTTTAAAAATCAAATTAAATCGAGGATTGTTCGAAATGCTATGAAACTTTTCAGATCCTTTCTATATGTTACGGGGGAAGGTTATGATGAAAGTCCATGCAAAAAATTATCTCAAAATTATATTCTATGAAACTTTTTGAATAACTAGTTTCGGTCAGAAAATTGTAGTATATTATACACAATTTTATACTATTTTCGGTCAAAAATCAAATTAAATCGAGGATTGTTCGAAATGCTACGAAACTTTTCAGATCCTTTCTATATGTTACGAGGGAAGGTTATGATGGAAGTCATTGCAAAAAATTGTCTCAAAATTATATTCTATGAAACTTTTTGAATTACAAGTTTCGGTCAGAAAATCGTAGTATATTATACACAATTTTATACTATTTTCGGTCAAAAATTAAATTAAATCGAGGATTGTTCGAAATGCTACGAAACTTTTCAGATAATTTCTATATGTTACGAGGGAAGGTTATGATGAAAGTCCATTCAAAAAATTGTCTCAAAATTAGATTCTATGATACTTTTTGAAATACTTGTTTCGGTTATAAAAATGTAGTATATTATCCACAATTTTATACTATTTTCGATTAAAAAATCAAATTAAATCGAGGATGTTCGAATTGCTACGAAACTTTTCAGATCCTTTCTATATGTTACGAGGGAAGGTTATGATGAAAGTCCATTCAAATAATTGTCTCAAAATTAGATTCTATGAAACTTTTTTTAAATATTTGTTTCGCTTAAAAAATTGTAGTATATTGTATACATAATTTTATAATAGTTTCGGTCAAAAATCAAATTAAATCAAGGATTGTTCGAAATACTACGAAACTTTTCAGATCTTTTCTATATGTTATGAGGGAAGGTTATGATGGAAGTCATTGCAAAAAACTATCTCAAAATTATATTATATGAAACTTTTTGAATTAATAGTTTCGGTCAGAAAATCGTAGTATATTATACACCATTTTATATTATTTTCGGTAAAAAATCAAATAAAATCGAGGATTGTTCGAAATGCTACGAAACTTTTCAGATCCTTTCTATATGTTACGAGGGAAGGTTATGATGAAAGTCCATTCAAAAAATTGTCTCAAAATAAGATTCTATGAAACTTTTTTTAAATATTTGTTTCGATTAAAAAATTGTAGTATATTGTATACATAATTTTATACTAGTTTCGGTCAAAAAATCAAATTAAATCTAAGATTGTTCTAAATACTAGGAAACTTTTTAGATCCTTTCTATATGTTACGAGGGAAGGTTATGATGGAAGTCATTGCAAAAAATTATCTTAAAATTATATTCTATGAAACTTTTTGAATTACTAGTTTTGGTCTGAAAGTCGTAGTATATTATACACAATTTTATACTATTTTCGGTCAAAAATCAAATTAAATCGAGGAATGTTCGAAATGCTACGAAATTTTTCAGACCCTTTCTATATGTTACGAGGGAAGGTTATGATGGAAGTCATTGCAAAAAACTATCTCAAAATTATATTCTATGAAATTTTTTGAATTACTAGTTTCGGTCAGAAAATCGTAGTATATTATACACAATTTTATATTATTTTTGGTCAAAAATCAAATAAAATCGAGGATTGTTCGAAATGCTATGAAACTTTTAAGATCCTTTCTATATTTTACGAGGGAAGGTTATGATGAAAGTTCATTCAAAAAATTGTCTCAAAATTAGATTCTACGAAAATTTTTGAAATACTTGTTTTGGTTAAAAAATTGTAGTATATTATACACAATTTTATACTATTTTCGGTTTAAAAATCAAATTAAATCGAGGATTGTTCGAAATGCTACGAAACTTTTCAGATCCTTTCTATATGTTACGGGGGAAGGTTATGATGAAAGTCCATGCAAAAAATTATCTCAAAATTATATTCTATGAAACTTTTTGAATAACTAGTTTCGGTCAGAAAATTGTAGTATATTATACACAATTTTATACTATTTTCGGTCAAAAATCAAATTAAATCGAGGATTGTTCGAAATGCTACGAAACTTTTCAGATCCTTTCTATATGTTACGACGGAAGGTTATGATGGAAGTCATTGCAAAAAATTGTCTCAAAATTATATTCTATGAAACTTTTTGAATTACAAGTTTCGGTCAGAAAATCGTAGTATATTATACACAATTTTATACTATTTTCGGTCAAAAATTAAATTAAATCGAGGATTGTTCGAAATGCTACGAAACTTTTCAGATAATTTCTATATGTTACGAGGGAAGGTTATGATGAAAGTCCATTCAAAAAATTGTCTCAAAATTAGATTCTATGAAACTTTTTGAAATACTTGTTTCGGTTATAAAATTGTAGTATATTATCCACAATTTTATACTATTTTCGATTAAAAAATCAAATAAAATCGAGGATGTTCGAATTGCTACGAAACTTTTCAGATCCTTTCTATATGTTACGAGGGAAGGTTATGATGTAAGTCCATTCAAATAATTGTCTCAAAATTAGATTCTATGAAACTTTTTTTAAATATTTGTTTCGCTTAAAAAATTGTAGTATATTGTATACATAATTTTATAATAGTTTCGGTCAAAAAATAAAATTAAATCGAGGATTGTTCTAAATGTGAAGAAACTTTTTAGATCCTTTATATATGTTACGAGGGAAGGTTATGATGGAAGTCATTGCAAAAAATTATCTTAAAATTATATTCTATGAATCTTTTTGAATTACTAGTTTCGGTCAGAAAATCGTAGTATATTATACACAATTTTATACTATTATCGGTCAAAAATTAAATTAAATCGAGGATTGTTCGAAATGCTACGAAACTTTTCAGATCCTTTCTATATGTTACGAGGGAAGGTTATGATGGAAGTCATTGCAAAAAATTATCTCAAAATTATATTCTATGAACGTTTTTGAATTACTAGTTTCGGTCTGAAAATCGTAGTATTATTATACACAATTTTATACTATTTTCGGTCAAAAATCAAATTAAATCAAGGATTGTTCGAAATACTACGAAACTTTTCAGATCTTTTCTATATGTTATGAGGGAAGGTTATGATGGAAGTCATTGAAAAAAACTATCTCAAAATTATATTATATGAAACTTTTTGAATTAATAGTTTCGGTCAGAAAATCGTAGTATATTATACACCATTTTTTATTATTTTCGGTAAAAAATCAAATAAAATCGAGGATTGTTCGAAATGCTACGAAACTTTTTAGATCCTTTCTATATGTTACGAGGGAAGGTTATGATGAAAGTCCATTCAAAAAATTGTCTCAAAATAAGATTCTATGAAACTTTTTTTAAATATTTGTTTCGATTAAAAAATTGTAGTATATTGTATACATAATTTTATACTAGTTTCGATCAAAAAATCAAATTAAATCTAGGATTGTTCTAAATGCTAGGAAACTTTTTAGATCCTTTCTATATGTTACGAGGGAAGGTTATGATGGAAGTCATTGCAAAAAATTATCTTAAAATTATATTCTTTGAAACTTTTTGAATTACTAGTTTTGGTCTGAAAATCGTAGTATATTATACACAATTTTATACTATTTTCGGTCAAAAATCAAATTAAATCGAGGAATGTTCGAAATGCTACGAAACTTTTCAGACCCTTTCTATATGTTACGAGGGAAGGTTATGATGGAAGTCATTGCAAAAAACTATCTCAAAATTATATTCTATGAAATTTTTTGAATTACTAGTTTCGGTCAGAAAATCGTAGTATATTATACACAATTTTATATTATTTTTGGTCAAAAATCAAATAAAATCGAGGATTGTTCGAAATGCTATGAAACTTTTAAGATCCTTTCTATATTTTACGAGGGAAGGTTATGATGAAAGTTCATTCAAAAAATTGTCTCAAAATTAGATTCTACGAAATTTTTTGAAATACTTGTTTTGGTTAAAAAATTGTAGTATATTATACACAATTTTATACTATTTTCGGTTTAAAAATCAAATTAAATCGAGGATTGTTCGAAATGCTACGAAACTTTTCAGATCCTTTCTATATGTTACGGGGGAAGGTTATGATGAAAGTCCATGCAAAAAATTATCTCAAAATTATATTCTATGAAACTTTTTGAATAACTAGTTTCGGTCAGAAAATTGTAGTATATTATACACAATTTTATACTATTTTCGGTCAAAAATCAAATTAAATCGAGGATTGTTCGAAATGCTACGAAACTTTTCATATCCTTTCTATATGTTACGAGGGAAGGTTATGATGGAAGTCATTGCAAAAAATTGTCTCAAAATTATATTCTATGAAACTTTTTGAATTACAAGTTTCGGTTAGAAAATCGTAGTATATTATACACAATTTTATACTATTTTCGGTCAAAAATTAAATTAAATCGAGGATTGTTCGAAATGCTACGAAACTTTTCAGATAATTTCTATATGTTACGAGCGAAGGTTATGATGAAAGTCCATTCAAAAAATTGTCTCAAAATTAGATTCTATGAAACTTTTTGAATTACTTGTTTCGGTTTTAAAATTGTATTATATTATCCACAATTTTATACTATTTTCGATAAAAAAATCAAATTAAATCGAGGATGTTCGAATTGCTACGAAACTTTTCAGATCCTTTCTATATGTTACGAGGGAAGGTTATGATGAAAGTCCATTCAAATAATTGTCTCAAAATTAGATTCTATGAAACTTTTTTTAAATATTTGTTTCGCTTAAAAAATTGTAGTATATTGTATACATAATTTTATAATAGTTCCAGTCAAAAAATGAAATTAAATCGAGGATTGTTCTAAATGTGAAGAAACTTTTTAGATCCTTTATATATGTTACGAGGGAAGGTTATGATGGAAGTCATTGCGAAAAATTATCTTAAAATTATATTCTATGAAACTTTTTGAATTACTAGTTTCGGTCAGAAAATCGTAGTATATTATACACAATTTTATACTATTATCGGTCAAAAATTAAATTAAATCGAGGATTGTTCGAAATGCTACGAAACTTTTCAGATCCTTTCTATATGTTACGAGGGAAGGTTATGATGGAAGTCATTGCAAAAAATTATCTCAAAATTATATTCTATGAACGTTTTTGAATTACTAGTTTCGGTCAGAAAATCGTAGTATTATTATACACAATTTTATACTATTTTCGGTCAAAAATCAAATTAAATCAAGGATTGTTCGAAATGCTACGAAACTTTTCAGATCTTTTCTATATGTTATGAGGGAAGGTTATGATGGAAGTCATTGCAAAAAACTATCTCAAAATTATATTCTATGAAACTTTTTGAATTAATAGTTTCGGTCAGAAAATCGTAGTATATTATACACCATTTTATATTATTTTCGGTAAAAAATCAAATAAAATCGAGGATTGTTCGAAATGCTACGAAACTTTTCAGATCCTTTCTATATGTTACGAGGGAAGGTTATGATGAAAGTCCATTCAAAAAATTGTCTCAAAATAAGATTCTATGAAACTTTTTTTAAATATTTGTTTCGATTAAAAAATTGTAGTATATTGTATACATAATTTTATACTAGTTTCGGTCAAAAAATCAAATTAAATCTAGGATTGTTCTAAATGCTAGGAAACTTTTTAGATCCTTTCTATATGTTACGAGGGAAGGTTATGATGGAAGTCATTGCAAAAAATTATCTTAAAATTATATTCTATGAAACTTTTTGAATTACTAGTTTCGGTCTGAAAATCGTAGTATATTATACACAATTTTATACTATTTTCGGTCAAAAATCAAATTAAATCGAGGAATGTTCGAAATGCTACGAAACTTTTCAGATCCTTTCTATATATTACGAGGGAAGGTTATGATGGAAGTCATTGTAAAAAACTATCTCAAAATTTATATTCTATGAAATTCTTTGAATTACTAGTTTCGATCAGAAAATCTTAGTATATTATACACAATTTTATATTATTTTCGGTCAAAAATCAAATAAAATCGAGGATTGTTCGAAATGCTACAAAACTTTTCAGATCCTTTCTATATTTTACGAGGGAAGGTTATGATGAAAGTCCATTCAAAAAATTGTCTCAAAATTAGATTCTATGAAATTTTTTGAAATAATTGTTTCGGTTAAAAAATTGTAGTATATTATCCACAATTTTATACTATTTTCGGTTAAAAAATCAAATTAAATCGAGGATTGTTCGAAATGCTACGAAACTTTTCAGATCCTTTCTATATGTTACGAGGGAAGGTTATGATGAAAGTCCATGCAAAAAATTATCTCTAAATTATATTCTATGAAAATTTTTGAATAACAAGTTTCGGTCAGAAAATTGTAGTATATTATACACAATTTTATACTATTTTCAGTCAAAAATCAAATTAAATCAAGGATTGTTCGAAATGCTACGAAACATTTCAGATCCTTTCTATATGTTACGGGGGAAGGTTATGATGGAAGTCATTGCAAAAAATTATCTCAAAATTATATTCTATGAAACTTTTTGAATTACTAGTTTCGGTCATAAAATCATAGTATATTATACACAATTTTATACTATTTTCGGTCAAAAATCAAATTAAATCGAGGATTGTTCGAAATGCTACGAAACTTTTCAGATAATTTCTATATGTTACGAGAGAAGGTTATGATGAAAGTCCATTCAAAAAATTGTCTCAAAATTAGATTCTATGAAACTTTTTGAAATACTTGTTTCGGTTTTAAAATTGTATTATATTATCCACAATTTTATACTATTTTCGATAAAAAAATCAAATTAAATCGAGGATGTTCGAATTGCTACGAAACTTTTCAGATCCTTTCTATATGTTACGAGGGAAGGTTATGATGAAAGTCCATTCAAATAATTGTCTCAAAATTAGATTCTATGAAACTTTTTTTAAATATTTGTTTCGCTTAAAAAATTGTAGTATATTGTATACATAATTTTATAATAGTTCCGGTCAAAAAATGAAATTAAATCGAGGATTGTTCTAAATGTGAAGAAACTTTTTAGATCCTTTATATATGTTACGAGGGAAGGTTATGATGGAAGTCATTGCGAAAAATTATCTTAAAATTATATTCTATGAAACTTTTTGAATTACTAGTTTCGGTCAGAAAATCGTAGTATATTATACACAATTTTATACTATTATCGGTCAAAAATTAAATTAAATCGAGGATTGTTCGAAATGCTACGAAACTTTTCAGATCCTTTCTATATGTTACGAGGGAAGGTTATGATGGAAGTCATTGCAAAAAATTATCTCAAAATTATATTCTATGAACGTTTTTGAATTACTAGTTTCGGTCAGAAAATCGTAGTATTATTATACACAATTTTATACTATTTTCGGTCAAAAATCAAATTAAATCAAGGATTGTTCGAAATGCTACGAAACTTTTCAGATCTTTTCTATATGTTATGAGGGAAGGTTATGATGGAAGTCATTGCAAAAAACTATCTCAAAATTATATTCTATGAAACTTTTTGAATTAATAGTTTCGGTCAGAAAATCGTAGTATATTATACACCATTTTATATTATTTTCGGTAAAAAATCAAATAAAATCGAGGATTGTTCGAAATGCTACGAAACTTTTCAGATCCTTTCTATATGTTACGAGGGAAGGTTATGATGAAAGTCCATTCAAAAAATTGTCTCAAAATAAGATTCTATGAAACTTTTTTTAAATATTTGTTTCGATTAAAAAATTGTAGTATATTGTATACATAATTTTATACTAGTTTCGGTCAAAAAATCAAATTAAATCTAGGATTGTTCTAAATGCTAGGAAACTTTTTAGATCCTTTCTATATGTTACGAGGGAAGGTTATGATGGAAGTCATTGCAAAAAATTATCTTAAAATTATATTCTATGAAACTTTTTGAATTACTAGTTTCGGTCTGAAAATCGTAGTATATTATACACAATTTTATACTATTTTCGGTCAAAAATCAAATTAAATCGAGGAATGTTCGAAATGCTACGAAACTTTTCAGATCCTTTCTATATATTACGAGGGAAGGTTATGATGGAAGTCATTGTAAAAAACTATCTCAAAATTTATATTCTATGAAATTCTTTGAATTACTAGTTTCGATCAGAAAATCTTAGTATATTATACACAATTTTATATTATTTTCGGTCAAAAATCAAATAAAATCGAGGATTGTTCGAAATGCTACAAAACTTTTCAGATCCTTTCTATATTTTACGAGGGAAGGTTATGATGAAAGTCCATTCAAAAAATTGTCTCAAAATTAGATTCTATGAAATTTTTTGAAATAATTGTTTCGGTTAAAAAATTGTAGTATATTATCCACAATTTTATACTATTTTCGGTTAAAAAATCAAATTAAATCGAGGATTGTTCGAAATGCTACGAAACTTTTCAGATCCTTTCTATATGTTACGAGGGAAGGTTATGATGAAAGTCCATGCAAAAAATTATCTCTAAATTATATTCTATGAAAATTTTTGAATAACAAGTTTCGGTCAGAAAATTGTAGTATATTATACACAATTTTATACTATTTTCAGTCAAAAATCAAATTAAATCAAGGATTGTTCGAAATGCTAAGAAACATTTCAGATCCTTTCTATATGTTACGGGGGAAGGTTATGATGGAAGTCATTGCAAAAAATTATCTCAAAATTATATTCTATGAAACTTTTTGAATTACTAGTTTCGGTCATAAAATCATAGTATATTATACACAATTTTATACTATTTTCGGTCAAAAATCAAATTAAATCGAGGATTGTTCGAAATGCTACGAAACTTTTCAGATAATTTCTATATGTTACGAGAGAAGGTTATGATGAAAGTCCATTCAAAAAATTGTCTCAAAATTAGATTCTATGAAACTTTTTGAAATACTTGTTTCGGTTAAAAAATTGTAGTATATTATCCACAATTTTATACTATTTTCGGTTAAAAAATCAAATTAAATCGAAGATGTTCGAATTGCTACGAAACATTTCAAATCCATTCTATATGTTACGAGGGAAGGTTTTGATGAAAGTCCATTCAAAAAATTGTCTCAAAATTAGATTCTATGAAACTTTTTTTAAATATATGTTTCGCTTAAAAAATTGTAGTATATTGTATACATAATTTTATAATAGTTTCGGTCAAAAAATAAAATTAAATCGAGGATTGTTCTAAATGCGACGAAACTTTATAGATCCTTTATATATGTTATGAGGGAAGGTTATGATGGAAGTCATTGCAAAAAATTATCTTAAAATTATATTCTATGAATATTTTTGAAGTACTAGTTTCGGTCAGAAAATCGTAGTATATTATACAAAATTTTATACTAATTTCGGTAAAAAATCAAATAAAATCGAGGATTTTTCAAAATGCTACGAAACATTTCAGATCCTTTCTATATGTTACGAGGGAAGGTTATGATGGAAGTCATTGCAAAAAACTATCTCAAAATTATATTCTATAAAACTTTTTGAATTAATAGTTTCGGTCAGAAAATCATAGTTTATTATACACCATTTTATATTATTTTCGGTAAAAAATCAAATAAAATCGAGGATTGTTCGAAATGCTACGAAACTTTTCAGATCCTTTCTATATGTTACGAGGGAAGGTTATGATGAAAGTCCATTCAAAAAATTGTCTCAAAATAAGATTCTATGAAACTTTTTTTAAATATTTGTTTCGATTAAAAAATTGTAGTATATTGTATACATAATTTTATACTAGTTTCGGTCAAAAAATCAAATTAAATCGAGGATTGTTCTAAATGCTAGGAAACTTTTTAGATCCTTTCTATATGTTACGGGGGAAGGTTATGATGGAAGTCATTGCAAAAAATTATCTTAAAATTATATTCTATGAAACTTTTTGAATTACTAGTTTCGGTCTGAAAATCGTAGTATATTATACACAATTTTAGACTATTTTCGGTCAAAAATCAAATTAAATCGAGGATTGTTCGAAATGCTACGAAACTTTTCAGATAATTTCTAAATGTTATGAGGGAAGGTTATGATGAAAGTCCATTCAAAAAATTGTCTCAAAATTAGATTCTATGAAACTTTTTGAAATACTTGTTTCGGTTAAAAAATTGTAGTATATTATCCACAATTTTATACTATTTTCGGTTAAAAAATCAAATTAAATCGAAGATGTTCGAATTGCTACGAAACATTTCAGATCCATTCTATATGTTACGAGGGATGGTTTTGATGAAAGTCCATTCAAAAAATTGTCTCAAAATTAGATTCTATGAAACTTTTTTTAAATATATGTTTCGCTTAAAAAATTTTAGTATATTGTATACATAATTTTATAATTGTTTCAGTCAAAAAATAAAATTAAATCGAGGATTGTTCTAAATGCGACGAAACTTTATAGATCCTTTATATATGTTATGAGGGAAGGTTATGATGGAAGTCATTGCAAAAAATTATCTTAAAATTATATTCTATGAATGTTTTTGAAGTACTAGTTTCGGTCAGAAAATCGTAGTATATTATACAAAATTTTATACTAATTTCGGTAAAAAATCAAATAAAATCGAGGATTTTTCAAAATGCTACGAAACATTTCAGATCCTTTCTATATGTTACGAGGGAAGGTTATGATGGAAGTCATTGCAAAAAACTATCTCAAAATTATATTCTATAAAACTTTTTGAATTAATAGTTTCGGTCAGAAAATCGTAGTTTACTATACACCATTTTATATTATTTTCGGTAAAAAATCAAATAAAATCGAGGATTGTTCGAAATGCTACGAAACTTTTCAGATCCTTTCTATATGTTACGAGGGAAGGTTATGATGAAAGTCCATTCAAAAAATTGTCTCAAAATAAGATTCTATGAAACTTTTTTTAAATATTTGTTTCGATTAAAAAATTGTAGTATATTGTATACATAATTTTATACTAGTTTCGGTCAAAAAATCAAATTAAATCGAGGATTGTTCTAAATGCTAGGAAACTTTTTAGATCCTTTCTATATGTTACGAGGGAAGGTTATGATGGAAGTCATTGCAAAAAATTATCTTAAAATTATATTCTATGAAACTTTTTGAATTACTAGTTTCGGTCTGAAAATCGTAGTATATTATACACAATTTTATACTATTTTCGGTCAAAAATCAAATTAAATCAAGGATTGTTCGAAATGCTACGAAACATTTTAGATCCTTTCTATATGTTACGGGGGAAGGTTATGATGAAAGTCCATTCAAAAAATTGTCTCAAAATTAGATTCTATGAAACTTTTTGAAATACTTGTTTCGGTTAAAAAATTGTAGTATATTATCCACAATTTTATACTATTTTCGGTTAATAAATCAAATTAAATCGAAGATTCGAATTGCTACGAAACATTTCAGATCCATTCTATATGTTACGAGGGAAGGTTTTGATGAAAGTCCATTCAAAAAATTGTCTCAAAATTAGATTCTATGAAACTTTTTTTAAATATATGTTTCGCTTAAAAAATTGTAGTATATTGTATACATAATTTTATAATAGTTTCGGTCAAAAAATAAAATTAAATCGAGGATTGTTCTAAATGCGACGAAACTTTATAGATCCTTTATATATGTTATGAGGGAAGGTTATGATGGAAGTCATTGCAAAAAATTATCTTAAAATTATATTCTATGAAAGTTTTTGAAGTACTAGTTTCGGTCAGAAAATCGTAGTATATGATACACAATTTTATACTAATTTCGGTAAAAAATCAAATAAAATCGAGGATTGTTAAAAATTCTACGAAACATTTCAGATCCTTTGTATATGTTACGAGGGAAGGTTATGATGGAATTCATTGCAAAAAACTATCTCAAAATTATATTCTATAAAACTTTTTGAATTAATAGTTTCGGTCAGAAAATCGTAGTTTATTATACACCATTTTATATTATTTTCGGTAAAAAATCAAATAAAATCGAGGATTGTTCGAAATGCTACGAAACTTTTCAGATCATTTCTATATGTTACGAGGGAAGGTTATGATGAAAGTCCATTCAAAAAATTGTCTCAAAATAAGATTCTATGAATCTTTTTTTTAATATTTGTTTCGATTAAAAAATTGTAGTATATTGTAGACATAATTTTATACTAGTTTCGGTCAAAAAATCAAATTAAATCGAGGATTGTTCTAAATGCTAGGAAACTTTTTAGATCCTTTCTATATGTTACGAGGGAAGGTTATGATGGAAGTCATTGCAAAAAATTATCTTAAAATTATATTCAATGATACTTTTTGAATTACTAGTTTCGGTCTAAAAATCGTAGTATATTATACACAATTTTATACTATTTTCGTTCAAAAATCAAATTAAATCGAGGAATGTTCGAAATGCTACGAAACTTTTCAGATCCTTTCTATATGTTACGAGGGAAGATTATGATGGAAGTCATTGTAAAAAACTATCTCAAAATTATATTCTATGAAATTTTTTGAATTACTAGTTTCGGTCAGAAAATCGTAGTATATTATACACAATTTTATATTATTTTCGGTCAAAAATCAAATAAAATCGAGGATTGTTCGAAATGCTACGAAACTTTTCAGATCCTTTCTATATTTTACGAGGGAAGGTTATGATGAAAGTCCATTCAAAAAATTGTCTCAAAATTAGATTCTATGAAATTTTTTGAAATACTTGTTTCGGTTAAAAAATTGTAGTATATTATCCATAATTTTATACTATTTTCGGTTAAAAAATCAAATTAAATCGAGGATTGATCGAAATGCTACGAAACTTTTCAGATCCTTTCTATATGTTACGAGGGAAGGTTATGATGAAAGTCCATGCAAAAAATTATCTCAAAATTATATTCTATGAAACTTTTTGAATAACAAGTTTCGGTCAGAAAATTGTAGTATATTATACACAATTTTATACTATTTTCGGTCAAAAATCAAATTAAATCAAGGATTGTTCGAAATGCTACGAAACTTTTTAGATCCTTTCTATATGTTACGGGGGAAGGTTATGATGGAAGTCATTGCAAAAAATTATCTCAAAATTATATTCTATGAAACTTTTTGAATTACTAGTTTCGGTCAGAAAATCATAATATATTATACACAATTTTATACGATTTTCGGTCAAAAATCAAATTAAATCGAGGATTGTTCGAAATGCTACGAAACTTTTCAGATAATTTCTATATGTTACGAGGGAAGGTTATGATGAAAGTCCATTCAAAAAATTGTCTCAAAATTAGATTCTATGAAACGTTTTGAAATACTTGTTTCGGTTAAAAATTGTAGTATATTATCCACAATTTTATACTATTTTCGGTTAAAAAATCAAATTAAATCGAAGATGTTCGAATTGCTACAAAACATTTCAAATCCATTCTATATGTTACGAGGGAAGGTTTTGATGAAAGTCCATTCAAAAAATTGTCTCAAAATTAGATTCTATGAAACTTTTTTTAAATATATGTTTCGCTTAAAAAATTTTAATATATTGTATACATAATTTTATAATAGTTTCGGTCAAAAAATAAAATTAAATCGAGGATTGTTCTAAATGCGACGAAACTTTATAGATCCTTTATATATGTTATTAGGGAAGGTTATGATGGAAGTCATTGCAAAAAATTATTTTAAAATTATATTCTATGAAAGTTTTTGAAGTACTAGTTTCGGTCAGAAAATCGTAGTATATTATACACAATTTTATACTAATTTCGGTAAAAAATCAAATAAAATCGAGGATTGTTCAAAATGCTACGAAACTTTTCAGATCCTTTCTATATGTTACGAGGGAAGGTTATGATGGAAGTCATTGCAAAAAATTATCTCAAAATTATATTCTATAAAACTTTTTGAATTAATAGTTTCGGTCAGAAAATCGTAGTTTATTATACACCATTTTATATTATTTTCGGTAAAAAATCAAATTAAATCGAGGATTGTTCGAAATGCTACGAAACTTTTCAGATCCTTTCTATATGTTACGAGGGAAGGTTATGATGAAAGTCCATGCAAAAAATTATCTCAAAATTATATTCTATGAAACTTTTTGAATAACAAGTTTCGGTCAGAAAATTGTAGTATATTATACATAATTTTATACTATTTTCGGTCAAAAATCAAATTAAATCAAGGATTGTTCGAAATGCTACGAAACTTTTTAGATCCTTTTTATATGTTACGGGGGAAGGTTATGATGGAAGTCATTGCAAAAAATTATCTTAAAATTATATTCTATGAATGTTTTTGAAGTACTAGTTTCGGTCAGAAAATCGTAGTATATTATACAAAATTTTATACTAATTTCGGTAAAAAATCAAATAAAATCGAGGATTTTTCAAAATGCTACGAAACATTTCAGATCCTTTCTATATGTTACGAGGGAAGGTTATGATGGAAGTCATTGCAAAAAACTATCTCAAAATTATATTCTATAAAACTTTTTGAATTAATAGTTTCGGTCAGAAAATCGTAGTTTACTATACACCATTTTATATTATTTTCGGTAAAAAATCAAATAAAATCGAGGATTGTTCGAAATGCTACGAAACTTTTCAGATCCTTTCTATATGTTACGAGGGAAGGTTATGATGAAAGTCCATTCAAAAAATTGTCTCAAAATAAGATTCTATGAAACTTTTTTTAAATATTTGTTTCGATTAAAAAATTGTAGTATATTGTATACATAATTTTATACTAGTTTCGGTCAAAAAATCAAATTAAATCGAGGATTGTTCTAAATGCTAGGAAACTTTTTAGATCCTTTCTATATGTTACGAGGGAAGGTTATGATGGAAGTCATTGCAAAAAATTATCTTAAAATTATATTCTATGAAACTTTTTGAATTACTAGTTTCGGTCTGAAAATCGTAGTATATTATACACAATTTTATACTATTTTCGGTCAAAAATCAAATTAAATCAAGGATTGTTCGAAATGCTACGAAACTTTTTAGATCCTTTCTATATGTTACGGGGGAAGGTTATGATGAAAGTCCATTCAAAAAATTGTCTCAAAATTAGATTCTATGAAACTTTTTGAAATACTTGTTTCGGTTAAAAAATTGTAGTATATTATCCACAATTTTATACTATTTTCGGTTAATAAATCAAATTAAATCGAAGATGTTCGAATTGCTACGAAACATTTCAGATCCATTCTATATGTTACGAGGGAAGGTTTTGATGAAAGTCCATTCAAAAAATTGTCTCAAAATTAGATTCTATGAAAATTTTTTTAAATATATGTTTCGCTTAAAAAATTGTAGTATATTGTATACATAATTTTATAATAGTTTCGGTCAAAAAATAAAATTAAATCGAGGATTGTTCTAAATGCGACGAAACTTTATAGATCCTTTATATATGTTATGAGGGAAGGTTATGATGGAAGTCATTGCAAAAAATTATCTTAAAATTATATTCTATGAAAGTTTTTGAAGTACTAGTTTCGGTCAGAAAATCGTAGTATATTATACACAATTTTATACTAATTTCGGTAAAAAATCAAATAAAATCTAGGATTGTTAAAAATTCTACGAAACATTTCAGATCCTTTGTATATGTTACGAGGGAAGGTTATGATGGAATTCATTGCAAAAAACTATCTCAAAATTATATTCTATAAAACTTTTTGAATTAATAGTTTCGGTCAGAAAATCGTAGTTTATTATACACCATTTTATATTATTTTCGGTAAAAAATCAAATAAAATCGAGGATTGTTCGAAATGCTACGAAACTTTTCAGATCATTTCTATATGTTACGAGGGAAGGTTATGATGAAAGTCCATTCAAAAAATTGTCTCAAAATAAGATTCTATGAATCTTTTTTTTAATATTTGTTTCGATTAAAAAATTGTAGTATATTGTATACATAATTTTATACTAGTTTCGGTCAAAAAATCAAATTAAATCGAGGATTGTTCTAAATGCTAGGAAACTTTTTAGATCCTTTCTATATGTTACGAGGGAAGGTTATGATAGAAGTCATTGCAAAAAATTATCTTAAAATTATATTCAATGAAACTTTTTGAATTACTAGTTTCGGTCTGAAAATCGTAGTATATTATACACAATTTTATACTATTTTCGTTCAAAAATCAAATTAAATCGAGGAATGTTCGAAATGCTACGAAACTTTTCAGATCCTTTCTATATGTTACGAGGGAAGATTATGATGGAAGTCATTGTAAAAAACTATCTCAAAATTATATTCTATGAAATTTTTTGAATTACTAGTTTCGGTCAGAAAATCGTAGTATATTATACACAATTTTATATTATTTTCGGTCAAAAATCAAATAAAATCGAGGATTGTTCGAAATGCTACGAAACTTTTCAGATCCTTTCTATATTTTACGAGGGAAGGTTATGATGAAAGTCCATTCAAAAAATTGTCTCAAAATTAGATTCTATGAAATTTTTTGAAATACTTGTTTCGGTTAAAAAATTGTAGTATATTATCCATAATTTTATACTATTTTCGGTTAAAAAATCAAATTAAATCGAGGATTGATCGAAATGCTACGAAACTTTTCAGATCCTTTCTATATGTTACGAGGGAAGGTTATGATGAAAGTCCATGCAAAAAATTATCTCAAAATTATATTCTATGAAACTTTTTGAATAACAAGTTTCGGTCAGAAAATTGTAGTATATTATACACAATTTTATACTATTTTCGGTCAAAAATCAAATTAAATCAAGGATTGTTCGAAATGCTACGAAACTTTTTAGATCCTTTCTATATGTTACGGGGGAAGGTTATGATGGAAGTCATTGCAAAAAATTATCTCAAAATTATATTCTATGAAACTTTTTGAATTACTAGTTTCGGTCAGAAAATCATAATATATTATACACAATTTTATACGATTTTCGGTCAAAAATCAAATTAAATCGAGGATTGTTCGAAATGCTACGAAACTTTTCAGATAATTTCTATATGTTACGAGGGAAGGTTATGATGAAAGTCCATTCAAAAAATTGTCTCAAAATTAGATTCTATGAAACGTTTTGAAATACTTGTTTCGGTTAAAAATTGTAGTATATTATCCACAATTTTATACTATTTTCGGTTAAAAAATCAAATTAAAATCGAAGATGTTCGAATTGCTACAAAACATTTCAAATCCATTCTATATGTTACGAGGGAAGGTTTTGATGAAAGTCCATTCAAAAAATTGTCTCAAAATTAGATTCTATGAAACTTTTTTTAAATATATGTTTCGCTTAAAAAATTTTAATATATTGTATACATAATTTTATAATAGTTTCGGTCAAAAAATAAAATTAAATCGAGGATTGTTCTAAATGCGACGAAACTTTATAGATCCTTTATATATGTTATTAGGGAAGGTTATGATGGAAGTCATTGCAAAAAATTATTTTAAAATTATATTCTATGAAAGTTTTTGAAGTACTAGTTTCGGTCAGAAAATCGTAGTATATTATACACAATTTTATACTAATTTCGGTAAAAAATCAAATAAAATCGAGGATTGTTCAAAATGCTACGAAACTTTTCAGATCCTTTCTATATGTTACGAGGGAAGGTTATGATGGAAGTCATTGCAAAAAATTATCTCAAAATTATATTCTATAAAACTTTTTGAATTAATAGTTTCGGTCAGAAAATCGTAGTTTATTATACACCATTTTATATTATTTTCGGTAAAAAATCAAATTAAATCGAGGATTGTTCGAAATGCTACGAAACTTTTCAGATCCTTTCTATATGTTACGAGGGAAGGTTATGATGAAAGTCCATGCAAAAAATTATCTCAAAATTATATTCTATGAAACTTTTTGAATAACAAGTTTCGGTCAGAAAATTGTAGTATATTATACACAATTTTATACTATTTTCGGTCAAAAATCAAATTAAATCAAGGATTGTTCGAAATGCTACGAAACTTTTTAGATCCTTTCTATATGTTACGGGGGAAGGTTATGATGGAAGTCATTGCAAAAAATTATCTTAAAATTATATTCTATGAATGTTTTTGAAGTACTAGTTTCGGTCAGAAAATCGTAGTATATTATACAAAATTTTATACTAATTTCGGTAAAAAATCAAATAAAATCGAGGATTTTTCAAAATGCTACGAAACATTTCAGATCCTTTCTATATGTTACGAGGGAAGGTTATGATGGAAGTCATTGCAAAAAACTATCTCAAAATTATATTCTATAAAACTTTTTGAATTAATAGTTTCGGTCAGAAAATCGTAGTTTACTATACACCATTTTATATTATTTTCGGTAAAAAATCAAATAAAATCGAGGATTGTTCGAAATGCTACGAAACTTTTCAGATCCTTTCTATATGTTACGAGGGAAGGTTATGATGAAAGTCCATTCAAAAAATTGTCTCAAAATAAGATTCTATGAAACTTTTTTTAAATATTTGTTTCGATTAAAAAATTGTAGTATATTGTATACATAATTTTATACTAGTTTCGGTCAAAAAATCAAATTAAATCGAGGATTGTTCTAAATGCTAGGAAACTTTTTAGATCCTTTCTATATGTTACGAGGGAAGGTTATGATGGAAGTCATTGCAAAAAATTATCTTAAAATTATATTCTATGAAACTTTTTGAATTACTAGTTTCGGTCTGAAAATCGTAGTATATTATACACAATTTTATACTATTTTCGGTCAAAAATCAAATTAAATCAAGGATTGTTCGAAATGCTACGAAACTTTTTAGATCCTTTCTATATGTTACGGGGGAAGGTTATGATGAAAGTCCATTCAAAAAATTGTCTCAAAATTAGATTCTATGAAACTTTTTGAAATACTTGTTTCGGTTAAAAAATTGTAGTATATTATCCACAATTTTATACTATTTTCGGTTAATAAATCAAATTAAATCGAAGATGTTCGAATTGCTACGAAACATTTCAGATCCATTCTATATGTTACGAGGGAAGGTTTTGATGAAAGTCCATTCAAAAAATTGTCTCAAAATTAGATTCTATGAAAATTTTTTTAAATATATGTTTCGCTTAAAAAATTGTAGTATATTGTATACATAATTTTATAATAGTTTCGGTCAAAAAATAAAATTAAATCGAGGATTGTTCTAAATGCGACGAAACTTTATAGATCCTTTATATATGTTATGAGGGAAGGTTATGATGGAAGTCATTGCAAAAAATTATCTTAAAATTATATTCTATGAAAGTTTTTGAAGTACTAGTTTCGGTCAGAAAATCGTAGTATATTATACACAATTTTATACTAATTTCGGTAAAAAATCAAATAAAATCTAGGATTGTTAAAAATTCTACGAAACATTTCAGATCCTTTGTATATGTTACGAGGGAAGGTTATGATGGAATTCATTGCAAAAAACTATCTCAAAATTATATTCTATAAAACTTTTTGAATTAATAGTTTCGGTCAGAAAATCGTAGTTTATTATACACCATTTTATATTATTTTCGGTAAAAAATCAAATAAAATCGAGGATTGTTCGAAATGCTACGAAACTTTTCAGATCATTTCTATATGTTACGAGGGAAGGTTATGATGAAAGTCCATTCAAAAAATTGTCTCAAAATAAGATTCTATGAATCTTTTTTTTAATATTTGTTTCGATTAAAAAATTGTAGTATATTGTATACATAATTTTATACTAGTTTCGGTCAAAAAATCAAATTAAATCGAGGATTGTTCTAAATGCTAGGAAACTTTTTAGATCCTTTCTATATGTTACGATGGAAGGTTATGATGGAAGTCATTGCAAAAAATTATCTTAAAATTATATTCAATGAAACTTTTTGAATTACTAGTTTCGGTCTGAAAATCGTAGTATATTATACACAATTTTATACTATTTTCGTTCAAAAATCAAATTAAATCGAGGAATGTTCGAAATGCTACGAAACTTTTCAGATCCTTTCTATATGTTACGAGGGAAGATTATGATGGAAGTCATTGTAAAAAACTATCTCAAAATTATATTCTATGAAATTTTTTGAATTACTAGTTTCGGTCAGAAAATCGTAGTATATTATACACAATTTTATATTATTTTCGGTCAAAAATCAAATAAAATCGAGGATTGTTCGAAATGCTACGAAACTTTTCAGATCCTTTCTATATGTTACGAGGGAAGGTTATGATGAAAGTCCATGCAAAAAATTATCTCAAAATTATATTCTATGAAACTTTTTGAATAACAAGTTTCGGTCAGAAAATTGTAGTATATTATACACAATTTTATACTATTTTCGGTCAAAAATCAAATTAAATCGAGGATTGTTCGAAATGCTACGAAACTTTTTAGATCCTTTCTATATGTTACGGGGGAAGGTTATGATGGAAGTCATTGCAAAAAATTATCTCAAAATTATATTCTATGAAACTTTTTGAATTACTAGTTTCGGTCAGAAAATCATAATATATTATACACAATTTTATACTATTTTCGGTCAAAAATCAAATTAAATCGAGGATTGTTCGAAATGCTACGAAACTTTTCAGATAATTTCTATATGTTACGAGGGAAGGTTATGATGAAAGTCCATTCAAAAAATTGTCTCAAAATTAGATTCTATGAAACGTTTTGAAATACTTGTTTCGGTTAAAAATTGTAGTATATTATCCACAATTTTATACTATTTTCGGTTAAAAAATCAAATTAAATCGAAGATGTTCGAATTGCTACAAAACATTTCAAATCCATTCTATATGTTACGAGGGAAGGTTTTGATGAAAGTCCATTCAAAAAATTGTCTCAAAATTAGATTCTATGAAACTTTTTTTAAATATATGTTTCGCTTAAAAAATTTTAATATATTGTATACATAATTTTATAATAGTTTCGGTCAAAAAATAAAATTAAATCGAGGATTGTTCTAAATGCGACGAAACTTTATAGATCCTTTATATATGTTATTAGGGAAGGTTATGAAGGAAGTCATTGCAAAAAATTATTTTAAAATTATATTCTATGAAAGTTTTTGAAGTACTAGTTTCGGTCAGAAAATCGTAGTATATTATACACAATTTTATACTAATTTCGGTAAAAAATCAAATAAAATCGAGGATTGTTCAAAATGCTACGAAACTTTTCAGATCCTTTCTATATGTTACGAGGAAAGGTTATGATGGAAGTCATTGCAAAAAATTATCTCAAAATTATATTCTATAAAACTTTTTGAATTAATAGTTTCGGTCAGAAAATCGTAGTTTATTATACACCATTTTATATTATTTTCGGTAAAAAATCAAATTAAATCGAGGATTGTTCGAAATGCTACGAAACTTTTCAGATCCTTTCTATATGTTACGAGGGAAGGTTATGATGAAAGTCCTTGCAAAAAATTATCTCAAAATTATATTCTATGAAACTTTTTGAATAACAAGTTTCGGTCAGAAAATTGTAGTATATTATACACAATTTTATACTATTTTCGGTCAAAAATCAAATTAAATCAAGGATTGTTCGAAATGCTACGAAACTTTTTAGATCCTTTCTATATGTTACGGGGGAAGGTTATGATGGAAATCATTGCAAAAAATTATCTCAAAATTATATTCTATGAAACTTTTTGAATTACTAGTTTCGGTCAGAAAATCATAATATATTATACACAATTTTATACTATTTTCGGTCAAAAATCAAATTAAATCGAGGATTGTTCGAAATGCTACGAAACTTTTCAGATAATTTCTATATGTTACGAGGGAAGGTTATGATGAAAGTCCATTCAAAAAATTGTCTCAAAATTAGATTCTATGAAACGTTTTGAAATACTTGTTTCGGTTAAAAATTGTAGTATATTATCCACAATTTTATACTATTTTCGGTTAAAAAATCAAATTAAATCGAAGATGTTCGAATTGCTACGAAACATTTCAAATCCATTCTATATGTTACGAGGGAAGGTTTTGATGAAAGTCCATTCAAAAAATTGTCTCAAAATTAGATTCTATGAAACTTTTTTTAAATATATGTTTCGCTTAAAAAATTTTAATATATTGTATACATAATTTGATAATAGTTTCGGTCAAAAAATAAAATTAAATCGAGGATTGTTCTAAATGCGACGAAACTTTATAGATCCTTTATATATGTTATTAGGGAAGGTTATGATGGAAGTCATTGCAAAAAATTATTTTAAAATTATATTCTATGAAAGTTTTTGAAGTACTAGTTTCGGTCAGAAAATCGTAGTATATTATACACAATTTTATACTAATTTCGGTAAAAAATCAAATAAAATCGAGGATTGTTCAAAATGCTACGAAACTTTTCAGATCCTTTCTATATGTTACGAGGGAAGGTTATGATGGAAGTCATTGCAAAAAATTATCTCAAAATTATATTCTATAAAACTTTTTGAATTAATAGTTTCGGTCAGAAAATCGTAGTTTATTATACACCATTTTATATTATTTTCGGTAAAAAATCAAATTAAATCGAGGATTGTTCGAAATGCTACGAAACTTTTCAGATCCTTTCTATATGTTACGAGGGAAGGTTATGATGAAAGTCCATTCAAAAAATTGTCTCAAAATAAGATTCTATGAAACTTTTTTTTAATATTTGTTTCGATTAAAAAATTGTAGTATATTGTATACATAATTTTATACTAGTTTCGGTCAAAAAATCAAATTAAATCGAGGATTGTTCTAAATGCTAGGAAACTTTTTAGATCCTTTCTATATGTTACGAGGGTTGGTTATGATGGAAGTCATTGCAAAAAATTATCTTAAAATTATATTCAATGAAACTTTTTGAATTACTAGTTTCGGTCTGAAAATCGTAGTATATTATACACAATTTTATACTATTTTCGTTCAAAAATCAAATTAAATCGAGGAATGTTCGAAATGCTACGAAACTTTTCAGATCCTTTCTATATGTTACGAGGGAAGATTATGATGGAAGTCATTGTAAAAAACTATCTCAAAATTATATTCTATGAAATTTTTTGAATTACTAGTTTCGGTCAGAAAATCGTAGTATATTATACACAATTTTATATTATTTTCGGTCAAAAATCAAATAAAATCGAGGATTGTTCGAAATGCTACGAAACTTTCCAGATCCTTTCTATATTTTACGAGGGAAGGTTATGATGAAAGTCCATTCAAAAAATTGTCTCAAAATTAGATTCTATGAAATTTTTTGAAATACTTGTTTCGGTTAAAAAATTGTAGTATATTATCAACAATTTTATACTATTTTCGGTTAAAAAATCAAATTAAATCGAGGATTGTTCGAAATGCTACGAAACTTTTCAGATCCTTTCTATATGTTACGAGGGAAGGTTATGATGAAAGTCCATGCAAAAAATTATCTCAAAATTATATTCTATGAAACTTTTTGAATAACAAGTTTCGGTCAGAAAATTGTAGTATATTATACACAATTTTATACTATTTTCGGTCAAAAATCAAATTAAATCAAGGATTGTTCGAAATGCTACGAAACTTTTTAGATCCTTTCTATATGTTACGGGGGAAGGTTATGATGAAAGTCCATTCAAAAAATTGTCTCAAAATTAGATTCTATGAAACTTTTTGAAATACTTGTTTCGGTTAAAAAATTGTAGTATATTATCCACAATTTTATTCTATTTTCGGTTAAAAAATCAAATTAAATCAAAGATGTTCGAATTGCTACGAAACATTTCAGATCCATTCTATATGTTACGAGGGAAGGTTTTGATGAAAGTCCATTCAAAAAATTCTATCAAAATTAGATTCTATGAATCTTTTTTTAAATATATGTTTCGCTTAAAAAATTGTAGTATATTGTATACATAATTTTATAATAGTTTCGGTCAAAAAATAAAATTAAATCGAGGATTGTTCTAAATGCGACGAAACTTTATAGATCCTTTATATATGTTATGAGGGAAGGTTATGATGGAAGTCATTGCAAAAAATTATCTTAAAATTATATTCTATGAAAGTTTTTGAAGTACTAGTTTCGGTCAGAAAATCGTAGTATATTATACAAAATTTTATACTAATTTCGGTAAAAAATCTTAGAAAATCGAGGATTTTTAAAAATGCTACGAAACATTTCAGATCCTTTCTATATGTTACGAGGGAAGGTTATGATGGAAGTCATTGCAAAAAACTATCTCAAAATTATATTCTATAAAACTTTTTGAATTAATAGTTTCGGTCAGAAAATCGTAGTTTATTATACACCATTTTATATTATTTTCGTTAAAAAATCAAATAAAATCGAGGATTGTTCTAAATGCTACGAAACTTTTCAGATCCTTTCTATATGTTACGAGGGAAGGTTATGATGAAAGTCCATTCAAAAAATTGTCTCAAAATAAGATTCTATGAAAGTTTTTTTAAATATTTGTTTCGATTAAAAAATTGTAGTATATTGTATACATAATTTTATACTAGTTTCGGTCAAAAAATCAAATTAAATCGAGGATTGTTCTAAATGCTAGGAAACTTTTTAGATCCTTTCTATATGTTACGAGGGAAGGTTATGATGGAAGTCATTGCAAAAAATTATCTTAAAATTATATTCTATGAAACTTTTTGAATTACTAGTTTCGGTCTGAAAATCGTAGTATATTATACACAATTTTATACTATTTTCGGTCAAAAATCAAATTAAATCGAGGATTGTTCGAAATGCTACGAAACTTTTCAGATAATTTCTATATGTTACGAGGGAAGGTTATGATGAAAGTCCATTCAAAAAATTGTCTCAAAATTAGGTTTTATGAAACTTTTTGAAATACTTGTTTCGGTTAAAAAATTGTAGTATATTATCCACAATTTTATACTATTTTCGGTTAAAAAATCAAATTAAATCGAAGATGTTCGAATTGCTACGAAACATTTCAAATCCATTCTATATGTTACGAGGGAAGGTTTTGATGAAAGTCCATTCAAAAAATTGTCTCAAAATTAGATTCTATGAAACTTTTTTTAAATATATGTTTCGCTTAAAAAATTTTAATATATTGTATACATAATTTGATAATAGTTTCGGTCAAAAAATAAAATTAAATCGAGGATTGTTCTAAATGCGACGAAACTTTATAGATCCTTTATATATGTTATTAGGGAAGGTTATGATGGAAGTCATTGCAAAAAATTATTTTAAAATTATATTCTATGAAAGTTTTTGAAGTACTAGTTTCGGTCAGAAAATCGTAGTATATTATACACAATTTTATACTAATTTCGGTAAAAAATCAAATAAAATCGAGGATTGTTCAAAATGCTACGAAACTTTTCAGATCCTTTCTATATGTTACGAGGGAAGGTTATGATGGAAGTCATTGCAAAAAATTATCTCAAAATTATATTCTATAAAACTTTTTGAATTAATAGTTTCGGTCAGAAAATCGTAGTTTATTATACACCATTTTATATTATTTTCGGTAAAAAATCAAATTAAATCGAGGATTGTTCGAAATGCTACGAAACTTTTCAGATCCTTTCTATATGTTACGAGGGAAGGTTATGATGAAAGTCCATTCAAAAAATTGTCTCAAAATAAGATTCTATGAAACTTTTTTTTAATATTTGTTTCGATTAAAAAATTGTAGTATATTGTATACATAATTTTATACTAGTTTCGGTCAAAAAATCAAATTAAATCGAGGATTGTTCTAAATGCTAGGAAACTTTTTAGATCCTTTCTATATGTTACGAGGGTTGGTTATGATGGAAGTCATTGCAAAAAATTATCTTAAAATTATATTCAATGAAACTTTTTGAATTACTAGTTTCGGTCTGAAAATCGTAGTATATTATACACAATTTTATACTATTTTCGTTCAAAAATCAAATTAAATCGAGGAATGTTCGAAATGCTACGAAACTTTTCAGATCCTTTCTATATGTTACGAGGGAAGATTATGATGGAAGTCATTGTAAAAAACTATCTCAAAATTATATTCTATGAAATTTTTTGAATTACTAGTTTCGGTCAGAAAATCGTAGTATATTATACACAATTTTATATTATTTTCGGTCAAAAATCAAATAAAATCGAGGATTGTTCGAAATGCTACGAAACTTTCCAGATCCTTTCTATATTTTACGAGGGAAGGTTATGATGAAAGTCCATTCAAAAAATTGTCTCAAAATTAGATTCTATGAAATTTTTTGAAATACTTGTTTCGGTTAAAAAATTGTAGTATATTATCAACAATTTTATACTATTTTCGGTTAAAAAATCAAATTAAATCGAGGATTGTTCGAAATGCTACGAAACTTTTCAGATCCTTTCTATATGTTACGAGGGAAGGTTATGATGAAAGTCCATGCAAAAAATTATCTCAAAATTATATTCTATGAAACTTTTTGAATAACAAGTTTCGGTCAGAAAATTGTAGTATATTATACACAATTTTATACTATTTTCGGTCAAAAATCAAATTAAATCAAGGATTGTTCGAAATGCTACGAAACTTTTTAGATCCTTTCTATATGTTACGGGGGAAGGTTATGATGAAAGTCCATTCAAAAAATTGTCTCAAAATTAGATTCTATGAAACTTTTTGAAATACTTGTTTCGGTTAAAAAATTGTAGTATATTATCCACAATTTTATTCTATTTTCGGTTAAAAAATCAAATTAAATCAAAGATGTTCGAATTGCTACGAAACATTTCAGATCCATTCTATATGTTACGAGGGAAGGTTTTGATGAAAGTCCATTCAAAAAATTCTATCAAAATTAGATTCTATGAATCTTTTTTTAAATATATGTTTCGCTTAAAAAATTGTAGTATATTGTATACATAATTTTATAATAGTTTCGGTCAAAAAATAAAATTAAATCGAGGATTGTTCTAAATGCGACGAAACTTTATAGATCCTTTATATATGTTATGAGGGAAGGTTATGATGGAAGTCATTGCAAAAAATTATCTTAAAATTATATTCTATGAAAGTTTTTGAAGTACTAGTTTCGGTCAGAAAATCGTAGTATATTATACAAAATTTTATACTAATTTCGGTAAAAAATCTTAGAAAATCGAGGATTTTTAAAAATGCTACGAAACATTTCAGATCCTTTCTATATGTTACGAGGGAAGGTTATGATGGAAGTCATTGCAAAAAACTATCTCAAAATTATATTCTATAAAACTTTTTGAATTAATAGTTTCGGTCAGAAAATCGTAGTTTATTATACACCATTTTATATTATTTTCGTTAAAAAATCAAATAAAATCGAGGATTGTTCTAAATGCTACGAAACTTTTCAGATCCTTTCTATATGTTACGAGGGAAGGTTATGATGAAAGTCCATTCAAAAAATTGTCTCAAAATAAGATTCTATGAAAGTTTTTTTAAATATTTGTTTCGATTAAAAAATTGTAGTATATTGTATACATAATTTTATACTAGTTTCGGTCAAAAAATCAAATTAAATCGAGGATTGTTCTAAATGCTAGGAAACTTTTTAGATCCTTTCTATATGTTACGAGGGAAGGTTATGATGGAAGTCATTGCAAAAAATTATCTTAAAATTATATTCTATGAAACTTTTTGAATTACTAGTTTCGGTCTGAAAATCGTAGTATATTATACACAATTTTATACTATTTTCGGTCAAAAATCAAATTAAATCGAGGATTGTTCGAAATGCTACGAAACTTTTCAGATAATTTCTATATGTTACGAGGGAAGGTTATGATGAAAGTCCATTCAAAAAATTGTCTCAAAATTAGGTTTTATGAAACTTTTTGAAATACTTGTTTCGGTTAAAAAATTGTAGTATATTATCCACAATTTTATACTATTTTCGGTTAAAAAATCAAATTAAATCGAAGATGTTCGAATTGCTACGAAACATTTCAGATCCATTCTATATGTTACGAGGGAAGGTTTTGATGAAAGTCCATTCAAAAAATTGTCTCAAAATTAGATTCTATGAAACTTTTTTAAAATATATGTTTCGCTTAAAAAATTGTAGTATATTGTATACATAATTTTATAATAGTTTCGGTCAAAAAATAAAATTAAATCGAGGATTGTTCTAAATGCGACGAAACTTTATAGATCCTTTATATATGTTATGAGGGAAGGTTATGATGGAAGTCATTGCAAAAAATTATCTTAAAATTATATTCTATGAAAGTTTTTGAAGTACTAGTTTCGGTCAGAAAATCGTAGTATATTATACACAATTTTATACTAATTTCGGTAAAAAATCAAATAAAATCGAGGATTGTTCAAAATGCTACGAAACATTTCAGATCCTTTCTATATGTTACGAGGGAAGGTTATGATGGAAGTCATTGCAAAAAACTATCTCAAAATTATATTCTATAAAACTTTTTGAATTAATAGTTTCGGTCAGAAAATCGTAGTTTATTATACACCATTTTATATTATTTTCGGTAAAAAATCAAATAAAATCGAGGATTGTTCGAAATGCTACGAAACTTTTCAGATCCTTTCTATATGTTACGAGGGAAGGTTATGATGAAAGTCCATTCAAAAAATTGTCTCAAAATAAGATTCTATGAAACTTTTTTTTAATATTTGTTTCGATTAAAAAATTGTAGTATATTGTATACATAATTTTATACTAGTTTCGGTCAAAAAATCAAATTAAATCGAGGATTGTTATAAATGCTAGGAAACTTTTTAGATCCTTTCTATATGTTACGAGGGAAGGTTATGATGGAAGTCATTGCAAAAAATTATCTTAAAATGATATTCAATGAAACTTTTTGAATTACTTGTTTCGGTCTGAAAATCGTAGTATATTATACACAAATTTATACTATTTTCGTTCAAAAATCAAATTAAATCGAGGAATGTTCGAAATGCTACGAAACTTTTCAGATCCTTTCTATATGTTACGAGGGAAGATTATGATGGAAGTCATTGTAAAAAACTATCTCAAAATTATATTCTATGAAATTTTTTGAATTACTAGTTTCGGTCAGAAAATCGTAGTATATTATACACAATTTTATATTATTTTCGGTCAAAAATCAAATAAAATCGAGGATTGTTCGAAATGCTACGAAACTTTTCAGATCCTTTCTATATTTTACGAAGGAAGGTTATGATGAAAGTCCATTCAAAAAATTGTCTCAAAATTAAATTCTATGAAAATTTTTGAAATACTTGTTTCGGTTAAAAAATTGTAGTATATTATCCACAATTTTATATTATTTTCGGTTAAAAAATCAAATTAAATCGAGGATTGTTCGAAATGCTACGAAACTTTTCAGATCCTTTCTATATGTTACGAGGGAAGGTTATGATGAAAGTCCATGCAAAAAATTATCTAAAAATTATATTCTATGAAACTTTTTGAATAACTAGTTTCGGTCAGAAAATTGTAGTATATTATACACAATTTTATACTATTTTCGGTCAAAAATCAAATTAAATCAAGGATTGTTCGAAATGCTACGAAACTTTTCAGATCCTTTCTATATGTTACGAGGGAAGGTTATGATGGAAGTCATTGCTAAAAATTATCTCAAAATTATATTCTATGAAACTTTTTGAATTACTAGTTTCGGTTAGAAAATCGTAATATATTATACACAATTTTATACTATTTTCGGTCAAAAATCAAATTAAATCGAGGATTGTTCAAAATGCTACGAAACTTTTCAGATAATTTCTATATGTTACTAGGGAAGGTTATGATGAAAGTCCATTCAAAAAATTGTCTCAAAATTAGATTCTATGAAACTTTTTGAAATACTTGTTTCGGTTAAAAATTGTAGTATATTATCCACAATTTTATACTATTTTCGGTTAAAAAATCAAATTAAATCGAAGATGTTCGAATTGCTACGAAACATTTCAGATCCATTCTATATGTTACGAGGGAAGGTTTTGATGAAAGTCCATTCAAAAAATTGTCTCAAAATTAGATTCTATGAAACTTTTTTTAAATATATGTTTTGCTTAAAAAATTTTAGTATATTGTATACATAATTTTATAATAGTTTCGGTCAAAAAATAAAATTAAATCGAGGATTGTTCTAAATGCGACGAAACTTTATAGATCCTTTATATATGTTATGAGGGAAGGTTATGATGGAAGTCATTGCAAAAAATTATCTTAAAATTATATTCTATGAAAGTTTTTGAAGTACTAGTTTAGGTCAGAAAATCGTAGTATATTATACACAATTTTATACTAATTTTGGTAAAAAATCAAATAAAATCGAGGATTGTTCAAAATGTTACGAAACTTTTCAGATCCTTTCTATATGTTACGAGGGAAGGTTATGATGGAAGTCATTGCAAAAAACCATCTCAAAATTATATTATATAAAACTTTTTGAATTAATAGTTTCGGTCAGAAAATCGTAGTTTATTATACACCATTTTATATAATTTTCGGTAAAAAAATCAAATAAAATCGAGGATTGTTCGAAATGCTACGAAACTTTTCAGATCCTTTCTATATGTTACGAGGGAAGGTTATGATGAAAGTCCATTCAAAAAATTGTCTCAAAATAAGATTCTATGAAACTTTTTTTAAATATTTGTTTCGATTAAAAAATTGTAGTATATTGTATACATAATTTTATACTAGTTTCGGTTAAAAAATCAAATTAAATCGAGGATTGTTCTAAATGCTAGGAAACTTTTTAGATCCTTTCTATATGTTACGAGGGAAGGTTATGATGGAAATCATTGCAAAAAATTATCTTAAAATTATATTCTATGAAACTTTTTGAATTACTAGTTTCGGTCTGAAAATCGTAGTATATTATACACAATTTTATACTATTTTCGGTCAAAAATCAAATTAAATCGAGGATTGTTCGAAATGCTACGTAACTTTTCAGATAATTTCTATATGTTACGAGGGAAGGTTATGATGAAAGTCCATTCAAAAAATTGTCTCAAAATTAGATTCTATGAAACTTTTTGAAATACTTGTTTCGGTTAAAAATTGTAGTATATTATCCACAATTTTATACGATTTTCGGTTAAAAAATCAAGTTAAATCGAAGATGTTCGAATTGCTACGAAACATTTCAGATCCATGCTATATGTTACGAGGGAAGGTTTTGATGAAAGTCCATTCAAAAAATTGTCTCAAAATTAGATTCTATGAAAAAAAATTTAAATATATGTTTCGCTTAAAAAATTGTAGTATATTGTATACATAATTTTATAATAGTTTCGGTCAAAAAATAAAATTAAATCGAGGATTGTTCTAAATGCGACGAAACTTTATAGATCCTTTATATATGTTATGAGGGAAGGTTATGATGGAAGTCATTGCAAAAAATTATCTTAAAATTATATTCTATGAAAGTTTTTGAAGTACTAGTTTCGGTCAGAAAATCGTAGTATATTATACACAATTTTATACTATTTTCGGTCAAAAATCAAATTAAATCAAGGATTGTTCGAAATGCTACGAAACTTTTCAGATCTTTTCTATATGTTATGAGGGAAGGTTATGATGGAAGTCATTGCAAAAAACTATCTCAAAATTATATTCTATGAAACTTTTTGAATTAATAGTTTCGGTCAGAAAATCGTAGTATGTTATACACCATTTTATATTATTTTCGGTAAAAAATCAAATAAATTCGAGGATTGTTCGAAATGCTACGAAACTTTTCAGATCCTTTCTATATGTTACGAGGGAAGGTTATGATGAAAATCCATGCAAAAAATTATCTCAAAATTATATTCTATGAAACTTTTTGAATAACTAGTTTCGGTCAGAAAATCGTAGTATGTTATACACCATTTTATATTATTTTCGGTAAAAAATCAAATAAAATCGAGGATTGTTCAAAATGCTACGAAACTTTTCAGATCCTTTCTATATGTTACGAGGGAAGGTTATGATGGAAGTCCATTCAAAAAATTGTCTCAAAATAAGATTCTATGAAACTTTTTTTAAATATTTGTTTCGATTAAAAAATTGTAGTATATTGTATACATAATTTTATACTAGTTTCGGTCAAAAAATCAAATTAAATCGAGGATTGTTCTAAATGCTAGGAAACTTTTTAGATCCTTTCTATACGTTACGAGGGAAGGTTATGATGGAAGTCATTGCAAAAAATTATCTTAAAATTATATTCTAGGAAACTTTTTGAATTACTAGTTTCGGTCAGAAAATCGTAGTATATTATACACAATTTTATACTATTTTCGGTAAAAAATCAAATAAAATCGAGGATTATTCAAAATGCTACGAAACTTTTCAGATCCTTTCTATATGTTACGAGAGAAGGTTATGATGGAAGTCCATTCAAAAAATTGTCTCAAAATAAGATTCTATGAAAATTTTTTAAATATTTGTTTCGATTAAAAAATTGTAATATATTGTATACATAATTTTATACTAGTTTCGGTCAAAAAATCAAATTAAATCGAGGATTGTTCTAAATGCTAGGAAACTTTTTAGATCCTTTCTATACGTTACGAGGGAAGGTTATGATGGAAGTCATTGCAAAAAATTATCTTAAAATTATATTCTAGGAAACTTTTTGAATTACTAGTTTCGGTCTGAAAATCGTAGTATATTATACACAATTTTATACTATTTTCGGTCAAAAATCAAATTAAATCAAGGAATGTTCGAAATGCTACGAAACTTTTCAGATCCTTTCTATATGTTACGAGGGAAGGTTATGATGAAAGACCATGCAAAAAATTATCTCAAAATTATATTCTATGAAACTTTTTGAATAACTAGTTTCGGTCAGAAAATTGTAGTATATTATACAAAATTTTATACTATTTTCGGTCAAAAATCAAATTAAATCGAGGATTGTTCGGAATGCTACGAAACTTTTCAGATCCTTTCTATATTTTACGAGGGAAGGTTATGATGAAAGTCCATTCAAAAAATTGTCTCAAAATTAGATTCTATGAAAATTTTTGAAATAATTGTTTTGGTTTAAAAATTATAGTATATTATCCACAATTTTATACTATTTTAGGTTAAAAAATCAAATTAAATCGAGGATTGTTCGAAATGCTACGAAACTTTTCAGATCCTTTCTATATGTTACGAGGGAAGGTTATGATTAAAGTCCATGCAAAAATTATCTCAAAATTATATTCTATGACACTTTTTAAATAACTAGTTTCGGTCAGAAAATTGTAGTATATTATACACAATTCTATACTATTTTCGTTCAAAAATCAAATTAAATCGAGGATTGTTCGAAATGCTCCGAAACATTTCAGATCCTTTCTATATGTTACGAGGGAAGGTTATGATGGAAGTCATTGCAAAAAATTATCTCAAAATATATTCTATGAAACTTTTTGAATTACTAGTTTCGGTCAGAAAATCGTAGTATATTATACACAATTTTATACTATTTTCGGTCAAAAATCAAATTAAACCGAGGATTGTTCGAAATGCTACGAAACTTTTCAAATAATTTCTATATGTTACGAGGGAAGGTTATGATGAAAGTCCATTCAAAAAATTGTCTCAAAATTAGATTCTATGAAACTTTTTGAAATACTTGTTTCGGTTAAAAAATTGTAGTATATTATCCACAATTTTATACTATTTTCGGTTAAAAAATCAAATTAAATCGAAGATGTTCGAATTGCTACGAAACATATCAGATCCATTCTATATGTTACGAGGGAAGGTTATGATGAAAGTCCATTCAAAAAATTGTCTCAAAATTAGATTCTATGAAACTTTTTTTAAATATTTGTTTCGCTTAAAAAATTGTAGTATATTGTATACATAATTTTATAATAGTTTCGGTCAAAAAATAAAATTAAATCGAGGATTGTTCTAAATGCGAAGAAACTCTTTAGATCCTTTATATATGTTTGAGGGAAGGTTATGATGGAAGTCATTGTATAAAATTATCTTAAAATTATATTCTATGAAACTTTTTGAAGTACTAGTTTCGGTCAGAAAATCGTAGTATATTATACCCAATTTTATACTATTTTCGGTCAAAAATTAAATTAAATCGAGGATTGTTCAAAATGCTACGAAAATTTTCAGATCCTTTCTATATGTTACGAGGGAAGGTTATGATGGAAGTCATTGCAAAAAACTATCTCAAAATTATATTCTATAAAACTTTTTGAATTAATAGTTTCGGTCAGAAAATCGTAGTATATTATACACAATTTTATACTATTTTCGGTCAAAAATCAAATTAAATAAAGGATTGTTCGAAATGCTACGAAACTTTTCAGATCTTTTCTATATGTTATGAGGGAAGGTTATGATGGAAGTCATTGCAAAAAACTATCTCAAAATTATATTCTATGAAACTTTTTTAATTAATAGTTTCGGTCAGAAAATCGTAGTATGTTATACACCATTTTATATTATTTTCGTTAAAAAATCAAATAAAATCGAGGATTGTTCGAAATGCTACGAAACTTTTCAGATCCTTTCTATATGTTACGAGGGAAGGTTAAGATGAAAGTCCATGCAAAAAATTATCTCAAAATTATATTCTATGAAACTTTTTTAATAACTAGTTTCGGTCAGAAAATTGTAGTATATTATACACAATTTTATACTATTTTTTGTCAAAAATCAAATTAAATCGAGGATTGTTCGAAATGCTACGAAACTTTTCAGATCCTTTCTATATGTTACGAGGGAAGGTTATGATGGAAATCCATTCAAAAAATTGTCTCAAAATTATATTCTATGAAACTTTTTGAAATACTTGTTTCGGTTAAAAATTGTAGTATATTATCCACAATTTTATACTATTTTCGGTTAAAAAATCAAATTAAATCGAAGATGTTCGAATTGCTACGAAACATTTCAGATCCATTCTATATGTTACGAGGGAAGGTTTTGATGAAAGTCCATTCAAAAAATCGTCTCAAAATTAGATTCTATGAAACTTTTTTTAAATATATGTTTTGCCTAAAAAATTTTAGTATATTGTATACATAATTTTATAATAGTTTCGGTCAAAAAATAAAATTAAATCGAGGATTGTTCTAAATGTGACGAAACTTTATAGATCCTTTATATATGTTATGAGGGAAGGTTATGATGGAAGTCATTGCAAAAAATTATCTTAAAATTATATTCTATGAAAGTTTTCGAAGTACTAGTTTAGGTCAGAAAATCGTAGTATATTATACACAATTTTATACTAATTTCGGTTAAAAATCAAATAAAATCGAGGATTGTTCAAAATGTTACGAAACTTTTCAGATCCTTTCTATATGTTACGAGGGAAGGTTATGATGGAAGTCATTGCAAAAAACCATCTCAAAATTATATTCTATAAAACTTTTTGAATTAATAGTTTCGGTCAGAAAATCGTAGTTTATTATACACCATTTTATATTATTTTCGGTAAAAAAATCAAATAAAATCGAGGATTGTTCGAAATGCTACGAAACTTTTCAGATCCTTTCTATATGTTACGAGGGAAGGTTATGATGAAAGTCCATTCAAAAAATTGTCTCAAAATAAGATTCTATGAAACTTTTTTTAAATATTTGTTTCGATTAAAAAATTGTAGTATATTGTATACATAATTTTATACTAGTTTCGGTTAAAAAATCAAATTAAATCGAGGATTGTTCTAAATGCTAGGAAACTTTTTAGATCCTTTCTATACGTTACGAGGGAAGGTTATGATGGAAGTCATTGCAAAAAATTAACTTAAAATTATATTCTAGGAAACTTTTTGAATTACTAGTTTCGGTCAGAAAATCGTAGTATATTATACACAATTTTATACTATTTTCGGTAAAAAAATCAAATAAAATCGAGGATTGTTCAAAATGCTTCGAAACTTTTCAGATCCTTTCTATATGTTACGAGAGAAGGTTATGATGGAAGTCCATTCAAAAAATGGTCTCAAAATAAGATTCTATGAAAATTTTTTAAATATTTGTTTCGATTAAAAAATTGTAGTATATTGTATACATAATTTTATACTAGTTTCGGTCAAAAAATCAAATTAAATCGAGGATTGTTCTAAATGCTAGGAAACTTTTTAGATCCTTTCTATACGTTACGAGGGAAGGTTATGATGGAAGTCATTGCAAAAAATTATCTTAAAATTATATTCTATGAAACTTTTTGAATTACTAGTTTCGGTCTGAAAATCGTAGTATATTATACACAATTTTATACTATTTTCGGTCAAAAATCAAATTAAATCGAGGATTGTTCGAAATGCTACGAAACTTTTCAGATAATTTCTATATGTTACGAGGGAAGGTTATGATGAAAGTCCATTCAAAAAATTGTCTCAAAATTAGATTCTATGAAACTTTTTGAAATACTTGTTTCGGTTAAAAATTGTAGTATATTATACACAATTTTATACGATTTTCGGTTAAAAAATCAAATTAAATCGAAGATGTTCGAATTGCTACGAAACATTTCAGATCCATTCTATATGTTACGAGGGAAGGTTTTGATGAAAGTCCATTCAAAAAATTGTCTCAAAATTAGATTCTATGAAAATTTTTTTAAATATATGTTTCGCTTAAAAAATTGTAGTATATTGTATACATAATTTTATAATAGTTTCGGTCAAAAAATAAAATTAAATCGAGGATTGTTCTAAATGCGACGAAACTTTATAGATCCTTTATATATGTTATGAGGGAAGGTTATGATGGAAGTCATTGCAAAAAATTATCTTAAAATTATATTCTATGAAAGTTTTTGAAGTACTAGTTTCGGTCAGAAAATCGTAGTATATTATACACAATTTTATACTAATTTCGGTCAAAAATTAAATTAAATCGAGGATTGTTCGAAATGCTATGAAACTTTTCAGATCCTTTCTATATTTTACGTGGGAAGGTTATGATGGAAGTCATTGCAAAAAATTATCTCAAAATTATATTCTATGAAACTTTTTGAATTACTAGTTTCGGTCAGAAAATCGTAGTATATTATACACAATTTTATACTATTTTCGGTCAAAAATCAAATTAAATCAAGGATTGTTCGAAATGCTACGAAACTTTTCAGATCTTTTCTATATGTTGTGAGGGAAGGTTATGATGGAAGTCATTACAAAAAACTATCTCAAAATTATATTCTATGAAACTTTTTGAATTAATAGTTTCGGTCAGAAAATCGTAGTATGTTATACACCATTTTATATTATTTTCGGTAAAAAATCAAATAAAATCGAGGACTGTTCGAAATGCTACGAAACTTTTCAGATCCTTTCTATATGTTACGAGGGAAGGTTATGATGAAAATCCATGCAAAAAATTATCTCAAAATTATATTCTATGAAACTTTTTGAATAACTAGTTTCGGTCAGAAAATCGTAGTATGTTATACACCATTTTATATTATTTTCGGTAAAAAATCAAATAAAATCGAGGATTGTTCAAAATGCTACGAAACTTTTCAGATCCTTTCTATATGTTACGAGGGAAGGTTATGATGGGAGTCCATTCAAAAAATTGTCTCAAAATAAGATTCTATGAAACTTTTTTTAAATATTTGTTTCGATTAAAAAATTGTAGTATATTGTATACATAATTTTATACTAGTTTCGGTCAAAAAATCAAATTAAATCGAGGATTGTTCTAAATGCTAGGAAACTTTTTAGATCCTTTCTATACGTTACGAGGGAAGGTTATGATGGAAGTCATTGCAAAAAATTATCTTAAAATTATATTCTAGGAAACTTTTTGAATTACTAGTTTCGGTCAGAAAATCGTAGTATATTATACACAATTTTATACTATTTTCAGTAAAAAATCAAATAAAATCGAGGATTGTTCAAAATGCTACGAAACTTTTCAGATCCTTTCTATATGTTACAAGAGAAGGTTATGATGGAAGTCCATTCAAAAAATTGTCTCAAAATAAGATTCTATGAAAAATTTTTAAATATTTGTTTCGATTAAAAAATTGTAGTATATTGTATACATAATTTTATACTAGTTTCGGTCAAAAAATCAAATTAAATCGAGGATTGTTCTAAATGCTAGGAAACTTTTTAGATCCTTTCTATACGTTACGAGGGAAGGTTATGATGGAAGTCATTGCAAAAAATTATCTTAAAATTATATTCTAGGAAACTTTTTGAATTACTAGTTTCGGTCTGAAAATCGTAGTATATTATACACAATTTTATACTATTTTCGGTCAAAAATCAAATTAAATCGAGGATTGTTCGAAATGCTACGAAACTTTTCAGATAATTTCTATATGTTACGAGGGAAGGTTATGATGAAAGTCCATTCAAAAAATTGTCTCAAAATTAGATTCTATGAAACTTTTTGAAATACTTGTTTCGGTTAAAAATTGTAGTATATTATACACAATTTTATACGATTTTCGGTTAAAAAATCAAATTAAATCGAAGATGTTCGAATTGCTACGAAACATTTCAGATCCATTCTATATGTTACGAGGGAAGGTTTTGATGAAAGTCCATTCAAAAAATTGTCTCAAAATTAGATTCTATGAAAATTTTTTTAAATATATGTTTCGCTTAAAAAATTGTAGTATATTGTATACATAATTTTATAATAGTTTCGGTCAAAAAATAAAATTAAATCGAGGATTGTTCTAAATGCGACGAAACTTTATAGATCCTTTATATATGTTATGAGGGAAGGTTATGATGGAAGTCATTGCAAAAAATTATCTTAAAATTATATTCTATGAAAGTTTTTGAAGTACTAGTTTCGGTCAGAAAATCGTAGTATATTATACACAATTTTATACTAATTTCGGTCAAAAATTAAATTAAATCGAGGATTGTTCGAAATGCTATGAAACTTTTCAGATCCTTTCTATATTTTACGTGGGAAGGTTATGATGGAAGTCATTGCAAAAAATTATCTCAAAATTATATTCTATGAAACTTTTTGAATTACTAGTTTCGGTCAGAAAATCGTAGTATATTATACACAATTTTATACTATTTTCGGTCAAAAATCAAATTAAATCAAGGATTGTTCGAAATGCTATGAAACTTTTCAGATCTTTTCTATATGTTGTGAGGGAAGGTTATGATGGAAGTCATTACAAAAAACTATCTCAAAATTATATTCTATGAAACTTTTTGAATTAATAGTTTCGGTCAGAAAATCGTAGTATGTTATACACCATTTTATATTATTTTCGGTAAAAAATCAAATAAAATCGAGGACTGTTCGAAATGCTACGAAACTTTTCAGATCCTTTCTATATGTTACGAGGGAAGGTTATGATGAAAATCCATGCAAAAAATTATCTCAAAATTATATTCTATGAAACTTTTTGAATAACTAGTTTCGGTCAGAAAATCGTAGTATGTTATACACCATTTTATATTATTTTCGGTAAAAAATCAAATAAAATCGAGGATTGTTCAAAATGCTACGAAACTTTTCAGATCCTTTCTATATGTTACGAGGGAAGGTTATGATGGGAGTCCATTCAAAAAATTGTCTCAAAATAAGATTCTATGAAACTTTTTTTAAATATTTGTTTCGATTAAAAAATTGTAGTATATTGTATACATAATTTTATACTAGTTTCGGTCAAAAAATCAAATTAAATCGAGGATTGTTCTAAATGCTAGGAAACTTTTTAGATCCTTTCTATACGTTACGAGGGAAGGTTATGATGGAAGTCATTGCAAAAAATTATCTTAAAATTATATTCTAGGAAACTTTTTGAATTACTAGTTTCGGTCAGAAAATCGTAGTATATTATACACAATTTTATACTATTTTCAGTAAAAAATCAAATAAAATCGAGGATTGTTCAAAATGCTACGAAACTTTTCAGATCCTTTCTATATGTTACAAGAGAAGGTTATGATGGAAGTCCATTCAAAAAATTGTCTCAAAATAAGATTCTATGAAAAATTTTTAAATATTTGTTTCGATTAAAAAATTGTAGTATATTGTATACATAATTTTATACTAGTTTCGGTCAAAAAATCAAATTAAATCGAGGATTGTTCTAAATGCTAGGAAACTTTTTAGATCCTTTCTATACGTTACGAGGGAAGGTTATGATGGAAGTCATTGCAAAAAATTATCTTAAAATTATATTCTAGGAAACTTTTTGAATTACTAGTTTCGGTCTGAAAATCGTAGTATATTATACACAATTTTATACTATTTTCGGTCAAAAATCAAATTAAATCGAGGATTGTTCGAAATGCTACGAAACTTTTCAGATAATTTCTATATGTTACGAGGGAAGGTTATGATGAAAGTCCATTCAAAAAATTGTCTCAAAATTAGATTCTATGAAACTTTTTGAAATACTTGTTTCGGTTAAAAATTGTAGTATATTATACACAATTTTATACGATTTTCGGTTAAAAAATCAAATTAAATCGAAGATGTTCGAATTGCTACGAAACATTTCAGATCCATTCTATATGTTACGAGGGAAGGTTTTGATGAAAGTCCATTCAAAAAATTGTCTCAAAATTAGATTCTATGAAAATTTTTTTAAATATATGTTTCGCTTAAAAAATTGTAGTATATTGTATACATAATTTTATAATAGTTTCGGTCAAAAAATAAAATTAAATCGAGGATTGTTCTAAATGCGACGAAACTTTATAGATCCTTTATATATGTTATGAGGGAAGGTTATGATGGAAGTCATTGCAAAAAATTATCTTAAAATTATATTCTATGAAAGTTTTTGAAGTACTAGTTTCGGTCAGAAAATCGTAGTATATTATACACAATTTTATACTAATTTCGGTCAAAAATTAAATTAAATCGAGGATTGTTCGAAATGCTATGAAACTTTTCAGATCCTTTCTATATTTTACGTGGGAAGGTTATGATGGAAGTCATTGCAAAAAATTATCTCAAAATTATATTCTATGAAACTTTTTGAATTACTAGTTTCGGTCAGAAAATCGTAGTATATTATACACAATTTTATACTATTTTCGGTCAAAAATCAAATTAAATCAAGGATTGTTCGAAATGCTACGAAACTTTTCAGATCTTTTCTATATGTTGTGAGGGAAGGTTATGATGGAAGTCATTACAAAAAACTATCTCAAAATTATATTCTATGAAACTTTTTGAATTAATAGTTTCGGTCAGAAAATCGTAGTATGTTATACACCATTTTATATTATTTTCGGTAAAAAATCAAATAAAATCGAGGACTGTTCGAAATGCTACGAAACTTTTCAGATCCTTTCTATATGTTACGAGGGAAGGTTATGATGAAAATCCATGCAAAAAATTATCTCAAAATTATATTCTATGAAACTTTTTGAATAACTAGTTTCGGTCAGAAAATCGTAGTATGTTATACACCATTTTATATTATTTTCGGTAAAAAATCAAATAAAATCGAGGATTGTTCAAAATGCTACGAAACTTTTCAGATCCTTTCTATATGTTACGAGGGAAGGTTATGATGGGAGTCCATTCAAAAAATTGTCTCAAAATAAGATTCTATGAAACTTTTTTTAAATATTTGTTTCGATTAAAAAATTGTAGTATATTGTATACATAATTTTATACTAGTTTCGGTCAAAAAATCAAATTAAATCGAGGATTGTTCTAAATGCTAGGAAACTTTTTAGATCCTTTCTATACGTTACGAGGGAAGGTTATGATGGAAGTCATTGCAAAAAATTATCTTAAAATTATATTCTAGGAAACTTTTTGAATTACTAGTTTCGGTCAGAAAATCGTAGTATATTATACACAATTTTATACTATTTTCAGTAAAAAATCAAATAAAATCGAGGATTGTTCAAAATGCTACGAAACTTTTCAGATCCTTTCTATATGTTACAAGAGAAGGTTATGATGGAAGTCCATTCAAAAAATTGTCTCAAAATAAGATTCTATGAAAAATTTTTAAATATTTGTTTCGATTAAAAAATTGTAGTATATTGTATACATAATTTTATACTAGTTTCGGTCAAAAAATCAAATTAAATCGAGGATTGTTCTAAATGCTAGGAAACTTTTTAGATCCTTTCTATACGTTACGAGGGAAGGTTATGATGGAAGTCATTGCAAAAAATTATCTTAAAATTATATTCTAGGAAACTTTTTGAATTACTAGTTTCGGTCTGAAAATCGTAGTATATTATACACAATTTTATACTATTTTCGGTCAAAAATCAAATTAAATCAAGGAATGTTCGAAATGTTACGAAACTTTTCAGATCCTTTCTATATGTTACGAGGGAAGGTTATGATGAAAGACCATGCAAAAAATTATCTCAAAATTATATTCTATGAAACTTTTTGAATAACTAGTTTCGGTCAGAAAATTGTAGTATATTATCCACAATTTTATACTATTTTAGGTTAAAAAATCAAATTAAATCGAGGATTGTTCGAAATGCTACGAAACTTTTCAGATCCTTTCTATATGTTACGAGGGAAGGTTTTGATGAAAGTCCATTCAAAAAATTGTCTCAAAATTAGATTCTATGAAAATTTTTTTAAATATATGTTTCGCTTAAAAAATTGTAGTATATTGTATACATAATTTTATAATAGTTTCGGTCAAAAAATAAAATTAAATCGAGGATTGTTCTAAATGCGACGAAACTTTATAGATCCTTTATATATGTTATGAGGGAAGGTTATGATGGAAGTCATTGCAAAAAATTATCTTAAAATTATATTCTATGAAAGTTTTTGAAGTACTAGTTTCGGTCAGAAAATCGTAGTATATTATACACAATTTTATACTAATTTCGGTCAAAAATTAAATTAAATCGAGGATTGTTCGAAATGCTATGAAACTTTTCAGATCCTTTCTATATTTTACGTGGGAAGGTTATGATGGAAGTCATTGCAAAAAATTATCTCAAAATTATATTCTATGAAACTTTTTGAATTACTAGTTTCGGTCAGAAAATCGTAGTATATTATACACAATTTTATACTATTTTCGGTCAAAAATCAAATTAAATCAAGGATTGTTCGAAATGCTACGAAACTTTTCAGATCTTTTCTATATGTTGTGAGGGAAGGTTATGATGGAAGTCATTACAAAAAACTATCTCAAAATTATATTCTATGAAACTTTTTGAATTAATAGTTTCGGTCAGAAAATCGTAGTATGTTATACACCATTTTATATTATTTTCGGTAAAAAATCAAATAAAATCGAGGACTGTTCGAAATGCTACGAAACTTTTCAGATCCTTTCTATATGTTACGAGGGAAGGTTATGATGAAAATCCATGCAAAAAATTATCTCAAAATTATATTCTATGAAACTTTTTGAATAACTAGTTTCGGTCAGAAAATCGTAGTATGTTATACACCATTTTATATTATTTTCGGTAAAAAATCAAATAAAATCGAGGATTGTTCAAAATGCTACGAAACTTTTCAGATCCTTTCTATATGTTACGAGGGAAGGTTATGATGGGAGTCCATTCAAAAAATTGTCTCAAAATAAGATTCTATGAAACTTTTTTTAAATATTTGTTTCGATTAAAAAATTGTAGTATATTGTATACATAATTTTATACTAGTTTCGGTCAAAAAATCAAATTAAATCGAGGATTGTTCTAAATGCTAGGAAACTTTTTAGATCCTTTCTATACGTTACGAGGGAAGGTTATGATGGAAGTCATTGCAAAAAATTATCTTAAAATTATATTCTAGGAAACTTTTTGAATTACTAGTTTCGGTCAGAAAATCGTAGTATATTATACACAATTTTATACTATTTTCAGTAAAAAATCAAATAAAATCGAGGATTGTTCAAAATGCTACGAAACTTTTCAGATCCTTTCTATATGTTACAAGAGAAGGTTATGATGGAAGTCCATTCAAAAAATTGTCTCAAAATAAGATTCTATGAAAAATTTTTAAATATTTGTTTCGATTAAAAAATTGTAGTATATTGTATACATAATTTTATACTAGTTTCGGTCAAAAAATCAAATTAAATCGAGGATTGTTCTAAATGCTAGGAAACTTTTTAGATCCTTTCTATACGTTACGAGGGAAGGTTATGATGGAAGTCATTGCAAAAAATTATCTTAAAATTATATTCTAGGAAACTTTTTGAATTACTAGTTTCGGTCTGAAAATCGTAGTATATTATACACAATTTTATACTATTTTCGGTCAAAAATCAAATTAAATCAAGGAATGTTCGAAATGTTACGAAACTTTTCAGATCCTTTCTATATGTTACGAGGGAAGGTTATGATGAAAGACCATGCAAAAAATTATCTCAAAATTATATTCTATGAAACTTTTTGAATAACTAGTTTCGGTCAGAAAATTGTAGTATATTATCCACAATTTTATACTATTTTAGGTTAAAAAATCAAATTAAATCGAGGATTGTTCGAAATGCTACGAAACTTTTCAGATCCTTTCTATATGTTACGAGGGAAGGTTATGATGAAAGTCCATGCAAAAATTATCTCAAAATTATATTCTATGACACTTTTTAAATAACTAGTTTCGGTCAGAAAATTGTAGTATATTATACACAATTCTATACTATTTTCGTTCAAAAATCAAATTAAATCGAGGATTGTTCGAAATGCTATGAAACTTTTCAGATCCTTTCTATATGTTACGAGGGAAGGTTATGATGGAAGTCATTGCAAAAAATTATCTCAAAATTATATTCTATGAAACTTTTTGAATTACTAGTTTCGGTCAGAAAATCGTAGTATATTATACACAATTTTATACTATTTTCGGTCAAAAATCAAATTAAACCGAGGATTGTTCGAAATGCTACGAAACTTTTCAAATAATTTCTATATGTTACGAGGGAAGGTTATGATGAAAGTCCATTCAAAAAATTGTCTCAAAATTAGATTCTATGAAACTTTTTGAAATACTTGTTTCGGTTAAAAAATTGTAGTATATTATCCACAATTTTATACTATTTTCGGTTAAAAAATCAAATTAAATCGAAGATGTTCGAATTGCTACGAAACATATCAGATCCATTCTATATGTTACGAGGGAAGGTTATGATGAAAGTCCATTCAAAAAATTGTCTCAAAATTAGATTCTATGAAACTTTTTTTAAATATTTGTTTCGCTTAAAAAATTGTAGTATATTGTATACATAATTTTATAATAGTTTCGGTCAAAAAATAAAATTAAATCGAGGATTGTTCTAAATGCGAAGAAACTCTTTAGATCCTTTATATATGTTTGAGGGAAGGTTATGATGGAAGTCATTGTATAAAATTATCTTAAAATTATATTCTATGAAACTTTTTGAAGTACTAGTTTCGGTCAGAAAATCGTAGTATATTATACCCAATTTTATACTATTTTCGGTCAAAAATTAAATTAAATCGAGGATTGTTCAAAATGCTTCGAAAATTTTCAGATCCTTTCTATATGTTACGAGGGAAGGTTATGATGGAAGTCATTGCAAAAAACTATCTCAAAATTATATTCTATAAAACTTTTTGAATTAATAGTTTCGGTCAGAAAATCGTAGTATATTATACACAATTTTATACTATTTTCGGTCAAAAATCAAATTAAATAAAGGATTGTTCGAAATGCTACGAAACTTTTCAGATCTTTTCTATATGTTATGAGGGAAGGTTATGATGGAAGTCATTGCAAAAAACTATCTCAAAATTATATTCTATGAAACTTTTTGAATTAATAGTTTCGGTCAGAAAATCGTAGTATGTTATACACCATTTTATATTATTTTCAGTAAAAAATCAAATAAAATTGAGGATTGTTCGAAATGCTACGAAACTTTTCAGATCCTTTCTATATGTTACGAGGGAAGGTTATGATGAAAGTCCATGCAAAAAATTATCTCAAAATTATATTCTATGAAACTTTTTTAATAACTAGTTTCGGTCAGAAAATTGTAGTATATTATACACAATTTTATACTATTTTTTGTCAAAAATCAAATTAAATCGAGGATTGTTCGAAATGCTACGAAACTTTTCAGATCCTTTCTATATGTTACGAGGGAAGGTTATGATGGAAGTCATTGCAAAAAATTATCTCAAAATTATATTCTATGAAACTTTTTGAATTACTAGTTTCGGTCAGAAAATCGTAGTATATTATACAGAATTTTATACTATTTTCGGTCAAAAATCAAATTAAATCAAGGATTGTTCGAAATGCTACGAAACTTTTTAGATCTTTTCTATATGTTATGAGGGAAGGTTATGATGGAAGTCATTGCAAAAAACTATCTCAAAATTATATTCTATGAAACTTTTTGAATTACTAGTTTCGGTCAGAAAATCGTAGTATATTATGCAAAATTTTAAACTATTTTCGGTCAAAAATCAAATTAAATCGAGGATTGTTCGAAATGCTACGAAACTTTAAAGATAATTTCTATATGTTACGAGGGAAGGTTATGATGAAAGTCCATTCAAAAAATTGTCTCAAAATTAGATTCTATGATACTTTTTGAAATACTTGTTTCGGTTAAAAAATTATAGTATATTATCCACAATTTTATACTATTTTCGGTTAAAAAATCAAATTAAATCGAGGATGTTCAAATTGCTACGAAACTTTTCAGATCCTTTCTATATGTTACGAGGGAAGGTTATGATGAAAGTCCATTCAAAAAATTGTCTCAAAATTAGATTCTATGAAACTTTTTTTAAATATTTGTTTCGCTTTAAAAATTGTAGTATATTGTATACATAATTTTATAATAGTTTCGGTCAAAAAATAAAATTAAATCGAGGATTGTTCTAAATGCGAAGAAACTTTTTAGATCCTTTATATATGTTACGAGAGAAGGTTATGATGGAAGTCATTGCAAAAAATTATCTTAAAATTATATTCTAGGAAACTTTTTGAATTACTAGTTTCGGTCTGAAAATCGTAGTATATTATACACAATTTTACACTATTTTCGGTCAAAAATCAAATTAAATCAAGGAATGTTCGAAATGTTACGAAACTTTTCAGATCCTTTCTATATGTTACGAGGGAAGGTTATGATGAAAGACCATGCAAAAAATTATCTCAAAATTATATTCTATGAAACTTTTTGAATAACTAGTTTCGGTCAGAAAATTGTAGTATATTATCCACAATTTTATACTATTTTAGGTTAAAAAATCAAATTAAATCGAGGATTGTTCGAAATGCTACGAAACTTTTCAGATCCTTTCTATATGTTACGAGGGAAGGTTATGATGAAAGTCCATGCAAAAATTATCTCAAAATTATATTCTATGACACTTTTTAAATAACTAGTTTCGGTCAGAAAATTGTAGTATATTATACACAATTCTATACTATTTTCGTTCAAAAATCAAATTAAATCGAGGATTGTTCGAAATGCTATGAAACTTTTCAGATCCTTTCTATATGTTACGAGGGAAGGTTATGATGGAAGTCATTGCAAAAAATTATCTCAAAATTATATTCTATGAATCTTTTTGAATTACTAGTTTCGGTCAGAAAATCGTAGTATATTATACACAATTTTATACTATTTTCGGTCAAAAATCAAATTAAACCGAGGATTGTTCGAAATGCTACGAAACTTTTCAAATAATTTCTATATGTTACGAGGGAAGGTTATGATGAAAGTCCATTCAAAAAATTGTCTCAAAATTAGATTCTATGAAACTTTTTGAAATACTTGTTTCGGTTAAAAAATTGTAGTATATTATCCACAATTTTATACTATTTTCGGTTAAAAAATCAAATTAAATCGAAGATGTTCGAATTGCTACGAAACATATCAGATCCATTCTATATGTTACGAGGGAAGGTTATGATGAAAGTCCATTCAAAAAATTGTCTCAAAATTAGATTCTATGAAACTTTTTTTAAATATTTGTTTCGCTTAAAAAATTGTAGTATATTGTATACATAATTTTATAATAGTTTCGGTCAAAAAATAAAATTAAATCGAGGATTGTTCTAAATGCGAAGAAACTCTTTAGATCCTTTATATATGTTTGAGGGAAGGTTATGATGGAAGTCATTGTATAAAATTATCTTAAAATTATATTCTATGAAACTTTTTGAAGTACTAGTTTCGGTCAGAAAATCGTAGTATATTATACCCAATTTTATACTATTTTCGGTCAAAAATTAAATTAAATCGAGGATTGTTCAAAATGCTTCGAAAATTTTCAGATCCTTTCTATATGTTACGAGGGAAGGTTATGATGGAAGTCATTGCAAAAAACTATCTCAAAATTATATTCTATAAAACTTTTTGAATTAATAGTTTCGGTCAGAAAATCGTAGTATATTATACACAATTTTATACTATTTTCGGTCAAAAATCAAATTAAATAAAGGATTGTTCGAAATGCTACGAAACTTTTCAGATCTTTTCTATATGTTATGAGGGAAGGTTATGATGGAAGTCATTGCAAAAAACTATCTCAAAATTATATTCTATGAAACTTTTTGAATTAATAGTTTCGGTCAGAAAATCGTAGTATGTTATACACCATTTTATATTATTTTCAGTAAAAAATCAAATAAAATTGAGGATTGTTCGAAATGCTACGAAACTTTTCAGATCCTTTCTATATGTTACGAGGGAAGGTTATGATGAAAGTCCATGCAAAAAATTATCTCAAAATTATATTCTATGAAACTTTTTTAATAACTAGTTTCGGTCAGAAAATTGTAGTATATTATACACAATTTTATACTATTTTTTGTCAAAAATCAAATTAAATCGAGGATTGTTCGAAATGCTACGAAACTTTTCAGATCCTTTCTATATGTTACGAGGGAAGGTTATGATGGAAGTCATTGCAAAAAATTATCTCAAAATTATATTCTATGAAACTTTTTGAATTACTAGTTTCGGTCAGAAAATCGTAGTATATTATACAAAATTTTATACTATTTTCGGTCAAAAATAAAATTAAATCGAGGATTGTTCGAAATGCTACGAAACTTTGCAGATAATTTCTATATGTTACGGGGGAAGGTTATGATGAAAGTCCATTCAAAAAATTGTCTCAAAATTAGATTCTATGAAACTTTTTGAAATACTTGTTTCGGTTAAAAAATTGTAGTATATTATCCACAATTTTATACTATTTTCGGTTAAAAAATCAAATTAAATCGAGGATGTTCGAATTGCTACGAAACATTTCAGATCCATTCTATATGTTACGAGGGAAGGTTTTGATGAAAGTCCATTCAAAAAATTGTCTCAAAATTAGATTCTATGAAACTTTTTTTAAATATTTGTTTCGCTTAAAAAGTTGTAGTATATTGTATACATAATTTTATAATAGTTTCGGTCAAAAAATAAAATTAAATCGAGGATTGTTCTAAATGCGAAGAAACTTTTTAGATCCTTTATATATGTTATGAGGGAAGGTTATGATGGAAGTCATTGCAAAAAATTATCTTAAAATTATATTCTATGAAACTTTTTGAAGTACTAGTTTCGGTCAGAAAATCGTAGTATATTATACCCAATTTTATACTATTTTCGGTCAAAAATTAAATTAAATCGAGGATTGTTCGAAATGCTACGAAACTTTTCAGATCCTTTCTATATGTTACGAGGGAAGGTTATGATGGAAGTCATTGCAAAAAATTATCTCAAAATTATATTCTGTGAAACTTTTTGAATTACTAGTTTCGGTCAGAAAATCGTAGTATATTATACAGAATTTTATACTATTTTCGGTCAAAAATCAAATTAAATCAAGGATTGTTCGAAATGCTACGAAACTTTTTAGATCTTTTCTATATGTTATGAGGGAAGGTTATGATGGAAGTCATTGCAAAAAACTATCTCAAAATTATATTCTATGAAACTTTTTGAATTACTAGTTTCGGTCAGAAAATCGTAGTATATTATGCAAAATTTTAAACTATTTTCGGTCAAAAATCAAATTAAATCGAGGATTGTTCGAAATGCTACGAAACTTTAAAGATAATTTCTATATGTTACGAGGGAAGGTTATGATGAAAGTCCATTCAAAAAATTGTCTCAAAATTAGATTCTATGATACTTTTTGAAATACTTGTTTCGGTTAAAAAATTATAGTATATTATCCACAATTTTATACTATTTTCGGTTAAAAAATCAAATTAAATCGAGGATGTTCAAATTGCTACGAAACTTTTCAGATCCTTTCTATATGTTACGAGGGAAGGTTATGATGAAAGTCCATTCAAAAAATTGTCTCAAAATTAGATTCTATGAAACTTTTTTTAAATATTTGTTTCGCTTTAAAAATTGTAGTATATTGTATACATAATTTTATAATAGTTTCGGTCAAAAAATAAAATTAAATCGAGGATTGTTCTAAATGCGAAGAAACTTTTTAGATCCTTTATATATGTTACGAGAGAAGGTTATGATGGAAGTCATTGCAAAAAATTATCTTAAAATTATATTCTATGAAACTTTTTGAATTACTAGTTTCGTTCAGAAAATCGTAGTATATTATACAAAATTTTATACTATTTTCGGTCAAAAATCAAATTAAATCGAGGATTGTTCGAAATGCTACGAAACTTTGCAGATAAATTCTATATGTTACGGGGGAAGGTTATGATGAAAGTCCATTCAAAAAATTGTCTCAAAATTAGATTCTATGAAACTTTTTGAAATACTTGTTTCGGTTAAAAAATTGTAGTATATTATCCACAATTTTATACTATATTCGGTTAAAAAATCAAATTAAATCGAGGATGTTCGAATTGCTACGAAACTTTTCAGATCCTTTCTATATGCTACGAGGGAAGGTTATGATGAAAGTCCATTCAAAAAATTGTCTCAAAATTAGATTCTATGAAACTTTTTTTAAATATTTGTTTCGCTTAAAAAATTGTAGTATATTGTATACATAATTTTATACTATTTTCGGTCAAATAATAAAATTAAATCAAGGATTGTTCGAAATGCGAAGAAACTTTTTAGATCCTTTATATATTTTATGAGGGAAGGTTATGATGGAAGTCATTGAAAAATTTATCTTAAAATTATATTCTATGAAACTTTTCGAAGTACTAGTTTCGGTCAGAAAATCGTAGTATATTATACACAATTTTATACTATTTTCGGTAAAAAATCAAATAAAATCGAGAATTGTTCGAAATGCTACGAAACTTTTCAGATCCTTCCTATATGTTACGAGGGAAGGTTATGATGGAAGTCCATTCAAAAAATTGTCTCAAAATAAGATTCTATGAAACCTTTTTTAAATATTTGTTTCGATTAAAAAATTGTAGTATATTGTATACATAATTTTATACTAGTTTCGGTCAAAAAATCAAATTAAATCGAGGATTGTTCTAAATGCTAGGAAACTTTTTAGATCCTTTCTATATGTTACGAGGGAAGGTTATGATGGAAGTCATTGCAAAAAATTATCTTAAAATTATATTCTATGAAACTTTTTGAATAACTAGTTTCGGTCAGAAAATTGTAGTATATTATACACAATTCTATACTATTTTCGGTCGAAAATCAAATTAAATCGAGGATTGTTCGAAATGCTACGAAACTTTTCAGATCCTTTCTATATGTTACGAGGGAAGGTTATGATGGAAGTCATTGCAAAAAATTATCTCAAAATTATATTCTATAAAACTTTTTGAATTACTAGTTTCGGTCAGAAAATCGTAGTATATTATACACAATTTTATACTATTTTCGGTCAAAAATCAAATTAAACCTAGGATTGTTCGAAATGCTACGAAACTTTTCAGATAATTTCTATATGTTACGAGGGAAGGTTATGATGAAAGTCCATTCAAAAAATTGTCTCAAAATTAGATTCTATGAAACTTTTTGAAATACTTGTTTCGGTTAAAAAATTGTAGTATATTATCCACAATTTTATACTATTTTCGGTTAAAAAATCAACTAAAATCGAAGATGTTCGAATTGCTACGAAACATTTCAGATCCATTCTATATGTTACGAGGGAAGGTTTTGATGAAAGTCCATTCAAAAAATAGTCTCAAAATTAGATTCTATGAAACTTTTTTTAAATATTTGTTTCGCTTAAAAAGTTGTAGTATATTGTATACATAATTTTATAATAGTTTCGGTCAAAAAATAAAATTAAATCGAGGATTGTTCTAAATGCGAAGAAACTTTTTAGATCCTTTATATATGTTATGAGGGAAGGTTATGATGGAAGTCATTGCAAAAAATTATCTTAAAATTATATTCTATGAAACTTTTTGAAGTACTAGTTTCGGTCAGAAAATCGTAGTATATTATACCCAATTTTATACTATTTTCGGTCAAAAATTAAATTAAATCGAGGATTGTTCGAAATGCTACGAAACTTTTCAGATCATTTCTATATGTTACGAGGGAAGGTTATGATGGAAGTCATTGCAAAAAATTATCTCAAAATTATATTCTATGAAACTTTTTGAATTACTAGTTTCGGTCAGAAAATCGTAGTATATTATACAGAATTTTATACTATTTTCGGTCAAAAATCAAATTAAATCAAGGATTGTTCGAAATGCTACGAAACTTTTTAGATCTTTTCTATATGTTATGAGGGAAGGTTATGATGGAAGTCATTGCAAAAAACTATCTCAAAATTATATTCTATGAAACATTTTAAATTACTAGTTTCGGTCAGAAAATCGTAGTATATTATACAAAATTTTAAACTATTTTCGGTCAAAAATCAAATTAAATCGAGGATTGTTCGAAATGCTACGAAACTTTTAAGATAATTTCTATATGTTACTAGGGAAGGTTATGATGAAAGTCCATTCAAAAAATTGTCTCAAAATTAGATTCTATGATACTTTTTGAAATACTTGTTTCGGTTAAAAAATTATAGTATATTATCCACAATTTTATACTATTTTCGGTTAAAAAATCAAATTAAATCGAGGATGTTCAAATTGCTACGAAACTTTTCAGATCCTTTCTATATGTTACGAGGGAAGGTTATGATGAAAGTCCATTCAAAAAATTGTCTCAAAATTAGATTCTATGAAACTTTTTTTAAATATTTGTTTCGCTTAAAAAATTGTAGTATATTGTATACATAATTTTATAATAGTTTCGGTCAAAAAATAAAATTAAATCGAGGATTGTTCTAAATGCGAAGAAACTTTTTAGATCCTTTATATATGTTATGAGGGAAGGTTATGATGGAAGTCATTGCAAAAAATTATCTTAAAATTATATTCTATGAAACTTTTTGAAGTACTAGTTTCGGTCAGAAAATCGTAGTATATTATACCCAATTTTATACTATTTTCGGTCAAAAATTAAATTAAATCGAGGATTGTTCGAAATGCTACGAAACTTTTCAGATCATTTCTATATGTTACGAGGGAAGGTTATGATGGAAGTCATTGCAAAAAATTATCTCAAAATTATATTCTATGAAACTTTTTGAATTACTAGTTTCGGTCAGAAAATCGTAGTATATTATACAGAATTTTATACTATTTTCGGTCAAAAATCAAATTAAATCAAGGATTGTTCGAAATGCTACGAAACTTTTTAGATCTTTTCTATATGTTATGAGGGAAGGTTATGATGGAAGTCATTGCAAAAAACTATCTCAAAATTATATTCTATGAAACATTTTGAATTACTAGTTTCGGTCAGAAAATCGTAGTATATTATACAAAATTTTAAACTATTTTCGGTCAAAAATCAAATTAAATAGAGGATTGTTCGAAATGCTACGAAACTTTTAAGATAATTTCTATATGTTACTAGGGAAGGTTATGATGAAAGTCCATTCAAAAAATTGTCTCAAAATTAGATTCTATGATACTTTTTGAAATACTTGTTTCGGTTAAAAAATTATAGTATATTATCCACAATTTTATACTATTTTCGGTTAAAAAATCAAATTAAATCGAGGATGTTCAAATTGCTACGAAACTTTTCAGATCCTTTCTATATGTTACGAGGGAAGGTTATGATGAAAGTCCATTCAAAAAATTGTCTCAAAATTAGATTCTATGAAACTTTTTTTAAATATTTGTTTCGCTTAAAAAATTGCAGTATATTGTATACATAATTTTATAATAGTTTCGGTCAAAAAATAAAATTAAATCGAGGATTGTTCTAAATGCGAAGAAACTTTTTAGATCCTTTATATATGTTATGAGGGAAGGTTATGATGGAAGTCATTTCAAAAAATTATCTTAAAATTATATTCTATGAAACTTTTTGAAGTACTAGTTTCGGTCAGAAAATCGTAGTATATTATACCCAATTTTATACTATTTTCGGTCAAAAATTAAATTAAATCGAGGATTGTTCGAAATGCTACGAAACTTTTCAGATCATTTCTATATGTTACGAGGGAAGGTTATGATGGAAGTCATTGCAAAAAATTATCTCAAAATTATATTCTATGAAACTTTTTGAATTACTAGTTTCGGTCAGAAAATCGTAGTATATTATACAGAATTTTATACTATTTTCGGTCAAAAATCAAATTAAATCAAGGATTGTTCGAAATGCTACGAAACGTTTTAGATCTTTTCTATATGTTATGAGGGAAGGTTATGATGGAAGTCATTGCAAAAAACTATCTCAAAATTATATTCTATGAAACATTTTGAATTACTAGTTTCGGTCAGAAAATCGTAGTATATTATACAAAATTTTAAACTATTTTCGGTCAAAAATCAAATTAAATCGAGGATTGTTCGAAATGCTACGAAACTTTTAAGATAATTTCTATATGTTACTAGGGAAGGTTATGATGAAAGTCCATTCAAAAAATTGTCTCAAAATTAGATTCTATGATACTTTTTGAAATACTTGTTTCGGTTAAAAAATTATAGTATATTATCCACAATTTTATACTATTTTCGGTTAAAAAATCAAATTAAATCGAGGATGTTCAAATTGCTACGAAACTTTTCAGATCCTTTCTATATGTTACGAGGGAAGGTTATGATGAAAGTCCATTCAAAAAATTGTCTCAAAATTAGATTCTATGAAACTTTTTTTAAATATTTGTTTCGCTTAAAAAATTGTAGTATATTGTATACATAATTTTATAATAGTTTCGGTCAAAAGATAAAATTAAATCGAGGATTGTTCTAAATGCGAAGAAACTTTTTAGATCCTTTATATATGTTACGAGAGAAGGTTATGATGGAAGTCATTGCAAAAAATTATCTTAAAATTATATTCTATGAAACTTTTTGAATTACTAGTTTCGGTCAGAAAATCGTAGTATATTATACACAATTTTATACTATTTTCGGTCAAAAATTAAATTAAATCGAGGATTGTTCGTAATGCTACGAAACTTTTCAGATCCTTTCTATATGTTACGAGGGAAGGTTATGATGGAAGTCATTGCAAAAAATTATCTCAAAATTATATTCTATGAAAGTTTTTGAATTAATAGTTTCGGTCAGAAAATCGTAGTATATTATACACCATTTTAAATTATTTTCGGTAAAAAATAAAATAAAATCGAGGATTGTTCGAAATGCTACGAAACTTTTCAGATCCTGTCTATATGTAATGAGGGAAGGTTATGATGAAAGTCCATTCAAAAAATTGTCTCAAAATAAGATTCTATGAAACTTTTTTTAAATATTTGTTTCGATTAAAAAATTGGAGTATATTGTATACATAATTTTATACTAGTTTCGGTCAAAAAATCAAATTAAATCAAGGATTGTTCCAAATGCTATGAAACTTTTCAGATCCTTTCTATATGTTACGAGGGAAGGTTATGATGGAAGTCATTGCAAAAAACTATCTCAAAATTATATTATCTGAAATTTTTTGAATTACTAGTTTCGGTCAGAAAATCGTAGTATATTATACACAATTTTATACTATTTTCGGTGAAAAATCATATTAAATCGAGGATTGTTCAAAATGCTACGAAACTTTTCAGATCATTTCTATATGTTACGATGGAAGTTTATGATGAAAGTCCATTCAAAAAATTGTCTCAAAATTAGATTTTATGAAACTTTTTGAAATACTTGTTTCGGTTAAAAAATTATAGTATATTATCCATAATTTTATACTATTTTCGGTTAAAAAATCAAATTAAATCGAGGATGTTCGAATTGCTACGAAACTTTTTAGATCCTTTCTATATGTTACGAAGGAAGCTTATGATGATAGTCCATTCAAAAAATTGTCTCAAAATTAGATTCTATGAAACTTTTTGAAAAACTAGTTTTGGTCAAAAAATTGTAGAATATTATACACAATTTTATACTAGTTTTGGTTAAAAAATTAAATTAAATCGAGGATTGTTCGAAATGTTACGAAACTTTTTAGATCCTTTCTATATGTTACGAGGGAAGGCTATGATGGAATTCCTTGCAAAAAATTATCTCAAAATTAGATTCTATGAAACTTTATTAATTACTAGTTTCGGTCAAAAAATCGTAGTATATTATACATAATTTTATACTATTTTCGGTCAAAAATCAAATAAAATCGAGGATTGTTCGAAATGCTATGAAACTTTTCAGATCGTTTCTATAGTTTACGAGGGAAGGTTATGATGGAAGTCCATGAAAAAATTGCCTCAAAATTAGATTCTATGAAACTTTTTGAATTACTAGTTTCGGTCAGAAAATCGTAGTATATAATCCATAGCTTTATACTATTTTCAGATAAAATATCAAATTAAATCGAGGATTGTTCGATATGCTACGAAACAGTTCAGATCCTTTATATATGTTATGAAGGAAGGTTATGATGGAAGTCCATTCAAAAAGTTGTCTCAAAATTAGATTCTATCAAACTTTTTGAAATACTAGTTTTGATAAAAAATTGTAGTATATTATACACAATTTTATACTAGTTTTGGTTAAAAAATCAAATTAAATCGAGGATTGTTCGAAATGCTACGAAACTTTTTAGATCCTTTCTATATTTTACGAGGGAAGGTTATGAGGGAAATCCATGAGAAAATTATCTCAAAATTATATTCTATGAAACTTTTTGAATTACTAGTTTCGGTCAAAAAATCGTAGTATATTATACACAATTTTATACTATTTTCGGTCAAAAAATCAAATTAAATCGAGGATTGTTCGAAATGCTACAAAACTTTTTTAGATCCTTTCTATATGTTACGAGGGAAGGTTATGATGGAAGTCCATGAAAAAAATTGTTTCAAAATTAGATTCTATGAAACTTTTTGGATTACTAGTTTCGGTCAGAAATTCGTAGTATATTATCCACAATTTTATACTATTTTCGGTTAAAAAATCAAATTAAATTGAGGATTGTTCGAAATGCTACGAAACTTTTCAGATCCTTTCTATATGTTACGAAGGAAGGTTATGATGGAAGTCCATTCAAAAAATTTTCTCAAAATTAGATTCTATGAAACTTTTTTTAAATATTTGTTTCGGTTAAAAAATTGTAGTATACTGTATACACAATTTTATACTAGTTTCGGTCAAAAAATCAAATTAAATCGAAGATTGTTCGAAATGCTAAGAAACGTTTTAGATCCTTTCTATATGTTACGAGGGAAGGTTATGATGGAAGTCATTGCAAAAAATTGTGTTAAATTTAGAATTTATGAAACTTTTTGAAATACTTGTTTCGGTTAAAAAATTATAGTATATTATCCACAATTTTATACAATTTTCGGTTAAAAAATCAAATTAAATTGAGGATTGTTCAAAATGCTACAAAACGTTTCAGATCCTTTCTATATGTTACGAGGGAAGGTTATAATGATAGTCCATTCAAAAAATTGTCTCAAAATTAGATGCTATGAAAATTTTTGAAATACTAGTTTTGGTCAAACAATTGTAGTATATTATACACAATTTTATACTAGTTTTGTTTAAAAAATCAAAATAACTCGAGGATTGTTCGAAATTCTACGAAACTTTTTAGATCCTTTCTATATGTTACGAGGGAAGGTTAAGAAGGAAGTCCATGCAAAAAATTATCTCAAAATTAGATTCTATGAAACTTTTTGAAATACTTGTTTCGGTTAAAAAATTGTAGTATATTATCCACAATTTTATACTATTTTTTGGTTAAAATATCAAATTAAATCGAGGATTGTTCGAAACTCTACGAAAAAGTTCAGATCCTTTCTATATGTTATGAAGGAAGGTTATGATGGAAGTCCATTCAAAAAATTGTTTCAAAATTAGATTCTATCAAACTTTTGAAATACTTGTTTTGGTCAAAAAATTGTAGTATATTATACACAATTTTATTTTAGTTTTGGTTAAAAAATCAAAATAAATCGAGGATTGTTCGAAATTCTACGAAACGTTTTAGATCCTTTCTATATTTTACGAGGGAAGGTTATGATGAAAGTCCATGCAAAAAATTGCCTCAAAATTAGATTCTATGAAACTTTTTGAATTACTAGTTTCGGTCAGAAAATCGTAGTATATTATCCATAGCTTTATACTATTTTCGGTCAAAAATCAAATTAAATCGAGGATTGTTCGAAATGCTACGAAACAGTTCAGATCCTTTCTATATGTTACGAGGGAAGGTTATGATGGAAATCCATTCAAAAAATTGTCTCAAAATTATATTCTATGAAACTTTTTGAATTACTATTTTCGGTCAGAAAATCGTATTATATTATACACAATTTTATACTATTTTCGGTCAAAAATCAAATTAAATCGAGGATTGTTCGAAATGCTACGAAACTTTTCAGATCATTTCTATATGTTACGAGGAAAGGTTATGATGAATGTCCATTCAAAAAATTGTCTCAAAATTAGATTTTATGAAACTTTTTGAAATACATGTTTCGGTTAAAAAATTGTAGTGTATTATCCATAATTTTATACTATTTTCGGTTAAAAAATCAAATTAAATCGAGGATTGTTAGAAATGCTACAAAACGTTTCTGATCCTTTCTATATGTTACAAGGGAGAGTTATGATGATAGTCCATTCAAAATATTGTCTCAAAATTAGATGCTATGAAAATTTTGAAATACTAGTTTTGGTCAAAAAATTGTAGTATATTATACACAATTTTATACTAGTTTTGGTTAAAAAATCAAAATAAATCGAGGATTGTTCGAAATTTTACGAAACTTTTTAGATCCTTTCTATATGTTACAAGGGAAGGTTATGATGGAAGTCCATGCAAAAAATTATCTCAAAATTAGATTCTATGAAACTTTTTGAATTACTAGTTTCGGTCAAAAAATTGTAGTATATTATGCACAATTTTATACTATTTTTGGTCAAAAAATAAAATTAAATCGAGGATTGTTCGAAATGCTATGAAACTTTTCAGATCCTTTCTATATGTTACGGGGGAAGGTTATGATGGAAGTCCATGAAAACATTGTCTCAAAAATTAGATTCTATGAAACTCTTTGAATTACTAGTTTCGGTTAGAAATCGTAGTATATTATCCACACTTTTATACTATTTTTGCTTAAAAAATCAAATTAAATCGAGGATTGTTCGAAATGCTACGAAGCTTTTCAGATCCTTTCTATATGTTACGAAGGTAGGTTATGATGGAAGTCCATTCAAAAATTGTCTCAAAATTAGATTCTATGAAACTTTTTTTAAATATTTGTATCGGTTAAAAAATTGTAGTATATTGTATACACAATTTTATATTAGTTTCGGTCAAAAACTCAAATTAAATCGAGGATTGTTCGAAATGCTAAGAAACTTTTTAGATCCTTTCTATATGTTACGAGGGAAGGTTATGATGGAAGTCCACGCAAAAAATTATCTCAAAATTATATTCTATGAAACTTTTTGAATTACTAGTTTCGTTCAAAAAATCGTAGTATATTATACACAATTTTATACTATTTTCGGTCAAAAAATCAAATTAAATCGAGGATTGTTCGAAATTCTACGAATATTTTTAGATGCTTTCTATATGTTACGAGGGAAGGTTATGATGGAAGTCCATGAAAAAATTGTCTCAAAATTAGATTCTATGAAACCTTTTGAATTACTTGTTTCGGTCAGAAAATCGTAGTATATTATCCACAATTTTATACTATTTTCGGTTAAAATATCAAATTAAATCGAGGATTGTTCGAAATGCTACGAAACAGTTCAGATCCTTTATATATGTTATGAAGAAGGTTATGATGGAAGTCCATTCAAAAAATTGTCTCAAAACTAGATTCTATCAAACTTTTTGAAATACTAGTTTTGATCAAAAAAATGTAGTATTTTATACACAATTTTATACTAGTTTTGGTTAAAAAATCAAATTAAATCGAGGATTGTTCGAAATGCTACGAAACTTTTTAGATCCTTTCTATATGTTACGAGGGAAGGTTATGATGGAAGTCCATGAAAAAATTGTCTCAAAATTAGATTCTATGAAACTTTTTGAATTACTAGTTTCGGTCAGAAAATCGTAGTATATTATCCACAATTTTATACTATTTTCGGTTAAAAAATCAAATTAAATCGAGGATTGTTCGAAATGCTACGAAACTTTTCAGATCCTTTCTATAGTTACGAAGGAAGGTTATGATGGAAGTCCATTCAAAAAATTGTCTTAAAATTAGATTCTATGAAACTTTTTTAAAATATTTGTTTCGGTTAAAAAATTGTAGTATTGTATACACAATTTTATACTAGTTTCGGTCAAAAAATTAAATTAAATCGAGGATTGTTCGAAATGCTAAGAAACATTTTAGATACTTTCTATATGTTACGAGGGAAGGTTATGATGGAAGTCATTGCAAAAATTTGTGTCAAAATTAGAATCTATGAAACTTTTTGAAATACTTGTTTCGGTTAAAAAATTGTAGTATATTATCCATAATTTTATACTATTTTCGGTTGAAAAATCAAATTAAATCGACGATTGTTCGAAATGCTACCAAAAGTTTCAGATCCTTTATATGTGTTACCAGGGAAGGTTATGATGATAGTCCATTCAAAAAATTGTCTCAAAATTAGATGCCATGAAAATTTTTGAAATATTAGTTTTGGACAAAAAATTGTAGTATATTATAAAAAAATTTTATACTAGTTTTGGGTAAAAAATCAAAATAAATCGAGGATTGTTCGAAATTCTACGAAACTCTTTAGATCCTTTCTATATGTTACGAGGGAAGGTTATGATGGAAGTCCATGCAAAACATTATCTCAAAATAAGATTCTATGAAACTTTTTGAATTACTAGTTTCGGTCTAAAAATCGTAGTATATTATACACAATTTTAAACTATTTTCGGTCAAAAAATCAAATTAAATCGAGGATTGTTCGAAATGCTACAAAAGTTTTTAGATCCTTTCTATATGTTACGAGGGAAGGTTATGATGGAAGTCCATGAAAAAATTGTCTCAAAATTAGATTCTATGAAACTTTTTGAATTACTAGTTTCAGTCAGAAAATCGTAGTATATTATCCACAATTTTAAACTATTTTCGGTTAAAAAATCAAATTAAATCGAGGATTGTTCGAAATGCAACGAAACTTTTCAGATCCTTTCTATATGTTACGAAGGAAGGTTATGATGGAAGTCCATTCAAAAAATTGTCTCAAAATTAGATTCTATCAAACTTTTTGAAATATTGTTTTGGTCAAAAAATTGTAATATATTATACACAATTTTAAACTAGTTTTGGTTAAAAAATCAAAATAAATCGAGGATTGTTCAAAATACTACGAAACTCTTTAGATCCTTTCTATATGTTACGAGGGAAGGTTATGATGGAAGTCCATACAAAAAATTATCTCAAAATAAGATTCTATGAAACTTTTTGAATTACTAGTTTCGGTCATAAATCGTAGTATATTATACACAATTTTATACTATTTTCGGTCAAAAAATCAAATTAAATCGAGGATTGTTCGAAATGCTAGGAAACTTTTTAGATCCTTTCTATATGTTACGAGGGAAGGTTATGATGGAAGTCATTGCAAAAAATTGTGTCAAAATTAGAATCTATGAAACTTTTTGAAATACTAGTTTCGGTTAAAAAATTGTAGTATATTATCCACAATTTTATACTATTTTCGGTTAAAAAATCAATTTAAATCTCGGATTGTTCGAAATGCTACAAAACGTTTCAGATCCATTCTATATGTTACGAGGGAAGGTTAAGATGATAGTCCAGTCAAAAAATTGTCTCAAAATTAGATTCTATCAAACTTTTTGAAATACTTGTTTTGGTCAAAAAATTGTAGTATATTATACACAATTTTAAACCAGTTTTGGTTAAAAAATCAAAATAAATCGAGGATTGTTCGAAATTCTACGAAACTCTTTAGATCCTTTCTATATGTTACGAGGGAAGGTTATGATGGAAGTCCATACAAAAAATTATCTCAAAATAAGATTCTATGATACTTTTTGAATTACTAGTTTCGGTCAAAAAATCGTAGTATATTATACACAATTTTATACTATTTTCGGTCAAAAAATCAAATTAAATCGAAGATTGTTCGAAATGCTAGGAAACTTTTTAGATCCTTTCTATATGTTACGAGGGATGGTTATGATGGAAGTCCATGAAAAAATTGTCTCATAATTAGATTCTATGAAACTTTTTGAATTACTAGTTTCGGTCAGAAAATCGTAGTGTATTATCCACAATTTTATACTATTTTCGGTTAAAAAATCAAATTAAATCGTGGATTGTTCGAAATGCTACGAAACTTTTCAGATCATTTCTATATGTTACGAAGGAAGGTTAAGATGATAGTCCATTCAAAAAATTGTCTCAAAATTAGATTCTATCAAACTTTTTGAAATATTGTTTTGGTCAAAAAATTGTAATATATTATACACAATTTTAAACTAGTTTTGGTTAAAAAATCAAAATAAATCGAGGATTGTTCAAAATACTACGAAACTCTTTAGATCCTTTCTATATGTTACGAGGGAAGGTTATGATGGAAGTCCATACAAAAAATTATCTCAAAATAAGATTCTATGAAACTTTTTGAATTACTAGTTTCGGTCATAAATCGTAGTATATTATACACAATTTTATACTATTTTCGGTCAAAAAATCAAATTAAATCGAGGATTGTTCGAAATGCTAGGAAACTTTTTAGATCCTTTCTATATGTTACGAGGGAAGGTTATGATGGAAGTCATTGCAAAAAATTGTGTCAAAATTAGAATCTATGAAACTTTTTGAAATACTAGTTTCGGTTAAAAAATTGTAGTATATTATCCACAATTTTATACTATTTTCGGTTAAAAAATCAATTTAAATCTCGGATTGTTCGAAATGCTACAAAACGTTTCAGATCCATTCTATATGTTACGAGGGAAGGTTAAGATGATAGTCCAGTCAAAAAATTGTCTCAAAATTAGATTCTATCAAACTTTTTGAAATACTTGTTTTGGTCAAAAAATTGTAGTATATTATACACAATTTTAAACCAGTTTTGGTTAAAAAATCAAAATAAATCGAGGATTGTTCGAAATTCTACGAAACTCTTTAAATCCTTTCTATATGTTACGAGGGAAGGTTATGATGGAAGTCCATACAAAAAATTATCTCAAAATAAGATTCTATGAAACTTTTTGAATTACTAGTTTCGGTCAAAAAATCGTAGTATATTATACACAATTTTATACTATTTTCGGTCAAAAAATCAAATTAAATCGAGGATTGTACGAAATGCTAGGAAACTTTTTAGATCCTTTCTATATGTTACGAGGGATGGTTATGATGGAAGTCCATGAAAAAATTGTCTCAAAATTAGATTCTATGAAACTTTTTGAATTACTAGTTTCGGTCAGAAAATCGTAGTGTATTATCCACAATTTTATACTATTTTCGGTTAAAAAATCAAATTAAATCGTGGATTGTTCGAAATGCTACGAAACTTTTCAGATCATTTCTATATGTTACGAAGGAAGGTTAAGATGATAGTCCATTCAAAAAATTGTCTCAAAATTAGATTCTATCAAACTTTTTGAAATATTGTTTTGGTCAAAAAATTGTAATATATTATACACAATTTTAAACTAGTTTTGGTTAAAAACTCAAAATAAATCGAGGATTGTTCAAAATTCTACGAAACTTTTTAGGTCCTTTCTATATGTTACGAGGGAAGGTTATGATGGAAGTCCATACAAAAAATTATCTCAAAATAAGATTCTATGAAACTTTTTGAATTACTAGTTTCGGTCAAAAAATCATAGTATATTATACACAATTTTATACTATTTTCGGTCAAAAAATCAAATTAAATCGAGGATTGTTCGAAATGCTAGGAAACATTTTAGATCCTTTCTATATGTTACGATGGAAGGTTATGATGGAAGTCCATGAAAAAATTGTCTCAAAATTAGATTCTACGAATCTTTTTGAATTACTAGTTTCGGTCAGAAAATCGTAGTGTATTATCCACAATTTTATACTATTTTCGATTAAAAAATCAAATTAAATTTGAGGATTGTTCGAAATGCTACGAAACTTTTCAGATCCTTTCTATATGTTACGAAGGAAGGTTATGATGGAAGTCCATTCAAAAAATTGTCTCAAAATTAAATTCTAGGAAACTTTTTTTAAATATTTGTTTCGGTTAAAAAATTGTAGTATTGTATTCACAATTTTATACTAGTTTCGGTTAAAAAATCAAATTAAATCGAGGTTTGTTCGAAATGCTAAGAAACGTTTTAGATCCTTTCTATATGTTACGAGGGAAGGTTATGATGGAAGTCATTGCAAAAAATTGTGTCAAAATTAGAATCTATGAAACTTTTTGAAATACTTGTTTCGGTTAAAATATTGTAGTATATTATCCACAATTTTATACTATTTTCGGTTAAAAAATCAAATTAAATCTAGGATTGTTTGAAATGCTACAAAACGTTCCAGATCCTTTCTATATGTTACGAGGGAAGGTTAAGATGATAGTCCATTCAAAAAATTGTCTCAAAATTAGATTCTATCAAACTTTTTGAAATACTTGTTTGGTCAAAAAATTGTAGTATATTATACACAATTTTAAACTTGTTTTGGTTAAAAAATCAAAATAAATCGAGGATTGTTCGAAATTCTACGAAACTTTTTAGATCCTTTCTATATGTTACGAGGGAAGGTTATGATGGAAGTCCATACAAAAAATTATCTCAAAATAAGATTCTATGAAACTTTTTGAATTACTAGTTTCGATCAAAAAATCGTAGTATATTATACACAATTTTATACTATTTTTGGTCAAAAAATCAAATTAAATCGAGGATTGTTCAAAATGCTAGGAAACTTATTAGATCCTTTCTATATGTTACGAGGGAAGGTTATGATGGAAGTCCATGAAATAATTGTCTCAAAATTAGATTCTATGAAACTTTTTGAATTACTAGTTTCGGTCAGAAAATCGTTGTGTATTATTCACAATTTTATACTATTTTCGGTTAAAAAATCAAATTAAATCGAGGATTGTTCGAAATGCTACAAAACTTTTCAGATCATTTCTATATGTTACGAAGGAAGGTTAAGATGATAGTCCATTCAAAAAATTGTCTCAAAATTAGATTCTATCAAACTTTTTGAAATATTGTTTTGGTCAAAAAATTGTAATATATTATACACAATTTTAAACTAGTTTTGGTTAAAAACTCAAAATAAATCGAGGATTGTTCAAAATTCTACGAAACTTTTTAGGTCCTTTCTATATGTTACGAGGGAAGGTTATGATGGAAGTCCATACAAAAAATTATCTCAAAATAAGATTCTATGAAACTTTTTGAATTACTAGTTTCGGTCAAAAAATCGTAGTATATTATACACAATTTTATACTATTTTCGGTCAAAAAATCAAATTAAATCGAGGATTGTTCGAAATGCTAGGAAACATTTTAGATCCTTTCTATATGTTACGAGGGAAGGTTATGATGGAAGTCCATGAAATAATTGTCTCAAAATTAGATTCTATGAAACTTTTTTAATTACTAGTTTCGGTCAGAAAATCGTTGTGTATTATTCACAATTTTATACTATTTTCGGTTAAAAAATCAAATTAAATCGAGGATTGTTCGAAATGCTACAAAACTTTTCAGATCATTTCTATATGTTACGAAGGAAGGTTAAGATGATAGTCCATTCAAAAAATTGTCTCAAAATTAGATTCTATCAAACTTTTTGAAATATTGTTTTGGTCAAAAAATTGTAATATATTATACACAATTTTAAACTAGTTTTGGTTAAAAACTCAAAATAAATCGAGGATTGTTCAAAATTCTACGAAACTTTTTAGGTCCTTTCTATATGTTACGAGGGAAGGTTATGATGGAAGTCCATACAAAAAATTATCTCAAAATAAGATTCTATGAAACTTTTTGAATTACTAGTTTCGGTCAAAAAATCGTAGTATATTATACACAATTTTATACTATTTTCGGTCAAAAAATCAAATTAAATCGAGGATTGTTCGAAATGCTAGGAAACATTTTAGATCCTTTCTATATGTTACGAGGGAAGGTTATGATGGAAGTCCATGAAATAATTGTCTCAAAATTAGATTCTATGAAACTTTTTGAATTACTAGTTTCGGTCAGAAAATCGTTGTGTATTATTCACAATTTTATACTATTTTCGGTTAAAAAATCAAATTAAATCGAGGATTGTTCGAAATGCTACAAAACTTTTCAGATCATTTCTATATGTTACGAAGGAAGGTTAAGATGATAGTCCATTCAAAAAATTGTCTCAAAATTAGATTCTATCAAACTTTTTGAAATATTGTTTTGGTCAAAAAATTGTAATATATTATACACAATTTTAAACTAGTTTTGGTTAAAAAATCAAAATAAATCGAGGATTGTTCAAAATTCTACGAAACTCTTTAGATCCTTTCTATATGTTACGAGGGAAGGTTATGATGGAAGTCCATACAAAAAATTATCTCAAAATAAGATTCTATGAAACTTTTTGAATTACTAGTTTCGGTCATAAATCGTAGTATATTATACACAATTTTATACTATTTTCGGTCAAAAAATCAAATTAAATCGAGGATTGTTCGAAATGCTAGGAAACTTTTTAGATCCTTTCTATATGTTACGAGGGAAGGTTATGATGGAAGTCATTGCAAAAAATTGTGTCAAAATTAGAATCTATGAAACTTTTTGAAATACTTGTTTCGGTTAAAAAATTGTAGTATATTATCCACAATTTTATACTATTTTCGGTTAAAAAATCAATTTAAATCTCGGATTGTTCGAAATGCTACAAAACGTTTCAGATCCATTCTATATGTTACGAGGGAAGGTTAAGATGATAGTCCAGTCAAAAAATTGTCTCAAAATTAGATTCTATCAAACTTTTTGAAATACTTGTTTTGGTCAAAAAATTGTAGTATATTATACACAATTTTAAACCAGTTTTGGTTAAAAAATCAAAATAAATCGAGGATTGTTCGAAATTCTACGAAACTCTTTAGATCGTTTCTATATGTTACGAGGGAAGGTTATGATGGAAGTCCATACAAAAAATTATCACAAAATAAGATTCTATGAAACTTTTTGAATTACTAGTTTCGGTCAAAAAATCGTGGTATATTATACACAATTTTATACTATTTTCGGTCAAAAAATCAAATTAAATCGAAGATTGTACGAAATGCTAGGAAACTTTTTAGATCCTTTCTATATGTTACGAGGGATGGTTATGATGGAAGTCCATGAAAAAATTGTCTCAAAATTAGATTCTATGAAACTTTTTGAATTACTAGTTTCGGTCAGAAAATCGTAGTGTATTATCCACAATTTTATACTATTTTCGGTTAAAAAATCAAATTAAATCGTGGATTGTTCGAAATGCTACGAAACTTTTCAGATCATTTCTATATGTTACGAAGGAAGGTTAAGATGATAGTCCATTCAAAAAATTGTCTCAAAATTAGATTCTATCAAACTTTTTGAAATATTGTTTTGGTCAAAAAATTGTAATATATTATACACAATTTTAAACTAGTTTTGGTTAAAAACTCAAAATAAATCGAGGATTGTTCAAAATTCTACGAAACTTTTTAGGTCCTTTCTATATGTTACGAGGGAAGGTTATGATGGAAGTCCATACAAAAAATTATCTCAAAATAAGATTCTATGAAACTTTTTGAATTACTAGTTTCGGTCATAAATCGTAGTATATTATACACAATTTTATACTATTTTCGGTCAAAAAATCAAATTAAATCGAGGATTGTTCGAAATGCTAGGAAACTTTTTAGATCCTTTCTATATGTTACGAGGGAAGGTTATGATGGAAGTCATTGCAAAAAATTGTGTCAAAATTAGAATCTATGAAACTTTTTGAAATACTTGTTTCGGTTAAAAAATTGTAGTATATTATCCACAATTTTATACTATTTTCGGTTAAAAAATCAATTTAAATCTCGGATTGTTCGAAATGCTACAAAACGTTTCAGATCCATTCTATATGTTACGAGGGAAGGTTAAGATGATAGTCCAGTCAAAAAATTGTCTCAAAATTAGATTCTATCAAACTTTTTGAAATACTTGTTTTGGTCAAAAAATTGTAGTATATTATACACAATTTTAAACCAGTTTTGGTTAAAAAATCAAAATAAATCGAGGATTGTTCGAAATTCTACGAAACTCTTTAGATCGTTTCTATATGTTACGAGGGAAGGTTATGATGGAAGTCCATACAAAAAATTATCACAAAATAAGATTCTATGAAACTTTTTGAATTACTAGTTTTGGTCAAAAAATCGTAGTATATTATACACAATTTTATACTATTTTCGGTCAAAAAATCAAATTAAATCGAAGATTGTACGAAATGCTAGGAAACTTTTTAGATCCTTTCTATATGTTACGAGGGATGGTTATGATGGAAGTCCATGAAAAAATTGTCTCAAAATTAGATTCTATGAAACTTTTTGAATTACTAGTTTCGGTCAGAAAATCGTAGTGTATTATCCACAATTTTATACTATTTTCGGTTAAAAAATCAAATTAAATCGTGGATTGTTCGAAATGCTACGAAACTTTTCAGATCATTTCTATATGTTACGAAGGAAGGTTAAGATGATAGTCCATTCAAAAAATTGTCTCAAAATTAGATTCTATCAAACTTTTTGAAATATTGTTTTGGTCAAAAAATTGTAATATATTATACACAATTTTAAACTAGTTTTGGTTAAAAACTCAAAATAAATCGAGGATTGTTCAAAATTCTACGAAACTTTTTAGGTCCTTTCTATATGTTACGAGGGAAGGTTATGATGGAAGTCCATACAAAAAATTATCTCAAAATAAGATTCTATGAAACTTTTTGAATTACTAGTTTCGGTCAAAAAATCATAGTATATTATACACAATTTTATACTATTTTCGGTCAAAAAATCAAATTAAATCGAGGATTGTTCGAAATGCTAGGAAACATTTTAGATCCTTTCTATATGTTACGATGGAAGGTTATGATGGAAGTCCATGAAAAAATTGTCTCAAAATTAGATTCTACGAATCTTTTTGAATTACTAGTTTCGGTCAGAAAATCGTAGTGTATTATCCACAATTTTATACTATTTTCGATTAAAAAATCAAATTAAATTTGAGGATTGTTCGAAATGCTACGAAACTTTTCAGATCCTTTCTATATGTTACGAAGGAAGGTTATGATGGAAGTCCATTCAAAAAATTGTCTCAAAATTAAATTCTAGGAAACTTTTTTTAAATATTTGTTTCGGTTAAAAAATTGTAGTATTGTATTCACAATTTTATACTAGTTTCGGTTAAAAAATCAAATTAAATCGAGGTTTGTTCGAAATGCTAAGAAACGTTTTAGATCCTTTCTATATGTTACGAGGGAAGGTTATGATGGAAGTCATTGCAAAAAATTGTGTCAAAATTAGAATCTATGAAACTTTTTGAAATACTTGTTTCGGTTAAAATATTGTAGTATATTATCCACAATTTTATACTATTTTCGGTTAAAAAATCAAATTAAATCTAGGATTGTTTGAAATGCTACAAAACGTTCCAGATCCTTTCAATATGTTACGAGGGAAGGTTAAGATGATAGTCCATTCAAAAAATTGTCTCAAAATTAGATTCTATCAAACTTTTTGAAATACTTGTTTGGTCAAAAAATTGTAGTATATTATACACAATTTTAAACTTGTTTTGGTTAAAAAATCAAAATAAATCGAGGATTGTTCGAAATTCTACGAAACTTTTTAGATCCTTTCTATATGTTACGAGGGAAGGTTATGATGGAAGTCCATACAAAAAATTATCTCAAAATAAGATTCTATGAAACTTTTTGAATTACTAGTTTCGGTCAAAAAATCGTAGTATATTATACACAATTTTATACTATTTTTGGTCAAAAAATCAAATTAAATCGAGGATTGTTCAAAATGCTAGGAAACTTATTAGATCCTTTCTATATGTTACGAGGGAAGGTTATGATGGAAGTCCATGAAATAATTGTCTCAAAATTAGATTCTATGAAACTTTTTGAATTACTAGTTTCGGTCAGAAAATCGTTGTGTATTATTCACAATTTTATACTATTTTCGGTTAAAAAATCAAATTAAATCGAGGATTGTTCGAAATGCTACAAAACTTTTCAGATCATTTCTATATGTTACGAAGGAAGGTTAAGATGATAGTCCATTCAAAAAATTGTCTCAAAATTAGATTCTATCAAACTTTTTGAAATATTGTTTTGGTCAAAAAATTGTAATATATTATACACAATTTTAAACTAGTTTTGGTTAAAAACTCAAAATAAATCGAGGATTGTTCAAAATTCTACGAAACTTTTTAGGTCCTTTCTATATGTTACGAGGGAAGGTTATGATGGAAGTCCATACAAAAAATTATCTCAAAATAAGATTCTATGAAACTTTTTGAATTACTAGTTTCGGTCAAAAAATCGTAGTATATTATACACAATTTTATACTATTTTCGGTCAAAAAATCAAATTAAATCGAGGATTGTTCGAAATGCTAGGAAACACTTTAGATCCTTTCTATATGTTACGAGGGAAGGTTATGATGGAAGTCCATGAAATAATTGTCTCAAAATTAGATTCTATGAAACTTTTTGAATTACTAGTTTCGGTCAGAAAATCGTTGTGTATTATTCACAATTTTATACTATTTTCGGTTAAAAAATCAAATTAAATCGAGGATTGTTCGAAATGCTACAAAACTTTTCAGATCATTTCTATATGTTACGAAGGAAGGTTAAGATGATAGTCCATTCAAAAAATTGTCTCAAAATTAGATTCTATCAAACTTTTTGAAATATTGTTTTGGTAAAAAAATTCTAATATATTATATACAATTTTAAACTAGTTTTGGTTAAAAACTCAAAATAAATCGAGGATTGTTCAAAATTCTACGAAACTTTTTAGGTCCTTTCTATATGTTACGAGGGAAGGTTATGATGGAAGTCCATACAAAAAATTATCTCAAAATAAGATTCTATGAAACTTTTTGAATTACTAGTTTCGGTCAAAAAATCGTAGTATATTATACACAATTTTATACTATTTTCGGTCAAAAAATCAAATTAAATCGAGGATTGTTCGAAATGCTAGGAAACATTTTAGATCCTTTCTATATGTTACGATGGAAGGTTATGATGGAAGTCCATGAAAAAATTGTCTCAAAATTAGATTCTACGAATCTTTTTGAATTACTAGTTTCGGTCAGAAAATCGTAGTGTATTATCCACAATTTTATACTATTTTCGATTAAAAAATCAAATTAAATTTGAGGATTGTTCGAAATGCTACGAAACTTTTCAGATCCTTTCTATATGTTACGAAGTAAGGTTATGATGGAAGTCCATTCAAAAAATTGTCTCAAAATTAAATTCTATGAAACTTTTTTTAAATATTTGTTTCGGTTAAAAAATTGTAGTATTGTATACACAATTTTATACTAGTTTCGGTCAAAAAATCAAATTAAATCGAGGATTGTTCAAAATGCTAAGAAACGTTTTAGATCCTTTCTATATGTTACGAGGGAAGGTTATGATGGAAGTCACTGCAAAAAATTGTGTCAAAATTAGAATCTATGAAACTTTTTGAAATACTTGTTTCGGTTAAAAAATTTTAGTATATTATCCACAATTTTATACTATTTTCGGTTAAAAAATCAAATTAAATCAAGGATTGTTCGAAATGCTACAAAACGTTTCAGATCCTTTCTATATGTTACGAGGGAAGGTTAAGATGATAGTCCATTCAAAAAATTGTCTCAAAATTAGATTCTATCAAACTTTTTGAAATACTTGTTTTGGTCAAAAAATTGTAGTATATTATACACAATTTTAAACTAGTTTATGTTAAAAAATCAAAATAAATCGAGGATTGTTCGAAATTCTACGAAACTCTTTAGATCCTTTCTATATGTTACGAGGGAAGGTTATGATGGAAGTCCATACAAAAAATTATCTCAAAATAAGATTCTATGAAACTTTTTGAATTACTAGTTTCGGTCAAAAAATCGTAGTATATTATACACAATTTTATACTATTTTCGGTCAAAAAATCAAATTAAATCGAGGATTGTTCGAAATGCTAGGAAACTTTTTAGATCCTTTCTATATGTTACGAGGGAAGGTTATGAAGGAAGTCCATGAAAAAATTGTCTCAAAATTAGATTCTATGAAATTTTTGAATTACTAGTTTCGGTCAGAAAATCGTAGTGTATTATCCACAATTTTATACTATTTTCGGTTAAAAAATCAAATTAAATCGAGGATTGTTCGAAATGCTACGAAACTTTTCAGATCATTTCTATATGTTACGAAGGAAGGTTAAGATGATAGTCCATTCAAAAAATTGTCTGAAAATTAGATTCTATCAAACTTTTTGAAATACTTGTTTTGGTCAAAAAATTGTAGTATATTATACACAATTTTAAACTAGTTTTGGTTAAAAACTATAAATAAATCGAGGATTGTTCGAACTTCTACGAAACATTTTAGATCCTTTCTATATGTTACGAGGGAAGGTTATGATGGAAGTCCATACAAAAAATTATCTCAAAATAAGATTCTATGAAACTTTTTGAATTACTAGTTTCGGTCAAAAAATCGTAGTATATTATACACAATTTTATACTATTTTCGGTCAAAAAATCAAATTAAATCGAGGATTGTTCGAAATGCTAGGAAACTTTTTAGATCCTTTCTATATGTTACGAGGGAAGGTTATGAGGGAAGTCCATGAAAAAATTGTCTCAAAATTAGATTCTACGAAACATTTTGAATTACTAGTTTCGGTCAGAAAATCGTAGTGTATTATCCACAATTTTATACTATTTTCGGTTAAAAAATCAAATTAAATCGAGAATTGTTCGAAATGCTACGAAACTTTTCAGATCCTTTCTATATGTTACGAAGGAAGGTTATGATGGAAGTCCATTCAAAAAATTGTCTCAAAATTAAATTAAATGAAACTTTTTTTAAATATTTGTTTCGGTTAAAAAATTATAGTATTGTATACACAATTTTATACTAGTTTCGGTCAAAAAATCAAATTAAATCGAGGATTGTTCGAAATGCTAAGAAACGTTTTAGATCCTTTCTATATGTTACGAGGGAAGGTTATGATGGAAGTCATTGCAAAAAATTGTGTCAAAATTAGAATCTATGAAACTTTTTGAAATACTTGTTTCGGTTAAAACATTGTAGTATATTATCCACAATTTTATACTATTTTCGGTTAAAAAATCAAATTAAATCTAGGATTGTTTGAAATGCTACAAAACGTTTCAGATCCTTTCTATATGTTACGAGGGAAGGTTAAGATGATAGTCCATTCAAAAAATTGTCAAAAAATTAGATTCTATCAAACTTTTTGAAATACTTGTTTTGGTCAAAAAATTGTAGTATATTATCCACAATTTTATACTATTTTCGGTTAAAAAATCAAATTAAATCTCGGATTGTTCGAAATGCTACAAAACGTTTCAGATCCATTCTATATCTTACGAGGGAAGGTTAAGATGATAGTCCAGTCAAAAAATTGTCTCAAAATTAGATTCTATCAAACTTTATGAAATACTTGTTTTGGTCAAAAAATTGTAGTATATTATACACAATTTTAAACCAGTTTTGGTTAAAAAATCAAAATAAATCGAGGATTGTTCGAAATTCTACGAAACTCTTTAGATCCTTTCTATATGTTACGAGGGAAGGTTATGATGGAAGTCCATACAAAAAATTATCTCAAAATAAGATTCTATGAAACTTTTTGAATTACTAGTTTCGGTCAAAAAATCGTAGTATATTATACACAATTTTATACTATTTTCGGTCAAAAAATCAAATTAAATCAAGGATTGTTCGAAATGCTAGGAAACATTTTAGATCCTTTCTATATGTTACGATGGAAGGTTATGATGGAAGTCCATGAAAAAATTGTCTCAAAATTAGATTCTACGAATCTTTTTGAATTACTAGTTTCGGTCAGAAAATCGTAGTGTATTATCCACAATTTTATACTATTTTCGGTTAAAAAATCAAATTAAATCGAGGATTGTTCGAAATGCTTCGAAACTTTTCAGATCATTTCTATATGTTACGAAGGAAGGTTAAGATGATAGTCCATTCAAAAAATTGTCTCAAAATTAGATTCTATCAAACTTTTTGAAATATTGTTTTGGTCAAAAAATTGTAATATATTATACACAATTTTAAACTAGTTTTGGTTAAAAACTCAAAATAAATCGAGGATTGTTCAAAATTCTACGAAACTTTTTAGATCCTTTCTATATGTTACGAGGGAAGGTTATGATGGAAGTCCATACAAAAAATTATCTCAAAATAAGATTCTATGAAACTTTTTGAATTACTAGTTTCGGTCAAAAAATCGTAGTATATTATACACAATTTTATACTATTTTCGGTCAAAAAATCAAATTAAATCGAGGATTGTTCGAAATGCTAGGAAACTTTTTAGATCCTTTCTATATGTTACGAGGGAAGGTTATGAGGGAAGTCCATGAAAAAATTGTCTCAAAATTAGATTCTACGAAACATTTTGAATTACTAGTTTCGGTCAGAAAATCGTAGTGTATTATCCACAATTTTATACTATTTTCGGTTAAAAAATCAAATTAAATCGAGAATTGTTCGAAATGCTACGAAACTTTTCAGATCCTTTCTATATGTTACGAAGGAAGGTTATGATGGAAGTCCATTCAAAAAATTGTCTCAAAATTAAATTCTATGAAACTTTTTTTAAATATTTGTTTCGGTTAAAAAATTGTAGTATTGTATACACAATTTTATACTAGTTTCGGTCAAAAAATCAAATTAAATCGAGGATTGTTCGAAATGCTAAGAAACGTTTTAGATCCTTTCTATATGTTTGAGGGAAGGTTATGATGGAAGTCACTGCAAAAAATTGTGTCAAAATTAGAATCTATGAAACTTTTTGAAATACTTGTTTCGGTTAAAAAATTGTAGTATATTATCCACAATTTTATACTATTTTCGGTTAAAAAATTAAATTAAATCTAGGATTGTTCGAAATGCTACAAAATGTTTCAGATCCTTTCTATATGTTACGAGGGAAGGTTAAGATGATAGTCCATTCAAAAAATTGTCTCAAAATTAGATTCTATCAAACTTTTTGAAATATTGTTTTGGTCAAAAAATTGTAATATATTATACACAATTTTAAACTAGTTTTGGTTAAAAACTCAAAATAAATCGAGGATTGTTCAAAATTCTACGAAACTTTTTAGATCCTTTCTATATGTTACGAGGGAAGGTTATGATGGAAGTCCATACAAAAAATTATCTCAAAATAAGATTCTATGAAACTTTTTGAATTACTAGTTTCGGTCAAAAAATCGTAGTATATTATACACAATTTTATACTATTTTCGGTCAAAAAATCAAATTAAATCATGGATTGTTCGAAATGCTAGGAAACTTTTTAGATCCTTTCTATATGTTACGAGGGAAGGTTATGAGGGAAGTCCATGAAAAAATTGTCTCAAAATTAGATTCTACGAAACATTTTGAATTACTAGTTTCGGTCAGAAAATCGTAGAGTATTATCCACAATTTTATACTATTTTCGGTTAAAAAATCAAACTAAATCGAGAATTGTTCGAAATGCTACGAAACTTTTCAGATCCTTTCTATATGTTACGAAGGAAGGTTATAATGGAAGTCCATTCAAAAAATTGTCTCAAAATTAAATTCAATGAAACTTTTTTTAAATATTTGTTTCGGTTAAAAAATTGTAGTATTGTATATACAATTTTATACTAGTTTCGGTCAAAAAATCAAATTAAATCGAGGATTGTTCGAAATGCTAAGAAACGTTTTAGATCCTTTCTATATGTTACGAGGGAAGGTTATGATGGAAGTCCATACAAAAAATTATCTCAAAATTAGAGTCTATGAAACTTTTTGAAATACTTGTTTCGGTAAAAAAATTGTAGTATATTATCCACAATTTTATACTATTTTCGGTTAAAAAATCAAATTAAATCTAGGATTGTTTGAAATGCTACAAAACGTTTCAGATCCTTTCTATATGTTACGAGGGAAGGTTAAGATGATAGTCCATTCAAAAAATTGTCTAAAAATTAGATTCTATCAAACTTTTTGAAATACTTGTTTTGGTCAAAAAATTGTAGTATATTATCCACAATTTTATACTATTTTCGGTTAAAAAATCAAATTAAATCTCGGATTGTTCGAAATGCTACAAAACGTTTCAGATCCATTCTATATGTTACGAGGGAAGGTTAAGATGATAGTCCAGTCAAAAAATTGTCTCAAAATTAGATTCTATCAAACTTTTTGAAATACTTGTTTTGGTCAAAAAATTGTAGTATATTATACACAATTTTAAACCAGTTTTGGTTAAAAAATCAAAATAAATCGAGGATTGTTCGAAATTCTACGAAACTCTTTAGATCCTTTCTATATGTTACGAGGGAATGTTATGATGGAAGTCCATACAAAAAATTATCTCAAAATAAGATTCTATGAAACTTTTTGAATTACTAGTTTCGGTCAAAAAATCGTAGTATATTATACACAATTTTATACTATTTTCGGTCAAAAAATCAAATTAAATCGAAGATTGTTCGAAATGCTAGGAAACTTTTTAGATCCTTTCTATATGTTACGAGGGATGGTTATGATGGAAGTCCATGAAAAAATTGTCTCAAAATTAGATTCTATGAAACTTTTTGAATTACTAGTTTCGGTCAGAAAATCGTAGTGTATTATCCATAATTTTATACTATTTTCGGTTAAAAAATCAAATTAAATCGAGGATTGTTCGAAATGCTACGAAACTTTTCAGATCATTTCTATATGTTACGAAGGAAGGTTAAGATGATAGTCCATTCAAAAAATTGTCTCAAAATTAGATTCTATCAAACTTTTTGAAATACTTGTTTTGGTCAAAAAATTGTAGTATATTATACACAATTTTAAACTAGTTTTGGTTAAAAACTCAAAATAAATCGTGGATTGTTCGAAATGCTACGAAACTTTTCAGATCATTTCTATATGTTACGAAGGAAGGTTAAGATGATAGTCCATTCAAAAAATTGTCTCAAAATTAGATTCTATCAAACTTTTTGAAATATTGTTTTGGTCAAAAAATTGTAATATATTATACACAATTTTAAACTAGTTTTGGTTAAAAACTCAAAATAAATCGAGGATTGTTCAATATTCTATGAAACTTTTTAGATCCTTTCTATATGTTCCGAGGGAAGGTTATGATGGAAGCCCATACAAAAAATTATCTCAAAATAAGATTCTATTAAACTTTTTGAATTACTAGTTTCGGTCAAAAAATCGTAGTATATTATACACAATTTTATACTATTTTCGGTCAAAAAATCAAATTAAATCGAGGATTGTTCGAAATGCTAGGAAACTTTTTAGATCCTTTCTATATGTTACGAGGGAAGGTTATGATGGAAGTCCATGAAAAAATTGTCTCAAAATTAGATTCTATGAAACTTTTTGAATTACTAGTTTCGGTCAGAAAATCGTAGTCTATTATCCACAATTTTATACTATTTTCGGTTAAAAAATCAAATTAAATCGAGGATTATACGAAATGCTACGAAACTTTTCAGATCCTTTCTAAATGTTACGAAGGAAGGTTATGATGGAAGTCCATTCAAAAAATTGTCTCAAAATTAAATTCTAGGAAACTTTTTTTAAATATTTGTTTCGGTTAAAAAATTGTAGTATTGTATACACAATTTTATACTAGTTTCGGTTAAAAAATCAAATTAAATCGAGGTTTGTTCGAAATTCTAAGAAACGTTTTAGATCCTTTCTATATGTTACGAGGGAAGGTTATGATGGAAGTCATTGCAAAAAATTGTGTCAAAATTAGAATCTATGAAACTTTTTGAAATACTTGTTTCGGTTAAAATATTGTAGTATATTATCCACAATTTTATACTATTTTCGGTTAAAAAATCAAATTAAATCTAGGATTGTTTGAAATGCTACAAAACGTTCCAGATCCTTTCTATATGTTACGAGGGAAGGTTAAGATGATAGTCCATTCAAAAAATTGTCTCAAAATTAGATTCTATCAAACTTTTTGAAATACTTGTTTGGTCAAAAAATTGTAGTATATTATACACAATTTTAAACTAGTTTTGGTTAAAAAATCAAAATAAATCGAGGATTGTTCGAAATTCTACGAAACTTTTTAGATCCTTTCTATATGTTACGAGGGAAGGTTATGATGGAAGTCCATACAAAAAATTATCTCAAAATAAGATTCTATGAAACTTTTTGAATTACTAGTTTCGGTCAAAAAATCGTAGTATATTATACACAATTTTATACTATTTTCGGTCAAAAAATCAAATTAAATCGAGGATTGTTCGAAATGCTAGGAAACTTTTTAGATCCTTTCTATATGTTACGAGGGAAGGTTATGATGGAAGTCCATGAAAAAATTGTCTCAAAATTAGATTCTATGAAACTTTTTGAATTACTAGTTTCGGTCAGAAAATCGTTGTGTATTATCCACAATTTTATACTATTTTCGGTTAAAAAATCAAATTAAATCGAGGATTGTTCGAAATGCTACGAAACTTTTCAGATCATTTCTATATGTTACGAAGGAAGGTTAAGATGATAGTCCATTCAAAAAATTGTCTCAAAATTAGATTCTATCAAACTTTTTGAAATACTTGTTTGGTCAAAAAATTGTAGTATATTATACACAATTTTAAACTAGTTTTGGTTAAAAACTCAAAATAAATCGAGGATTGTTCGAAATTCTACGAAACTTTTTAGATCCTTTCTATATGTTACGAGGGAAGGTTATGATGGAAGTCCATACAAAAAATTATCTCAAAATAAGATTCTATGAAACTTTTTGAATTACTAGTTTCGGTCAAAAAATCGTAGTATATTATACACAATTTTATACTATTTTCGGTCAAAAAATCAAATTAAATCGAGGATTGTTCGAAATGCTAGGAAACATTTTAGATCCTTTCTATATGTTACGATGGAAGGTTATGATGGAAGTCCATGAAAAAATTGTCTCAAAATTAGATTCTACGAATCTTTTTGAATTACTAGTTTCGGTCAGAAAATCGTAGTGTATTATCCACAATTTTATACTATTTTCGATTAAAAAATCAAATTAAATTTGAGGATTGTTCGAAATGCTACGAAACTTTTTAGATCCTTTCTATATGTTACGAAGGAAGGTTATGATGGAAGTCCATTCAAAAAATTGTCTCAAAATTAAATTCTATGAAACTTTTTTTAAATATTTGTTTCGGTTAAAAAATTGTAGTATTGTATACACAATTTTATACTAGTTTCGGTCAAAAAATCAAATTAAATCGAGGATTGTTCGAAATGCTAAGAAACGTTTTAGATCCTTTCTATATGTTACGAGGGAAGGTTATGATGGAAGTCACTGCAAAAAATTGTGTCAAAATTAGAATCTATGAAACTTTTTGAAATACTTGTTTCGGTTAAAAAATTGTAGTATATTATCCACAATTTTATACTATTTTCGGTTAAAAAATCAAATTAAATCAAGGATTGTTCGAAATGCTACAAAACGTTTCAGATCCTTTCTATATGTTACGAGGGAAGGTTAAGATGATAGTCCATTCAAAAAATTGTCACAAAATTAGATTCTATCAAACTTTTTGAAATACTTGTTTTGGTCAAAAAATTGTAGTATATTATACACAATTTTAAACTAGTTTATGTTAAAAAATCAAAATAAATCGAGGATTGTTCGAAATTCTACGAAACTCTTTTGATCCTTTCTATATGTTACGAGGGAAGGTTATGATGGAAGTCCATACAAAAAATTATCTCAAAATAAGATTCTATGAAACTTTTTGAATTACTAGTTTCGGTCAAAAAATCGTAGTATATTATACACAATTTTATACTATTTTTGGTCAAAAAATCAAATTAAATCGAGGATTGTTCGAAATGATAGGAAACTTTTTAGATCCTTTCTATATGTTACGAGGGAAGGTTATGATGGAAGTCCATGAAAAAATTGTCTCAAAATTAGATTCTATGAAACTTTTTGAATTACAAGTTTCGGTCAGAAAATCGTAGTGTATTATCCACAATTTTATACTATTTTCGGTTAAAAAATCAAATTAAATCGAGGATTGTTCGAAATGCTACAAAACTTTTCAGATCATTTCTATATGTTACGAAGGAAGGTTAAGATGATAGTCCATTCAAAAAATTGTCTCAAAATTAGATTCTATCAAACTTTTTGAAATACTTGTTTTGGTCAAAAAATTGTAGTATATTATACACAATTTTAAACTAGTTTTGGTTAAAAACTCAAAATAAATCGAGGATTGTTCGAAATTCTACGAAACTTTTTAGATCCTTTCTATATGTTACGAGGGAAGGTTATGATGGAAGTCCATACAAAAAATTATCTCAAAATAAGATTCTATGAAACTTTTTGAATTACTAGTTTCGGTCAAAAAATCGTAGTTTATTATACACAATTTTATACTATTTTCGGTCAAAAAATAAAATTAAATCGAGGATTGTTCGAAATGCTAGGAAACTTTTTAGATCCTTTCTATATGTTACGAGGGAAGGTTATGAGGGAAGTCCATGAAAAAATTGTCTCAAAATTAGATTCTACGAAACATATTTGAATTACTAGTTTCGGTCAGAAAATCGTAGTGTATTATCCACAATTTTATACTATTTTCGGTTAAAAAATCAAATTAAATCGAGAATTGTTCGAAATGCTACGAAACTTTTCAGATCCTTTCTATATGTTACGAAGGAAGGTTATGATGGAAGTCCATTCAAAAAATTGTCTCAAAATTAAATTCAATGAAACTTTTTTTAAATATTTGTTTCGGTTAAAAAATTGTAGTATTGTATACACAATTTTATACTAGTTTCGGTCAAAAAATCAAATTAAATCGAGGATTGTTCGAAATGCTAAGAAACGTTTTAGATCCTTTCTATATGTTACGAGGGAAGGTTATGATGGAAGTCACTGCAAAAAATTGTGTCAAAATTAGAATCTATGAAACTTTTTGAAATACTTGTTTCGGTTAAAAAATTGTAGTATATTATCCATAATTTTATACTATTTTCGGTTAAAAAATCAAATTAAATCAAGAATTGTTCGAAATGCTACAAAACGTTTCAGATCCTTTCTATATGTTACGAGGGAAGGTTAAGATGATAGTCCATTCAAAAAATTGTCTCAAAATTAGATTCTATCAAACTTTTTGAAATACTTGTTTCGGTCAAAAAATTGTAGTATATTATACACAATTTTAAACTAGTTTATGTTAAAAAATCAAAATAAATCGAGGATTGTTCGAAATTCTACGAAACTCTTTTGATCCTTTCTATATGTTACGAGGGAAGGTTATGATGGAAGTCCATACAAAAAATTATCTCAAAATAAGATTCTATGAAACTTTTTGAATTACTAGTTTCGGTCAAAAAATCGTAGTATATTATACACAATTTTATACTATTTTCGGTCAAAAAATCAAATTAAATCGAGGATTGTTCGAAATGCTAGGAAACTTTTTAGATCCTTTCTATATGTTACGAGGGAAGGTTATGATGGAAGTCCATGAAAAAATTGTCTCAAAATTAGATTCTATGAAACTTTTTGAATTACTAGTTTCGGTCAGAAAATCGTAGTGTATTATCCACAATTTTATACTATTTTCGGTTAAAAAATCAAATTAAATCGAGGATTGTTCGAAATGCTACGAAAATTTTCAGATCATTTCTATATGTTATGAAGGAAGGTTAAGATGATAGTCCATTCAAAAAATTGTCTCAAAATTAGATTCTATCAAACTTTTTGAAATACTTGTTTGGTCAAAAAATTGTAGTATATTATACACAATTTTAAACTAGTTTTGGTTAAAAACTCAAAATAAATCGAGGATTGTTCGAAATTCTACGAAACTTTTTAGATCCTTTCTATATGTTACGAGGGAAGGTTATGATGGAAGTCCATACAAAAAATTATCTCAAAATAAGATTCTATGAAACTTTTTGAATTACTAGTTTCGGTCAAAAAATCGTAGTATATTATACACAATTTTATACTATTTTCGGTCAAAAAATCAAATTAAATCGAGGATTGTTAGAAATGCTAGGAAACATTTTAGATCCTTTCTATATGTTACGATGGAAGGTTATGATGGAAGTCCATGAAAAAATTGTCTCAAAATTAGATTCTACGAATCTTTTTGAATTACTAGTTTCGGTCAGAAAATCGTAGTGTATTATCCACAATTTTATAATATTTTCGATTAAAAAATCAAATTAAATTTGAGGATTGTTCGAAATGCTACGAAACTTTTTAGATCCTTTCTATATGTTACGAAGGAAGGTTATGATGGAAGTCCATTCAAAAAATTGTCTCAAAATTAAATTCTATGAAACTTTTTTTAAATATTTGTTTCGGTTAAAAAATTGTAGTATTGTATACACAATTTTATACTAGTTTCGGTCAAAAAATCAAATTAAATCGAGGATTGTTCGAAATGCTCAGAAACGTTTTAGATCCTTTCTATATGTTACGAGGGAAGGTTATGATGGAAGTCACTGCAAAAAATTGTGTCAAAATTAGAATCTATGAAACTTTTTGAAATACTTGTTTCGGTTAAAAAATTGTAGTATATTATCCACAATTTTATACTATTTTCGGTTAAAAAATCAAATTAAATCAAGGATTGTTCGAAATGCTACAAAACGTTTCAGATCCTTTCTATATGTTACGAGGGAAGGTTAAGATGATAGTCCATTCAAAAAATTGTCTCAAAATTAGATTCTATCAAACTTTTTGAAATACTTGTTTTGCTAAAAAAATTGTAGTATATTATACACAATTTTAAACTAGTTTATGTTAAAAAATCAAAATAAATCGAGGATTGTTCGAAATTCTACGAAACTCTTTTGATCCTTTCTATATGTTACGAGGGAAGGTTATGATGGAAGTCCATACAAAAAATTATCTCAAAATAAGATTCTATGAAACTTTTTGAATTACTAGTTTCGGTCAAAAAATCGTAGTGTATTATACACAATTTTATACTATTTTCGGTCAAAAAATCAAATTAAATCGAGGATTGTTCGAAATGCTAGGAAACTTTTTAAATCCTTTCTATATGTTACGAGGGAAGGTTATGATGGAAGTCCATGAAAAAATTGTCTCAAAATTAGATTCTATGAAACTTTTTGAATTACTAGTTTCGGTCAGAAAATCGTAGTGTATTATCCACAATTTTATACTATTTTCGGTTAAAAAATCAAATTAAATCGAGGATTGTTCGAAATGCTACGAAACTTTTCAGATCATTTCTATATGTTACGAAGGAAGGTTAAGATGATAGTCCATTCAAAAAATTGTCTCAAAATTAGATTCTATCAAACTTTTTGAAATACTTGTTTTGGTCAAAAAATTGTAGTATATTATACACAATTTTAAACTAGTTTTGGTTAAAAACTCAAAATAAATCGAGGATTGTTCGAAATTCTACGAAACTTTTTAGATCCTTTCTATATGTTACGAGGGAAGGTTATGATGGAAGTCCATACAAAAAATTATCTCAAAATAAGATTCTATGAAACTTTTTGAATTACTAGTTTCGGTCAAAAAATCGTAGTATATTATACACAATTTTATACTATTTTTGGTCAAAAAATCAAATTAAATCGAGGATTGTTCGAAATGATAGGAAACTTTTTAGATCCTTTCTATATGTTACGAGGGAAGGTTATGATGGAAGTCCATGAAAAAATTGTCTCAAAATTAGATTCTATGAAACTTTTTGAATTACAAGTTTCGGTCAGAAAATCGTAGTGTATTATCCACAATTTTATACTATTTTCGGTTAAAAAATCAAATTAAATCGAGGATTGTTCGAAATGCTACAAAACTTTTCAGATCATTTCTATATGTTACGAAGGAAGGTTAAGATGATAGTCCATTCAAAAAATTGTCTCAAAATTAGATTCTATCAAACTTTTTGAAATACTTGTTTTGGTCAAAAAATTGTAGTATATTATACACAATTTTAAACTAGTTTTGGTTAAAAACTCAAAATAAATCGAGGATTGTTCGAAATTCTACGAAACTTTTTAGATCCTTTCTATATGTTACGAGGGAAGGTTATGATGGAAGTCCATACAAAAAATTATCTCAAAATAAGATTCTATGAAACTTTTTGAATTACTAGTTTCGGTCAAAAAATCGTAGTTTATTATACACAATTTTATACTATTTTCGGTCAAAAAATAAAATTAAATCGAGGATTGTTCGAAATGCTAGGAAACTTTTTAGATCCTTTCTATATGTTACGAGGGAAGGTTATGAGGGAAGTCCATGAAAAAATTGTCTCAAAATTAGATTCTACGAAACATATTTGAATTACTAGTTTCGGTCAGAAAATCGTAGTGTATTATCCACAATTTTATACTATTTTCGGTTAAAAAATCAAATTAAATCGAGAATTGTTCGAAATGCTACGAAACTTTTCAGATCCTTTCTATATGTTACGAAGGAAGGTTATGATGGAAGTCCATTCAAAAAATTGTCTCAAAATTAAATTCAATGAAACTTTTTTTAAATATTTGTTTCGGTTAAAAAATTGTAGTATTGTATACACAATTTTATACTAGTTTCGGTCAAAAAATCAAATTAAATCGAGGATTGTTCGAAATGCTAAGAAACGTTTTAGATCCTTTCTATATGTTACGAGGGAAGGTTATGATGGAAGTCACTGCAAAAAATTGTGTCAAAATTAGAATCTATGAAACTTTTTGAAATACTTGTTTCGGTTAAAAAATTGTAGTATATTATCCATAATTTTATACTATTTTCGGTTAAAAAATCAAATTAAATCAAGAATTGTTCGAAATGCTACAAAACGTTTCAGATCCTTTCTATATGTTACGAGGGAAGGTTAAGATGATAGTCCATTCAAAAAATTGTCTCAAAATTAGATTCTATCAAACTTTTTGAAATACTTGTTTCGGTCAAAAAATTGTAGTATATTATACACAATTTTAAACTAGTTTATGTTAAAAAATCAAAATAAATCGAGGATTGTTCGAAATTCTACGAAACTCTTTTGATCCTTTCTATATGTTACGAGGGAAGGTTATGATGGAAGTCCATACAAAAAATTATCTCAAAATAAGATTCTATGAAACTTTTTGAATTACTAGTTTCGGTCAAAAAATCGTAGTATATTATACACAATTTTATACTATTTTCGGTCAAAAAATCAAATTAAATCGAGGATTGTTCGAAATGCTAGGAAACTTTTTAGATCCTTTCTATATGTTACGAGGGAAGGTTATGATGGAAGTCCATGAAAAAATTGTCTCAAAATTAGATTCTATGAAACTTTTTGAATTACTAGTTTCGGTCAGAAAATCGTAGTGTATTATCCACAATTTTATACTATTTTCGGTTAAAAAATCAAATTAAATCGAGGATTGTTCGAAATGCTACGAAAATTTTCAGATCATTTCTATATGTTATGAAGGAAGGTTAAGATGATAGTCCATTCAAAAAATTGTCTCAAAATTAGATTCTATCAAACTTTTTGAAATACTTGTTTGGTCAAAAAATTGTAGTATATTATACACAATTTTAAACTAGTTTTGGTTAAAAACTCAAAATAAATCGAGGATTGTTCGAAATTCTACGAAACTTTTTAGATCCTTTCTATATGTTACGAGGGAAGGTTATGATGGAAGTCCATACAAAAAATTATCTCAAAATAAGATTCTATGAAACTTTTTGAATTACTAGTTTCGGTCAAAAAATCGTAGTATATTATACACAATTTTATACTATTTTCGGTCAAAAAATCAAATTAAATCGAGGATTGTTAGAAATGCTAGGAAACATTTTAGATCCTTTCTATATGTTACGATGGAAGGTTATGATGGAAGTCCATGAAAAAATTGTCTCAAAATTAGATTCTACGAATCTTTTTGAATTACTAGTTTCGGTCAGAAAATCGTAGTGTATTATCCACAATTTTATAATATTTTCGATTAAAAAATCAAATTAAATTTGAGGATTGTTCGAAATGCTACGAAACTTTTTAGATCCTTTCTATATGTTACGAAGGAAGGTTATGATGGAAGTCCATTCAAAAAATTGTCTCAAAATTAAATTCTATGAAACTTTTTTTAAATATTTGTTTCGGTTAAAAAATTGTAGTATTGTATACACAATTTTATACTAGTTTCGGTCAAAAAATCAAATTAAATCGAGGATTGTTCGAAATGCTCAGAAACGTTTTAGATCCTTTCTATATGTTACGAGGGAAGGTTATGATGGAAGTCACTGCAAAAAATTGTGTCAAAATTAGAATCTATGAAACTTTTTGAAATACTTGTTTCGGTTAAAAAATTGTAGTATATTATCCACAATTTTATACTATTTTCGGTTAAAAAATCAAATTAAATCAAGGATTGTTCGAAATGCTACAAAACGTTTCAGATCCTTTCTATATGTTACGAGGGAAGGTTAAGATGATAGTCCATTCAAAAAATTGTCTCAAAATTAGATTCTATCAAACTTTTTGAAATACTTGTTTTGCTAAAAAAATTGTAGTATATTATACACAATTTTAAACTAGTTTATGTTAAAAAATCAAAATAAATCGAGGATTGTTCGAAATTCTACGAAACTCTTTTGATCCTTTCTATATGTTACGAGGGAAGGTTATGATGGAAGTCCATACAAAAAATTATCTCAAAATAAGATTCTATGAAACTTTTTGAATTACTAGTTTCGGTCAAAAAATCGTAGTGTATTATACACAATTTTATACTATTTTCGGTCAAAAAATCAAATTAAATCGAGGATTGTTCGAAATGCTAGGAAACTTTTTAAATCCTTTCTATATGTTACGAGGGAAGGTTATGATGGAAGTCCATGAAAAAATTGTCTCAAAATTAGATTCTATGAAACTTTTTGAATTACTAGTTTCGGTCAGAAAATCGTAGTGTATTATCCACAATTTTATACTATTTTCGGTTAAAAAATCAAATTAAATCGAGGATTGTTCGAAATGCTACGAAACTTTTCAGATCATTTCTATATGTTACGAAGGAAGGTTAAGATGATAGTCCATTCAAAAAATTGTCTCAAAATTAGATTCTATCAAACTTTTTGAAATACTTGTTTTGGTCAAAAAATTGTAGTATATTATACACAATTTTAAACTAGTTTTGGTTAAAAACTCAAAATAAATCGAGGATTGTTCGAAATTCTACGAAACTTTTTAGATCCTTTCTATATGTTACGAGGGAAGGTTATGATGGAAGTCCATACAAAAAATTATCTCAAAATAAGATTCTATGAAACTTTTTGAATTACTAGTTTCGGTCAAAAAATCGTAGTATATTATACACAATTTTATACTATTTTCGGTCAAAAAATAAAATTAAATCGAGGATTGTTCGAAATGCTAGGAAACTTTTTAGATCCTTTCTATATGTTACGAGGGAAGGTTATGAGGGAAGTCCATGAAAAAATTGTCTCAATATTAGATTCTACGAAACATTTTGAATTACTAGTTTCGGTCAGAAAATCGTAGTGTATTATCCACAATTTTATACTATTTTCGGTTAAAAAATCAAATTAAATCGAGAATTGTTCGAAATGCTACGAAACTTTTCAGATCCTTTCTATATGTTACGAAGGAAGGTTATGATGGAAGTCCATTCAAAAAATTGTCTCAAAATTAAATTCAATGAAACTTTTTTTAAATATTTGTTTCGGTTATAAAATTGTAGTATTTTATACACAATTTTATACTAGTTTCGGTCAAAAAATCAAATTAAATCGAGGATTGTTCGAAATGCTAAGAAACGTTTTAGATCCTTTCTATATGTTACGAGGGAAGGTTATGATGGAAGTCATTGCAAAAAATTGTGTCAAAATTAGAATCTATGAAACTTTTTGAAATACTTGTTTCGGTAAAAAAATTGTAGTATATTATCCACAATTTTATACTATTTTCGGTTAAAAAATCAAATTAAATCTAGGATTGTTTGAAATGCTACAAAACGTTTCAGATCCTTTCTATATGTTACGAGGGAAGGTTAAGATGATAGTCCATTCAAAAAATTGTCTAAAAATTAGATTCTATCAAACTTTTTGAAATACTTGTTTTGGTCAAAAAAATTGTAGTATATTATACACAATTTTAAACTAGTTTTGGTTCAAAACTCAAAATAAATCGAGGATTGTTCAAAATTCTACGAAACTTTTTAGGTCCTTTCTATATGTTACGAGGGAAGGTTATGATGGAAGTCCATACAAAAAATTATCTCAAAATAAGATTCTATGAAACTTTTTGAATTACTAGTTTCGGTCAAAAAATCGTAGTATATTATACACAATTTTATACTATTTTCGGTCAAAAAATCAAATTAAATCGAGGATTGTTCGAAATGCTAGGAAACATTTTAGATCCTTTCTATATGTTACGATGGAAGGTTATGATGGAAGTCCTTGAAAAAATTGTCTCAAAATTAGATTCTACGAATCTTTTTGAATTACTAGTTTCGGTCAGAAAATCGTAGTGTATTATCCACAATTTTATACTATTTTCGATTAAAAAATCAAATTAAATTTGAGGATTGTTCGAAATGCTACGAAACTTTTTAGATCCTTTCTATATGTTACGAAGGAAGGTTATGATGGAAGTCCATTCAAAAAATTGTCTCAAAATTAAATTCTATGAAACTTGTATTAAATATTTGTTTCGGTTAAAAAATTGTAGTATTGTATACACAATTTTATACTAGTTTCGGTCAAAAAATCAAATTAAATCGAGGATTGTTCGAAATGCTAAGAAACGTTTTAGATCCTTTCTATATGTTACGAGGGAAGGTTATGATGGAAGTCACTGCAAAAAATTGTGTCAAAATTAGAATCTATGAAACTTTTTGAAAGTCCATACAAAAAATTATCTCAAAATAAGATTCTATGAAACTTTTTGAATTACTAGTTTCGGTCAAAAAATCGTAGTATATTATACACAATTTTATACTATTTTCGGTCAAAAAATAAAATTAAATCGAGGATTGTTCGAAATGCTAGGAAACTTTTTAGATCCTTTCTATATGTTACGAGGGAAGGTTATGAGGGAAGTCCATGAAAAAATTGTCTCAAAATTAGATTCTACGAAACATTTTGAATTACTAGTTTCGGTCAGAAAATCGTAGTGTATTATCCACAATTTTATACTATTTTCGGTTAAAAAATCAAATTAAATCGAGAATTGTTCGAAATGCTACGAAACTTTTCAGATCCTTTCTATATGTTACGAAGGAAGGTTATGATGGAAGTCCATTCAAAAAATTGTCTCAAAATTAAATTCAATGAAACTTTTTTAAATATTTGTTTCGGTTAAAAAATTGTAGTATTTTACACACAATTTTATACTAGTTTCGGTCAAAAAATCAAATTAAATCGAGGATTGTTCGAAATGCTAAGAAACGTTTTAGATCCTTTCTATATGTTACGAGGGAAGGTTATGATGGAAGTCATTGCAAAAAATTGTGTCAAAATTAGAATCTATGAAACTTTTTGAAATACTTGTTTCGGTTAAAAAATTGTAGTATATTATCCACAATTTTATACTTTTTTCGGTTAAAAAATCAAATTAAATCTAGGATTGTTTGAAATGCTACAAAACGTTTCAGATCCTTTCTATATGTTACGAGGGAAGGTTAAGATGATAGTCCATTCAAAAAATTGTCTAAAAATTAGATTCTATCAAACTTTTTGAAATACTTGTTTTGGTCAAAAAATTGTAGTATATTATACACAATTTTAAACTAGTTTTGGTTAAAAACTCAAAATAAATCGAGGATTGTTTAAAATTCTACGAAACTTTTTAGGTCCTTTCTATATGTTACGAGGGAAGGTTATGATGGAAGTCCATACAAAAAATTATCTCAAAATAAGATTCTATGAAACTTTTTGAATTACTAGTTTCGGTCAAAAAATCGTAGTATATTATACACAATTTTATACTATTTTCGGTCAAAAAATCAAATTAAATCGAGGATTGTTCGAAATGCTAGGAAACATTTTAGATCCTTTCTATATGTTACGATGGAAGGTTATGATGGAAGTCCTTGAAAAAATTGTCTCAAAATTAGATTCTACGAATCTTTTTGAATTACTAGTTTCGGTCAGAAAATCGTAGTGTATTATCCACAATTTTATACTATTTTCGATTAAAAAATCAAATTAAATTTGAGGATTGTTCGAAATGCTACGAAACTTTTTAGATCCTTTCTATATGTTACGAAGGAAGGTTATGATGGAAGTCCATTCAAAAAATTGTCTCAAAATTAAATTCTATGAAACTTTTTTTAAATATTTGTTTCGGTTAAAAAATTGTAGTATTGTATACACAATTTTATACTAGTTTCGGTCAAAAAATCAAATTAAATAGAGGATTGTTCGAAATGCTAAGAAACGTTTTAGATCCTTTCTATATGTTACGAGGGAAGGTTATGATGGAAGTCACTGCAAAAAATTGTGTCAAAATTAGAATCTATGAAACTTTTTGAAATACTTGTTTCGGTTAAAAAATTGTAGTATATTATCCACAATTTTATACTATTTTCGGTTAAAAAATCAAATTAAATCAAGGATTGTTCGAAATGCTACAAAACGTTTCAGATCCTTTCTATATGTTACGAGGGAAGGTTAAGATGATAGTCCATTCAAAAAATTGTCTCAAAATTAGATTCTATCAAACTTTTTGAAATACTTGTTTTGGTCAAAAAATTGTAGTATATTATACACAATTTTAAACAAGTTTATGTTAAAAAATCAAAATAAATCGAGGATTGTTCGAAATTCTACGAAACTCTTTTGATCCTTTCTATATGTTACGAGGGAAGGTTATGATGGAAGTCCATACAAAAAATTATCTCAAAATAAGATTCTATGAAACTTTTTGAATTACTAGTTTCGGTTAAAAAATCGTAGTATATTATACACAATTTTATACTATTTTCGGTCAAAAAATCAAATTAAATCGAGGATTGTTCGAAATGCTAGGAAACATTTTAGATCCTTTCTATATGTTACGAGGGAAGGTTATGATGGAAGTCCATGAAAAAATTGTCTCAAGTTTAGATTCTATGAAACTTTTTGAATTACTAGTTTCGGTCAGAAAATCGTAGTGTATTATCCACAATTTTATACTATTTTCGGTTAAAAAATCAAATTAAATCGAGGATTGTTCGAAATGCTACGAAAATTTTCAGATCATTTCTATATGTTACGAAGGAAGGTTAAGATGATAGTCCATTCAAAAAATTGACTCAAAATTAGATTCTATCAAACTTTTTGAAATACTTGTTTTGGTCAAAAAATTGTAGTATATTATACACAATTTTAAACTAGTTTTGGTTAAAAACTCAAAATAAATCGAGGATTGTTCGAAATTCTACGAAACTTTTTAGATCCTTTCTATATGTTACGAGGGAAGGTTATGATGGAAGTCCATACAAAAAATTATCTCAAAATAAGATTCTACGAAACTTTTTGAATTACTAGTTTCGGTCAAAAAATCATAGTATATTATACACAATTTTATACTATTTTCGGTCAAAAAATAAAATTAAATCGAGAATTGTTCGAAATGCTAGGAAACTTTTTAGATCCTTTCTATATGTTACGAGGGAAGGTTATGAGGGAAGTCCATGAAAAAATTGTCTCAAAATTAGATTCTACGAAACATTTTGAATTACTAGTTTCGGTCAGAAAATCGTAGTGTATTATCCACAATTTTATACTATTTTCGGTTAAAAAATCAAATTAAATCGAGAATTGTTCGAAATGCTACGAAACTTTTCAGATCCTTTCTATATGTTACGAAGGAAGGTTATGATGGAAGTCCATTCAAAAAATTGTCTCAAAATTAAATTCAATGAAACTTTTTTTAAATATTTGTTTCGGTTAAAAAATTGTAGTATTTTATACACAATTTTATACTAGTTTCGGTCAAAAAATCAAATTAAATCGAGGATTGTTCGAAATGCTAAGAAACGTTTTAGATCCTTTCTATATGTTACGAGGGAAGGTTATGATGGAAGTCATTGCAAAAAATTGTGTCAAAATTAGAATCTATGAAACTTTTTGAAATACTTGTTTCGGTTAAAAAATTGTAGTATATTATCCACAATTTTATACTATTTTCGGTTAAAAAATCAAATTAAATCTAGGATTGTTCGAAATGCTACAAAACGTTTCAGATCCTTTCTATATGTTACGAGGGAAGGTTAAGATGATAGTCCGTTCAAAAAATTGTCTAAAAATTAGATTCTATCAAACTTTTTGAAATACTTGTTTTGGTCAAAAAATTGTAGTATATTATACACAATTTTAAACTAGTTTTGGTTAAAAACTCAAAATAAATCGAGGATTGTTTAAAATTCTACGAAACTTTTTAGGTCCTTTCTATATGTTACGAGGGAAGGTTATGATGGAAGTCCATACAAAAAATTATCTCAAAATAAGATTCTATGAAACTTTTTGAATTACTAGTTTCGGTCAAAAAATCGTAGTATATTATACACAATTTTATACTATTTTCGGTCAAAAAATCAAATTAAATCGAGGATTGTTCGAAATGCTAGGAAACATTTTAGATCCTTTCTATATGTTACGATGGAAGGTTATGATGGAAGTCCTTGAAAAAATTGTCTCAAAATTAGATTCTACGAATCTTTTTGAATTACTAGTTTCGGTCAGAAAATCGTAGTGTATTATCCACAATTTTATACTATTTTCGATTAAAAAATCAAATTAAATTTGAGGATTGTTCGAAATGCTACGAAACTTTTCAGATCCTTTCTATATGTTACGAAGGAAGGTTATGATGGAAGTCCATTCAAAAAATTGTCTCAAAATTAAATTCTATGAAACTTTTTTTAAATATTTGTTTCGGTTAAAAAATTGTAGTATTGTATACACAATTTTATACTAGTTTCGGTCAAAAAATCAAATTAAATCGAGGATTGTTCGAAATGCTAAGAAACGTTTTAGATCCTTTCTATATGTTACGAGGGAAGGTTATGATGGAAGTCACTGCAAAAAATTGTGTCAAAATTAGAATCTATGAAACTTTTTGAAATACTTGTTTCGGTTAAAAAATTGTAGTATATTATCCACAATTTTATACTATTTTCGGTTAAAAAATCAAATTAAATCAAGGATTGTTTGAAATGCTACAAAACGTTTCAGATCCTTTCTATATGTTACGAGGGAAGGTTAAGATGATAGTCCGTTCAAAAAATTGTCTAAAAATTAGATTCTATCAAACTTTTTGAAATACTTGTTTTGGTCAAAAAATTGTAGTATATTATACACAATTTTAAACTAGTTTTGGTTAAAAACTCAAAATAAATCGAGGATTGTTTAAAATTCTACGAAACTTTTTAGGTCCTTTCTATATGTTACGAGGGAAGGTTATGATGGAAGTCCATACAAAAAATTATCTCAAAATAAGATTCTATGAAACTTTTTGAATTACTAGTTTCGGTCAAAAAATCGTAGTATATTATACACAATTTTATACTATTTTCGGTCAAAAAATCAAATTAAATCGAGGATTGTTCGAAATGCTAGGAAACATTTTAGATCCTTTCTATATGTTACGATGGAAGGTTATGATGGAAGTCCTTGAAAAAATTGTCTCAAAATTAGATTCTACGAATCTTTTTGAATTACTAGTTTCGGTCAGAAAATCGTAGTGTATTATCCACAATTTTATACTATTTTCGATTAAAAAATCAAATTAAATTTGAGGATTGTTCGAAATGCTACGAAACTTTTCAGATCCTTTCTATATGTTACGAAGGAAGGTTATGATGGAAGTCCATTCAAAAAATTGTCTCAAAATTAAATTCTATGAAACTTTTTTTAAATATTTGTTTCGGTTAAAAAATTGTAGTATTGTATACACAATTTTATACTAGTTTCGGTCAAAAAATCAAATTAAATCGAGGATTGTTCGAAATGCTAAGAAACGTTTTAGATCCTTTCTATATGTTACGAGGGAAGGTTATGATGGAAGTCACTGCAAAAAATTGTGTCAAAATTAGAATCTATGAAACTTTTTGAAATACTTGTTTCGGTTAAAAAATTGTAGTATATTATCCACAATTTTATACTATTTTCGGTTAAAAAATCAAATTAAATCAAGGATTGTTTGAAATGCTACAAAACGTTTCAGATCCTTTCTATATGTTACGAGGGAAGGTTAAGATGATAGTCCATTGAAAAAATTGTCTAAAAATTAGATTCTATCAAACTTTTTGAAATACTTGTTTTGGTCAAAAAATTGTAGTATATTATACACAATTTTAAACTAGTTTTGGTTAAAAAATCAAAATAAATCGAGGATTGTTCGAAATTCTACTAAACTTTTTAGATCCTTTCTATATATTACGAGGGAAGGTTATGATGGAAGTCCATACAAAAAATTATCTCAAAATAAGATTCTATGAAACTTTTTGAATTACTAGTTTCGGTCAAAAAATCGTAGTATATTATACACAATTTTATACTATTTTCGGTCAAAAAATCAAATTAAATCGAGGATTGTTCAAAATGCTAGGAAACTTTTTAGATCCTTTCTATATGTTACGAGGGAAGGTTATGTTGGAAGTCCATGAAAAAATTGTCTCAAAATTAGATTCTATGAAACTTTTTGAATTACTAGTTTCGGTCAGAAAATCGTAGTGTATTATCCACAATTTTATACTATTTTCGGTTAAAAAATCAAATTAAATCGAGGATTGTTCGAAATGCTACGAAACTTTTCAGATCATTTATATATGTTACGAAGGAAGGTTATGATGGAAGTCCATTCAAAAAATTGTCTCAAAATTAAATTCTATGAAACTTTTTTTAAATATTTGTTTCGGTTAAAAAATTGTAGTATTGTATACACAATTTTATACTAGTTTCGGTCAAAAAATCAAATTAATTCGAGGATTGTTCGAAATGCTAAGAAACGTTTTAGATCCTTTCTATATGTTACGAGGGAAGGTTATGATGGAAGTCATTGCAAAAAATTGTGTCAAAATTAGAATCTATGAAACTTTTTGAAATACTTGTTTCGGTTAAAAAATTGTAGTATATTATCCACAATTTTATACTATTTTCGGTTAAAAAATCAAATTAAATCTAGGATTGTTTGAAATGCTACAAAACGTTTCAGATCCTTTCTATATGTTACGAGGGAAGGTTAAGATGATAGTCCATTCAAAAAATTGTCTAAAAATTAGATTCTATCAAACTTTTTGAAATACTTGTTTTGGTCAAAAAATTGTAGTATATTATACACAATTTTAAACTAGTTTATGTTAAAAAATCAAAATAAATCGAGGATTGTTCGAAATTCTACGAAACTCTTTAGATCCTTTCTATATGTTACGAGGGAAGGTTATGATGGAAGTCCATACAAAAAATTATCTCAAAATAAGATTCTATGAAACTTTTTGAATTACTAGTTTCGGTAAAAAAATCGTAGTATATTATACACAATTTTATACTATTTTCGGTCAAAAAATCAAATTAAATCGAGGATTGTTCGAAATGCTAGGAAACTTTTTAGATCCTTTCTATATGTTACGAGGGAAGGTTATGATGGAAGTCCATGAAAAAATTGTCTCAAAATTAGATTCTATGAAACTTTTTGAATTACTAGTTTCGGTCAGAAAATCGTAGTGTATTATCCACAATTTTATACTATTTTCGGTTAAAAAATCAAATTAAATCGAGGATTGTTCGAAATGCAACGAAACTTTTCAGATCATTTCTATATGTTACGAAGGAAGGTTATGATGGAAATCCATTCAAAAAATTGTCTCAAAATTAAATTCTATGAAACTTTTTATAAATATTTGTTTCGGTTAAAAAATTGTAGTATTGTATACACAATTTTATACTAGTTTCGGTCAAAAAATCAAATTAAATCGAGGATTGTTCGAAATGCTAAGAAACGTTTTAGATCCTTTCTATATGTTACGAGGGAAGGTTATTATGGAAGTCATTGCAAAAAATTGTGTCAAAATTAGAATCTATGAAACTTTTTGAAATACTTGTTTCGGTTAAAAAATTGTAGTATATTATCCACAATTTTATACTATTTTTGGTTAAAAAATCAAATTAAATCTAGGATTGTTTGAAATGCTACAAAACGTTTCAGATCCTTTCTATATGTTACGAGGGAAGGTTAAGATGATAGTCCATTCAAAAAATTGTCTCAAAATTAGATTCTATCAAACTTTTTGAAATACTTGTTTTGGTAAAAAAATTGTAGTATATTATACACAATTTTAAACTAGTTTTGGTTAAAAAATCAAAATAAATCGAGGATTGTTCGAAATTCTACGAAACTTTTTAGATCGTTTCTATATGTTACGAGAGAAGGTTATGATGGAAGTCCATACAAAAAATTATCTCAAAATAAGATTCTATGAAACTTTTTGAATTACTAGTTTCGGTCAAAAAATCGTAGTATATTATACACAATTTTATACTATTTTCGGTCAAAAAATCAAATTAAATCGAGGATTGTTCAAAATGCTAGGAAACTTTTTAGATCCTTTCTATATGTTACGAGGGAAGGTTATGATGGAAGTCCATGAAAAAAATTGTCTCAAAATTAGATTCTATGAAACTTTTTGAATTACTAGTTTCGGTCAGAAAATCGTTGTGTATTATCCACAATTTTATACTATTTTCGGTTAAAAAATCAAATTAAATCGAGGATTGTTCGAAATGCTACAAAACTTTTCAGATCATTTCTATATGTTACGAAGGAAGGTTAAGATGATAGTCCATTCAAAAAATTGTCTCAAAATTAGATTCTATCAAACTTTTTGAAATATTGTTTTGGTCAAAAAATTGTAATATATTATACACAATTTTAAACTAGTTTTGGTTAAAAACTCAAAATAAATCGAGGATTGTTCGAAATTCTACGAAACTTTTTAGGTCCTTTCTATATGTTACGAGGGAAGGTTATGATGGAAGTCCATACAAAAAATTATCTCAAAATAAGATTCTATGAAACTTTTTGAATTACTAGTTTCGGTCAAAAAATCGTAGTATATTATACACAATTTTATACTATTTTCGGTCAAAAAATCAAATTAAATCGAGGATTGTTCGAAATGCTAGGAAACTTTTTAGATCCTTTCTATATGTTACGAGGGAAGGTTATGATGGAAGTCCATGAAAAAATTGTCTCAAAATTAGATTCTACGAAACTTTTTGAATTACTAGTTGCGGTCAGAAAATCGTAGTGTATTTTCCACAATTTTATACTATTTTCGGTTAAAAAATCAAATTAAATCGAGGATTGTTCGAAATGCTACGAAACTTTTCAGATCATTTATATATGTTACGAAGGAAGGTTATGATGGAAGTCCATTCAAAAAATTGTCTCAAAATTAAATTCTATGAAACTTTTTTTAAATATTTGTTTCGGTTAAAAAATTGTAGTATTGTATACACAATTTTATACTAGTTTCGGTCAAAAAATCAAATTAATTCGAGGATTGTTCGAAATGCTAAGAAACGTTTTAGATCCTTTCTATATGTTACGAGGGAAGGTTATGATGGAAGTCATTGCAAAAAATTGTGTCAAAATTAGAATCTATGAAACTTTTTGAAATACTTGTTTCGGTTAAAAAATTGTAGTATATTATCCACAATTTTATACTATTTTCGGTTAAAAAATCAAATTAAATCTAGGATTGTTTGAAATGCTACAAAACGTTTCAGATCCTTTCTATATGTTACGAGGGAAGGTTAAGATGATAGTCCATTCAAAAAATTGTCTAAAAATTAGATTCTATCAAACTTTTTGAAATACTTGTTTTGGTCAAAAAATTGTAGTATATTATACACAATTTTAAACTAGTTTATGTTAAAAAATCAAAATAAATCGAGAATTGTTCGAAATTCTACGAAACTCTTTAGATCCTTTCTATATGTTACGAGGGAAGGTTATGATGGAAGTCCATACAAAAAATTATCTCAAAATAAGATTCTATGAAACTTTTTGAATTACTAGTTTCGGTAAAAAAATCGTAGTATATTATACACAATTTTATACTATTTTCGGTCAAAAAATCAAATTAAATCGAGGATTGTTCGAAATGCTAGGAAACTTTTTAGATCCTTTCTATATGTTACGAGGGAAGGTTATGATGGAAGTCCATGAAAAAAATTGTCTCAAAATTAGATTCTATGAAACTTTTTGAATTACTAGTTTCGGTCAGAAAATCGTTGTGTATTATCCACAATTTTATACTATTTTCGGTTAAAAAATCAAATTAAATCGAGGATTGTTCGAAATGCTACAAAACTTTTCAGATCATTTCTATATGTTACGAAGGAAGGTTAAGATGATAGTCCATTCAAAAAATTGTCTCAAAATTAGATTCTATCAAACTTTTTGAAATATTGTTTTGGTCAAAAAATTGTAATATATTATACACAATTTTAAACTAGTTTTGGTTAAAAACTCAAAATAAATCGAGGATTGTTCGAAATTCTACGAAACTTTTTAGGTCCTTTCTATATGTTACGAGGGAAGGTTATGATGGAAGTCCATACAAAAAATTATCTCAAAATAAGATTCTATGAAACTTTTTGAATTACTAGTTTCGGTCAAAAAATCGTAGTATATTATACACAATTTTATACTATTTTCGGTCAAAAAATCAAATTAAATCGAGGATTGTTCGAAATGCTAGGAAACTTTTTAGATCCTTTCTATATGTTACGAGGGAAGGTTATGATGGAAGTCCATGAAAAAATTGTCTCAAAATTAGATTCTACGAAACTTTTTGAATTACTAGTTGCGGTCAGAAAATCGTAGTGTATTTTCCACAATTTTATACTATTTTCGGTTAAAAAATCAAATTAAATCGAGGATTGTTCGAAATGCTACGAAACTTTTCAGATCATTTATATATGTTACGAAGGAAGGTTATGATGGAAGTCCATTCAAAAAATTGTCTCAAAATTAAATTCTATGAAACTTTTTTTAAATATTTGTTTCGGTTAAAAAATTGTAGTATTGTATACACAATTTTATACTAGTTTCGGTCAAAAAATCAAATTAATTCGAGGATTGTTCGAAATGCTAAGAAACGTTTTAGATCCTTTCTATATGTTACGAGGGAAGGTTATGATGGAAGTCATTGCAAAAAATTGTGTCAAAATTAGAATCTATGAAACTTTTTGAAATACTTGTTTCGGTTAAAAAATTGTAGTATATTATCCACAATTTTATACTATTTTCGGTTAAAAAATCAAATTAAATCTAGGATTGTTTGAAATGCTACAAAACGTTTCAGATCCTTTCTATATGTTACGAGGGAAGGTTAAGATGATAGTCCATTCAAAAAATTGTCTAAAAATTATATTCTATCAAACTTTTTGAAATACTTGTTTTGGTCAAAAAATTGTAGTATATTATACACAATTTTAAACTAGTTTATGTTAAAAAATCAAAATAAATCGAGAATTGTTCGAAATTCTACGAAACTCTTTAGATCCTTTCTATATGTTACGAGGGAAGGTTATGATGGAAGTCCATACAAAAAATTATCTCAAAATAAGATTCTATGAAACTTTTTGAATTACTAGTTTCGGTAAAAAAATCGTAGTATATTATACACAATTTTATACTATTTTCGGTCAAAAAATCAAATTAAATCGAGGATTGTTCGAAATGCTAGGAAACTTTTTAGATCCTTTCTATATGTTACGAGGGAAGGTTATGATGGAAGTCCATGAAAAAATTGTCTCAAAATTAGATTCTATGAAACTTTTTGAATTACTAGTTTCGGTCAGAAAATCGTAGTGTATTATCCACAATTTTATACTATTTTCGGTTAAAAAATCAAATTAAATCGAGGATTGTTCGAAATGCAACGAAACTTTTCAGATCATTTCTATATGTTACGAAGGAAGGTTATGATGGAAATCCATTCAAAAAATTGTCTCAAAATTAGATTCTATGAAACTTTTTTTAAATATTTGTTTCGGTTAAAAAATTGTAGTATTGTATACACAATTTTATACTAGTTTCGGTCAAAAAATCAAATTAAATCGAGGATTGTTCGAAATGCTAAGAAACGTTTTAGATCCTTTCTATATGTTACGAGGGAAGGTTATTATGGAAGTCATTGCAAAAAATTGTGTCAAAATTAGAATCTATGAAACTTTTTGAAATACTTGTTTCGGTTAAAAAATTGTAGTATATTATGCACAATTTTATACTATTTTCGGTTAAAAAATCAAATTAAATCTAGGATTGTTTGAAATGCTACAAAACGTTTCAGATCCTTTCAATATGTTACGAGGGAAGGTTAAGATGATAGTCCATTCAAAAAATTGTCTCAAAATTAGATTCTATCAAACTTTTTGAAATACTTGTTTTGGTAAAAAAATTGTAGTATATTATACACAATTTTAAACTAGTTTTGGTTAAAAAATCAAAATAAATCGAGGATTGTTCGAAATTCTACGAAACTTTTTAGATCCTTTCTATATGTTACGAGAGAAGGTTATGATGGAAGTCCATACAAAAAATTATCTCAAAATAAGATTCTATGAAACTTTTTGAATTACTAGTTTCGGTCAAAAAATCGTAGTATATTATACACAATTTTATACTATTTTCGGTCAAAAAATCAAATTAAATCGAGGATTGTTCAAAATGCTAGGAAACTTTTTAGATCCTTTCTATATGTTACGAGGGAAGGTTATGATGGAAGTCCATGAAAAAAATTGTCTCAAAATTAGATTCTATGAAACTTTTTGAATTACTAGTTTCGGTCAGAAAATCGTTGTGTATTATCCACAATTTTATACTATTTTCGGTTAAAAAATCAAATTAAATCGAGGATTGTTCGAAATGCTACAAAACTTTTCAGATCATTTCTATATGTTACGAAGGAAGGTTAAGATGATAGTCCATTCAAAAAATTGTCTCAAAATTAGATTCTATCAAACTTTTTGAAATATTGTTTTGGTCAAAAAATTGTAATATATTATACACAATTTTAAACTAGTTTTGGTTAAAAACTCAAAATAAATCGAGGATTGTTTGAAATTCTACGAAACTTTTTAGGTCCTTTCTATATGTTACGAGGGAAGGTTATGATGGAAGTCCATACAAAAAATTATCTCAAAATAAGATTCTATGAAACTTTTTGAATTACTAGTTTCGGTCAAAAAATCGTAGTATATTATACACAATTTTATACTATTTTCGGTCAAAAAATCAAATTAAATCGAGGATTGTTCGAAATGCTAGGAAACTTTTTAGATCCTTTCTATATGTTACGAGGGAAGGTTATGATGGAAGTCCATGAAAAAATTGTCTCAAAATTAGATTCTACGAAACTTTTTGAATTACTAGTTGCGGTCAGAAAATCATAGTGTATTTTCCACAATTTTATACTATTTTCAGTTAAAAAATCAAATTAAATTTGAGGATTGTTCGAAATGCTACGAAACTTTTCAGATCCTTTCTATATGTTACGAAGGAAGCTAATGATGGAAGTTTATTCAAAAAATTGTCTCAAAATTATATTCTATGAAACTTTTTTTAAATATTTGTTTCGGTTAAAAAATTGTAGTATTGTATACACAATTTTATACTAGTTTTGGTCAAAAAATCAAATTAAATCGAGGATTGTTCGAAATGCTAAGAAACGTTTTAGATCCTTTCTATATGTTACGAGGGAAGGTTATGATGGAAATCATTGCAAAAAATTGTGTCAAAATTAGAATCTATGAAACTTTTTGAAATACTTGTTTCGGTTAAAAAATTGCAGTATATTATCCACAATTTTATACTATTTTCGGTTAAAAAATTCAAATTAAATCTAGGATTGTTTGAAATCCTACAAAACGTTTCAGATCCTTTCTATATGTTACGAGGGAAGGTTAAGATGATAGTCCATTCAAAAAATTGTCTAAAAATTAGATTCTATCAAACTTTTTGAAATACTTGTTTTGGTCAAAAAATTGTAGTATATTATACACAATTTTAAACTAGTTTTGGTTAAAAAATCAAAATAAATCGAGGATTGTTCGAAATTCTACGAAACTTTTTAGATCCTTTCTATATATTACGAGGGAAGGTTATGATGGAAGTCCATACAAAAAATTATCTCAAAATAAGATTCTATGAAACTTTTTGAATTACTAGTTTCGGTCAAAAAATCGTAGTATATTATACACAATTTTATACTATTTTCGGTCAAAAAATCAAATTAAATCGAGGATTGTTCAAAATGCTAGGAAACTTTTTAGATCCTTTCTATATGTTACGAGGGAAGGTTATGATGGAAGTCCATGAAAAAAATTGTCTCAAAATTAGATTCTATGAAACTTTTTGAATTACTAGTTTCGGTCAGAAAATCGTTGTGTATTATCCACAATTTTATACTATTTTCGGTTAAAAAATCAAATTAAATCGAGGATTGTTCGAAATGCTACAAAACTTTTAAGATCATTTCTATATGTTACGAAGGAAGGTTAAGATGATAGTCCATTCAAAAAATTGTCTCAAAATTAGATTCTATCAAACTTTTTGAAATATTGTTTTGGTCAAAAAATTGTAATATATTATACACAATTTTAAACTAGTTTTGGTTAAAAACTCAAAATAAATCGAGGATTGTTCGAAATTCTACGAAACTTTTTAGGTCCTTTCTATATGTTACAAGGGAAGGTTATGATGGAAGTCCATACAAAAAATTATCTCAAAATAAGATTCTATGAAACTTTTTGAATTACTAGTTTCGGTCAAAAAATCGTAGTATATTATACACAATTTTATACTATTTTCGGTCAAAAAATCAAATTAAATCGAGGATTGTTCGAAATGCTAGGAAACTTTTTAGATCCTTTCTATATGTTACGAGGGAAGGTTATGATGGAAGTCCATGAAAAAATTGTCTCAAAATTAGATTCTACGAAACTTTTTGAATTACTAGTTGCGGTCAGAAAATCGTAGTGTATTTTCCACAATTTTATACTATTTTCGGTTAAAAAATCAAATTAAATCGAGGATTGTTCGAAATGCTAGGAAACTTTTTAGATCCTTTCTAAATGTTACGAGGGAAGGTTATGATGGGAGTCCATGAAAAAATTGTCTCAAAATTAGATTCTATTAAACTTTTTGAATTACTAGTTTCGGTCAGAAAATCGTAGTGTATTATCCACAATTTTATACTATTTTCGGTTAAAAAATCAAATTAAATCGAGGATTGTTCGAAATGCTACGAAACTTTTCAGATCAATTCTATTTGTTACGAAGGAAGGTTATGATGGAAGTCCATTCAAAAAATTGTCTCAAAATTAAATTCTATGAAACTTTTTTTAAATATTTGTTTCGGTTAAAAAATTGTAGTATTGTATACACAATTTTATACTAGTTTCGGTCAAAAAATCAAATTAATTCGAGGATTGTTCGAAATGCTAAGAAACGTTTTAGATCCTTTCTATATGTTACGAGGGAAGGTTATGATGGAAGTCATTGCAAAAAATTGTGTCAAAATTAGAATCTATGAAACTTTTTGAAATACTTGTTTCGGTTAAAAAATTGTAGTATATTATCCACAATTTTATACTATTTTCGGTTAAAAAATCAAATTAAATCTAGGATTGTTTGAAATGCTACAAAACGTTTCAGATCCTTTCTATATGTTACGAGGGAAGGTTAAGATGATAGTCCATTCAAAAAATTGTCTAAAAATTAGATTCTATCAAACTTTTTGAAATACTTGTTTTGGTCAAAAAATTGTCTTATATTATACATAATTTTAAACTAGTTTTGGTTAAAAAATCAAAATAAATCGAGGATTGTTCGAAATTCTACGAAACTTTTTAGATCCTTTCTATATGTTACGAGGGAAGGTTATGATGGAAGTCCATACAAAAAATTATCTCAAAATAAGATTCTATCAAACTTTTTGAATTACTAGTTTCGGTCAAAAAATCGTAGTATATTATACACAATTTTATACTATTTTCGGTCAAAAAATCAAATTAAATCGAGGATTGTTCAAAATGCTAGGAAACTTTTTAGATCCTTTCTATATGTTACGAGGGAAGGTTATGATGGAAGTCCATGAAAAAATAGTCTCAAAATTAGATTCTATGAAACTTTTTGAATTACTAGTTTCGGTCAGAAAATCGTAGTGTATTATCCACAATTTTATACTATTTTCGGTTAAAAAATCAAATTAAATCGAGGATTGTTCGAAATGCTACGAAACTTTTCAGATCAATTCTATTTGTTACGAAGGAAGGTTATGATGGAAGTCCATTCAAAAAATTGTCTCAAAATTAAATTCTATGAAACTTTTTTTAAATATTTGTTTCGGTTAAAAAATTGTAGTATTGTATACACAATTTTATACTAGTTTCGGTCAAAAAATCAAATTAATTCGAGGATTGTTCGAAATGCTAAGAAACGTTTTAGATCCTTTCTATATGTTACGAGGGAAGGTTATGATGGAAGTCATTGCAAAAAATTGTGTCAAAATTAGAATCTATGAAACTTTTTGAAATACTTGTTTCGGTTAAAAAATTGTAGTATATTATCCACAATTTTATACTATTTTCGGTTAAAAAATCAAATTAAATCTAGGATTGTTTGAAATGCTACAAAACGTTTCAGATCCTTTCTATATGTTACGAGGGAAGGTTAAGATGATAGTCCATTCAAAAAATTGTCTAAAAATTAGATTCTATCAAACTTTTTGAAATACTTGTTTTGGTCAAAAAATTGTAGTATATTATACACAATTTTAAACTAGTTTTGGTTAAAAAATCAAAATAAATCGAGGATTGTTCGAAATTCTACGAAACTTTTTAGATCCTTTCTATATGTTACGAGGGAAGGTTATGATGGAAGTCCATACAAAAAATTATCTCAAAATAAGATTCTATGAAACTTTTTGAATTACTAGTTTCGGTCAAAAATCGTACTATATTATACACAATTTTATACTATTTTCGGTCAAAAAATCAAATTAAATCGAGGATTGTTCAAAATGCTAGGAAAATTTTTAGATCCTTTCTATATGTTACGAGGGAAGGTTATGATGGAAGTCCATGAAAAAATTGTCTCAAAATTAGATTCTACGAAACTTTTTGAATTACTAGTTTCGGTCAGAAAATCGCAGTGTATTATCCACAATTTTATACTATTTTCGGTTAAAAAATCAAATTAAATTTGAGGATTGTACGAAATGCTACGAAACTTTTCAGATCCTTTCTATATGTTACGAAGGAAGGTTATGATGGAAGTCCATTCAAAAAATTGTCTCAAAATTATATTCTATGAAACTTTTTTTAAATATTTGTTTCGGTTAAAAAATTGTAGTATTGTATACACAATTTTATACTAGTTTCGGTCAAAAAATCAAATTAAATCGAGGATTGTTCGAAATGCTAAGAAACATTTTAGATCCTTTCTATATGTTACGAGGGAAGGTTATGATGGAAGTCATTGCAAAAAATTGTGTCAAAATTAGAATCTATGAAACTTTTTGAAATACTTGTTTCGGTTAAAAAATTGTAGTATATTATCCACAATTTTATACTATTTTCGGTTAAAAAATCAAATTAAATCTAGGATTGTTCGAAATGCTACAAAACGTTTCAGATCCTTTCTATATGTTACGAGGGAAGGTTAAGATGATAGTCCATTCAAAAAATTGTCTCAAAATTAGATTCTATCAAACTTTTTGAAATACTTGTTTTGGTCAAAAAATTGTAGTATATTATACACAATTTTAAACTAGTTTATGTTAAAAAATCAAAATAAATCGAGGATTGTTCGAAATTCTACGAAACTCTTTAGATCCTTTCTATATGTTACGAGGGAAGGTTATGATGGAAGTCCATACAAAAAATTATCTCAAAATAAGATTCTATGAAACTTTTTGAATTACTAGTTTCGGTAAAAAAATCGTAGTATATTATACACAATTTTATACTATTTTCGGTCAAAAAATCAAATTAAATCGAGGATTGTTCGAAATGCTAGGAAACTTTTTAGATCCTTTCTATATGTTACGAGGGAAGGTTATGATGGAAGTCCATGAAAAAATTGTCTCAAAATTAGATTCTATGAAACTTTTTGAATTACTAGTTTCGGTCAGAAAATCGTAGAGTATTATCCACAATTTTATACTATTTTCGGTTAAAAATCAAATTAAATCGAGGATTGTTCGAAATGCAACGAAACATTTTTTAGATCATTTCTATATGTTACGAAGGAAGGTTATGATGGAAGTCCATTCAAAAAATTGTCTCAAAATTAAATTCTATGAAACTTTTTTTAAATATTTGTTTCGGTTAAAAAATTGTAGTATTGTATACAAAATTTTATACTAGTTTCGGTCAAAAAATCAAATTAAATCGAGGATTGTTCAAAATGCTAAGAAACGTTTTAGATCCTTTCTATATGTTACGAGGGAAGGTTATGATGGAAGTCATTGCAAAATATTGTGTCAAAATTAGAATCTATGAAACTTTTTGAAATACTTGTTTCGGTTAAAAAATTGTAGTATATTATCCACAATTTTATACTATTTTCGGTTAAAAAATCAAATTAAATCTAGGATTGTTTGAAATGCTACAAAACGTTTCAGATCCTTTCTATATGTTACGAGGGAAGGTTAAGATGATAGTCCATTCAAAAAATTGTCTCAAAATTAGATTCTATCAAACTTTTTGAAATACTTGTTTTGGTAAAAAAAAATTGTAGTATATTATTCACAATTTTAAACTAGTTTTGGTTAAAAAATCAAAATAAATCGAGGATTGTTCGAAATTCTACGAAACTTTTTAGATCCTTTCTATATGTTACGAGAGAAGGTTATGATGGAAGTCCATACAAAAAATTATCTCAAAATAAGATTCTATGAAACTTTTTGAATTACTAGTTTCGGTCAAAAAATCGTAGTATATTATACACAATTTTATACTATTTTCGGTCAAAAAATCAAATTAAATCGAGGATTGTTCAAAATGCTAGGAAACTTTTTAGATCCTTTCTATATGTTACGAGGGAAGGTTATGATGGAAGTCCATGAAAAAATTGTCTCAAAATTAGATTCTATGAAACTTTTTGAATTACTAGTTTCGGTCAGAAAATCGTTGTGTATTATCCATAATTTTATACTATTTTCGGTTAAAAAATCAAATTAAATCGAGGATTGTTCAAAATGCTACAAAACTTTTCAGATCATTTCTATATGTTACGAAGGAAGGTTAAGATGATAGTCCATTCAAAAAATTGTCTCAAAATTAGATTCTATCAAACTTTTTGAAATATTGTTTTGGTCAAAAAATTGTAATATATTATACACAATTTTAAACTAGTTTTGGTTAAAAACTCAAAATAAATCGAGGATTGTTCGAAATTCTACGAAACTTTTTAGGTCCTTTCTATATGTTACGAGGGAAGGTTATGATGGAAGTCCATCCAAAAATTATCTCAAAATAAGATTCTATGAAACTTTTTGAATTACTAGTTTCGGTCAAAAAATCGTAGTATATTATACACAATTTTATACTATTTTCGGTCAAAAAATCAAATTAAATCGAGGATTGTTCGAAATGCTAGGAAACTTTTTAGATCCTTTCTATATGTTACGAGGGAAGGTTATGATGGAAGTCCATGAAAAAATTGTCTCAAAATTAGATTCTACGAAACTTTTTGAATTACTAGTTTCGGTCAGAAAATCGTAGTGTATTTTCCACAATTTTATACTATTTTCGGTTTTAAAATCAAATTAAATTTGAGGATTGTTCGAAATGCTACGAAACTTTTCAGATCCTTTCTATATGTTACGAAGGAAGGTAATGATGGAAGTCCATTCAAAAAATTGTCTCAAAATTATATTCTATGAAACTTTTTTTAAATATTTGTTTCGGTTAAAAAATTGTAGTATTGTATACACAATTTTATACTAGTTTCGATCAAAAAATCAAATTAAATCGAGGATTGTTCGAAATGCTAAGAAACGTTTTAGATCCTTTCTATATGTTACGAGGGAAGGTTATGATGGAAGTTATTGCAAAAAATTGTGTCAAAATTAGAATCTATGAAACTTTTTGAAATACTTGTTTCGGTTAAAAAATTGTAGTATATTATCCACAATTTTATACTATTTTCGGTTAAAAAATCAAATTAAATCTAGGATTGTTCGAAATGCTACAAAACGTTTCAGATCCTTTCTATATGTTACGAGGGAAGGTTAAGATGATAGTCCATTCAAAAATTTGTCTCAAAATTAGATTCTATCAAACTTTTTGAAATACTTGTTTTGGTCAAAAAATTGTAGTATATTATACACAATTTTAAACTAGTTTATGTTAAAAAATCAAAATAAATCGAGGATTGTTCGAAATTCTACGAAACTCTTTAGATCCTTTTTATATGTTACGAGGGAAGGTTATGATGGAAGTCCATACAAAAAATTATCTCAAAATAAGATTCTATGAAACTTTTTGAATTACTAGTTTCGGTCAAAAAATCGTAGTATATTATACACAATTTTATATTATTTTCGGTCAAAAAATCAAATTAAATCGAGGATTGTTCAAAATGCTAGGAAACTTTTTAGATCCTTTCTATATGTTACGAGGGAAGGTTATGATGGAAGTCCATGAAAAAATAGTCTCAAAATTAGATTCTATGAAACTTTTTGAATTACTAGTTTCGGTCAGAAAATCGTTGTGTATTATCCACAATTTTATACTATTTTCGGTTAAAAAATCAAATTAAATCGAGGATTGTTCGAAATGCTACAAAACTTTTCAGATCATTTCTATATGTTACGAAGGAAGGTTAAGATGATAGTCCATTCAAAAAATTGTCTCAAAATTAGATTCTATCAAACTTTTTGAAATATTGTTTTGGTCAAAAAATTGTAATATATTATACACAATTTTAAACTAGTTTTGGTTAAAAACTCAAAATAAATCGAGGATTGTTCGAAATTCTACGAAACTTTTTAGGTCCTTTCTATATGTTACGAGGGAAGGTTATGATGGAAGTCCATACAAAAAATTATCTCAAAATAAGATTCTATGAAACTTTTTGAATTACTAGTTTCGGTCAAAAAATCGTAGTATATTATACACAATTTTATACTATTTTCGGTCAAAAAATCAAATTCAATCGAGGATTGTTCGAAATGCTAGGAAACTTTTTAGATCCTTTCTATATGTTACGAGGGAAGTTTATGATGGAAGTCCATGAAAAAATTGTCTCAAAATTAGATTCTACGAAACTTTTTGAATTACTAGTTTCGGTCAGAAAATCGTAGTGTATTATCCACAATTTTATATTATTTTCGGTTAAAAAATCAAATTAAATTTGAGGATTGTTCGAAATGCTACGAAACTTTTCAGATCCTTTCTATATGTTACGAAGGAAGGTTATGATGGAAGTCAATTCAAAAAATTGTCTCAAAATTAAATTCTATGAAACTTTTTTTAAATATTTGTTTCGGTTAAAATATTGTAGTATTGTATACACCATTTTATACTATTTTCGGTCAAAAAATCAAATTAAATCGAGGATTGTTCGAAATGCTAGGAAACATATTAGATCATTTCTATATGTTACGAGGGAAGGTTATGATGGAAGTCCATGAAAAAATTGTCTCAAAATTAGATTCTATGAAACTTTATGAATTACTAGTTTCGGTCAGAAAATCGTAGTGTATTATCCACAATTTTATACTATTTTCGGTTAAAAAATCAAATTAAATCGAAGATTGTTCGAAATGCTACGAAACTTTTCAGATCATTTCTATATGTTACGAAGGAAGGTTAAGATGATAGTCCATTCAAAAAATTGTCTCAAAATTAGATTCTATCAAACTTTTTGAAATACATGTTTTGGTCAAAAAATTGTAGTATATTATACCAAATTTTAAACTAGTTTTGGTTAAAAACACAAAATAAATCGAGGATTGTTCGAAATTCTACGAAACTTTTTAGATCCTTTCTATATGTTACGAGGGAAGGTTATGATGGAAGTCCATACAAAAAATTATCTCAAAATAAGATTCTATGAAACTTTTTGAATTACTAGTTTCGGTCAAAAAATCGTAGTATATTATACACAATTTTATACTATTTTCGGTCAAAAAATCAAATTCAATCGAGGATTGTTCGAAATGCTAGGAAACTTTTTAGATCCTTTCTATATGTTACGAGGGAAGTTTATGATGGAAGTCCATGAAAAAATTGTCTCAAAATTAGATTCTACGAAACTTTTTGAATTACTAGTTTCGGTCAGAAAATCGTAGTGTATTATCCACAATTTTATATTATTTTCGGTTAAAAAATCAAATTAAATTTGAGGATTGTTCGAAATGCTACGAAACTTTTCAGATCCTTTCTATATGTTACGAAGGAAGGTTATGATGGAAGTCAATTCAAAAAATTGTCTCAAAATTAAATTCTATGAAACTTTTTTTAAATATTTGTTTCGGTTAAAAAATTGTAGTATTGTATACACCATTTTATACTATTTTCGGTCAAAAAATCAAATTAAATCGAGGATTGTTCGAAATGCTAGGAAACTTATTAGATCCTTTCTATATGTTACGAGGGAAGGTTATGATGGAAGTCCATGAAAAAATTGTCTCAAAATTAGATTCTATGAAACTTTTTGAATTACTAGTTTCGGTCAGAAAATCGTAGTGTATTATCCACAATTTTATACTATTTTCGGTTAAAAAATCAAATTAAATCGAAGATTGTTCGAAATGCTACGAAACTTTTCAGATCATTTCTATATGTTACGAAGGAAGGTTAAGATGATAGTCCATTCAAAAAATTGTCTCAAAATTAGATTCTATCAAACTTTTTGAAATACATGTTTTGGTCAAAAAATTGTAGTATATTATACCAAATTTTAAACTAGTTTTGGTTAAAAACACAAAATAAATCGAGGATTGTTCGAAATTCTACGAAACTTTTTAGATCCTTTCTATATGTTACGAGGGAAGGTTATGATGGAAGTCCATACAAAAAATTATCTCAAAATAAGATTCTATGAAACTTTTTGAATTACTAGTTTCGGTCAAAAAATCGTAGTATATTATACACAATTGTATACTATTTTCGGTCAAAAAATCAAATTCAATCGAGGATTGTTCGAAATGCTAGGAAACTTTTTAGATCCTTTCTATATGTTACGATGGAAGTTTATGATGGAAGTCCATGAAAAAATTGTCTCAAAATTAGATTCTACGAAACTTTTTGAATTACTAGTTTCGGTCAGAAAATCGTAGTGTATTATCCACAATTTTATATTATTTTCGGTTAAAAAATCAAATTAAATTTGAGGATTGTTCGAAATGCTACGAAACTTTTCAGATCCTTTCTATATGTTACGAAGGAAGGTTATGATGGAAGTCAATTCAAAAAATTGTCTCAAAATTAAATTCTATGAAACTTTTTTTAAATATTTGTTTCGGTTAAAAAATTGTAGTATTGTATACACCATTTTATACTATTTTCGGTCAAAAAATCAAATTAAATCGAGGATTGTTCGAAATGCTAGGAAACTTATTAGATCCTTTCTATATGTTACGAGGGAAGGTTATGATGGAAGTCCATGAAAAAATTGTCTCAAAATTAGATTCTATGAAACTTTTTGAATTACTAGTTTCGGTCAGAAAATCGTAGTGTATTATCCACAGTTTTATACTATTTTCGGTTAAAAAATCAAATTAAATCGAAGATTGTTCGAAATGCTACGAAACTTTTCAGATCATTTCTATATGTTACGAAGGAAGGTTAAGATGATAGTCCATTCAAAAAATTGTCTCAAAATTAGATTCTATCAAACTTTTTGAAATACATGTTTTGGTCAAAAAATTGTAGTATATTATACCAAATTTTAAACTAGTTTTGGTTAAAAACACAAAATAAATCGAGGATTGTTCGAAATTCTACGAAACTTTTTAGATCCTTTCTATATGTTACGAGGGAAGGTTATGATGGAAGTCCATACAAAAAATTATCTCAAAATAAGATTCTATGAAACTTTTTGAATTACTAGTTTCGGTCAAAAAATCGTAGTATATTATACACAATTTTATACTATTTTCGGTCAAAAAATCAAATTCAATCGAGGATTGTTCGAAATGCTAGGAAACTTTTTAGATCCTTTCTATATGTTACGAGGGAAGTTTATGATGGAAGTCCATGAAAAAATTGTCTCAAAATTAGATTCTACGAAACTTTTTGAATTACTAGTTTCGGTCAGAAAATCGTAGTGTATTATCCACAATTTTATATTATTTTCGGTTAAAAAATCAAATTAAATTTGAGGATTGTTCGAAATGCTACGAAACTTTTCAGATCCTTTCTATATGTTACGAAGGAAGGTTATGATGGAAGTCAATTCAAAAAATTGTCTCAAAATTAAATTCTATGAAACTTTTTTTAAATATTTGTTTCGGTTAAAAAATTGTAGTATTGTATACACCATTTTATACAATTTTCGGTCAAAAAATCAAATTAAATCGAGGATTGTTCGAAATGCTAGGAAACTTATTAGATCCTTTCTATATGTTACGAGGGAAGGTTATGATGGAAGTCCATGAAAAAATTGTCTCAAAATTAGATTCTATGAAACTTTTTGAATTACTAGTTTCGGTCAGAAAATCGTAGTGTATTATCCACAGTTTTATACTATTTTCGGTTAAAAAATCAAATTAAATCGAAGATTGTTCGAAATGCTACGAAACTTTTCAGATCATTTCTATATGTTACGAAGGAAGGTTAAGATGATAGTCCATTCAAAAAATTGTCTCAAAATTAGATTCTATCAAACTTTTTGAAATACATGTTTTGGTCAAAAAATTGTAGTATATTATACCAAATTTTAAACTAGTTTTGGTTAAAAACACAAAATAAATCGAGGATTGTTCGAAATTCTACGAAACTTTTTAGATCCTTTCTATATGTTACGAGGGAAGGTTATGATGGAAGTCCATACAAAAAATTATATCAAAATAAGATTCTATGAAACTTTTTGAATTACTAGTTTCGGTCAAAAAATCGTAGTATATTATACACAATTGTATACTATTTTCGGTCAAAAAATCAAATTCAATCGAGGATTGTTCGAAATGCTAGGAAACTTTTTAGATCCTTTCTATATGTTACGAGGGAAGTTTATGATGGAAGTCCATGAAAAAATTGTCTCAAAATTAGATTCTACGAAACTTTTTGAATTACTAGTTTCGGTCAGAAAATCGTAGTGTATTATCCACAATTTTATATTATTTTCGGTTAAAAAATCAAATTAAATTTGAGGATTGTTCGAAATGCTACGAAACTTTTCAGATCCTTTCTATATGTTACGAAGGAAGGTTATGATGGAAGTCAATTCAAAAAATTGTCTCAAAATTAAATTCTATGAAACTTTTTTTAAATATTTGTTTCGGTTAAAAAATTGTAGTATTGTATACACCATTTTATACTATTTTCGGTCAAAAAATCAAATTAAATCGAGGATTGTTCGAAATGCTAGGAAACGTTTTAGATCCTTTCTATATGTTACGAGGGAAGGTTATGATGGAAGTCATTGCAAAAAATTGTGTCAAAATTAGAATCTATGAAACTTTTTGAAATACTTGTTTCGGTTAAAAAATTGTAGTATATTATCCACAGTTTTATACTATTTTCGGTTAAAAAATCAAATTAAATCTAGGATTGTTCGAAATGCTACAAAACGTTTCAGATCCTTTCTATATGTTACGAGGGAAGGTTAATATGATAGTCCATTCAAAAAATTGTCTCAAAATTAGATTCTATCAAACTTTTTGAAATACTTGTTTTGGTCAAAAAATTGTAGTATATTATACACAATTTTAAACTAGTTTATGTTAAAAAATAAAATAAATCGAGGATTGTTCGAAATTCTACGAAACTCTTTAGATCCTTTCTATATGTTACGAGGGAAGGTTATGATGGAAGTCCATACAAAAAATTATCTCAAAATAAGATTCTATGAAACTTTTTGAATTACTAGTTTCGGTAAAAAAATCGTAGTATATTATACACAATTTTATACTATTTTCGGTCAAAAAATCAAATTAAATCGAGGATTGTTCGAAATGCTAGGAAACTTTTTAGATCCTTTCTATATGTTACGAGGGAAGGTTATGATGGAAGTCCATGAAAAAATTGTCTCAAAATTAGATTCTATGAAACTTTTTGAATTACTAGTTTCGGTCAGAAAATCGTAGTGTATTATCCACAATTTTATACTATTTTCGGTTAAAAAATCAAATTAAATCGAGGATTGTTCGAAATGCTACGAAACTTTTCAGATCATTTCTATATGTTACGAAGGAAGGTTTTGATGGAAGTCCATTCAAAAAATTGTCTCAAAATTAGATTCTATGAAACTTTTTTTAAATATTTGTTTCGGTTAAAAAATTGTAGTATATTATACACAATTTTATACTAGTTTCGGTCAAAAAATCAAATTAAATCGAGGATTGTTCGAAATGCTAAGAAACGTTTTAGATCCTTTCTATATGTTACGAGGGAAGGTTATGATGGAAGTCATTGCAAAATATTGTGTCATAATTAGAATCTATGAAACTTTTTGAAATACTTGTTTTTCGGTTAAAAAATTGTAGTATATTATCCACAATTTTATACTATTTTCGGTTAAAAAATCAAATTAAATCTAGGATTGTTTGAAATGCTACAAAACGTTTCAGATCCTTTCTATATGTTACGAGGGAAGGTTAAGATGATAGTCCATTCAAAAAACTGTCTCAAAATTAGATTCTATCAAACTTTTTGAAATACTTGTTTTGGTAAAAAAATTGTAGTATATTATACACAATTTTAAACTAGTTTTGGTTAAAAAATCAAAATAAATCGAGGATTGTTCGAAATTCTACGAAACTTTTTAGATCCTTTCTATATGTTACGAGAGAAGGTTATGATGGAAGTCCATACAAAAAATTATCTCAAAATAAGATTCTATGAAACTTTTTGAATTACTAGTTTCGGTCAAAAAATCGTAGTATATTATACACAATTTTATACTATTTTCGGTCAAAAAATCAAATTAAATCGAGGATTGTTCAAAATGCTAGGAAACTTTTTAGATCCTTTCTATATGTTACGAGGGAAGGTTATGATGGAAGTCCATGAAAAAATTGTCTCAAAATTAGATTCTAAGAAACTTTTTGAATTACTAGTTTCGGTCAGAAAATCGTTGTGTATTATCCACAATTTTATACTATTTTCGGTTAAAAAATCAAATTAAATCGAGGATTGTTCGAAATGCTACAAAACTATTCAGATCATTTCTATATGTTACGAAGGAAGGTTAAGATGATAGTCAATTCAAAAAATTGTCTCAAAATTAAATTCTATGAAACTTTTTTTAAATATTTGTTTCGGTTAAAAAATTGTAGTATTGTATACACCATTTTATACTATTTTCGGTCAAAAAATCAAATTAAATCGAGGATTGTTCGAAATGCTAGGAAACGTTTTAGATCCTTTCTATATGTTACGAGGGAAGGTTATGATGGAAGTCATTGCAAAAAATTGTGTCAAAATTAGAATCTATGAAACTTTTTGAAATACTTGTTTCGGTTAAAAAATTATAGTATATTATCCACAGTTTTATACTATTTTCGGTTAAAAAATCAAATTAAATCTAGGATTGTTCGAAATGCTACAAAACGTTTCAGATCCTTTCTATATGTTACGAGGGAAGGTTAATATGATAGTCCATTCAAAAAATTGTCTCAAAATTAGATTCTATCAAACTTTTTGAAATACTTGTTTTGGTCAAAAAATTGTAGTATATTATACACAATTTTAAACTAGTTTATGTTAAAAAATAAAATAAATCGAGGATTGTTCGAAATTCTACGAAACTCTTTAGATCCTTTCTATATGTTACGAGGGAAGGTTATGATGGAAGTCCATACAAAAAATTATCTCAAAATAAGATTCTATGAAACTTTTTGAATTACTAGTTTCGGTAAAAAAATCGTAGTATATTATACACAATTTTATACTATTTTCGGTCAAAAAATCAAATTAAATCGAGGATTGTTCGAAATGCTAGGAAACTTTTTAGATCCTTTCTATATGTTACGAGGGAAGGTTATGATGGAAGTCCATGAAAAAATTGTCTCAAAATTAGATTCTATGAAACTTTTTGAATTACTAGTTTCGGTCAGAAAATCGTAGTGTATTATCCACAATTTTATACTATTTTCGGTTAAAAAATCAAATTAAATCGAGGATTGTTCGAAATGCTACGAAACTTTTCAGATCATTTCTATATGTTACGAAGGAAGGTTTTGATGGAAGTCCATTCAAAAAATTGTCTCAAAATTAGATTCTATGAAACTTTTTTTAAATATTTGTTTCGGTTAAAAAATTGTAGTATATTATACACAATTTTATACTAGTTTCGGTCAAAAAATCAAATTAAATCGAGGATTGTTCGAAATGCTAAGAAACGTTTTAGATCCTTTCTATATGTTACGAGGGAAGGTTATGATGGAAGTCATTGCAAAATATTGTGTCATAATTAGAATCTATGAAACTTTTTGAAATACTTGTTTTTCGGTTAAAAAATTGTAGTATATTATCCACAATTTTATACTATTTTCGGTTAAAAAATCAAATTAAATCTAGGATTGTTTGAAATGCTACAAAACGTTTCAGATCCTTTCTATATGTTACGAGGGAAGGTTAAGATGATAGTCCATTCAAAAAACTGTCTCAAAATTAGATTCTATCAAACTTTTTGAAATACTTGTTTTGGTAAAAAAATTGTAGTATATTATACACAATTTTAAACTAGTTTTGGTTAAAAAATCAAAATAAATCGAGGATTGTTCGAAATTCTACGAAACTTTTTAGATCCTTTCTATATGTTACGAGAGAAGGTTATGATGGAAGTCCATACAAAAAATTATCTCAAAATAAGATTCTATGAAACTTTTTGAATTACTAGTTTCGGTCAAAAAATCGTAGTATATTATACACAATTTTATACTATTTTCGGTCAAAAAATCAAATTAAATCGAGGATTGTTCAAAATGCTAGGAAACTTTTTAGATCCTTTCTATATGTTACGAGGGAAGGTTATGATGGAAGTCCATGAAAAAATTGTCTCAAAATTAGATTCTAAGAAACTTTTTGAATTACTAGTTTCGGTCAGAAAATCGTTGTGTATTATCCACAATTTTATACTATTTTCGGTTAAAAAATCAAATTAAATCGAGGATTGTTCGAAATGCTACAAAACTATTCAGATCATTTCTATATGTTACGAAGGAAGGTTAAGATGATAGTCCATTCAAAAAATTGTCTCAAAATTAGATTCTATCAAACTTTTTGAAATATTGTTTTGGTCAAAAAATTGTAATATATTATACACAATTTTAAACTAGTTTTGGTTAAAAACTCAAAATAAATCGAGGATTGTTCGAAATTCTACGAAACTTTTTAGGTCCTTTCTATATGTTACGAGGGAAGGTTATTATGGAAGTCCATACAAAAAATTATCTCAAAATAAGATTCTATGAAACTTTTTGAATTACTAGTTTCGGTCAAAAAATCGTAGTATATTATACACAATTTTATACTATTTTCGGTCAAAAAATCAAATTAAATCGAGGATTGTTCGAAATGCTAGGAAACTTTTTAGATCCTTTCTATATGTTACGAGGGAAGGTTATGATGGAAGTCCATGAAAAAATTGTCTCAAAATTAGATTCTACGAAACTTTTTGAATTACTAGTTTCGGTCAGAAAATCGTAGTGTATTATCCACAATTTTATACTATTTTTGGTTAAAAAATCAAATTAAATTTGAGGATTGTTCGAAATGCTACGAAACTTTTCAGATCCTTTCTATGTTACGAAGGAAGGTTATGATGGAAGTCAATTCAAAAAATTGTCTCAAAATTAAATTCTATGAAACTTTTTTTAAATATTTGTTTCGGTTAAAAAATTGTAGTATTGTATACACAATTTTATACTATTTTCGGTCAAAAAATCAAATTAAATCGAGTATTGTTCGAAATGCTAGGAAACTTTTTAGATACTTTCTATATGTTACGAGGGAAGGTTATGATGGAAGTCCATGAAAAAATTGTCTCAAAATTAGATTCTATGAAACTTTTTGAATTACTAGTTTCGGTCAGAAAATCGTAGTGTATTATCCACAATTTTATACTATTTTCGGTTAAAAAATCAAATTAAAACGAAGATTGTTCGAAATGCTACGAAACTTTTCAGATCATTTCTATATGTTACGAAGGAAGGTTAAGATGATAGTCCATTCAAAAAATTGTCTCAAAATTAGATTCTATCAAACTTTTTGAAATACATGTTTTGGTCAAAAAATTGTAGTATATTATACCCAATTTTAAACTAGTTTTGGTTAAAAACTCAAAATAAATCGAGGATTGTTCGAAATTCTACGAAACTTTTTAGATCCTTTCTATATGTTACGAGGGAAGGTTATGATGGAAGTCCATACAAAAAATTATCTCAAAATAAGATTCTATGAAACTTTTTGAATTACTAGTTTCGGTCAAAAAATCGTAGTATATTATACACAATTTTATACTATTTTCGGTCAAAAAATCAAATTAAATCGAGGATTGTTCGAAATGCTAGGAAACTTTTTAGATCCTTTCTATATGTTACGAGGGAAGGTTATGATGGAAGTCCATGAAAAAATTGTCTCAAAATTAGATTCTACGAAACTTTTTGAATTACTAGTTTCGGTCAGAAAATCGTAGTGTATTATCCACAATTTTATACTATTTTTGGTTAAAAAATCAAATTAAATTTGAGGATTGTTCGAAATGCTACGAAACTTTTCAGATCCTTTCTATGTTACGAAGGAAGGTTATGATGGAAGTCAATTCAAAAAATTGTCTCAAAATTAAATTCTATGAAACTTTTTTTAAATATTTGTTTCGGTTAAAAAATTGTAGTATTGTATACACAATTTTATACTATTTTCGGTCAAAAAATCAAATTAAATCGAGTATTGTTCGAAATGCTAGGAAACTTTTTAGATACTTTCTATATGTTACGAGGGAAGGTTATGATGGAAGTCCATGAAAAAATTGTCTCAAAATTAGATTCTATGAAACTTTTTGAATTACTAGTTTCGGTCAGAAAATCGTAGTGTATTATCCACAATTTTATACTATTTTCGGTTAAAAAATCAAATTAAAACGAAGATTGTTCGAAATGCTACGAAACTTTTCAGATCATTTCTATATGTTACGAAGGAAGGTTAAGATGATAGTCCATTCAAAAAATTGTCTCAAAATTAGATTCTATCAAACTTTTTGAAATACATGTTTTGGTCAAAAAATTGTAGTATATTATACCCAATTTTAAACTAGTTTTGGTTAAAAACTCAAAATAAATCGAGGATTGTTCGAAATTCTACGAAACTTTTTAGATCCTTTCTATATGTTACGAGGGAAGGTTATGATGGAAGTCCATACAAAAAATTATCTCAAAATAAGATTCTATGAAACTTTTTGAATTACTAGTTTCGGTCAAAAAATCGTAGTATATTATACACAATTTTATACTATTTTCGGTCAAAAAATCAAATTAAATCGAGGATTGTTCGAAATGCTAGGAAACTTTTTAGATCCTTTCTATATGTTACGAGGGAAGGTTATGAGGGAAGTCCATGAAAAAATTGTCTCAAAATTAGATTCTACGAAACTTTTTGAATTACTAGTTTCTGTCCGAAAATCGTATTGTATTATCCACAATTTTATACTATTTTCGGTTAAAAAATCAAATTAAATCGAGAATTGTTCGAAATGCTACGAAACTTTTCAGATCCTTTCTATATGTTACGACGGAAGGTTATGATGGAAGTCCATTCAAAAAATTGTCTCAAAATTAAATTCAATGACACTTTTTTTAAATATTTGTTTCAGTTAAAAAATTGTAGTATTGTATACACAATTTTATACTAGTTTCGATCAAAAAATCAAATTAAATCGAGGATTGTTTGAAATGCTAAGAAACGTTTTAGATCCTTTCTATATGTTACGAGGGAAGGTTATGAAGGAAGTCATTGCAAAAAATTGTGTCAAAATTAGAATCTATGAAACTTTTTGAAATACTTGTTTCGGTTAAAAAATTGTAGTATATTATCCACAATTTTATACTATTTTCGGTTAAAAAATCAAATTAAATCTAGGATTGTTCGAAATGCTACAAAACGTTTCAGATCCTTTCTATATGTTACGAGGGAAGGTTAAGATGATAGTCCATTCAAAAAATTGTCTCAAAATTAGATTCTATCAAACTTTTTGAAATACTTGTTTTGGTCAAAAAATTGTAGTATATTATACACAATTTTAAAGTAGTTTATGTTAAAAAATCAAAATAAATCGAGGATTGTTCGAAATTCTACGAAACTCTTTAGATCCTTTCTATATTTTACGAGGGAAGGTTATGATGGAAGTCCATACAAAAAATTAGCTCAAAATAAGATTCTAGGAAACTTTTTGAATTACTAGTTTCGGTCAAAAAATCGTAGTATATTATACACAATTTTATACTATTTTCGGTCAAAAAATCAAATTAAATCGAGGATTGTTCGAAATGCTAGGAAACTTTTTAGATCCTTTCTATATGTTACGAGGGAAGGTTATGATGGAAGTCCATGAAAAAATTGTCTCAAAATTAGATTCTATGAAACTTTTTGAATTACTAGTTTCGGTCAGAAAATCGTAGTGTATTATCCACAATTTTAAACTATTTTCGGTTAAAAAATCAAATTAAATCGAGGATTGTTCGAAATGCTACGAAACTTTTCAGATCATTTCTATATGTTACGAAGGAAGGTTATGATGGAAGTCCATTCAAAAAATTGTCTCAAAATTAAATTCTATGAAACTTTTTTTAAATATTTGTTTCGGTTAAAAAATTGTAGTATTGTATACACAATTTTATACTAGTTTCGATCAAAAAATCAAATTAAATCGAGGATTGTTCGAAATGCTAAGAAACGTTTTAGATCCTTTCTATATGTTACGAGGGAAGGTTATGATGGAAGTCATTGCAAAAATTTGTGTCAAAATTAGAATCTATGATACCTTTTGAAATACTTGTTTCGGTTAAAAAATTGTAGTATATTATCCACAATTTTATACTATTTTCGGTTAAAAAATCAAATTAAATCTAGGATTGTTTGAAATGCTACAAAACGTTTCAGATCCTTTCTATATGTTACGAGGGAAGGTTAAGATGATAGTCCATTCAAAAAATTGTCTCAAAATTAGATTCTATCAAACTTTTTGAAATACATGTTTTGGTCAAAAAATTGTAGTATATTATACCCAATTTTAAACTAGTTTTGGTTAAAAACTCAAAATAAATCGAGGATTGTTCGAAATTCTACGAAACTTTTTAGATCCTTTCTATATGTTACGAGGGAAGGTTATGATGGAAGTCCATACAAAAAATTATCTCAAAATAAGATTCTATGAAACTTTTTGAATTACTAGTTTCGGTCAAAAAATCGTAGTATATTATACACAATTTTATACTATTTTCGGTCAAAAAATCAAATTAAATCGAGGATTGTTCGAAATGCTAGGAAACTTTTTAGATCCTTTCTATATGTTACGAGGGAAGGTTATGAGGGAAGTCCATGAAAAAATTGTCTCAAAATTAGATTCTACGAAACTTTTTGAATTACTAGTTTCTGTCCGAAAATCGTAGTGTATTATCCACAATTTTATACTATTTTCGGTTAAAAAATCAAATTAAATCGAGAATTGTTCGAAATGCTACGAAACTTTTCAGATCCTTTCTATATGTTACGAAGGAAGGTTATGATGGAAGTCCATTCAAAAAATTGTCTCAAAATTAAATTCAATGACACTTTTTTTAAATATTTGTTTCAGTTAAAAAATTGTAGTATTGTATACACAATTTTATACTAGTTTCGATCAAAAAATCAAATTAAATCGAGGATTGTTTGAAATGCTAAGAAACGTTTTAGATCCTTTCTATATGTTACGAGGGAAGGTTATGAAGGAAGTCATTGCAAAAAATTGTGTCAAAATTAGAATCTATGAAACTTTTTGAAATACTTGTTTCGGTTAAAAAATTGTAGTATATTATCCACAATTTTATACTATTTTCGGTTAAAAAATCAAATTAAATCTAGGATTGTTCGAAATGCTACAAAACGTTTCAGATCCTTTCTATATGTTACGAGGGAAGGTTAAGATGATAGTCCATTCAAAAAATTGTCTCAAAATTAGATTCTATCAAACTTTTTGAAATACTTGTTTTGGTCAAAAAATTGTAGTATATTATACACAATTTTAAAGTAGTTTATGTTAAAAAATCAAAATAAATCGAGGATTGTTCGAAATTCTACGAAACTCTTTAGATCCTTTCTATATTTTACGAGGGAAGGTTATGATGGAAGTCCATACAAAAAATTAGCTCAAAATAAGATTCTAGGAAACTTTTTGAATTACTAGTTTCGGTCAAAAAATCGTAGTATATTATACACAATTTTATACTATTTTCGGTCAAAAAATCAAATTAAATCGAGGATTGTTCGAAATGCTAGGAAACTTTTTAGATCCTTTCTATATGTTACGAGGGAAGGTTATGATGGAAGTCCATGAAAAAATTGTCTCAAAATTAGATTCTATGAAACTTTTTGAATTACTAGTTTTGGTCAGAAAATCGTAGTGTATTATCCACAATTTTATACTATTTTCGGTTAAAAAATCAAATTAAATCGAGGATTGTTCGAAATGCTACGAAACTTTTCAGATCATTTCTATATGTTACGAAGGAAGGTTATGATGGAAGTCCATTCAAAAAATTGTCTCAAAATTAAATTCTATGAAACTTTTTTTAAATATTTGTTTCGGTTAAAAAATTGTAGTATTGTATACACAATTTTATACTAGTTTCGATCAAAAAATCAAATTAAATCGAGGATTGTTCGAAATGCTAAGAAACGTTTTAGATCCTTTCTATATGTTACGAGGGAAGGTTATGATGGAAGTCATTGCAAAAATTTGTGTCAAAATTATAATCTATGAAACTTTTTGAAATACTTGTTTCGGTTAAAAAATTGTAGTATATTATCCACAATTTTATACTATTTTCGGTTAAAAAATCAAATTAAATCTAGGATTGTTTGAAATGCTACAAAACGTTTCAGATCCTTTCTATATGTTACGAGGGAAGGTTAAGATGATAGTCCATTCAAAAAATTGTCTCAAAATTAGATTCTATCAAACTTTTTGAAATACTTGTTTTGGTCAAAAAATTGTAGTATATTATACACAATTTTAAACTAGTTTATGTTAAAAAATCAAAATAAATAGAGGATTGTTCGAAATTCTACAAAACTCTTTAGATCCTTTCTATATGTTACGAGGGAAGGTTATGATGGAAGTCCATACAAAAATTATCTCAAAATAAGATTCTATGAAACTTTTTGAATTACTAGTTTCGGTCAAAAAATCGTAGTATATTATACACAATTTTATACTATTTTCGGTCAAAAAATCAAATTAAATCGAGGATTGTTCGAAATGCTAGGAAACTTTTTAGATCCTTTCTATATGTTACGAGGGAAGGTTATGATGGAAGTCCATGAAAAAATTGTCTCAAAATTAGATTCTATGAAACTTTTTGAATTACTAGTTTCGGTCAGAAAATCGTAGTGTATTATCCATAATTTTATACTATTTTCGGTTAAAAAATCAAATTAAATCGAAGATTGTTCGAAATGCTACGAAACTTTCAGATCATTTCTATATGTTACGAAGGAAGGTTAAGATGATAGTCCATTCAAAAAATTGTCTCAAAATTAGATTCTATCAAAATTTTTGAAATACTTGTTTTGGTCAAAAAATTGTAGTATATTATACACAATTTTAAACTAGTTTTGGTTAAAAACTCAAAATAAATCGAGGATTGTTCGAAATTCTACGAAACTTTTTAGATCCTTTCTATATGTTACGAGGGAAGGTTATGATGGAAGTCCATACAAAAAATTATCTCAAAATAAGATTCTATGAAACTTTTTGAATTACTAGTTTCGGTCAAAAAATCGTAGTATATTATACACAATTTTATACTATTTTCGGTCAAAAAATCAAATTAAATCGAGGATTGTTCGAAATGCTAGGAAACTTTTTAGATCCTTTCTATATGTTACGAGGGAAGGTTATGATGGAAGTCCATGAAAAAATTGTCTCAAAATTAGATTCTATGAAACTTTTTGAATTACTAGTTTCGGTCAGAAAATCGTAGTGTATTATCCACAATTTTATACTATTTTCGGTTAAAAAATCAAATTAAATCGAGGATTGTTCGAAATGCTACGAAACTTTTCAGATCATTTCTATATGTTACGAAGGAAGGTTATGATGGAAGTCAATTCAAAAAATTGTATCAATATTAAATTCTATGAAACTTTTTTTAAATATTTGTTTCGGTTAAAAAATTGTAGTATTGTATACACAATTTTATACTAGTTTCGGTCAAAAAATCAAATTAAATCGAGGATTGTTCGAAATGCTAAGAAACGTTTTAGATCCTTTCTATATGTTACGAGGGAAGGTTATGATGGAAGTCATTGCAAAAAATTGTGTCAAAATTAGAATCTATGAAACTTTTTGAAATACTTGTTTCGGTTAAAAAATTGTAGTATATTATCCACAATTTTATACTATTTTCGGTTAAAAAATCAAATTAAATCTAGGATTGTTCGAAATGCTACAAAACGTTTCAGATCCTTTCTATATGTTACGAGGGAAGGTTAAGATTATAGTCCATTCAAAAAATTGTCTCAAAATTAGATTCTATCAAACTTTTTGAAATACTTGTTTTGGTCAAAAAATTGTAGTATATTATACACAATTTTAAACTAGTTTATGTTAAAAAATCAAAATAAATAGAGGATTGTTCGAAATTCTACTAAACTCTTTAGATCCTTTCTATATGTTACGAGGGAAGGTTATGATGGAAGTCCATACAAAAATTATCTCAAAATAAGATTCTATGAAACTTTTTGAATTACTAGTTTCAGTCAAAAAATCGTAGTATATTATACACAATTTTATACTATTTTCGGTCAAAAAATCAAATTAAATCGAGGATTGTTCGAAATGCTAGGAAACTTTTTAGATCCTTTCTATATGTTACGAGAGAAGGTTATGATGGAAGTCCATGAAAAAATTGTCTCAAAATTAGATTCTATGAAACTTTTTGAATTACTAGTTTCGGTCAGAAAATCGTAGTGTATTATCCACAATTTTATACTATTTTCGGTTAAAAAATCAAATTAAATCGAAGATTGTTCGAAATGCTACGAAACTTTTCAGATCATTTCTATATGTTACGAAGGAAGGTTAAGATGATAGTCCATTCAAAAAATTGTCTCAAAATTAGATTCTATCAAAATTTTTGAAATACTTGTTTTGGTCAAAAAATTGTAGTATATTATACACAATTTTAAACTAGTTTTGGTTAAAAACTCAAAATAAATCGAGGATTGTTCGAAATTCTACGAAACTTTTTAGATCCTTTCTATATGTTACGAGGGAAGGTTATGATGGAAGTCCATACAAAAATTTATCTCAAAATAAGATTCTATGAAACTTTTTGAATTACTAGTTTCGGTCAAAAAATCGTAGTACATTATACACAATTTTATACTATTTTCGGTCAAAAAATCAAATTAAATCGAGGATTGATCGAAATGCTAGGAAACTTTTTAGATCCTTTCTATATGTTACGAGGGAAGGTTATGATGGAAGTCCATGAAAAAATTGTCTCAAAATTAGATTCTATGAAACTTTTTGAATTACTAGTTTCGGTCAGAAAATCGTAGTGTATTATCCACAATTTTATACTATTTTCGGTTAAAAAATCAAATTAAATCGAGGATTGTTCGAAATGCTACGAAACTTTTCAGATCATTTCTATATGTTACGAAGGAAGGTTATGATGGAAGTCAATTCAAAAAATTGTATCAATATTAAATTCTATGAAACTTTTTTTAAATATTTGTTTCGGTTAAAAAATTGTAGTATTATATACACAATTTTATACTAGTTTCGGTCAAAAAATCAAATTAAATCGAGGATTGTTCGAAATGCTAAGAAACGTTTTAGATCCTTTCTATATGTTACGAGGGAAGGTTATGATGGAAGTCATTGCAAAAAATTGTGTCAAAATTAGAATCTATGAAACTTTTTGAAATACTTGTTTCGGTTAAAAAATTGTAGTATATTATCCACAATTTTATACTATTTTCGGTTAAAAAATCAAATTAAATCTAGGATTGTTCGAAATGCTACAAAACGTTTCAGATCCTTTCTATATGTTACGAGGGAAGGTTAAGATTATAGTCCATTCAAAAAATTGTCTCAAAATTAGATTCTATCAAACTTTTTGAAATACTTGTTTTGGTCAAAAAATTGTAGTATATTATACACAATTTTAAACTAGTTTATGTTAAAAAATCAAAATAAATAGAGGATTGTTCGAAATTCTACTAAACTCTTTAGATCCTTTCTATATGTTACGAGGGAAGGTTATGATGGAAGTCCATACAAAAATTATCTCAAAATAAGATTCTATGAAACTTTTTGAATTACTAGTTTCAGTCAAAAAATCGTAGTATATTATACACAATTTTATACTATTTTCGGTCAAAAAATCAAATTAAATCGAGGATTGTTCGAAATGCTAGGAAACTTTTTAGATCCTTTCTATATGTTACGAGAGAAGGTTATGATGGAAGTCCATGAAAAAATTGTCTCAAAATTAGATTCTATGAAACTTTTTGAATTACTAGTTTCGGTCAGAAAATCGTAGTGTATTATCCACAATTTTATACTATTTTCGGTTAAAAAATCAAATTAAATCGAAGATTGTTCGAAATGCTACGAAACTTTTCAGATCATTTCTATATGTTACGAAGGAAGGTTAAGATGATAGTCCATTCAAAAAATTGTCTCAAAATTAGATTCTATCAAAATTTTTGAAATACTTGTTTTGGTCAAAAAATTGTAGTATATTATACACAATTTTAAACTAGTTTTGGTTAAAAACTCAAAATAAATCGAGGATTGTTCGAAATTCTACGAAACTTTTTAGATCCTTTCTATATGTTACGAGGGAAGGTTATGATGGAAGTCCATACAAAAATTTATCTCAAAATAAGATTCTATGAAACTTTTTGAATTACTAGTTTCGGTCAAAAAATCGTAGTACATTATACACAATTTTATACTATTTTCGGTCAAAAAATCAAATTAAATCGAGGATTGATCGAAATGCTAGGAAACTTTTTAGATCCTTTCTATATGTTACGAGGGAAGGTTATGAGGGAAGTCCATGAAAAAATTGTCTCAAAATTAGATTCTACGAAACTTTTTGAATTACTAGTTTCGGTCCGAAAATCGTAGTGTATTATCCACAATTTTATACTATTTTTGGTTAAAAAATCAAATTAAATCGAGAATTGTTCGAAATGCTACGAAACTTTTCAGATCCTTTCTATATGTTACGAAGGAAGGTTATGATGGAAGTCCATTCAAAAAATTGTCTCAAAATTAAATTCAATGAAACTTTTTTTAAATATTTGTTTCGGTTAAAAAATTGTAGTATTGTATACACAATTTAATACTAGTTTCGATCAAAAAATCAAATTAAATCGAGGATTGTTTGAAATGCTAAGAAACGTTTTAGATCCTTTCTATATGTTACGAGGGAAGGCTATGATGGAAGTCATTGCAAAAAATTGTGTCAAAATTAGAATCTATGAAACTTTTTGAAATACTTGTTTCGGTTAAAAAATTGTAGTATATTATCCACAATTTTATACTATTTTCGGTTAAAAAATCAAATTAAATCTAGGATTGTTCGAAATGCTACAAAACGTTTGAGATCCTTTCTATATGTTACGAGGGAAGGTTAAGATGATAGTCCATTCAAAAAATTGTCTCAAAATTAGATTCTATCAAACTTTTTGAAATACTTGTTTTGGTCAAAAAATTGTAGTATATTATACACAATTTTAAACTAGTTTATGTTAAAAAATCAAAATAAATAGAGGATTGTTCGAAATTCTACGAAACTCTTTAGATCCTTTCTATATGTTACGAGGGAAGGTTATGATGGAAGTCCATACAAAAAATTATCTCAAAATAAGATTCTTTGAAACTTTTTGAATTACTAGTTTCGGTCAAAAAATCGTAGTATATTATACACAATTTTATACTATTTTCGGTCAAAAAATCAAATTAAATCGAGGATTGTTCGAAATGCTACGAAACTTTTTAGATCCTTTCTATATGTTACGAAGGAAGGTTATGATGGAAGTGCATTCAAAAAATTGTCTCAAAATTAAATTCTATGAAACTTTTTTTAAATATTTGTTTCGGTTAAAAAATTGTAGTATTGTATACACAATTTTATACTAGTTTCGGACAAAAAATCAAATTAAATCGAGGATTTTTCGAAATGCTAAGAAACGATTTAGATCCTTTCTATATGTTATGAGGGAAGGTTATGATGGAAGTCATTGCAAAAAATTGTGTCAAAATTAGAATCTATGAAACTTTTTGAAATACTTGTTTCGGTTAAAAAATTGTAGTATATTATCCACAATTTTATACTATTTTCGGTTAAAAAATCAAATTAAATCTAGGATTGTTCGAAATGCTACAAAACGTTTCAGATCCTTTCTATATGTTACGAGGGAAGGTTAAGATGATAGTCCATTCAAAAAATTGTCTCAAAATTAGATTCTATCAAAATTTTTGAAATACTTGTTTTGGTCAAAAAATTGTAGTATATTATACACAATTTTAAACTAGTTTATGTTAAAAACTCAAAATAAATCGAGGATTGTTCGAAATTCTACGAAACTTTTTAGATCCTTTCTATATGTTACGAGGGAAGGTTATGATGGAAGTCCATACAAAAATTTATCTCAAAATAAGATTCTATGAAACTTTTTGAATTACTAGTTTCGGTCAAAAAATCGTAGTATATTATACACAATTTTATACTATTTTCGGTCAAAAAATCAAATTAAATCGAGGATTGTTCGAAATGCTAGGAAACTTTTTAGATCCTTTCTATATGTTACGAGGGAAGGTTATGATGGAAGTCCATGAAAAAATTGTCTCAAAATTAGATTCTATGAAACTTTTTGAATTACTAGTTTCGGTCAGAAAATCGTAGTGTATTATCCACAATTTTATACTATTTTCGGTTAAAAAATCAAATTAAATCGAGGATTGTTCGAAATGCTACGAAACTTTTCAGATCATTTCTATATGTTACGAAGGAAGGTTATGATGGAAGTCCATTCAAAAAATTGTCTCAAAATTAAATTCTATGAAACTTTTTTTAAATATTTGTTTCGGTTAAAAAATTGTAGTATTGTATACACAATATTATACTAGTTTCGGTCAAAAAATCAAATTAAATCGAGGATTGTTCGAAATGCTAAGAAACGTTTTAGATCCTTTCTATATGTTACGAGGGAAGGCTATGATGGAAGTCATTGCAAAAAATTGTGTCAAAATTAGAATCTATGAAACTTTTTGAAATACTTGTTTCGGTTAAAAAATTGTAGTATATTATCCACAATTTTATACTATTTTCGGTTAAAAAATCAAATTAAATCTAGGATTGTTCGAAATGCTACAAAACGTTTCAGATCCTTTCTATATGTTACGAGGGAAGGTTAAGATTATAGTCCATTCAAAAAATTGTCTCAAAATTAGATTCTATCAAACTTTTTGAAATACTTGTTTTGGTCAAAAAATTGTAGTATATTATACACAATTTTAAACTAGTTTATGTTAAAAAATCAAAATAAATAGAGGATTGTTCGAAATTCTACGAAACTCTTTAGATCCTTTCTATATGTTACGAGGGAAGGTTATGATGGAAGTCCATACAAAAAATTATCTCAAAATAAGATTCTTTGAAACTTTTTGAATTACTAGTTTCGGTCAAAAAATCGTAGTATATTATACACAATTTTATACTATTTTCGGTCAAAAAATCAAATTAAATCGAGGATTGTTCGAAATGCTACGAAACTTTTTAGATCCTTTCTATATGTTACGAAGGAAGGTTATGATGGAAGTGCATTCAAAAAATTGTCTCAAAATTAAATTCTATGAAACTTTTTTTAAATATTTGTTTCGGTTAAAAAATTGTAGTATTGTATACACAATTTTATACTAGTTTCGGACAAAAAATCAAATTAAATCGAGGATTTTTCGAAATGCTAAGAAACGATTTAGATCCTTTCTATATGTTATGAGGGAAGGTTATGATGGAAGTCATTGCAAAAAATTGTGTCAAAATTAGAATCTATGAAACTTTTTGAAATACTTGTTTCGGTTAAAAAATTGTAGTATATTATCCACAATTTTATACTATTTTCGGTTAAAAAATCAAATTAAATCTAGGATTGTTCGAAATGCTACAAAACGTTTCAGATCCTTTCTATATGTTACGAGGGAAGGTTAAGATGATAGTCCATTCAAAAAATTGTCTCAAAATTAGATTCTATCAAACTTTTTGAAATACTTGTTTTGGTCAAAAAATTGTAGTATATTATAAACAATTTTAAACTAGTTTATGTTAAAAAATCAAAATAAATAGAGGATTGTTCGAAATTCTACGAAACTCTTTAGATCCTTTCTATATGTTACGAGGGAAGGTTATGATGGAAGTCCATACAAAAAATTATCTCAAAATAAGATTCTATGAAACTTTTTGAATTACTAGTTTCGGTCAAAAAATCGTAGTATATTATACACAATTTTATACTATTTTTGGTCAAAAAATCAAATTAAATCGAGGATTGTTCGAAATGCTAGGAAACTTTTTAGATCCTTTCTATATGTTACGAGGGAAGGTTATGATGGAAGTCCATGAAAAAATTGTCTCAAAATTAGATTCTATGAAACTTTTTGAATTACTAGTTTTGGTCAGAAAATCGTAGTGTATTATCCACAATTTTATACTATTTTCGGTTAAAAAATCAAATTAAATCGAGGATTGTTCGAAATGCTACGAAACTTTTCAGATCATTTCTATATGTTACGAAGGAAGGTTAAGATGATAGTCCATTCAAAAAATTGTCTCAAAATTAGATTCTATCAAACTTATTGAAATACTTGTTTTGGTCAAAAAAATTGTAGTATATTATACACAATTTTAAACTAGTTTTGGTTAAAAACTCAAAATAAATCGAGGATTGTTCGAAATTCTACGAAACTTTTTAGATCCTTTCTATATGTTACGAGGGAAGGTTATGATGGAAGTCCATACAAAAAATTATCTCAAAATAAGATTCTAGGAAACTTTTTGAATTACTAGTTTCGGTCAAAAAATCGTAGTATGTTATACACAATTTTATACTATTTTCTGTCAAAAAATCAAATTAAATCGAGGATTGTTCGAAATGCTAGGAAACTTTTTAGATCCTTTCTATATGTTACGAGGGAAGGTTATGATGGAAGTCCATGAAAAAATTGTCTCAAAATTAGATTCTATGAAACTTTTTGAATTACTAGTTTCGGTTAGAAAATCGTAGTGTATTATCCACAATTTTATACTATTTTCGGTTAAAAAATCAAATTAAATCGAGGATTGTTCGAAATGCTACGAAACTTTTCAGATCATTTCTATATGTTACGAAGGAAGGTTATGATGGAAATCCATTCAAAAAATTGTCTCAAAATTAAATTCTATGAAACTTTTTTTAAATATTTGTTTCGGTTAAAAAATTATAGTATTGTATACACAATTTTATACTAGTTTCAGTCAAAAAATCAAATTAAATCGAGGATTGTTCGAAATGCTAAGAAACGTTTTAGATCCTTTCTATATGTTACGAGGGAAGGTTATGATGGAAGTCATTGCAAAAAATTGTGTCAAAATTAGAATCTATGAAACTTTTTGAAATACTTGTTTTGGTTAAAAAATTGTAGTATATTATCCACAAATTTATACTATTTTCGGTTAAAAAATCAAATTAAATCTAGGATTGTTTGAAATGCTACAAAACGTTTCAGATCCTTTCTATATGTTACGAGGGAAGGTTATGATGATAGTCCATTCAAAAAATTGTCTCAAAATTAGATTCTATCAAACTTTTTGAAATACTTGTTTTGGTCAAAAAATTGTAGTATATTATACACAATTTTAAAGTAGTTTATGTTAAAAAATCAAAATAAATCGAGGATTGTTCGAAATTCTACGAAACTCTTTAGATCCTTTCTATATTTTACGAGGGAAGGTTATGATGGAAGTCCATACAAAAAATTAGCTCAAAATAAGATTCTAGGAAACTTTTTGAATTACTAGTTTCGGTCAAAAAATCGTAGTATATTATACACAATTTTATACTATTTTCGGTCAAAAAATCAAATTAAACCGAGGATTGTTCGAAATGCTAGGAAACTTTTTAGATCCTTTCTATATGTTACGAGGGAAGGTTATGATGGAAGTCCATGAAAAAATTGTCTCAAAATTAGATTCTATGAAACTTTTTGAATTACTAGTTTCGGTCAGAAAATCGTAGTGTATTATCCACAATTTTATACTATTTTCGGTTAAAAAATCAAATTAAATCGAGGATTGTTCGAAATGCTACGAAACTTTTCAGATCATTTCTATATGTTACGAAGGAAGGTTATGATGGAAGTCCATTCAAAAAATTGTCTCAAAATTAAATTCTATGAAACTTTTTTTAAATATTTGTTTCGGTTAAAAAATTGTAGTATTGTATACACAATTTTATACTTGTTTCGGTTAAAAAATCAAATTAAATCGAGGATTGTTCGAAATGCTAAGAAACATTTTAGATCCTTTCTATATGTTACGAGGGAAGGTTATGATGGAAGTCATTGCAAAAAATTGTGTCAAAATTAGAATCTATGAAACTTTTTGAAATACTTGTTTCGGTTAAAAAATTGTAGTATATTATCCACAATTTTATACTATTTTCGGTTAAAAAATCAAATTAAATCTAGGATTGTTCGAAATGCTACAAAACGTTTCAGATCCTTTCTATATGTTATGAGGGAAGGTTAAGATGATAGTCCATTCAAAAAATTGTCTCAAAATTAGATTCTATCAAACTTTTTGAAATACTTGTTTTTGTCAAAAAATTGTAGTATATTATACACAATTTTAAACTAGTTTTGGTTAAAAAATCAAAATAAATCGAGGATTGTTCGAAATTCTACGAAACTCTTTAGATCCTTTCTATATGTTACGAGGGAAGGTTATGATGGAAGTCCATACAAAAAATTATCTCAAAATAAGATTCTATGAAACTTTTTGAATTACTAGTTTCGGTCAAAAAATCGTAGTATATTATACACAATTTTATACTATTTTTGGTCAAAAAATCAAATTAAATCGAGGATTGTTCGAAATGCTAGGAAACTTTTTAGATCCTTTCTATATGTTACGAGGGAAGGTTATGATGGAAGTCCATGAAAAAATTGTCTCAAAATTAGATTCTATGAAACTTTTTGAATTACTAGTTTTGGTCAGAAAATCGTAGTGTATTATCCACAATTTTATACTATTTTCGGTTAAAAAATCAAATTAAATCGAGGATTGTTCGAAATGCTACGAAACTTTTCAGATCATTTCTATATGTTACGAAGGAAGGTTAAGATGATAGTCCATTCAAAAAATTGTCTCAAAATTAGATTCTATCAAACTTATTGAAATACTTGTTTTGGTCAAAAAAATTGTAGTATATTATACACAATTTTAAACTAGTTTTGGTTAAAAACTCAAAATAAATCGAGGATTGTTCGAAATTCTACGAAACTTTTTAGATCCTTTCTATATGTTACGAGGGAAGGTTATGATGGAAGTCCATACAAAAAATTATCTCAAAATAAGATTCTAGGAAACTTTTTGAATTACTAGTTTCGGTCAAAAAATCGTAGTATGTTATACACAATTTTATACTATTTTCTGTCAAAAAATCAAATTAAATCGAGGATTGTTCGAAATGCTAGGAAACTTTTTAGATCCTTTCTATATGTTACGAGGGAAGGTTATGATGGAAGTCCATGAAAAAATTGTCTCAAAATTAGATTCTATGAAACTTTTTGAATTACTAGTTTCGGTTAGAAAATCGTAGTGTATTATCCACAATTTTATACTATTTTCGGTTAAAAAATCAAATTAAATCGAGGATTGTTCGAAATGCTACGAAACTTTTCAGATCATTTCTATATGTTACGAAGGAAGGTTATGATGGAAATCCATTCAAAAAATTGTCTCAAAATTAAATTCTATGAAACTTTTTTTAAATATTTGTTTCGGTTAAAAAATTATAGTATTGTATACACAATTTTATACTAGTTTCAGTCAAAAAATCAAATTAAATCGAGGATTGTTCGAAATGCTAAGAAACGTTTTAGATCCTTTCTATATGTTACGAGGGAAGGTTATGATGGAAGTCATTGCAAAAAATTGTGTCAAAATTAGAATCTATGAAACTTTTTGAAATACTTGTTTTGGTTAAAAAATTGTAGTATATTATCCACAAATTTATACTATTTTCGGTTAAAAAATCAAATTAAATCTAGGATTGTTTGAAATGCTACAAAACGTTTCAGATCCTTTCTATATGTTACGAGGGAAGGTTATGATGATAGTCCATTCAAAAAATTGTCTCAAAATTAGATTCTATCAAACTTTTTGAAATACTTGTTTTGGTCAAAAAATTGTAGTATATTATACACAATTTTAAAGTAGTTTATGTTAAAAAATCAAAATAAATCGAGGATTGTTCGAAATTCTACGAAACTCTTTAGATCCTTTCTATATTTTACGAGGGAAGGTTATGATGGAAGTCCATACAAAAAATTAGCTCAAAATAAGATTCTAGGAAACTTTTTGAATTACTAGTTTCGGTCAAAAAATCGTAGTATATTATACACAATTTTATACTATTTTCGGTCAAAAAATCAAATTAAACCGAGGATTGTTCGAAATGCTAGGAAACTTTTTAGATCCTTTCTATATGTTACGAGGGAAGGTTATGATGGAAGTCCATGAAAAAATTGTCTCAAAATTAGATTCTATGAAACTTTTTGAATTACTAGTTTCGGTCAGAAAATCGTAGTGTATTATCCACAATTTTATACTATTTTCGGTTAAAAAATCAAATTAAATCGAGGATTGTTCGAAATGCTACGAAACTTTTCAGATCATTTCTATATGTTACGAAGGAAGGTTATGATGGAAGTCCATTCAAAAAATTGTCTCAAAATTAAATTCTATGAAACTTTTTTTAAATATTTGTTTCGGTTAAAAAATTGTAGTATTGTATACACAATTTTATACTTGTTTCGGTTAAAAAATCAAATTAAATCGAGGATTGTTCGAAATGCTAAGAAACATTTTAGATCCTTTCTATATGTTACGAGGGAAGGTTATGATGGAAGTCATTGCAAAAAATTGTGTCAAAATTAGAATCTATGAAACTTTTTGAAATACTTGTTTCGGTTAAAAAATTGTAGTATATTATCCACAATTTTATACTATTTTCGGTTAAAAAATCAAATTAAATCTAGGATTGTTCGAAATGCTACAAAACGTTTCAGATCCTTTCTATATGTTATGAGGGAAGGTTAAGATGATAGTCCATTCAAAAAATTGTCTCAAAATTAGATTCTATCAAACTTTTTGAAATACTTGTTTTTGTCAAAAAATTGTAGTATATTATACACAATTTTAAACTAGTTTTGGTTAAAAAATCAAAATAAATCGAGGATTGTTCGAAATTCTACGAAACTCTTTAGATCCTTTCTATATGTTACGAGGGAAGGTTATGATGGAAGTCCATACAAAAAATTATCTCAAAATAAGATTCTATGAAACTTTTTGAATTACTAGTTTCGGTCAAAAAATCGTAGTATATTATACACAATTTTATACTATTTTCGGTCAAAAAATCAAATTAAATCGAGGATTGTTCGAAATGCTAGGAAACTTTTTAGATCCTTTCTATATGTTACGAGGGAAGGTTATGATGGAAGTCCATGAAAAAATTGTCTCAAAATTAGATTCTATGAAACTTTTTGAATTACTAGTTTCGGTCAGAAAATCGTAGTGTATTATCCACAATTTTATACTATTTTCGGTTAAAAAATCAAATTAAATCGAGGATTGTTCGAAATGCTACGAAACTTTTCAGATCATTTCTATATGTTACGAAGGAAGGTTATGATGGAAGTCCATTCAAAAAATTGTCTCAAAATTAAATTCTATGAAACTTTTTTTAAATATTTGTTTCGGTTAAAAAATTGTAGTATTGTATACACAATATTATACTAGTTTCGGTCAAAAAATCAAATTAAATCGAGGATTGTTCGAAATGCTAAGAAACGTTTTAGATCCTTTCTATATGTTACGAGGGAAGGTTATGATGGAAGCCATTGCAAAAAATTGTGTCAAAATTAGAATCTATGAAACTTTTTGAAATACTTGTTTCGGTTAAAAAATTGTAGTATATTATCCACAATTTTATACTATTTTCGGTTAAAAAATCAAATTAAATCTAGGATTGTTCGAAATGCTACAAAACGTTTCAGATCCTTTCTATATGTTGCGAGGGAAGGTTAAGATGATAGTCCATTCAAAAAATTGTCTCAAAATTAGATTCTATCAAACTTTTTGAAATACTTGTTTTTGTCAAAAAATTGTAGTATATTATACACAATTTTAAACTAGTTTTGGTTAAAAAATCAAAATAAATCGAGGATTGTTCGAAATTCTACGAAACTCTTTAGATCCTTTCTATATGTTACGAGGGAAGGTTATGATGGAAGTCCATACAAAAAATTATCTCAAAATAAGATTCTATGAAACTTTTTGAATTACTAGTTTCGGTCAAAAAATCGTAGTATATTATACACAATTTTATACTATTTTCGGTCAAAAAATCAAATTAAATCGAGGATTGTTCGAAATGCTAGGAAACTTTTTAGATCCTTTCTATATGTTACGAGGGAAGGTTATGATGGAAGTCCATGAAAAAATTGTCTCAAAATTAGATTCTATGAAACTTTTTGAATTACTAGTTTCGGTCAGAAAATCGTAGTGTATTATCCACAATTTTATACTATTTTCGGTTAAAAAATCAAATTAAATCGAGGATTGTTCGAAATGCTACGAAACTTTTCAGATCATTTCTATATGTTACGAAGGAAGGTTATGATGGAAATCCATTCAAAAAATTGTCTCAAAATTAAATTCTATGAAACTTTTTTTAAATATTTGTTTCGGTTAAAAAATTATAGTATTGTATACACAATTTTATACTAGTTTCAGTCAAAAAATCAAATTAAATCGAGGATTGTTCGAAATGCTAAGAAACGTTTTAGATCCTTTCTATATGTTACGAGGGAAGGTTATGATGGAAGTCATTGCAAAAAATTGTGTCAAAATTAGAATCTATGAAACTTTTTGAAATACTTGTTTCGGTTAAAAAATTGTAGTATATTATCCACAAATTTATACTATTTTCGGTTAAAAAATCAAATTAAATCTAGGATTGTTTGAAATGCTACAAAACGTTTCAGATCCTTTCTATATGTTACGAGGGAAGGTTAAGATGATAGTCCATTCAAAAAATTGTCTCAAAATTAGATTCTATCAAACTTTTTGAAATACTTGTTTTGGTCAAAAAATTGTAGTATATTATACACAATTTTAAAGTAGTTTATGTTAAAAAATCAAAATAAATCGATGATTGTTCGAAATTCTACGAAACTCTTTAGATCCTTTCTATATTTTACGAGGGAAGGTTATGATGGAAGTCCATACAAAAAATTAGCTCAAAATAAGATTCTAGGAAACTTTTTGAATTACTAGTTTCGGTCAAAAAATCGTAGTATATTATACACAATTTTATACTATTTTCGGTCAAAAAATCAAATTAAATCGAGGATTGTTCGAAATGCTAGGAAACTTTTTAGATCCTTTCTATATTTTACGAGGGAAGGTTATGATGGAAGTCCATGAAAAAATTGTCTCAAAATTAGATTCTATGAAACTTTTTGAATTACTAGTTTCGGTCAGAAAATCGTAGTGTATTATCCACAATTTTATACTATTTTCGGTTAAAAAATCAAATTAAATCGAGGATTGTTCGAAATGCTACGAAACTTTTCAGATCATTTCTATATGTTACGAAGGAAGGTTATGATGGAAGTCCATTCAAAAAATTGTCTCAAAATTAAATTCTATGAAACTTTTTTTAAATATTTGTTTCGGTTAAAAAATTGTAGTATTGTATACACAATATTATACTAGTTTCGGTCAAAAAATCAAATTAAATCGAGGATTGTTCGAAATGCTAAGAAACGTTTTAGATCCTTTCTATATGTTACGAGGGAAGGTTATGATGGAAGTCATTGCAAAAAATTGTGTCAAAATTAGAATCTATGAAACTTTTTGAAATACTTGTTTCGGTTAAAAAATTGTAGTATATTATCCACAATTTTATACTATTTTCGGTTAAAAAATCAAATTAAATCTAGGATTGTTCGAAATGCTACAAAACGTTTCAGATCCTTTCTATATGTTGCGAGGGAAGGTTAAGATGATAGTCCATTCAAAAAATTGTCTCAAAATTAGATTCTATCAAACTTTTTGAAATACTTGTTTTTGTCAAAAAATTGTAGTATATTATACACAATTTTAAACTAGTTTTGGTTAAAAAATCAAAATAAATCGAGGATTGTTCGAAATTCTACGAAACTCTTTAGATCCTTTCTATATGTTACGAGGGAAGGTTATGATGGAAGTCCATACAAAAAATTATCTCAAAATAAGATTCTATGAAACTTTTTGAATTACTAGTTTCGGTCAAAAAATCGTAGTATATTATACACAATTTTATACTATTTTCGGTCAAAAAATCAAATTAAATCGAGGATTGTTCGAAATGCTAGGAAACTTTTTAGATCCTTTCTATATGTTACGAGGGAAGGTTATGATGGAAGTCCATGAAAAAATTGTCTCAAAATTAGATTCTATGAAACTTTTTGAATTACTAGTTTCGGTCAGAAAATCGTAGTGTATTATCCACAATTTTATACTATTTTCGGTTAAAAAATCAAATTAAATCGAGGATTGTTCGAAATGCTACGAAACTTTTCAGATCATTTCTATATGTTACGAAGGAAGGTTATGATGGAAATCCATTCAAAAAATTGTCTCAAAATTAAATTCTATGAAACTTTTTTTAAATATTTGTTTCGGTTAAAAAATTATAGTATTGTATACACAATTTTATACTAGTTTCAGTCAAAAAATCAAATTAAATCGAGGATTGTTCGAAATGCTAAGAAACGTTTTAGATCCTTTCTATATGTTACGAGGGAAGGTTATGATGGAAGTCATTGCAAAAAATTGTGTCAAAATTAGAATCTATGAAACTTTTTGAAATACTTGTTTCGGTTAAAAAATTGTAGTATATTATCCACAAATTTATACTATTTTCGGTTAAAAAATCAAATTAAATCTAGGATTGTTTGAAATGCTACAAAACGTTTCAGATCCTTTCTATATGTTACGAGGGAAGGTTAAGATGATAGTCCATTCAAAAAATTGTCTCAAAATTAGATTCTATCAAACTTTTTGAAATACTTGTTTTGGTCAAAAAATTGTAGTATATTATACACAATTTTAAAGTAGTTTATGTTAAAAAATCAAAATAAATCGAGGATTGTTCGAAATTCTACGAAACTCTTTAGATCCTTTCTATATTTTACGAGGGAAGGTTATGATGGAAGTCCATACAAAAAATTAGCTCAAAATAAGATTCTAGGAAACTTTTTGAATTACTAGTTTCGGTCAAAAAATCGTAGTATATTATACACAATTTTATACTATTTTCGGTCAAAAAATCAAATTAAATCGAGGATTGTTCGAAATGCTAGGAAACTTTTTAGATCCTTTCTATATTTTACGAGGGAAGGTTATGATGGAAGTCCATGAAAAAATTGTCTCAAAATTAGATTCTATGAAACTTTTTGAATTACTAGTTTCGGTCAGAAAATCGTAGTGTATTATCCACAATTTTATACTATTTTCGGTTAAAAAATCAAATTAAATCGAGGATTGTTCGAAATGCTACGAAACTTTTCAGATCATTTCTATATGTTACGAAGGAAGGTTATGATGGAAGTCCATTCAAAAAATTGTCTCAAAATTAAATTCTATGAAACTTTTTTTAAATATTTGTTTCGGTTAAAAAATTGTAGTATTGTATACACAATATTATACTAGTTTCGGTCAAAAAATCAAATTAAATCGAGGATTGTTCGAAATGCTAAGAAACGTTTTAGATCCTTTCTATATGTTACGAGGGAAGGTTATGATGGAAGTCATTGCAAAAAATTGTGTCAAAATTAGAATCTATGAAACTTTTTGAAATACTTGTTTCGGTTAAAAAATTGTAGTATATTATCCACAATTTTATACTATTTTCGGTTAAAAAATCAAATTAAATCTAGGATTGTTCGAAATGCTACAAAACGTTTCAGATCCTTTCTATATGTTACGAGGGAAGGTTAAGATGATAGTCCATTCAAAAAATTGTCTCAAAATTAGATTCTATCAAACTTTTTGAAATACTTGTTTTTGTCAAAAAATTGTAGTATATTATACACAATTTTAAACTAGTTTTGGTTAAAAAATCAAAATAAATCGAGGATTGTTCGAAATTCTACGAAACTCTTTAGATCCTTTCTATATGTTACGAGGGAAGGTTATGATGGAAGTCCATACAAAAAATTATCTCAAAATAAGATTCTATGAAACTTTTTGAATTACTAGTTTCGTACAAAAAATCGTAGTATATTATACACAATTTTATACTATTTTCGGTCAAAAAATCAAATTAAATCGAGGATTATTTGAAATGCTAGGAAACTTTTTAGATCCTTTCTATATGTTACGAGGGAAGGTTATGATGGAAGTCCATGAAAAAATTGTCTCAAAATTAGATTCTATGAAACTTTTTGAATTACTAGTTTCGGTCAGAAAATCGTAGTGTATTATCCACAATTTTATACTATTTTCGGTTAAAAAATCAAATTAAATCGAGGATTGTTCGAAATGCTACGAAACTTTTCAGATCATTTCTATATGTTACGAAGGAAGGTTATGATGGAAGTCCATTCAAAAAATTGTCTCAAAATTAAATTCTATGAAACTTTTTTTAAATATTTGTTTCGGTTAAAAAATTGTAGTATTGTATACACAATATTATACTAGTTTCGGTCAAAAAATCAAATTAAATCGAGGATTGTTCGAAATGCTAAGAAACGTTTTAGATCCTTTCTATATGTTACGAGGGAAGGTTATGATGGAAGTCATTGCAAAAAATTGTGTCAAAATTAGAATCTATGAAACTTTTTGAAATACTTGTTTCGGTTAAAAAATTGTAGTATATTATCCACAATTTTATACTATTTTCGGTTAAAAAATCAAATTAAATCTAGGATTGTTCGAAATGCTACAAAACGTTTCAGATCCTTTCTATATGTTACGAGGGAAGGTTAAGATGATAGTCCATTCAAAAAATTGTCTCAAAATTAGATTCTATCAAACTTTTTGAAATACTTGTTTTTGTCAAAAAATTGTAGTATATTATACACAATTTTAAACTAGTTTTGGTTAAAAAATCAAAATAAATCGAGGATTGTTCGAAATTCTACGAAACTCTTTAGATCCTTTCTATATGTTACGAGGGAAGGTTATGATGGAAGTCCATACAAAAAATTATCTCAAAATAAGATTCTATGAAACTTTTTGAATTACTAGTTTCGTACAAAAAATCGTAGTATATTATACACAATTTTATACTATTTTCGGTCAAAAAATCAAATTAAATCGAGGATTATTTGAAATGCTAGGAAACTTTTTAGATCCTTTCTATATGTTACGAGGGAAGGTTATGATGGAAGTCCATGAAAAAATTGTCTCAAAATTAGATTCTATGAAACTTTTTGAATTACTAGTTTCGGTCAGAAAATCGTAGTGTATTATCCTCAATTTTATACTATTTTCGGTTAAAAAATCAAATTAAATCGAGGATTGTTCGAAATGCTACGAAACTTTTCAGATCATTTCTATATGTTACGAAGGAAGGTTATGATGGAAGTCCATTCAAAAAATTGTCTCAAAATTAAATTCTATGAAACTTTTTTTAAATATTTGTTTCGGTTAAAAAATTGTAGTATTGTATACACAATATTATACTAGTTTCGGTCAAAAAATCAAATTAAATCGAGGATTGTTCGAAATGCTAAGAAACGTTTTAGATCCTTTCTATATGTTACGAGGGAAGGTTATGATGGAAGTCATTGCAAAAAATTGTGTCAAAATTAGAATCTATGAAACTTTTTGAAATACTTGTTTCGGTTAAAAAATTGTAGTATATTATCCACAATTTTATACTATTTTCGGTTAAAAAATCAAATTAAATCTAGGATTGTTCGAAATGCTACAAAACGTTTCAGATCCTTTCTATATGTTACGAGGGAAGGTTAAGATGATAGTCCATTCAAAAAATTGTCTCAAAATTAGATTCTATCAAACTTTTTGAAATACTTGTTTTTGTCAAAAAATTGTAGTATATTATACACAATTTTAAACTAGTTTTGGTTAAAAAATCAAAATAAATCGAGGATTGTTCGAAATTCTACGAAACTCTTTAGATCCTTTCTATATGTTACGAGGGAAGGTTATGATGGAAGTCCATACAAAAAATTATCTCAAAATAAGATTCTATGAAACTTTTTGAATTACTAGTTTCGGTCAAAAAATCGTAGTATATTATACACAATTTTATACTATTTTCGGTCAAAAAATCAAATTAAATCGAGGATTGTTCGAAATGCTAGGAAACTTTTTAGATCCTTTCTATATGTTACGAGGGAAGGTTATGATGGAAGTCCATGAAAAAATTGTCTCAAAATTAGATTCTATGAAACTTTTTGAATTACTAGTTTCGGTCAGAAAATCGTAGTGTATTATCCACAATTTTATACTATTTTCGGTTAAAAAATCAAATTAAATCGAGGATTGTTCGAAATGCTACGAAACTTTTCAGATCATTTCTATATGTTACGAAGGAAGGTTATGATGGAAGTCCATTCAAAAAATTGTCTCAAAATTAAATTCTATGAAACTTTTTTTAAATATTTGTTTCGGTTAAAAAATTGTAGTATTGTATACACAATATTATACTAGTTTCGGTCAAAAAATCAAATTAAATCGAGGATTGTTCGAAATGCTAAGAAACGTTTTAGATCCTTTCTATATGTTACGAGGGAAGGTTATGATGGAAGTCATTGCAAAAAATTGTGTCAAAATTAGAATCTATGAAACTTTTTGAAATACTTGTTTCGGTTAAAAAATTGTAGTATATTATCCACAATTTTATACTATTTTCGGTTAAAAAATCAAATTAAATCTAGGATTGTTCGAAATGCTACAAAACGTTTCAGATCCTTTCTATATGTTACGAGGGAAGGTTAAGATGATAGTCCATTCAAAAAATTGTCTCAAAATTAGATTCTATCAAACTTTTTGAAATACTTGTTTTGGTAAAAAAATTGTAGTATATTATACACAATTTTAAACTAGTTTTGGTTAAAAAATCAAAATAAATCGAGGATTGTTCGAAATTCTACGAAACTCTTTAGATCATTTCTATATGTTACGAGGGAAGGTTATGATGGAAGTCCATACAAAAAATTATCTCAAAATAAGATTCTATGAAACTTTTTGAATTACTAGTTTCGGTCAAAAAATCGTAGTATATTATACACAATTTTATACTATTTTCGGTCAAAAAATCAAATTAAATCGAGGATTGTTCGAAATGCTAGGAAACTTTTTAGATCCTTTCTATATGTTACGAGGGAAGGTTATGATGGAAGTCCATGAAAAAATTGTCTCAAAATTAGATTCTATGAAACTTTTTGAATTACTAGTTTCGGTCAGAAAATCGTAGTGTATTATCCACAATTTTATACTATTTTCGGTTAAAAAATCAAATTAAATCGATGATTGTTCGAAATGCTACGAAACTTTTCAGATCATTTCTATATGTTACGAAGGAAGGTTATGATGGAAGTCCTTTCAAAAAATTGTCTCAAAATTAAATTCTATGAAACTTTTTTTAAATATTTGTTTCGGTTAAAAAATTGTAGTATTGTATACACAATATTATACTAGTTTCGGTCAAAAAATCAAATTAAATCGAGGATTGTTCGAAATGCTAAGAAACGTTTTAGATCCTTTCTATATGTTACGAGGGAAGGTTATGATGGAAGTCATTGCAAAAAATTGTGTCAAAATTAGAATCTATGAAACTTTTTGAAATACTTGTTTCGGTTAAAAAATTGTAGTATATTATCCACAATTTTATACTATTTTCGGTTAAAAAATCAAATTAAATCTAGGATTGTTCGAAATGCTACAAAACGTTTCAGGTCCTTTCTATATGTTACGAGGGAAGGTTAAGATTATAGTCCATTCAAAAAATTGTCTCAAAATTAGATTCTATCAAACTTTTTGAAATACTTGTTTTGGTCAAAAAATTGTAGTATATTATACACAATTTTAAACTAGTTTATGTTAAAAAATCAAAATAAATAGAGGATTGTTCGAAATTCTACGAAACTCTTTAGATCCTTTCTATATGTTACGAGGGAAGGTTATGATGGAAGTCCATACAAAAAATTATCTCAAAATAAGATTCTATGAAACTTTTTGAATTACTAGTTTCGGTCAAAAAATCGTAGTATATTATACACAATTTTATACTATTTTCGGTCAAAAAATCAAATTAAATCGAGGATTGTTCGAAATGCTACGAAACTTTTCAGATCCTTTCTATATGTTACGAAGGAAGGTTATGATGGAAGTGCATTCAAAAAATTGTCTCAAAATTAAATTCTATGAAACTTTTTGAATTACTAGTTTCGGTCAGAAAATCGTAGTGTATTATCCACAATTTTATACTATTTTCGGTTAAAAAATCAAATTAAATCGAGGATTGTTCGAAATGCTACGAAACTTTTCAGATCATTTCTATATGTTACGAAGGAAGGTTATGATGGAAGTCCATTCAAAAAATTGTCTCAAAATTAAATTCTATGAAACTTTTTTTAAATATTTGTTTCGGTTAAAAAATTGTAGTATTGTATACACAATATTATACTAGTTTCGGTCAAAAAATCAAATTAAATCGAGGATTGTTCGAAATGCTAAGAAACGTTTTAGATCCTTTCTATATGTTACGAGGGAAGGTTATGATGGAAGTCATTGCAAAAAATTGTGTCAAAATTAGAATCTATGAAACTTTTTGAAATACTTGTTTCGGTTAAAAAATTGTAGTATATTATCCACAATTTTATACTATTTTCGGTTAAAAAATCAAATTAAATCTAGGATTGTTCGAAATGCTACAAAACGTTTCAGATCCTTTCTATATGTTACGAGGGAAGGTTAAGATGATAGTCCATTCAAAAAATTGTCTCAAAATTAGATTCTATCAAACTTTTTGAAATACTTGTTTTGGTAAAAAAATTGTAGTATATTATACACAATTTTAAACTAGTTTTGGTTAAAAAATCAAAATAAATCGAGGATTGTTCGAAATTCTACGAAACTCTTTAGATCATTTCTATATGTTACGAGGGAAGGTTATGATGGAAGTCCATACAAAAAATTATCTCAAAATAAGATTCTATGAAACTTTTTGAATTACTAGTTTCGGTCAAAAAATCGTAGTATATTATACACAATTTTATACTATTTTCGGTCAAAAAATCAAATTAAATCGAGGATTGTTCGAAATGCTAGGAAACTTTTTAGATCCTTTCTATATGTTACGAGGGAAGGTTATGATGGAAGTCCATGAAAAAATTGTCTCAAAATTAGATTCTATGAAACTTTTTGAATTACTAGTTTCGGTCAGAAAATCGTAGTGTATTATCCACAATTTTATACTATTTTCGGTTAAAAAATCAAATTAAATCGATGATTGTTCGAAATGCTACGAAACTTTTCAGATCATTTCTATATGTTACGAAGGAAGGTTATGATGGAAGTCCTTTCAAAAAATTGTCTCAAAATTAAATTCTATGAAACTTTTTTTAAATATTTGTTTCGGTTAAAAAATTGTAGTATTGTATACACAATATTATACTAGTTTCGGTCAAAAAATCAAATTAAATCGAGGATTGTTCGAAATGCTAAGAAACGTTTTAGATCCTTTCTATATGTTACGAGGGAAGGTTATGATGGAAGTCATTGCAAAAAATTGTGTCAAAATTAGAATCTATGAAACTTTTTGAAATACTTGTTTCGGTTAAAAAATTGTAGTATATTATCCACAATTTTATACTATTTTCGGTTAAAAAATCAAATTAAATCTAGGATTGTTCGAAATGCTACAAAACGTTTCAGATCCTTTCTATATGTTACGAGGGAAGGTTAAGATTATAGTCCATTCAAAAAATTGTCTCAAAATTAGATTCTATCAAACTTTTTGAAATACTTGTTTTGGTCAAAAAATTGTAGTATATTATACACAATTTTAAACTAGTTTATGTTAAAAAATCAAAATAAATAGAGGATTGTTCGAAATTCTACGAAACTCTTTAGATCCTTTCTATATGTTACGAGGGAAGGTTATGATGGAAGTCCATACAAAAAATTATCTCAAAATAAGATTCTATGAAACTTTTTGAATTACAAGTTTCGGTCAAAAAATCGTAGTATATTATACACAATTTTATACTATTTTCGGTCAAAAAATCAAATTAAATCGAGGATTGTTCGAAATGCTACGAAACTTTTCAGATCCTTTCTATATGTTACGAAGGAAGGTTATGATGGAAGTGCATTCAAAAAATTGTCTCAAAATTAAATTCTATGAAACTTTTTTTAAATATTTGTTTCGGTTAAAAAATTGTAGTATTGTATACACAATTTTATACTAGTTTCGGTCAAAAAATCAAATTAAATCGAGGATTGTTTGAAATGCTAAGAAACGATTTAGATCCTTTCTATATGTTACGAGGGAAGGTTATGATGGAAGTCATTGCAAAAAATTGTGTCAAAATTAGAATCTATGAAACTTTTTGAAATACTTGTTTCGGTTAAAAAATTGTAGTATATTATCCACAATTTTATACTATTTTCGGTTAAAAAATCAAATTAAATCTAGGATTGTTCGAAATGCTACAAAACGTTTCAGATCCTTTCTATATGTTACGAGGGAAGGTTAAGATGATAGTCCATTCAAAAAATTGTCTCAAAATTAGATTCTATCAAACTTTTTGAAATACTTGTTTTGGTCAAAAAATTGTAGTATATTATAAACAATTTTAAACTAGTTTATGTTAAAAAATCAAAATAAATAGAGGATTGTTCGAAATTCTACGAAACTCTTTAGATCCTTTCTATATGTTACGAGGGAAGGTTATGATGGAAGTCCATACAAAAAATTATCTCAAAATAAGATTCTATGAAACTTTTTGAATTACTAATTTCGGTCAAAAAATCGTAGTATATTATACACAATTTTATACTATTTTCGGTCAAAAAATCAAATTAAATCGAGGATTGTTCGAAATGCTACGAAACTTTTCAGATCCTTTCTATATGTTACGAAGGAAGGTTATGATGGGAGTGCATTCAAAAAATTGTCTCAAAATTAAATTCTATGAAACTTTTTTTAAATATTTGTTTCGGTTAAAAAATTGTAGTATTGTATACACAATTTTATACTAGTTTCGGTCAAAAAATCAAATTAAATCGAGGATTGTTTGAAATGCTAAGAAACGATTTAGATCCTTTCTATATGTTACGAGGGAAGGTTATGATGGAAGTCATTGCAAAAAATTGTGTCAAAATTAGAATCTATGAAACTTTTTGAAATACTTGTTTCGGTTAAAAAATTGTAGTATATTATCCACAATTTTATACTATTTTCGGTTAAAAAATCAAATTAAATCTAGGATTGTTCGAAATGCTACAAAACGTTTCAGATCCTTTCTATATGTTACGAGGGAAGGTTAAGATGATAGTCCATTCAAAAAATTGTCTCAAAATTAGATTCTATCAAACTTTTTGAAATACTTGTTTTGGTCAAAAAATTGTAGTATATTATAAACAATTTTAAACTAGTTTATGTTAAAAAATCAAAATAAATAGAGGATTGTTCGAAATTCTACGAAACTCTTTAGATCCTTTCTATATGTTACGAGGGAAGGTTATGATGGAAGTCCATACAAAAAATTATCTCAAAATAAGATTCTATGAAACTTTTTGAATTACTAGTTTCGGTCAAAAAATCGTAGTATATTATACACAATTTTATACTATTTTCGGTCAATAAATCAAATTAAATCGAGGATTGTTCGAAATGCTATGAAACTTTTCAGATCCTTTCTATATGTTACGAAGGAAGGTTATGATGGAAGTGCATTCAAAAAATTGTCTCAAAATTAAATTCTATGAAACTTTTTTTAAATATTTGTTTCGGTTAAAAAATTGTAGTATTGTATACACAATTTTATACTAGTTTCGGTCAAAAAATCAAATTAAATCGAGGATTGTTTGAAATGCTAAGAAACGATTTAGATCCTTTCTATATGTTACGAGGGAAGGTTATGATGGAAGTCATTGCAAAAAATTGTGTCAAAATTAGAATCTATGAAACTTTTTGAAATACTTGTTTCGGTTAAAAAATTGTAGTATATTATCCACAATTTTATACTATTTTCGGTTAAAAAATCAAATTAAATCTAGGATTGTTCGAAATGCTACAAAACGTTTCAGATCCTTTCTATATGTTACGAGGGAAGGTTAAGATGATAGTCCATTCAAAAAATTGTCTCAAAATTAGATTCTATCAAACTTTTTGAAATACTTGTTTTGGTCAAAAAATTGTTGTATATTATAAACAATTTTAAACTAGTTTATGTTAAAAAATCAAAATAAATAGAGGATTGTTCGAAATTCTACGAAACTCTTTAGATCCTTTCTATATGTTACGAGGGAAGGTTATGATGGAAGTCCATACAAAAAATTATCTCAAAATAAGATTCTATGAAACTTTTTGAATTACTAGTTTCGGTCAAAAAATCGTAGTATATTATACACAATTTTATACTATTTTCGGTCAATAAATCAAATTAAATCGAGGATTGTTCGAAATGCTACGAAACTTTTCAGATCCTTTCTATATGTTACGAAGGAAGGTTATGATGGAAGTGCATTCAAAAAATTGTCTCAAAATTAAATTCTATGAAACTTTTTTTAAATATTTGTTTCGGTTAAAAAATTGTAGTATTGTATACACAATTTTATACTAGTTTCGGTCAAAAAATCAAATTAAATCGAGGATTGTTTGAAATGCTAAGAAACGATTTAGATCCTTTCTATATGTTACGAGGGAAGGTTATGATGGAAGTCATTGCAAAAAATTGTGTCAAAATTAGAATCTATGAAACTTTTTGAAATACTTGTTTCGGTTAAAAAATTGTAGTATATTATCCACAATTTTATACTATTTTCGGTTAAAAAATCAAATTAAATCTAGGATTGTTCGAAATGCTACAAAACGTTTCAGATCCTTTCTATATGTTACGAGGGAAGGTTAAGATGATAGTCCATTCAAAAAATTGTCTCAAAATTAGATTCTATCAAACTTTTTGAAATACTTGTTTTGGTCAAAAAATTGTAGTATATTATAAACAATTTTAAACTAGTTTATGTTAAAAAATCAAAATAAATAGAGGATTGTTCGAAATTCTACGAAACTCTTTAGATCCTTTCTATATGTTACGAGGGAAGGTTATGATGGAAGTCCATACAAAAAATTATCTCAAAATAAGATTCTATGAAACTTTTTGAATTACTAGTTTCGGTCAAAAAATCGTAGTATATTATACACAATTTTATACTATTTTCGGTCAAAAAATCAAATTAAATCGAGGATTGTTCGAAATGCTACGAAACTTTTCAGATCCTTTCTATATGTTACGAAGGAAGGTTATGATGGAAGTGCATTCAAAAAATTGTCTCAAAATTAAATTCTATGAAACTTTTTTTAAATATTTGTTTCGGTTAAAAAATTGTAGTATTGTATACACAATTTTATACTAGTTTCGGTCAAAAAATCAAATTAAATCGAGGATTGTTTGAAATGCTAAAAAACGATTTAGATCCTTTCTATATGTTACGAGGGAAGGTTATGATGGAAGTCATTGCAAAAAATTATGTCAAAATTAGAATCTTTGAAACTTTTTGAAATACTTGTTTCGGTTAAAAAATTGTAGTATATTATCCACAATTTTATACTATTTTCGGTTAAAAAATCAAATTAAATCTAGGATTGTTCGAAATGCTACAAAACGTTTCAGATCCTTTCTATATGTTACGAGGGAAGGTTAAGATGATAGTCCATTCAAAAAATTGTCTCAAAATTAGATTCTATCAAACTTTTTGAAATACTTGTTTTGGTCAAAAAATTGTAGTATATTATACACAATTTTAAACTAGTTTTGGTTAAAAAATCAAAATAAATCGAGGATTGTTCGAAATTCTATGAAACATTTTAGATCCTTTCTATATGTTACGAGGGAAGGTTATGATGGAAGTCCATACAAAAAATTATCTCAAAATAAGATTCTATGAAACTTTTTGAATTACTAGTTTCGGTCAAAAAATCGTAGTATATTATACACAATTTTATACTATTTTCGGTCAAAAAATCAAATTAAATCGAGGATTGTTCGAAATGCTAGGAAACTTTTTAGATCATTTCTATATGTTACGAGGGAAGGTTATGATGGAAGTCCATGAAAAAATTGTCTCAAAATTAGATTCTATGAAACTTTTTGAATTACTAGTTTCGGTCAGAAAATCGTTGTGTATTATCCACAATTTTATACTATTTTCGGTTAAAAAATCAAATTAAATATAGGATTGTTCGAAATGCTACAAAACTTTTCAGATCATTTCTATATGTTACGAAGGAAGGTTAAGATGATAGTCCATTCAAAAAATTGTCTCAAAATTAGATTCTATCAAACTTTTTGAAATATTGTTTTGGTCAAAAAATTGTAATATATTATACACAATTTTAAACTAGTTTTGGTTAAAAACTCAAAATAAATCGAGGATTGTTCGAAATTCTACGAAACTTTTTAGGTCCTTTCTATATGTTACGAGGGAAGGTTATGATGGAAGTCCATACAAAAAATTATCTCAAAATAAGATTCTATGAAAATTTTTGAATTACTAGTTTCGGTCAAAAAATCGTAGTATATTATACACAATTTTATACTATTTTCGGTCAAAAAATCAAATTAAATCGAGGATTGTTCGAAATGCTAGGAAACTTTTTAGATCCTTTCTATATGTTACGAGTGAAGGTTATGATGGAAGTCCATGAAAAAATTGTATCGAAATTAGATTCTACGAAACTTTTTGAATTACTAATTTCGGTCAGAAAATCGTAGTGTATTATCCACAATTTTATACTATTTTCGGTTAAAAAATCAAATTAAATTTGAGGATTGTTCGAAATGCTACGAAACTTTTCAGATCCTTTCTATATGTTACGAAGGAAGGTTATGATGGAAGTCCATTCAAAAAATTGTCTAAAAATTAAATTCTATGAAACTTTTTTTAAATATTTGTTTCGGTTAAAAAATTGTAGTATTGTATACACAATTTTATACTAGTTTCGGTCAAAAAATCAAATTAAATCGAGGATTGTTCGAAATGCTAAGAAACGTTTTAGATCCTTTCTATATGTTACGAGGGAAGGTTATGATGGAAGTCATTACAAAAAATTGTGTCAAAATTAGAATCTATGAAACTTTTTGAAATACTTGTTTCGGTTAAAAAATTGTAGTATATTATCCACAATTTTATACTATTTTCGGTTAAAAAATTGTAGTATATTATCCACAATTTTATACTATTTTCGGTTAAAAAATTCAAATTAAATCTAGGATTGTTCGAAATGCTACAAAACGTTTCAGATCCTTTCTATATGTTACGAGGGAAGGTTAAGATGATAGTCCATTCAAAAAATTGTCTCAAAATTAGATTCTATCAAACTTTTTGAAATACTTGTTTTGGTCAAAAAATTGTAGTATATTATACACAATTTTAAACTAGTTTATGTTAAAAAATCAAAATAAATCGAGGATTGTTCGAAATTCTACGAAACTCTTTAGATCCTTTCTATATGTTACGAGGGAAGGTTATGATGGAAGTCCATACAAAAAATTATCTCAAAATAAGATTCTATGAAAATTTTTGAATTACTAGTTTTGGTCAAAAAATCGTAGTATATTATACACAATTTTATACTATTTTCGGTCAAAAAATCAAATTAAATCGAGGATTGTTCGAAATGCTAGGAAACTTTTTAGATCCTTTCTATATGTTACGAGTGAAGGTTATGATGGAAGTCCATAAAAAAATTGTATCAAAATTAGATTCTACGAAACTTTTTGAATTACTATTTCGGTCAGAAAATCGTAGTGTATTATCCACAATTTTATACTATTTTCGGTTAAAAAATCAAATTAAATTTGAGGATTGTTCGAAATGCTACGAAACTTTTCAGATCCTTTCTATATGTTACGAAGGAAGGTTATGATGGAAGTCCATTCAAAAAATTGTCTCAAAATTAAATTCTATGAAACTTTTTTTAAATATTTGTTTCGGTTAAAAAATTGTAGTATTGTATACACAATTTTATACTAGTTTCGGTCAAAAAATCAAATTAAACAGAGGATTGTTCGAAATGCTAAGAAACGAATTAGATCCTTTCTATATGTTACGAGGGAAGGTTATGATGGAAGTCATTGCAAAAAATTGTGTCAAAATTAGAATCTATGAAACTTTTTGAAATACTTGTTTCGGTTAAAAAATTGTAGTATATTATCCACAATTTTATACTATTTTCGGTTAAAAAATTCAAATTAAATCTAGGATTGTTCGAAATGCTACAAAACGTTTCAGATCCTTTCTATATGTTACGAGGGAAGGTTAAGATGATAGTCCATTCAAAAAATTGTCTCAAAATTAGATTCTATCAAACTTTTTGAAATACTTGTTTTGGTCAAAAAATTGTAGTATATTATACACAATTTTAAACTAGTTTATGTTAAAAAATCAAAATAAATCGAGGATTGTTCGAAATTCTACGAAACTCTTTAGATCCTTTCTATATGTTACGAGGGAAGGTTATGATGGAAGTCCATTCAAAAAATTATCTCAAAATAAGATTCTATGAAACTTTTTGAATTACTAGTTTCGGTCAAAAAATCGTAGTATATTATACACAATTTTATACTATTTTCGGTCAAAAAATCAAATTAAATCGAGGATTGTTCGAAATGCTAGGAAACTTTTTAGATCCTTTCTATATGTTACGAGGGAAGGTTATGATGGAAGTCCATGAAAAAATTGTCTCAAAATTAGATTCTATGAAACTTTTTGAATTACTAGTTTCGGTCAGAAAATCGTAGTGTATTATCCACAATTTTATACTATTTTCGGTTAAAAAATCAAATTAAATCGAGGATTGTTCGAAATGCTACGAAACTTTTCAGATCATTTCTATATGTTACGAAGGAAGGTTAAGATGATAGTCCATTCAAAAAATTGTCTCAAAATTAGATTCTATCAAACTTTTTGAAATATTGTTTTGGTCAAAAAATTGTAATATATTATACACAATTTTAAACTAGTTTTGGTTAAAAACTCAAAATAAATCGAGGATTGTTCGAAATTTTACGAAACTTTTTAGGTCCTTTCTATATGTTACGAGGGAAGGTTATGATGGAAGTCCATACAAAAAATTATCTCAAAATAAGATTCTATGAAAATTTTTGAATTACTAGTTTCGGTCAAAAAATCGTAGTATATTATACACAATTTTATACTATTTTCGGTCAAAAAATCAAATTAAATCGAGGATTGTTCGAAATGCTAGGAAACTTTTTAGATCCTTTCTAAATGTTACGAGTGAAGGTTATGATGGAAGTCCATGAAAAAATTGTATCGAAATTAGATTCTACGAAACTTTTTGAATTACTAATTTCGGTCAGAAAATCGTAGTGTATTATCCACAATTTTATACTATTTTCTGTTAAAAAATCAAATTAAATTTGAGGATTGTTCGAAATGCTACGTAACTTTTCAGATCCTTTCTATATGTTACGAAGGAAGGTTATGATGGGAGTCCATTCAAAAAATTGTCTCAAAATTAAATTCTATGAAACTTTTTTTAAATATTTGTTTCGGTTAAAAAATTGTAGTATTGTATACACAATTTTATACTAGTTTCGGTCAAAAAATCAAATTAAATCGAGGATTGTTCGAAATGCTAAGAAACGTTTTAGATCCTTTCTATATGTTACGAGGGAAGGTTATGATGGAAGTCATTACAAAAAATTGTGTCAAAATTAGAATCTATGAAACTTTTTGAAATACTTGTTTCGGTTAAAAAATTGTAGTATATTATCCACAATTTTATACTATTTTCGGTTAAAAAATTCAAATTAAATCTTGGATTGTTCGAAATGCTACAAAACGTTTCAAATCCTTTCTATATGTTACGAGGGAAGGTTAAGATGATAGTCCATTCAAAAAATTGTCTCAAAATTAGATTCTATCAAACTTTTTGAAATACTTGTTTTGGTCAAAAAATTGTAGTATATTATACACAATTTTAAACTAGTTTATGTTAAAAAATCAAAATAAATCGAGGATTGTTCGAAATTCTACGAAACTCTTTAGATCCTTTCTATATGTTACGAGGGAAGGTTATGATGGAAGTCCATACAAAAAATTATCTCAAAATAAGATTCTATGAAAATTTTTGAATTACTAGTTTTGGTCAAAAAATCGTAGTATATTATACACAATTTTATACTATTTTCGGTCAAAAAATCAAATTAAATCGAGGATTGTTCGAAATGCTAGGAAACCTTTTAGATCCTTTCTATATGTTACGAGTGAAGGTTATGATGGAAGTCCATGAAAAAATTGTATCAAAATTAGATTCTACGAAACTTTTTGAATTACTAATTTCGGTCAGAAAATCGTAGTGTATTATCCATAATTTTATACTATTTTCGGTTAAAAAATCAAATTAAATTTGAGGATTGTTCGGAATGCTACGAAACTTTTCAGATCCTTTCTATATGTTACGAAGGAAGGTTATGATGGAAGTCCATTCAAAAAATTGTCTCAAAATTAAATTCTATGAAACTTTTTTTAAATATTTGTTTCGGTTAAAAAATTGTAGTATTGTATACACAATTTTATACTAGTTTCGGTCAAAAAATCAAATTAAACCGAGGATTGTTCGAAATGCTAAGAAACGTTTTAGATCCTTTCTATATGTTACGAGGGAAGGTTATGATGGAAGTCATTGCAAAAAATTGTGTCAAAATTAGAATCTATGAAACTTTTTGAAATACTTGTTTCGGTTAAAAAATTGTAGTATATTATCCACAATTTTATACTATTTTCGGTTAAAAAATTCAAATTAAATCTAGGATTGTTCGAAATGCTACAAAACGTTTCAGATCCTTTCTATATGTTACGAGGGAAGGTTAAGATGATAGTCCATTCAAAAAATTGTCTCAAAATTAGATTCTATCAAACTTTTTGAAATACTTGTTTTGGTCAAAAAATTGTAGTATATTATACACAATTTTAAACTAGTTTATGTTAAAAAATCAAAATAAATCGAGGATTGTTCGAAATTCTACGAAACTCTTTAGATCCTTTCTATATGTTACGAGGGAAGGTTATGATGGAAGTCCATTCAAAAAATTATCTCAAAATAAGATTCTATGAAACTTTTTGAATTACTAGTTTCGGTCAAAAAATCGTAGTATATTATACACAATTTTATACTAGTTTCGGTCAAAAAATCAAATTAAACCGAGGATTGTTCGAAATGCTAGGAAACGTTTTAGATCCTTTCTATATGTTACGAGGGAAGGTTATGATGGAAGTCATTGCAAAAAATTGTGTCAAAATTAGAATCTATGAAACTTTTTGAAATACTTGTTTCGGTTAAAAAATTGTAGTATATTATCCACAATTTTATACTATTTTCGGTTAAAAAATTCAAATTAAATCTAGGATTGTTCGAAATGCTACAAAACGTTTCAGATCCTTTCTATATGTTACGAGGGAAGGTTAAGATGATAGTCCATTCAAAAAATTGTCTCAAAATTAGATTCTATCAAACTTTTTGAAATACTTGTTTTGGTCAAAAAATTGTAGTATATTATACACAATTTTAAACTAGTTTATGTTAAAAAATCAAAATAAATCGAGGATTGTTCGAAATTCTACGAAACTCTTTAGATCCTTTCTATATGTTACGAGGGAAGGTTATGATGGAAGTCCATACAAAAAATTATCTCAAAATAAGATTCTATGAAAATTTTTGAATTACTAGTTTTGGTCAAAAAATCGTAGTATATTATACACAATTTTATACTATTTTCGGTCAAAAAATCAAATTAAATCGAGGATTGTTCGAAATGCTAGGAAACTTTTTAGATCCTTTCTATATGTTACGAGTGAAGGTTATGATGGAAGTCCATGAAAAAATTGTATCAAAATTAGATTCTACGAAACTTTTTGAATTACTAATTTCGGTCAGAAAATCGTAGTGTATTATCCATAATTTTATACTATTTTCGGTTAAAAAATCAAATTAAATTTGAGGATTGTTCGGAATGCTACGAAACTTTTCAGATCCTTTCTATATGTTACGAAGGAAGGTTATGATGGAAGTCCATTCAAAAAATTGTCTCAAAATTAAATTCTATGAAACTTTTTTTAAATATTTGTTTCGGTTAAAAAATTGTAGTATTGTATACACAATTTTATACTAGTTTCGGTCAAAAAATCAAATTAAACCGAGGATTGTTCGAAATGCTAAGAAACGTTTTAGATCCTTTCTATATGTTACGAGGGAAGGTTATGATGGAAGTCATTGCAAAAAATTGTGTCAAAATTAGAATCTATGAAACTTTTTGAAATACTTGTTTCGGTTAAAAAATTGTAGTATATTATCCACAATTTTATACTATTTTCGGTTAAAAAATTCAAATTAAATCTAGGATTGTTCGAAATGCTACAAAACGTTTCAGATCCTTTCTATATGTTACGAGGGAAGGTTAAGATGATAGTCCATTCAAAAAATTGTCTCAAAATTAGATTCTATCAAACTTTTTGAAATACTTGTTTTGGTCAAAAAATTGTAGTATATTATACACAATTTTAAACTAGTTTATGTTAAAAAATCAAAATAAATCGAGGATTGTTCGAAATTCTACGAAACTCTTTAGATCCTTTCTATATGTTACGAGGGAAGGTTATGATGGAAGTCCATACAAAAAATTATCTCAAAATAAGATTCTATGAAAATTTTTGAATTACTAGTTTTGGTCAAAAAATCGTAGTATATTATACACAATTTTATACTATTTTCGGTCAAAAAATCAAATTAAATCGAGGATTGTTCGAAATGCTAGGAAACTTTTTAGATCCTTTCTATATGTTACGAGTGAAGGTTATGATGGAAGTCCATGAAAAAATTGTATCAAAATTAGATTCTACGAAACTTTTTGAATTACTAATTTCGGTCAGAAAATCGTAGTGTATTATCCATAATTTTATACTATTTTCGGTTAAAAAATCAAATTAAATTTGAGGATTGTTCGGAATGCTACGAAACTTTTCAGATCCTTTCTATATGTTACGAAGGAAGGTTATGATGGAAGTCCATTCAAAAAATTGTCTCAAAATTAAATTCTATGAAACTTTTTTTAAATATTTGTTTCGGTTAAAAAATTGTAGTATTGTATACACAATTTTATACTAGTTTCGGTCAAAAAATCAAATTAAACCGAGGATTGTTCGAAATGCTAAGAAACGTTTTAGATCCTTTCTATATGTTACGAGGGAAGGTTATGATGGAAGTCATTGCAAAAAATTGTGTCAAAATTAGAATCTATGAAACTTTTTGAAATACTTGTTTCGGTTAAAAAATTGTAGTATATTATCCACAATTTTATACTATTTTCGGTTAAAAAATTCAAATTAAATCTAGGATTGTTCGAAATGCTACAAAACGTTTCAGATCCTTTCTATATGTTACGAGGGAAGGTTAAGATGATAGTCCATTCAAAAAATTGTCTCAAAATTAGATTCTATCAAACTTTTTGAAATACTTGTTTTGGTCAAAAAATTGTAGTATATTATACACAATTTTAAACTAGTTTATGTTAAAAAATCAAAATAAATCGAGGATTGTTCGAAATTCTACGAAACTCTTTAGATCCTTTCTATATGTTACGAGGGAAGGTTATGATGGAAGTCCATACAAAAAATTATCTCAAAATAAGATTCTATGAAAATTTTTGAATTACTAGTTTTGGTCAAAAAATCGTAGTATATTATACACAATTTTATACTATTTTCGGTCAAAAAATCAAATTAAATCGAGGATTGTTCGAAATGCTAGGAAACTTTTTAGATCCTTTCTATATGTTACGAGTGAAGGTTATGATGGAAGTCCATGAAAAAATTGTATCAAAATTAGATTCTACGAAACTTTTTGAATTACTAATTTCGGTCAGAAAATCGTAGTGTATTATCCATAATTTTATACTATTTTCGGTTAAAAAATCAAATTAAATTTGAGGATTGTTCGGAATGCTACGAAACTTTTCAGATCCTTTCTATATGTTACGAAGGAAGGTTATGATGGAAGTCCATTCAAAAAATTGTCTCAAAATTAAATTCTATGAAACTTTTTTTAAATATTTGTTTCGGTTAAAAAATTGTAGTATTGTATACACAATTTTATACTAGTTTCGGTCAAAAAATCAAATTAAACCGAGGATTGTTCGAAATGCTAAGAAACGTTTTAGATCCTTTCTATATGTTACGAGGGAAGGTTATGATGGAAGTCATTGCAAAAAATTGTGTCAAAATTAGAATCTATGAAACTTTTTGAAATAATTGTTTCGGTTAAAAAATTGTAGTATATTATCCACAATTTTATACTATTTTCGGTTAAAAATTCAAATTAAATCTAGGATTGTTCGAAATGCTACAAAACGTTTCAGATCCTTTCTATATGTTACGAGGGAAGGTTAAGATGATAGTCCATTCAAAAAATTGTCTCAAAATTAGATTCTATCAAACTTTTTGAAATACTTGTTTTGGTCAAAAAATTGTAGTATATTATACACAATTTTAAACTAGTTTATATTAAAAAATCAAAATAAATCGAGGATTGTTCGAAATTTTACGAAACTCTTTAGATCCTTTCTATATGTTACGAGGGAAGGTTATGATGGAAGTCCATACAAAAAATTATCTCAAAATAAGATTCTATGAAACTTTTTGAATTACTAGTTTCGGTCAAAAAATCATAGTATATTATACACAATTTTATACTATTTTCGGTCAAAAAATCAAATTAAATCGAGGATTGTTCGAAATGCTAGGAAACTTTTTAGATCCTTTCTATATGTTACGAGGGAAGGTTATGATGGAAGTCCATGAAAAAATTGTCTCAAAATTAGATTCTATGAAACTTTTTTTAAATATTTGTTTCGGTTAAAAAATCGTAGTATTGTATACACAATTTTTTACTAGTTTCGGTCAAAAAATCAAATTAAACCGAGGATTGTTCGAAATGCTAAGAAACGTTTTAGATCCTTTCTATATGTTACGAGGGAAGGTTATGATGGAAGTCATTGCAAAAAATTGTGTCAAAATTAGAATCTATGAAACTTTTTGAAATACTTGTTTCGGTTAAAAAATTGTAGTATATTATCCACAATTTTATACTATTTTCGGTTAAAAAATTCAAATTAAATCTAGGATTGTTCGAAATGCTACAAAACGTTTCAGATCCTTTCTATATGTTACGAGGGAAGGTTAAGATGATAGTCCATTCAAAAAATTGTCTCAAAATTAGATTCTATCAAACTTTTTGAAATACTTGTTTTGGTCAAAAAATTGTAGTATATTATACACAATTTTAAACTAGTTTATGTTAAAAAATCAAAATAAATCGAGGATTGTTCGAAATTCTACGAAACTCTTTAGATCCTTTCTATATGTTACGAGGGAAGGTTATGATGGAAGTCTATACAAAAAATTATCTCAAAATAAGATTCTATGAAAATTTTTGAATTACTAGTTTTGGTCAAAAAATCGTAGTATATTATACACAATTTTATACTATTTTCGGTCAAAAAATCAAATTAAATCGAGGATTGTTCGAAATGCTAGGAAACTTTTTAGATCCTTTCTATATGTTACGAGTGAAGGTTATGATGGAAGTCCATGAAAAAATTGTATCAAAATTAGATTCTACGAAACTTTTTGAATTACTAATTTCGGTCAGAAAATCGTAGTGTATTATCCATAATTTTATACTATTTTCGGTTAAAAAATCAAATTAAATTTGAGGATTGTTCGGAATGCTACGAAACTTTTCAGATCCTTTCTATATGTTACGAAGGAAGGTTATGATGGAAGTCCATTCAAAAAATTGTCTCAAAATTAAATTCTATGAAACTTTTTTTAAATATTTGTTTCGGTTAAAAAATTGTAGTATTGTATACACAATTTTATACTAGTTTCGGTCAAAAAATCAAATTAAACCGAGGATTGTTCGAAATGCTAAGAAACGTTTTAGATCCTTTCTATATGTTACGAGGGAAGGTTATGATGGAAGTCATTGCAAAAAATTGTGTCAAAATTAGAATCTATGAAACTTTTTGAAATACTTGTTTCGGTTAAAAAATTGTAGTATATTATCCACAATTTTATACTATTTTCGGTTAAAAAATTCAAATTAAATCTAGGATTGTTCGAAATACTACAAAACGTTTCAGATCCTTTCTATATGTTACGAGGGAAGGTTAAGATGATAGTCCATTCAAAAAATTGTCTCAAAATTAGATTCTATCAAACTTTTTGAAATACTTGTTTTGGTCAAAAAATTGTAGTATATTATACACAATTTTAAACTAGTTTATATTAAAAAATCAAAATAAATCGAGGATTGTTCGAAATTTTACGAAACTCTTTAGATCCTTTCTATATGTTACGAGGGAAGGTTATGATGGAAGTCCATACAAAAAATTATCTCAAAATAAGATTCTATGAAACTTTTTGAATTACTAGTTTCGGTCAAAAAATCGTAGTATATTATACACAATTTTATACTATTTTCGATCAAAAAATCAAATTAAATCGAGGATTGTTCGAAATGCTAGGAAACTTTTTAGATCCTTTCTATATGTTACGAGGGAAGGTTATGATGGAAGTCCATGAAAAAATTGTCTCAAAATTAGATTCTATGAAACTTTTTTTAAATATTTGTTTCGGTTAAAAAATTGTAGTATTGTATACACAATTTTATACTAGTTTCGGTCAAAAAATCAAATTAAACCGAGGATTGTTCGAAATGCTAAGAAACGTTTTAGATCCTTTCTATATGTTACGAGGGAAGGTTATGATGGAAGTCATTGCAAAAAATTGTGTCAAAATTAGAATCTTTGAAACTTTTTGAAATACTTGTTTCGGTTAAAAAATTGTAGTATATTATCCACAATTTTATACTATTTTCGGTTAAAAAATTCAAATTAAATCTAGGATTGTTCGAAATGCTACAAAACGTTTCAGATCCTTTCTATATGTTACGAGGGAAGGTTAAGATGATAGTCCATTCAAAAAATTGTCTCAAAATTAGATTCTATCAAACTTTTTGAAATACTTGTTTTGGTCAAAAAATTGTAGTATATTATACACAATTTTAAACTAGTTTATGTTAAAAAATCAAAATAAATCGAGGATTGTTCGAAATTCTACGAAACTCTTTAGATCCTTTCTATATGTTACGAGGGAAGGTTATGATGGAAGTCTATACAAAAAATTATCTCAAAATAAGATTCTATGAAAATTTTTGAATTACTAGTTTTGGTCAAAAAATCGTAGTATATTATACACAATTTTATACTATTTTCGGTCAAAAAATCAAATTAAATCGAGGATTGTTCGAAATGCTAGGAAACTTTTTAGATCCTTTCTATATGTTACGAGTGAAGGTTATGATGGAAGTCCATGAAAAAATTGTATCAAAATTAGATTCTACGAAACTTTTTGAATTACTAATTTCGGTCAGAAAATCGTAGTGTATTATCCATAATTTTATACTATTTTCGGTTAAAAAATCAAATTAAATTTGAGGATTGTTCGGAATGCTACGAAACTTTTCAGATCCTTTCTATATGTTACGAAGGAAGGTTATGATGGAAGTCCATTCAAAAAATTGTCTCAAAATTAAATTCTATGAAACTTTTTTTAAATATTTGTTTCGGTTAAAAAATTGTAGTATTGTATACACAATTTTATACTAGTTTCGGTCAAAAAATCAAATTAAACCGAGGATTGTTCGAAATGCTAAGAAACGTTTTAGATCCTTTCTATATGTTACGAGGGAAGGTTATGATGGAAGTCATTGCAAAAAATTGTGTCAAAATTAGAATCTATGAAACTTTTTGAAATACTTGTTTCGGTTAAAAAATTGTAGTATATTATCCACAATTTTATACTATTTTCGGTTAAAAAATTCAAATTAAATCTAGGATTGTTCGAAATGCTACAAAACGTTTCAGATCCTTTCTATATGTTACGAGGGAAGGTTAAGATGATAGTCCATTCAAAAAATTGTCTCAAAATTAGATTCTATCAAACTTTTTGAAATACTTGTTTTGGTCAAAAAATTGTAGTATATTATACACAATTTTAAACTAGTTTATATTAAAAAATCAAAATAAATCGAGGATTGTTCGAAATTCTACGAAACTCTTTAGATCCTTTCTATATGTTACGAGGGAAGGTTATGATGGAAGTCCATACAAAAAATTATCTCAAAATAAGATTCTATGAAACTTTTTGAATTACTAGTTTCGGTCAAAAAATCGTAGTATATTATACACAATTTTATACTATTTTCGGTCAAAAAATCAAATTAAATCGAGGATTGTTCGAAATGCTAGGAAACTTTTTAGATCCTTTCTATATGTTACGAGGGAAGGTTATGATGGAAGTCCATGAAAAAATTGTCTCAAAATTAGATTCTATGAAACTTTTTGAATTACTAGTTTCGGTCAGAAAATCGTAGTGTATTATCCATAATTTTATACTATTTTCGGTTAAAAAATCAAATTAAATTTGAGGATTGTTCGGAATGCTACGAAACTTTTCAGATCCTTTCTATATGTTACGAAGGAAGGTTATGATGGAAGTCCATTCAAAAAATTGTCTCAAAATTAAATTCTATGAAACTTTTTTTAAATATTTGTTTCGGTTAAAAAATTGTAGTATTGTATACACAATTTTATACTAGTTTCGGTCAAAAAATCAAATTAAACCGAGGATTGTTCGAAATGCTAAGAAACGTTTTAGATCCTTTCTATATGTTACGAGGGAAGGTTATGATGGAAGTCATTGCAAAAAATTGTGTCAAAATTAGAATCTATGAAACTTTTTGAAATACTTGTTTCGGTTAAAAAATTGTAGTATATTATCCACAATTTTATACTATTTTCGGTTAAAAAATTCAAATTAAATCTAGGATTGTTCGAAATGCTGCAAAACGTTTCAGATCCTTTCTATATGTTACGAGGGAAGGTTAAGATGATAGTCCATTCAAAAAATTGTCTCAAAATTAGATTCTATCAAACTTTTTGAAATACTTGTTTTGGTCAAAAAATTGTAGTATATTATACACAATTTTAAACTAGTTTATATTAAAAAATCAAAATAAATCGAGGATTGTTCGAAATTCTACGAAACTCTTTAGATCCTTTCTATATGTTACGAGGGAAGGTTATGATGGAAGTCCATACAAAAAATTATCTCAAAATAAGATTCTATGAAACTTTTTGAATTACTAGTTTCGGTCAAAAAATCGTAGTATATTATACACAATTTTATACTATTTTCGGTCAAAAAATCAAATTAAATCGAGGATTGTTCGAAATGCTAGGAAACTTTTTAGATCCTTTCTATATGTTACGAGGGAAGGTTATGATGGAAGTCCATGAAAAAATTGTCTCAAAATTAGATTCTATGAAACTTTTTGAATTACTAGTTTCGGTCAGAAAATCGTAGTGTATTATCCACAATTTTATACTATTTTCGGTTAAAAAATCAAATTAAATCGAGGATTGTTCGAAATGCTACGAAACTTTTCAGATCATTTCTATATGTTACGAAGGAAGGTTAAGATGATAGTCCATTCAAAAAATTGTCTCAAAATTAAATTCTATCAAACTTTTTGAAATACTTGTTTTGGTCAAAAAATTGTATTATATTATACACAATTTTAAACTAGTTTTGGTTAAAAACTCAAAATAAATCGAGGATTGTTCGAAATGCTAGGAAACTTTTTAGATCCTTTCTATATGTTACGAGGGAAGGTTATGATGGAAGTCCATGAAAAAATTGTCTCAAAATTAGATTCTATGAAACTTTTTGAATTACTAGTTTCGGTCTGAAAATCGTTGTGTATTATCCATAATTTTATACTATTTTCGGTTAAAAAATCAAATTAAATCGAGGATTGTTCGAAATGCTACGAAACTTTTCAGATCCTTTCTATATGTTACGAAGGAAGGTTATGATTGAAGTCCATTCAAAAAATTGTCTCAAAATTAAATTCTATGAAACTTTTTTTAAATATTTGTTTCGGTTAAAAAATTGTAGTATTGTATACACAATTTTATACTAGTTTCGGTCAAAAAATCAAATTAAATCGAGGATTGTTCGAAATGCTAACGTTTTATATCCTTTCTATATGTTACGAGGGAAGGTTAAGATGATAGTCCATTCAAAAAATTGTCTCAAAATTAGATTCTATCAAACTTTTTGAAATACTTGTTTTGGTCAAAAAATTGTAGTATATTATACACAATTTTAAACTAGTTTTGGTTAAAAAATCAAAATAAATCGAGGATTGTTCGAAATTCTACGAAATTCTTTAGATCCTTTCTATATGTTACGAGGGAAGGTTATGATGGAAGTCCATACAAAAATTTATCTCAAAATAAGATTCTATGAAACTTTTTGAATTACTAGTTTCGGTCAAAAAATCGTAGTATATTATACACAATTTTATACTATTTTCGGTCAAAAAATCAAATTAAATCGAGGATTGTTCGAAATGCTAGGAAACTTTTTAGATCCTTTCTTTATGTTATGAGGGAAGGTTATGATGGAAGTCCATGAAAAAATTGTCTCAAAATTAGATTCTATGAAACTTTTTGAATTACTAGTTTCGGTCAGAAAATCGTAGTGTATTATCCACAATTTTATACTATTTTCGGTTAAAAAATCAAATTAAATCGAGGTTTGTCCGAAATGCTACGAAACTTTTCAGATCCTTTCTATATGTTACGAAGGAAGGTTATGATGGAAGTCCATTCATAAAATTATCTCAAAATTAGATTCTATGAAACTTTTTTTAAATATTTGTTTCGGTTAAAAAATTGTAGTATATTGTATACAATATTTTATACTAGTTTCGGTCAAAAATTCAAATTAAATCGAGGATTGTTCGAAATGCTAAGAAACTTTTTAGATACTTTCTATATGTTACGAGAGAAGGTTATGATGGAAGTCCATGAAAAAAATTATATTCTATGAAACTTTTTTAATTACTAGTTTCGGTCAAAAAATCGTATTATATTATACACAATTTTATACTATTTTCGGTCAAAAAATCAAATTAAATCGAGGATTGTTCGAAATTCTACGAATCTTTTTAGATGCTTTCTATATGTTACGAGGGAAGGATATGATGGAAGTCCATGAAAAAATTGTCTCAAAATTAGATTCTATGAAACCTTTTGAATTACTAGTTTCGGTCAGAAAATCGTAGTATATCCACAATTTTATACTATTTTCGGTTAAAATATAATATTAAATCGAGGATTGTTCGAAATGCTACAAAACAGTTCAGATCCTTTATATATTATGAAGAAGGTTATGATGGAAGTCCATTCAAAAAATTGTCTCAAAATTAGATTCTATCAAACTTTTTGAAATACTAGTTTTGATCAAAAAATTGTAGTATATTATACACAATTTTATACTAGTTTTGGTTAAAAAATCAAATTAAATCGAGGATTGATCGAAATGCTACGAAACTTTTTAGATCCTTCCTATATGTTACGAGGGAAGGTAATGATGGAAGTCCATGCAAAAAATTATCTCAAAATTAGATTCTATGAAACTTTTTGAATTACTAGTTTCGGTCAAAAAATCGTAGTATATTATACACAATTTTATACTATTTTGGGTCAAAAAATTAAATTAATTTGAGGATTGTTCGAAATGCGAGGAAACTTTTTAGATCCTTTCTATATGTTACGAGGGAAGGTTATGATGGAAGTCCATAAAAAAATTATCTCAAAATTAGATTCTATGAAACTTTTTGAATTACTAGTTTCGGTCAGAAAATCGTAGTATATTATCCACATTTTTATACTATTTTCGGTTAAAAAATCAAATTAAATCGAGGATTGTTCGAAATGCTACAAAACTTTTCAGATCCTTTCTATATGTTACGAAGGAAGGTTATGATGGAAGTCCATTCAAAAAATTGTCTCAAAATTAAATTCTATGAAACTTTTTTTAAATATTTGTTTCGGTTAAAAAATTGTAGTATATTGTATACACAATTTTATACTAGTTTCGGTCAAAAAATCAAATTAAATCGAGGATTGTTCGAAATGCTAAGAAACTTTTTAGATCCTTCCTATATGTTACGAGGGAAGGTTATGATGGAAGCTCATGCAAAAAATTATCTCAAAATTAAATTCTATGAAACTTGTTGAATTACTAGTTTCGGTCAAAAAATCGTAGTATATTATACACAATTTTATACTATTTTTGGTCAAAAAATCAAATTAAATCGAGGATTGTTCGAAATGCTACGAATCTTTTTAGATGCTTTCTATATGTTACGAGGGAAGGTTATGATGGAAGTCCATGAAAAAAATGTCTCAAAATTAGATTCTATGAAACCTATTGAATTACTAGTTTCGGTCAGAAAATCGTAGTATATTATCCACAATTTTATACTATTTTCGATTAAAATATCAAATTAAATCGAGGATTGTTCGAAATGCTACGAAACATTTCAGATCCTTTATATATGTTATGAAGAAGGTTATGATGGAAGTCCATTCAAAAAATTGTCTCAAAATTAGATTCTATCAAACTTTTTGAAATACTAGTTTTGATAAAAAAATTGTAGTATATTATACACAATTATATACTAGTTTTGGTTAAAAAATCAAATTAAATCGAGGATTGATCGAAATGCTACGAAACTTTTTAGATCCTTCCTATATGTTACGAGGGAAGGTTATGATGGAAGTCCATGCAAAATATTATCTCAAAATTAGATTCTATGAAACTTTTTGAATTGCTAGTTTCGGTCAAAAAATCGTAGTATATTATACACAATTTTATACTATTTTCGGTCAAAAAGTCAAATTAAATCGAGGATTGTTCGAAATGCTACGAAACGTTTCAGATCCTTTCTATATGTTACGAAGGAAGGTTATGATGGAAGTCCATTCAAAAAATTGTCTCAAAATTAGATTCTATGAAACTTTTTTTAAATATTTGTTTTGGTTAAAAAATTGTAGTATATTGTATACAAAATTTTATACTAGTTTCGGTCAAAAAATCAAATTAAATCGAGGATTCTTCGAAATGCTAAGAAACGTTTTAGATCCTTTCTATATGTTACGAGGGAAGGTTATGATGGAAGTTAATGCAAAAAATTGTGTCAAAATTAGAATCTTTGAAACTTTTTGAAATACTTGTTTCGGTTAAAAAATTGTAGTATATTATCCTTAATTTTATACTATTTTCGGTTAAAAAATCAAATTAAATCGAGGATTGTTCGAAATGCTACAAACCATTTCAGATCCTTTCTATATGTTACGAGGGAAGGTTAAGATGATAGTCCATTCAAAAAATTGTCTCAAAATTAGATGCTATGAAAATATTTGAAATTCTAGTTTTGGTCAAAAAATTGTAGTATATTTTACACAATTTTATACTAGTTTTGGTTAAAAAATCAAAATAAATCGAGGATTGTTCGAAATTCTACGAAACATTTTAGATCCTTTCTATATGTTACGAGGGAAGGTTATGATGGAAGTCCATGCAAAAAATTATCTCAAAATTAGATTCTATGAAACTTTTTGAATTACTAGTTTCGGTCAAAAAATTGTAGTATATTATGCACAATTTTATACTATTTTCGGTCAAAAAATAAAATTAAATCGAGGATTGTTCGAAATGCTATGAAACTTTTCAAATCCTTTCTATATGTTACGAGGGAAGGTTATGATGGAAGTCCATGAAAACATTGTCTCAAAAATTAGATTCTATGAAACTTTTTGAATTACTAGTTTCGGTTAGAAAATCGTAGTATATTATCCACACTTTTATACTATTTTCGCTTAAAAAATCAAATTAAATCAAGGATTGTTCGAAATACTACGAAACTTTTTAGATCCTTTCTATATGTTACGAAGGTAGGTTATGATGGAAGTCCATTCAAAAAATTGTCTCAAAATTAGATTCTATGAAACTTTTTTTAAATATTTGTTTCGGTTAAAAAATTGTAGTATATTGTATACACAATTTTATACTAGTTTCGGATAAAAAATCAAATTAAATCGAGGATTGTACGAAATGCTAAGAAACTTTTTAGATCCTTTCTATATGTTACGAGGGAAGGTTATGATGGAAGCCCATGCAAAAAATTATCTCAAAATTATATTCTATGAAAATTTTTGAATTACTAGTTTCGGTCAAAAAATCGTAGTATATTATACACAATTTTATACTATTTTCGGTTAAAATAGCAAATTAAATCGAGGATTGTTCGAAATGCTACAAAACGTTTCAGATCCTTTCTATATGTTACGAGGGAAGGTTAAGGTGATAGTCCATTCAAAAAATTGTATCAAAATTAGATTCTATCAAACTTTTTGAAATACTAGTTTTGGTAAAAAAATTGTAGTATATTATACACAATTTTAAACTAGTTTTGGTTAAAAAATCAAAATAAATCTAGGATTGTTCGAAATTCTACGAAACTCTTTAGATCCTTTCTATATGTTACGAGGGAAGGTTATGATGGAAGTCCATACAAAAAATTATCTCAAAAGAAGATTCTATAAAACTTTTTGAATTACTAGTTTCGGTCAAATAATCGTAGTATATTATCCACAATTTTATACTATTTTCGGTTAAAAAATCAAATTAAATCGAGGATTGTTCGAAATGCTACGAAACTTTTCAGATCCTTTCTATATGTTACGAAGGAAGGTTATGATGGAAGTCCATTCAAAAAATTGTCTCAAAATTAGATTCTATGTAACTTTTTTTAAATATTTGTTTCGGTTAAAAAATTGTAGTATATTGTATACGCAATTTTATACTAGTTTCGGTCAAAAAATCAAATTAAATCGAGGATTGTTCGAAATGCTAAGAAACTTTTTAGATCCTTTCTATATGTTACGAGGGAAGGTTATGATGGAAGCCCATGCAAAAAATTATCTCAAAATTATATTCTATGAAACTTTTTGAATTACTAGTTTCGGTCAAAAAATCGTAGTATATTATACACAATTTTATACTATTTTCGGTTAAAATAGCAAATTAAATCGAGGATTGTTCGAAATGCTACAAAACGTTTCAGATCCTTTCTATATGTTATGAGGGAAGGTTAAGATGATAGTCCATTCAAAAAATTGTCTCAAAATTAGATTCTATCAAACTTTTTGAAATATTAGTTTTGGTCAAAAAATTGTAGTATATTATACACAATTTTAAATTAGTTTTGGTTAAAAAATCAAAATAAATCGAGGATTGTTCGAAATTCTACGAAACTCTTTAGATCCTTTCTATATGTTACGAGGGAAGGTTATGATGGAAGTCCATACAAAAAATTATCTCAAAAGAAGATTCTATAAAACTTTTTGAATTACTAGTTTCGGTCAAATAATCGTAGTATATTATCCACAATTTTATACTATTTTCGGTTAAAAAATCAAATTAAATCGAGGATTGTTCGAAATGCTACGAAACTTTTCAGATCCTTTCTATATGTTACGAAGGAAGGTTATGATGGAAGTCCATTCAAAAAATTGTCTCAAAATTAGATTCTATGTAACTTTTTTTAAATATTTGTTTCGGTTAAAAAATTGTAGTATATTGTATACGCAATTTTATACTAGTTTCGGTCAAAAAATCAAATTAAATCGAGGATTGTTCGAAATGCTAAGAAACTTTTTAGATCCTTTCTATATGTTACGAGGGAAGGTTATGATGGAAGCCCATGCAAAAAATTATCTCAAAATTATATTCTATGAATCTTTTTGAATTACTAGTTTCGGTCAAAAAATCGTAGTATATTATACACAATTTTATACTATTTTCGGTTAAAATAGCAAATTAAATCGAGGATTGTTCGAAATGCTACAAAACGTTTCAGATCCTTTCTATATGTTATGAGGGAAGGTTAAGATGATAGTCCATTCAAAAAATTGTCTCAAAATTAGATTCTATCAAACTTTTTGAAATATTAGTTTTGGTCAAAAAATTGTAGTATATTATACACAATTTTAAATTAGTTTTGGTTAAAAAATCAAAATAAATCGAGGATTGTTCGAAATTCTACGAAACTCTTTAGATCCTTTCTATATGTTACGAGGGAAGGTTATGATGGAAGTCCATACAAAAAATTATCTCAAAAGAAGATTCTATAAAACTTTTTGAATTACTAGTTTCGGTCAAATAATCGTAGTATATTATCCACAATTTTATACTATTTTCGGTTAAAAAATCAAATTAAATCGAGGATTGTTCGAAATGCTACGAAACTTTTCAGATCCTTTCTATATGTTACGAAGGAAGGTTATGATGGAAGTCCATTCAAAAAATTGTCTCAAAATTAGATTCTATGTAACTTTTTTTAAATATTTGTTTCGGTTAAAAAATTGTAGTATATTGTATACGCAATTTTATACTAGTTTCGGTCAAAAAATCAAATTAAATCGAGGATTGTTCGAAATGCTAAGAAACTTTTTAGATCCTTTCTATATGTTACGAGGGAAGGTTATGATGGAAGCCCATGCAAAAAATTATCTCAAAATTATATTCTATGAAACTTTTTGAATTACTAGTTTCGGTCAAAAAATCGTAGTATATTATACACAATTTTATACTATTTTCGGTTAAAATAGCAAATTAAATCGAGGATTGTTCGAAATGCTACAAAACGTTTCAGATCCTTTCTATATGTTATGAGGGAAGGTTAAGATGATAGTCCATTCAAAAAATTGTCTCAAAATTAGATTCTATCAAACTTTTTGAAATATTAGTTTTGGTCAAAAAATTGTAGTATATTATACACAATTTTAAATTAGTTTTGGTTAAAAAATCAAAATAAATCGAGGATTGTTCGAAATTCTACGAAACTCTTTAGATCCTTTCTATATGTTACGAGGGAAGGTTATGATGGAAGTCCATACAAAAAATTATCTCAAAAGAAGATTCTATAAAACTTTTTGAATTACTAGTTTCGGTCAAATAATCGTAGTATATTATCCACAATTTTATACTATTTTCGGTTAAAAAATCAAATTAAATCGAGGATTGTTCGAAATGCTACGAAACTTTTCAGATCCTTTCTATATGTTACGAAGGAAGGTTATGATGGAAGTCCATTCAAAAAATTGTTTCAAAATTAGATTCTATGTAACTTTTTTTAAATATTTGTTTCGGTTAAAAAATTGTAGTATATTGTATACGCAATTTTATACTAGTTTCGGTCAAAAAATCAAATTAAATCGAGGATTGTTCGAAATGCTAAGAAACTTTTTAGATCCTTTCTATATGTTACGAGGGAAGGTTATGATGGAAGCCCATGCAAAAAATTATCTCAAAATTATATTCTATGAAACTTTTTGAATTACTAGTTTCGGTCAAAAAATCGTAGTATATTATACACAATTTTATACTATTTTCGGTTAAAATAGCAAATTAAATCGAGGATTGTTCGAAATGCTACAAAACGTTTCAGATCCTTTCTATATGTTATGAGGGAAGGTTAAGATGATAGTCCATTCAAAAAATTGTCTCAAAATTAGATTCTATCAAACTTTTTGAAATATTAGTTTTGGTCAAAAAATTGTAGTATATTATACACAATTTTAAACTAGTTTTGGTTAAAAAATCAAAATAAATCGAGGATTGTTCGAAATTCTACGAAACTCTTTAGATCCTTTCTATATGTTACGAGGGAAGGTTATGATGGAAGTCCATACAAAAAATTATCTCAAAAGAAGATTCTATAAAACTTTTTGAATTACTAGTTTCGGTCAAATAATCGTAGTATATTATCCACAATTTTATACTATTTTGGGTTAAAAAATCAAATTAAATCGAGGATTGTTCGAAATGCTACGAAACTTTTCAGATCCTTTCTATATGTTACGAAGGAAGGTTATGATGGAAGTCCATTCAAAAAATTGTCTCAAAATTAGATTCTATGTAACTTTTTTTAAATAATTGTTTCGGTTAAAAAATTGTAGTATATTGTATACGCAATTTTATACTAGTTTCGGTCAAAAAATCAAATTAAATCGAGGATTGTTCGAAATGCTAAGAAACTTTTTAGATCCTTTCTATATGTTACGAGGGAAGGTTATGATGGAAGCCCATGCAAAAAATTATCTCAAAATTATATTCTATGAAACTTTTTGAATTACTAGTTTCGGTCAAAAAATCGTAGTATATTATACACAATTTTATACTATTTTCGGTTAAAATAGCAAATTAAATCGATGATTGTTCGAAATGCTACAAAACGTTTCAGATCCTTTCTATATGTTACGAGGGAAGGTTAAGATGATAGTCCATTCAAAAAATTGTCTCAAAATTAGATTCTATCAAACTTTTTGAAATACTAGTTTTGGTCAAAAAATTGTAGTATATTATACACAATTTTAAACTAGTTTTGGTTAAAAAATCAAAATAAATCTAGGATTGTTCGAAATTCTACGAAACTCTTTAGATCCTTTCTATATGTTACGAGGGAAGGTTATGATGGAAGTCCATACAAAAAATTATCTCAAAAGAAGATTTTATAAAACTTTTTGAATTACTAGTTTCGGTCAAATAATCGTAGTATATTATCCACAATTTTATACTATTTTCGGTTAAAAAATCAAATTAAATCGAGGATTGTTCGAAATGCTACGAAACTTTTCAGATCCTTTCTATATGTTACGAAGGAAGGTTATGATGGAAGTCCATTCAAAAAATTGTCTCAAAATTAGATTCTATGTAACTTTTTTTAAATATTTGTTTCGGTTAAAAAATTGTAGTATATTGTATACGCAATTTTATACTAGTTTCGGTCAAAAAATCAAATTAAATCGAGGATTGTTCGAAATGCTAAGAAACTTTTTAGATCCTTTCTATATGTTACGAGGGAAGGTTATGATGGAAGCCCATGCAAAAAATTATCTCAAAATTATATTCTATGAAACTTTTTGAATTACTAGTTTCGGTCAAAAAATCGTAGTATATTATACACAATTTTATACTATTTTCGGTTAAAATAGCAAATTAAATCGAGGATTGTTCGAAATGCTACAAAACGTTTCAGATCCTTTCTATATGTTATGAGGGAAGGTTAAGATGATAGTCCATTCAAAAAATTGTCTCAAAATTAGATTCTATCAAACTTTTTGAAATATTAGTTTTGGTCAAAAAATTGTAGTATATTATACACAATTTTAAATTAGTTTTGGTTAAAAAATCAAAATAAATCGAGGATTGTTCGAAATTCTACGAAACTCTTTAGATCCTTTCTATATGTTACGAGGGAAGGTTATGATGGAAGTCCATACAAAAAATTATCTCAAAAGAAGATTCTATAAAACTTTTTGAATTACTAGTTTCGGTCAAATAATCGTAGTATATTATCCACAATTTTATACTATTTTCGGTTAAAAAATCAAATTAAATCGAGGATTGTTCGAAATGCTACGAAACTTTTCAGATCCTTTCTATATGTTACGAAGGAAGGTTATGATGGAAGTCCATTCAAAAAATTGTCTCAAAATTAGATTCTATGTAACTTTTTTTAAATATTTGTTTCGGTTAAAAAATTGTAGTATATTGTATACGCAATTTTATACTAGTTTCGGTCAAAAAATCAAATTAAATCGAGGATTGTTCGAAATGCTAAGAAACTTTTTAGATCCTTTCTATATGTTACGAGGGAAGGTTATGATGGAAGCCCATGCAAAAAATTATCTCAAAATTATATTCTATGAAACTTTTTGAATTACTAGTTTCGGTCAAAAAATCGTAGTATATTATACACAATTTTATATTATTTTCGGTTAAAATAGCAAATTAAATCGAGGATTGTTCGAAATGCTACAAAACGTTTCAGATCCTTTCTATATGTTATGAGGGAAGGTTAAGATGATAGTCCATTCAAAAAATTGTCTCAAAATTAGATTCTATCAAACTTTTTGAAATATTAGTTTTGGTCAAAAAATTGTAGTATATTATACACAATTTTAAATTAGTTTTGGTTAAAAAATCAAAATAAATCGAGGATTGTTCGAAATTCTACGAAACTCTTTAGATCCTTTCTATATGTTACGAGGGAAGGTTATGATGGAAGTCCATACAAAAAATTATCTCAAAAGAAGATTCTATAAAACTTTTTGAATTACTAGTTTCGGTCAAATAATCGTAGTATATTATCCACAATTTTATACTATTTTCGGTTAAAAAATCAAATTAAATCGAGGATTGTTCGAAATGCTACGAAACTTTTCAGATCCTTTCTATATGTTACGAAGGAAGGTTATGATGGAAGTCCATTCAAAAAATTGTCTCAAAATTAGATTCTATGTAACTTTTTTAAATATTTGTTTCGGTTAAAAAATTGTAGTATATTGTATACGCAATTTTATACTAGTTTCGGTCAAAAAATCAAATTAAATCGAGGATTGTTCGAAATGCTAAGAAACTTTTTAGATCCTTTCTATATGTTACGAGGGAAGGTTATGATGGAAGCCCATGCAAAAAATTATCTCAAAATTATATTCTATGAAACTTTTTGAATTACTAGTTTCGGTCAAAAAATCGTAGTATATTATACACAATTTTATACTATTTTCGGTTAAAATAGCAAATTAAATCGAGGATTGTTCGAAATGCTACAAAACGTTTCAGATCCTTTCTATATGTTATGAGGGAAGGTTAAGATGATAGTCCATTCAAAAAATTGTCTCAAAATTAGATTCTATCAAACTTTTTGAAATATTAGTTTTGGTCAAAAAATTGTAGTATATTATACACAATTTTAAATTAGTTTTGGTTAAAAAATCAAAATAAATCGAGGATTGTTCGAAATTCTACGAAACTCTTTAGATCCTTTCTATATGTTACGAGGGAAGGTTATGATGGAAGTCCATACAAAAAATTATCTCAAAAGAAGATTCTATAAAACTTTTTGAATTACTAGTTTCGGTCAAATAATCGTAGTATATTATCCACAATTTTATACTATTTTCGGTTAAAAAATCAAATTAAATCGAGGATTGTTCGAAATGCTACGAAACTTTTCAGATCCTTTCTATATGTTACGAAGGAAGGTTATGATGGAAGTCCATTCAAAAAATTGTCTCAAAATTAGATTCTATGTAACTTTTTTTAAATATTTGTTTCGGTTAAAAAATTGTAGTATATTGTATACGCAATTTTATACTAGTTTCGGTCAAAAAATCAAATTAAATCGAGGATTGTTCGAAATGCTAAGAAACTTTTTAGATCCTTTCTATATGTTACGAGGGAAGGTTATGATGGAAGCCCATGCAAAAAATTATCTCAAAATTATATTCTATGAAACTTTTTGAATTACTAGTTTCGGTCAAAAAATCGTAGTATATTATACACAATTTTATACTATTTTCGGTTAAAATAGCAAATTAAATCGAGGATTGTTCGAAATGCTACAAAACGTTTCAGATCCTTTCTATATGTTATGAGGGAAGGTTAAGATGATAGTCCATTCAAAAAATTGTCTCAAAATTAGATTCTATCAAACTTTTTGAAATATTAGTTTTGGTCAAAAAATTGTAGTATATTATACACAATTTTAAATTAGTTTTGGTTAAAAAATCAAAATAAATCGAGGATTGTTCGAAATTCTACGAAACTCTTTAGATCCTTTCTATATGTTACGAGGGAAGGTTATGATGGAAGTCCATACAAAAAATTATCTCAAAAGAAGATTCTATAAAACTTTTTGAATTACTAGTTTCGGTCAAATAATCGTAGTATATTATCCACAATTTTATACTATTTTCGGTTAAAAAATCAAATTAAATCGAGGATTGTTCGAAATGCTACGAAACTTTTCAGATCCTTTCTATATGTTACGAAGGAAGGTTATGATGGAAGTCCATTCAAAAAATTGTTTCAAAATTAGATTCTATGTAACTTTTTTTAAATATTTGTTTCGGTTAAAAAATTGTAGTATATTGTATACGCAATTTTATACTAGTTTCGGTCAAAAAATCAAATTAAATCGAGGATTGTTCGAAATGCTAAGAAACTTTTTAGATCCTTTCTATATGTTACGAGGGAAGGTTATGATGGAAGCCCATGCAAAAAATTATCTCAAAATTATATTCTATGAAACTTTTTGAATTACTAGTTTCGGTCAAAAAATCGTAGTATATTATACACAATTTTATACTATTTTCGGTTAAAATAGCAAATTAAATCGAGGATTGTTCGAAATGCTACAAAACGTTTCAGATCCTTTCTATATGTTATGAGGGAAGGTTAAGATGATAGTCCATTCAAAAAATTGTCTCAAAATTAGATTCTATCAAACTTTTTGAAATATTAGTTTTGGTCAAAAAATTGTAGTATATTATACACAATTTTAAACTAGTTTTGGTTAAAAAATCAAAATAAATCGAGGATTGTTCGAAATTCTACGAAACTCTTTAGATCCTTTCTATATGTTACGAGGGAAGGTTATGATGGAAGTCCATACAAAAAATTATCTCAAAAGAAGATTCTATAAAACTTTTTGAATTACTAGTTTCGGTCAAATAATCGTAGTATATTATCCACAATTTTATACTATTTTGGGTTAAAAAATCAAATTAAATCGAGGATTGTTCGAAATGCTACGAAACTTTTCAGATCCTTTCTATATGTTACGAAGGAAGGTTATGATGGAAGTCCATTCAAAAAATTGTCTCAAAATTAGATTCTATGTAACTTTTTTTAAATAATTGTTTCGGTTAAAAAATTGTAGTATATTGTATACGCAATTTTATACTAGTTTCGGTCAAAAAATCAAATTAAATCGAGGATTGTTCGAAATGCTAAGAAACTTTTTAGATCCTTTCTATATGTTACGAGGGAAGGTTATGATGGAAGCCCATGCAAAAAATTATCTCAAAATTATATTCTATGAAACTTTTTGAATTACTAGTTTCGGTCAAAAAATCGTAGTATATTATACACAATTTTATACTATTTTCGGTTAAAATAGCAAATTAAATCGATGATTGTTCGAAATGCTACAAAACGTTTCAGATCCTTTCTATATGTTACGAGGGAAGGTTAAGATGATAGTCCATTCAAAAAATTGTCTCAAAATTAGATTCTATCAAACTTTTTGAAATACTAGTTTTGGTCAAAAAATTGTAGTATATTATACACAATTTTAAACTAGTTTTGGTTAAAAAATCAAAATAAATCTAGGATTGTTCGAAATTCTACGAAACTCTTTAGATCCTTTCTATATGTTACGAGGGAAGGTTATGATGGAAGTCCATACAAAAAATTATCTCAAAAGAAGATTTTATAAAACTTTTTGAATTACTAGTTTCGGTCAAATAATCGTAGTATATTATCCACAATTTTATACTATTTTCGGTTAAAAAATCAAATTAAATCGAGGATTGTTCGAAATGCTACGAAACTTTTCAGATCCTTTCTATATGTTACGAAGGAAGGTTATGATGGAAGTCCATTCAAAAAATTGTCTCAAAATTAGATTCTATGTAACTTTTTTTAAATATTTGTTTCGGTTAAAAAATTGTAGTATATTGTATACGCAATTTTATACTAGTTTCGGTCAAAAAATCAAATTAAATCGAGGATTGTTCGAAATGCTAAGAAACTTTTTAGATCCTTTCTATATGTTACGAGGGAAGGTTATGATGGAAGCCCATGCAAAAAATTATCTCAAAATTATATTCTATGAAACTTTTTGAATTACTAGTTTCGGTCAAAAAATCGTAGTATATTATACACAATTTTATACTATTTTCGGTTAAAATAGCAAATTAAATCGAGGATTGTTCGAAATGCTACAAAACGTTTCAGATCCTTTCTATATGTTATGAGGGAAGGTTAAGATGATAGTCCATTCAAAAAATTGTCTCAAAATTAGATTCTATCAAACTTTTTGAAATATTAGTTTTGGTCAAAAAATTGTAGTATATTATACACAATTTTAAATTAGTTTTGGTTAAAAAATCAAAATAAATCGAGGATTGTTCGAAATTCTACGAAACTCTTTAGATCCTTTCTATATGTTACGAGGGAAGGTTATGATGGAAGTCCATACAAAAAATTATCTCAAAAGAAGATTCTATAAAACTTTTTGAATTACTAGTTTCGGTCAAATAATCGTAGTATATTATCCACAATTTTATACTATTTTCGGTTAAAAAATCAAATTAAATCGAGGATTGTTCGAAATGCTACGAAACTTTTCAGATCCTTTCTATATGTTACGAAGGAAGGTTATGATGGAAGTCCATTCAAAAAATTGTCTCAAAATTAGATTCTATGTAACTTTTTTTAAATATTTGTTTCGGTTAAAAAATTGTAGTATATTGTATACGCAATTTTATACTAGTTTCGGTCAAAAAATCAAATTAAATCGAGGATTGTTCGAAATGCTAAGAAACTTTTTAGATCCTTTCTATATGTTACGAGGGAAGGTTATGATGGAAGCCCATGCAAAAAATTATCTCAAAATTATATTCTATGAAACTTTTTGAATTACTAGTTTCGGTCAAAAAATCGTAGTATATTATACACAATTTTATATTATTTTCGGTTAAAATAGCAAATTAAATCGAGGATTGTTCGAAATGCTACAAAACGTTTCAGATCCTTTCTATATGTTATGAGGGAAGGTTAAGATGATAGTCCATTCAAAAAATTGTCTCAAAATTAGATTCTATCAAACTTTTTGAAATATTAGTTTTGGTCAAAAAATTGTAGTATATTATACACAATTTTAAATTAGTTTTGGTTAAAAAATCAAAATAAATCGAGGATTGTTCGAAATTCTACGAAACTCTTTAGATCCTTTCTATATGTTACGAGGGAAGGTTATGATGGAAGTCCATACAAAAAATTATCTCAAAAGAAGATTCTATAAAACTTTTTGAATTACTAGTTTCGGTCAAATAATCGTAGTATATTATCCACAATTTTATACTATTTTCGGTTAAAAAATCAAATTAAATCGAGGATTGTTCGAAATGCTACGAAACTTTTCAGATCCTTTCTATATGTTACGAAGGAAGGTTATGATGGAAGTCCATTCAAAAAATTGTCTCAAAATTAGATTCTATGTAACTTTTTTAAATATTTGTTTCGGTTAAAAAATTGTAGTATATTGTATACGCAATTTTATACTAGTTTCGGTCAAAAAATCAAATTAAATCGAGGATTGTTCGAAATGCTAAGAAACTTTTTAGATCCTTTCTATATGTTACGAGGGAAGGTTATGATGGAAGCCCATGCAAAAAATTATCTCAAAATTATATTCTATGAAACTTTTTGAATTACTAGTTTCGGTCAAAAAATCGTAGTATATTATACACAATTTTATACTATTTTCGGTTAAAATAGCAAATTAAATCGAGGATTGTTCGAAATGCTACAAAACGTTTCAGATCCTTTCTATATGTTATGAGGGAAGGTTAAGATGATAGTCCATTCAAAAAATTGTCTCAAAATTAGATTCTATCAAACTTTTTGAAATATTAGTTTTGGTCAAAAAATTGTAGTATATTATACACAATTTTAAATTAGTTTTGGTTAAAAAATCAAAATAAATCGAGGATTGTTCGAAATTCTACGAAACTCTTTAGATCCTTTCTATATGTTACGAGGGAAGGTTATGATGGAAGTCCATACAAAAAATTATCTCAAAAGAAGATTCTATAAAACTTTTTGAATTACTAGTTTCGGTCAAATAATCGTAGTATATTATCCACAATTTTATACTATTTTCGGTTAAAAAATCAAATTAAATCGAGGATTGTTCGAAATGCTACGAAACTTTTCAGATCCTTTCTATATGTTACGAAGGAAGGTTATGATGGAAGTCCATTCAAAAAATTGTCTCAAAATTAGATTCTATGTAACTTTTTTTAAATATTTGTTTCGGTTAAAAAATTGTAGTATATTGTATACGCAATTTTATACTAGTTTCGGTCAAAAAATCAAATTAAATCGAGGATTGTTCGAAATGCTAAGAAACTTTTTAGATCCTTTCTATATGTTACGAGGGAAGGTTATGATGGAAGCCCATGCAAAAAATTATCTCAAAATTATATTCTATGAAACTTTTTGAATTACTAGTTTCGGTCAAAAAATCGTAGTATATTATACACAATTTTATACTATTTTCGGTTAAAATAGCAAATTAAATCGAGGATTGTTCGAAATGCTACAAAACGTTTCAGATCCTTTCTATATGTTATGAGGGAAGGTTAAGATGATAGTCCATTCAAAAAATTGTCTCAAAATTAGATTCTATCAAACTTTTTGAAATATTAGTTTTGGTCAAAAAATTGTAGTATATTATACACAATTTTAAATTAGTTTTGGTTAAAAAATCAAAATAAATCGAGGATTGTTCGAAATTCTACGAAACTCTTTAGATCCTTTCTATATGTTACGAGGGAAGGTTATGATGGAAGTCCATACAAAAAATTATCTCAAAAGAAGATTCTATAAAACTTTTTGAATTACTAGTTTCGGTCAAATAATCGTAGTATATTATCCACAATTTTATACTATTTTCGGTTAAAAAATCAAATTAAATCGAGGATTGTTCGAAATGCTACGAAACTTTTCAGATCCTTTCTATATGTTACGAAGGAAGGTTATGATGGAAGTCCATTCAAAAAATTGTCTCAAAATTAGATTCTATGCAACTTTTTTTAAATATTTGTTTCGGTTAAAAAATTGTAGTATATTGTATACGCAATTTTATACTAGTTTCGGTCAAAAAATCAAATTAAATCGAGGATTGTTCGAAATGCTAAGAAACTTTTTAGATCCTTTCTATATGTTACGAGGGAAGGTTATGATGGAAGCCCATGCAAAAAATTATCTCAAAATTATATTCTATGAAACTTTTTGAATTACTAGTTTCGGTCAAAAAATCGTAGTATATTATACACAATTTTATACTATTTTCGGTTAAAATAGCAAATTAAATCGAGGATTGTTCGAAATGCTACAAAACGTTTCAGATCCTTTCTATATGTTATGAGGGAAGGTTAAGATGATAGTCCATTCAAAAAATTGTCTCAAAATTAGATTCTATCAAACTTTTTGAAATATTAGTTTTGGTCAAAAAATTGTAGTATATTATACACAATTTTAAACTAGTTTTGGTTAAAAAATCAAAATAAATCGAGGATTGTTCGAAATTCTACGAAACTCTTTAGATCCTTTCTATATGTTACGAGGGAAGGTTATGATGGAAGTCCATACAAAAAATTATCTCAAAAGAAGATTCTATAAAACTTTTTGAATTACTAGTTTCGGTCAAATAATCGTAGTATATTATCCACAATTTTATACTATTTTGGGTTAAAAAATCAAATTAAATCGAGGATTGTTCGAAATGCTACGAAACTTTTCAGATCCTTTCTATATGTTACGAAGGAAGGTTATGATGGAAGTCCATTCAAAAAATTGTCTCAAAATTAGATTCTATGTAACTTTTTTTAAATAATTGTTTCGGTTAAAAAATTGTAGTATATTGTATACGCAATTTTATACTAGTTTCGGTCAAAAAATCAAATTAAATCGAGGATTGTTCGAAATGCTAAGAAACTTTTTAGATCCTTTCTATATGTTACGAGGGAAGGTTATGATGGAAGCCCAAGCAAAAAATTATCTCAAAATTATATTCTATGAAACTTTTTGAATTACTAGTTTCGGTCAAAAAATCGTAGTATATTATACACAATTTTATACTATTTTCGGTTAAAATAGCAAATTAAATCGAGGATTGTTCGAAATGCTACAAAACGTTTCAGATCCTTTCTATATGTTACGAGGGAAGGTTAAGATGATAGTCCATTCAAAAAATTGTCTCAAAATTAGATTCTATCAAACTTTTTGAAATACTAGTTTTGGTCAAAAAATTGTAGTATATTATACACAATTTTAAACTAGTTTTGGTTAAAAAATCAAAATAAATCTAGGATTGTTCGAAATTCTACGAAACTCTTTAGATCCTTTCTATATGTTACGAGGGAAGGTTATGATGGAAGTCCATACAAAAAATTATCTCAAAAGAAGATTTTATAAAACTTTTTGAATTACTAGTTTCGGTCAAATAATCGTAGTATATTATCCACAATTTTATACTATTTTCGGTTAAAAAATCAAATTAAATCGAGGATTGTTCGAAATGCTACGAAACTTTTCAGATCCTTTCTATATGTTACGAAGGAAGGTTATGATGGAAGTCCATTCAAAAAATTGTCTCAAAATTAGATTCTATGTAACTTTTTTTAAATATTTGTTTCGGTTAAAAAATTGTAGTATATTGTATACGCAATTTTATACTAGTTTCGGTCAAAAAATCAAATTAAATCGAGGATTGTTCGAAATGCTAAGAAACTTTTTAGATCCTTTCTATATGTTACGAGGGAAGGTTATGATGGAAGCCCATGCAAAAAATTATCTCAAAATTATATTCTATGAAACTTTTTGAATTACTAGTTTCGGTCAAAAAATCGTAGTATATTATACACAATTTTATACTATTTTCGGTTAAAATAGCAAATTAAATCGAGGATTGTTCGAAATGCTACAAAACGTTTCAGATCCTTTCTATATGTTACGAGGGAAGGTTAAGATGATAGTCCATTCAAAAAATTGTCTCAAAATTAGATTCTATCAAACTTTTTGAAATACTAGTTTTGGTCAAAAAATTGTAGTATATTATACACAATTTTAAACTAGTTTTGGTTAAAAAATCAAAATAAATCTAGGATTGTTCGAAATTCTACGAAACTCTTTAGATCCTTTCTATATGTTACGAGGGAAGGTTATGATGGAAGTCCATACAAAAAATTATCTCAAAAGAAGATTTTATAAAACTTTTTGAATTACTAGTTTCGGTCAAATAATCGTAGTATATTATCCACAATTTTATACTATTTTCGGTTAAAAAATCAAATTAAATCGAGGATTGTTCGAAATGCTACGAAACTTTTCAGATCCTTTCTATATGTTACGAAGGAAGGTTATGATGGAAGTCCATTCAAAAAATTGTCTCAAAATTAGATTCTATGTAACTTTTTTTAAATATTTGTTTCGGTTAAAAAATTGTAGTATATTGTATACGCAATTTTATACTAGTTTCGGTCAAAAAATCAAATTAAATCGAGGATTGTTCGAAATGCTAAGAAACTTTTTAGATCCTTTCTATATGTTACGAGGGAAGGTTATGATGGAAGCCCATGCAAAAAATTATCTCAAAATTATATTCTATGAAACTTTTTGAATTACTAGTTTCGGTCAAAAAATCGTAGTATATTATACACAATTTTATACTATTTTCGGTTAAAATAGCAAATTAAATCGAGGATTGTTCGAAATGCTACAAAACGTTTCAGATCCTTTCTATATGTTATGAGGGAAGGTTAAGATGATAGTCCATTCAAAAAATTGTCTCAAAATTAGATTCTATCAAACTTTTTGAAATATTAGTTTTGGTCAAAAAATTGTAGTATATTATACACAATTTTAAATTAGTTTTGGTTAAAAAATCAAAATAAATCGAGGATTGTTCGAAATTCTACGAAACTCTTTAGATCCTTTCTATATGTTACGAGGGAAGGTTATGATGGAAGTCCATACAAAAAATTATCTCAAAAGAAGATTCTATAAAACTTTTTGAATTACTAGTTTCGGTTAAATAATCGTAGTATATTATCCACAATTTTATACTATTTTCGGTTAAAAAATCAAATTAAATCGAGGATTGTTCGAAATGCTACGAAACTTTTCAGATCCTTTCTATATGTTACGAAGGAAGGTTATGATGGAAGTCCATTCAAAAAATTGTCTCAAAATTAGATTCTATGTAACTTTTTTTAAATATTTGTTTCGGTTAAAAAATTGTAGTATATTGTATACGCAATTTTATACTAGTTTCGGTCAAAAAATCAAATTAAATCGAGGATTGTTCGAAATGCTAAGAAACTTTTTAGATCCTTTCTATATGTTACGAGGGAAGGTTATGATGGAAGCCCATGCAAAAAATTATCTCAAAATTATATTCTATGAAACTTTTTGAATTACTAGTTTCGGTCAAAAAATCGTAGTATATTATACACAATTTTATACTATTTTCGGTTAAAATAGCAAATTAAATCGAGGATTGTTCGAAATGCTACAAAACGTTTCAGATCCTTTCTATATGTTATGAGGGAAGGTTAAGATGATAGTCCATTCAAAAAATTGTCTCAAAATTAGATTCTATCAAACTTTTTGAAATATTAGTTTTGGTCAAAAAATTGTAGTATATTATACACAATTTTAAATTAGTTTTGGTTAAAAAATCAAAATAAATCGAGGATTGTTCGAAATTCTACGAAACTCTTTAGATCCTTTCTATATGTTACGAGGGAAGGTTATGATGGAAGTCCATACAAAAAATTATCTCAAAAGAAGATTCTATAAAACTTTTTGAATTACTAGTTTCGGTTAAATAATCGTAGTATATTATCCACAATTTTATACTATTTTCGGTTAAAAAATCAAATTAAATCGAGGATTGTTCGAAATGCTACGAAACTTTTCAGATCCTTTCTATATGTTACGAAGGAAGGTTATGATGGAAGTCCATTCAAAAAATTGTCTCAAAATTAGATTCTATGTAACTTTTTTTAAATATTTGTTTCGGTTAAAAAATTGTAGTATATTGTATACGCAATTTTATACTAGTTTCGGTCAAAAAATCAAATTAAATCGAGGATTGTTCGAAATGCTAAGAAACTTTTTAGATCCTTTCTATATGTTACGGGGGAAGGTTATGATGGAAGCCCATGCAAAAAATTATCTCAAAATTATATTCTATGAAACTTTTTGAATTACTAGTTTCGGTCAAAAAATCGTAGTATATTATACACAATTTTATACTATTTTCGGTTAAAATAGCAAATTAAATCGAGGATTGTTCGAAATGCTACAAAACGTTTCAGATCCTTTCTATATGTTATGAGGGAAGGTTAAGATGATAGTCCATTCAAAAAATTGTCTCAAAATTAGATTCTATCAAACTTTTTGAAATATTAGTTTTGGTCAAAAAATTGTAGTATATTATACACAATTTTAAATTAGTTTTGGTTAAAAAATCAAAATAAATCGAGGATTGTTCGAAATTCTACGAAACTCTTTAGATCCTTTCTATATGTTACGAGGGAAGGTTATGATGGAAGTCCATACAAAAAATTATCTCAAAAGAAGATTCTATAAAACTTTTTGAATTACTAGTTTCGGTTAAATAATCGTAGTATATTATCCACAATTTTATACTATTTTCGGTTAAAAAATCAAATTAAATCGAGGATTGTTCGAAATGCTACGAAACTTTTCAGATCCTTTCTATATGTTACGAAGGAAGGTTATGATGGAAGTCCATTCAAAAAATTGTCTCAAAATTAGATTCTATGTAACTTTTTTTAAATATTTGTTTCGGTTAAAAAATTGTAGTATATTGTATACGCAATTTTATACTAGTTTCGGTCAAAAAATCAAATTAAATCGAGGATTGTTCGAAATGCTAAGAAACTTTTTAGATCCTTTCTATATGTTACGAGGGAAGGTTATGATGGAAGCCCATGCAAAAAATTATCTCAAAATTATATTCTATGAAACTTTTTGAATTACTAGTTTCGGTCAAAAAATCGTAGTATATTATACACAATTTTATACTATTTTCGGTTAAAATAGCAAATTAAATCGAGGATTGTTCGAAATGCTACAAAACGTTTCAGATCCTTTCTATATGTTATGAGGGAAGGTTAAGATGATAGTCCATTCAAAAAATTGTCTCAAAATTAGATTCTATCAAACTTTTTGAAATATTAGTTTTGGTCAAAAAATTGTAGTATATTATACACAATTTTAAATTAGTTTTGGTTAAAAAATCAAAATAAATCGAGGATTGTTCGAAATTCTACGAAACTCTTTAGATCCTTTCTATATGTTACGAGGGAAGGTTATGATGGAAGTCCATACAAAAAATTATCTCAAAAGAAGATTCTATAAAACTTTTTGAATTACTAGTTTCGGTTAAATAATCGTAGTATATTATCCACAATTTTATACTATTTTCGGTTAAAAAATCAAATTAAATCGAGGATTGTTCGAAATGCTACGAAACTTTTCAGATCCTTTCTATATGTTACGAAGGAAGGTTATGATGGAAGTCCATTCAAAAAATTGTCTCAAAATTAGATTCTATGTAACTTTTTTTAAATATTTGTTTCGGTTAAAAAATTGTAGTATATTGTATACGCAATTTTATACTAGTTTCGGTCAAAAAATCAAATTAAATCGAGGATTGTTCGAAATGCTAAGAAACTTTTTAGATCCTTTCTATATGTTACGAGGGAAGGTTATGATGGAAGCCCATGCAAAAAATTATCTCAAAATTATATTCTATGAAACTTTTTGAATTACTAGTTTCGGTCAAAAAATCGTAGTATATTATACACAATTTTATACTATTTTCGGTTAAAATAGCAAATTAAATCGAGGATTGTTCGAAATGCTACAAAACGTTTCAGATCCTTTCTATATGTTATGAGGGAAGGTTAAGATGATAGTCCATTCAAAAAATTGTCTCAAAATTAGATTCTATCAAACTTTTTGAAATATTAGTTTTGGTCAAAAAATTGTAGTATATTATACACAATTTTAAATTAGTTTTGGTTAAAAAATCAAAATAAATCGAGGATTGTTCGAAATTCTACGAAACTCTTTAGATCCTTTCTATATGTTACGAGGGAAGGTTATGATGGAAGTCCATACAAAAAATTATCTCAAAAGAAGATTCTATAAAACTTTTTGAATTACTAGTTTCGGTCAAATAATCGTAGTATATTATCCACAATTTTATACTATTTTCGGTTAAAAAATCAAATTAAATCGAGGATTGTTCGAAATGCTACGAAACTTTTCAGATCCTTTCTATATGTTACGAAGGAAGGTTATGATGGAAGTCCATTCAAAAAATTGTCTCAAAATTAGATTCTGTGTAACTTTTTTTAAATATTTGTTTCGGTTAAAAAATTGTAGTATATTGTATACGCAATTTTATACTAGTTTCGGTCAAAAAATCAAATTAAATCGAGGATTGTTCGAAATGCTAAGAAACTTTTTAGATCCTTTCTATATGTTACGAGGGAAGGTTATGATGGAAGCCCATGCAAAAAATTATCTCAAAATTATATTCTATGAAACTTTTTGAATTACTAGTTTCGGTCAAAAAATCGTAGTATATTATACACAATTTTATACTATTTTCGGTTAAAATAGCAAATTAAATCGAGGATTGTTCGAAATGCTACAAAACGTTTCAGATCCTTTCTATATGTTATGAGGGAAGGTTAAGATGATAGTCCATTCAAAAAATTGTCTCAAAATTAGATTCTATCAAACTTTTTGAAATATTAGTTTTGGTCAAAAAATTGTAGTATATTATACACAATTTTAAATTAGTTTTGGTTAAAAAATCAAAATAAATCGAGGATTGTTCGAAATTCTACGAAACTCTTTAGATCCTTTCTATATGTTACGAGGGAAGGTTATGATGGAAGTCCATACAAAAAATTATCTCAAAAGAAGATTCTATAAAACTTTTTGAATTACTAGTTTCGGTCAAATAATCGTAGTATATTATCCACAATTTTATACTATTTTCGGTTAAAAAATCAAATTAAATCGAGGATTGTTCGAAATGCTACGAAACTTTTCAGATCCTTTCTATATGTTACGAAGGAAGGTTATGATGGAAGTCCATTCAAAAAATTGTCTCAAAATTAGAGTCTATGTAACTTTTTTTAAATATTTGTTTCGGTTAAAAAATTGTAGTATATTGTATACGCAATTTTATACTAGTTTCGGTCAAAAAATCAAATTAAATCGAGGATTGTTCGAAATGCTAAGAAACTTTTTAGATCCTTTCTATATGTTACGAGGGAAGGTTATGATGGAAGCCCATGCAAAAAATTATCTCAAAATTATATTCTATGAAACTTTTTGAATTACTAGTTTCGGTCAAAAAATCGTAGTATATTATACACAATTTTATACTATTTTCGGTTAAAATAGCAAATTAAATCGAGGATTGTTCGAAATGCTACAAAACGTTTCAGATCCTTTCTATATGTTATGAGGGAAGGTTAAGATGATAGTCCATTCAAAAAATTGTCTCAAAATTAGATTCTATCAAACTTTTTGAAATATTAGTTTTGGTCAAAAAATTGTAGTATATTATACACAATTTTAAATTAGTTTTGGTTAAAAAATCAAAATAAATCGAGGATTGTTCGAAATTCTACGAAACTCTTTAGATCCTTTCTATATGTTACGAGGGAAGGTTATGATGGAAGTCCATACAAAAAATTATCTCAAAAGAAGATTCTATAAAACTTTTTGAATTACTAGTTTCGGTCAAATAATCGTAGTATATTATCCACAATTTTATACTATTTTGGGTTAAAAAATCAAATTAAATCGAGGATTGTTTGAAATGCTACGAAACTTTTCAGATCCTTTCTATATGTTACGAAGGAAGGTTATGATGGAAGTCCATTCAAAAAATTGTCTCAAAATTAGATTCTATGTAACTTTTTTTAAATAATTGTTTCGGTTAAAAAATTGTAGTATATTGTATACGCAATTTTATACTAGTTTCGGTCAAAAAATCAAATTAAATCGAGGATTGTTCGAAATGCTAAGAAACTTTTTAGATCCTTTCTATATGTTACGAGGGAAGGTTATGATGGAAGCGCATGCAAAAAATTATCTCAAAATTATATTCTATGAAACTTTTTGAATTACTAGTTTCGGTCAAAAAATCGTAGTATATTATACACAATTTTATACTATTTTTGGTTAAAATAGCAAATTAAATCGAGGATTGTTCGAAATGCTACAAAATGTTTCAGATCCTTTCTATATGTTATGAGGGAAGGTTAAGATGATAGTCCATTCAAAAAATTGTCTCAAAATTAGATTCTATCAAACTTTTTGAAATATTAGTTTTGGTCAAAAAATTGTAGTATATTATACACAATTTTAAACTAGTTTTGGTTAAAAAATCAAAATAAATCGAGGATTGTTCGAAATTCTACGAAACTCTTTAGATCCTTTCTATATGTTACGAGGGAAGGTTATGATGGAAGTCCATACAAAAAATTATCTCAAAAGAAGATTCTATAACACTTTTTGAATTACTAGTTTCGGTCAAATAATCGTAGTATATTATCCACAATTTTATACTATTTTCGGTTAAAAAATCAAATTAAATCGAGGATTGTTCGAAATGCTACGAAACTTTTCAGATCCTTTCTATATGTTACGAAGGAAGGTTATGATGGAAGTCCATTCAAAAAATTGTCTCAAAATTAGATTCTATGTAACTTTTTTTAAATATTTGTTTCGGTTAAAAAATTGTAGTATATTGTATACGCAATTTTATACTAGTTTCGGTCAAAAAATCAAATTAAATCGAGGATTGTTCGAAATGCTAAGAAACTTTTTAGATCCTTTCTATATGTTACGAGGGAAGGTTATGATGGAAGCCCATGCAAAAAATTATCTCAAAATTATATTCTATGAAACTTTTTGAATTACTAGTTTCGGTCAAAAAATCGTAGTATATTATACACAATTTTATACTATTTTCGGTTAAAATAGCAAATTAAATCGAGGATTGTTCGAAATGCTACAAAACGTTTCAGATCCTTTCTATATGTTATGAGGGAAGGTTAAGATGATAGTCCATTCAAAAAATTGTCTCAAAATTAGATTCTATCAAACTTTTTGAAATATTAGTTTTGGTCAAAAAATTGTAGTATATTATACACAATTTTAAATTAGTTTTGGTTAAAAAATCAAAATAAATCGAGGATTGTTCGAAATTCTACGAAACTCTTTAGATCCTTTCTATATGTTACGAGGGAAGGTTATGATGGAAGTCCATACAAAAAATTATCTCAAAAGAAGATTCTATAAAACTTTTTGAATTACTAGTTTCGGTCAAATAATCGTAGTATATTATCCACAATTTTATACTATTTTCGGTTAAAAAATCAAATTAAATCGAGGATTGTTCGAAATGCTACGAAACTTTTCAGATCCTTTCTATATGTTACGAAGGAAGGTTATGATGGAAGTCCATTCAAAAAATTGTCTCAAAATTAGAGTCTATGTAACTTTTTTTAAATATTTGTTTCGGTTAAAAAATTGTAGTATATTGTATACGCAATTTTATACTAGTTTCGGTCAAAAAATCAAATTAAATCGAGGATTGTTCGAAATGCTAAGAAACTTTTTAGATCCTTTCTATATGTTACGAGGGAAGGTTATGATGGAAGCCCATGCAAAAAATTATCTCAAAATTATATTCTATGAAACTTTTTGAATTACTAGTTTCGGTCAAAAAATCGTAGTATATTATACACAATTTTATACTATTTTCGGTTAAAATAGCAAATTAAATCGAGGATTGTTCGAAATGCTACAAAACGTTTCAGATCCTTTCTATATGTTATGAGGGAAGGTTAAGATGATAGTCCATTCAAAAAATTGTCTCAAAATTAGATTCTATCAAACTTTTTGAAATATTAGTTTTGGTCAAAAAATTGTAGTATATTATACACAATTTTAAATTAGTTTTGGTTAAAAAATCAAAATAAATCGAGGATTGTTCGAAATTCTACGAAACTCTTTAGATCCTTTCTATATGTTACGAGGGAAGGTTATGATGGAAGTCCATACAAAAAATTATCTCAAAAGAAGATTCTATAAAACTTTTTGAATTACTAGTTTCGGTCAAATAATCGTAGTATATTATCCACAATTTTATACTATTTTGGGTTAAAAAATCAAATTAAATCGAGGATTGTTCGAAATGCTACGAAACTTTTCAGATCCTTTCTATATGTTACGAAGGAAGGTTATGATGGAAGTCCATTCAAAAAATTGTCTCAAAATTAGATTCTATGTAACTTTTTTTAAATAATTGTTTCGGTTAAAAAATTGTAGTATATTGTATACGCAATTTTATACTAGTTTCGGTCAAAAAATCAAATTAAATCGAGGATTGTTCGAAATGCTAAGAAACTTTTTAGATCCTTTCTATATGTTACGAGGGAAGGTTATGATGGAAGCGCATGCAAAAAATTATCTCAAAATTATATTCTATGAAACTTTTTGAATTACTAGTTTCGGTCAAAAAATCGTAGTATATTATACACAATTTTATACTATTTTTGGTTAAAATAGCAAATTAAATCGAGGATTGTTCGAAATGCTACAAAATGTTTCAGATCCTTTCTATATGTTATGAGGGAAGGTTAAGATGATAGTCCATTCAAAAAATTGTCTCAAAATTAGATTCTATCAAACTTTTTGAAATATTAGTTTTGGTCAAAAAATTGTAGTATATTATACACAATTTTAAACTAGTTTTGGTTAAAAAATCAAAATAAATCGAGGATTGTTCGAAATTCTACGAAACTCTTTAGATCCTTTCTATATGTTACGAGGGAAGGTTATGATGGAAGTCCATACAAAAAATTATCTCAAAAGAAGATTCTATAAAACTTTTTGAATTACTAGTTTCGGTCAAATAATCGTAGTATATTATCCACAATTTTATACTATTTTCGGTTAAAAAATCAAATTAAATCGAGGATTGTTCGAAATGCTACGAAACTTTTCAGATCCTTTCTATATGTTACGAAGGAAGGTTATGATGGAAGTCCATTCAAAAAATTGTCTCAAAATTAGATTCTATGTAACTTTTTTTAAATATTTGTTTCGGTTAAAAAATTGTAGTATATTGTATACGCAATTTTATACTAGTTTCGGTCAAAAAATCAAATTAAATCGAGGATTGTTCGAAATGCTAAGAAACTTTTTAGATCCTTTCTATATGTTACGAGGGAAGGTTATGATGGAAGCCCATGCAAAAAATTATCTCAAAATTATATTCTATGAAACTTTTTGAATTACTAGTTTCGGTCAAAAAATCGTAGTATATTATACACAATTTTATACTATTTTCGGTTAAAATAGCAAATTAAATCGAGGATTGTTCGAAATGCTACAAAACGTTTCAGATCCTTTCTATATGTTATGAGGGAAGGTTAAGATGATAGTCCATTCAAAAAATTGTCTCAAAATTAGATTCTATCAAACTTTTTGAAATATTAGTTTTGGTCAAAAAATTGTAGTATATTATACACAATTTTAAATTAGTTTTGGTTAAAAAATCAAAATAAATCGAGGATTGTTCGAAATTCTACGAAACTCTTTAGATCCTTTCTATATGTTACGAGGGAAGGTTATGATGGAAGTCCATACAAAAAATTATCTCAAAAGAAGATTCTATAAAACTTTTTGAATAACTAGTTTCGGTCAAATAATCGTAGTATATTATCCACAATTTTATACTATTTTCGGTTAAAAAATCAAATTAAATCGAGGATTGTTCGAAATGCTACGAAACTTTTCAGATCCTTTCTATATGTTACGAAGGAAGGTTATGATGGAAGTCCATTCAAAAAATTGTCTCAAAATTAGAGTCTATGTAACTTTTTTTAAATATTTGTTTCGGTTAAAAAATTGTAGTATATTGTATACGCAATTTTATACTAGTTTCGGTCAAAAAATCAAATTAAATCGAGGATTGTTCGAAATGCTAAGAAACTTTTTAGATCCTTTCTATATGTTACGAGGGAAGGTTATGATGGAAGCCCATGCAAAAAATTATCTCAAAATTATATTCTATGAAACTTTTTGAATTACTAGTTTCGGTCAAAAAATCGTAGTATATTATACACAATTTTATACTATTTTCGGTTAAAATAGCAAATTAAATCGAGGATTGTTCGAAATGCTACAAAACGTTTCAGATCCTTTCTATATGTTATGAGGGAAGGTTAAGATGATAGTCCATTCAAAAAATTGTCTCAAAATTAGATTCTATCAAACTTTTTGAAATATTAGTTTTGGTCAAAAAATTGTAGTATATTATACACAATTTTAAATTAGTTTTGGTTAAAAAATCAAAATAAATCGAGGATTGTTCGAAATTCTACGAAACTCTTTAGATCCTTTCTATATGTTACGAGGGAAGGTTATGATGGAAGTCCATACAAAAAATTATCTCAAAAGAAGATTCTATAAAACTTTTTGAATTACTAGTTTCGGTCAAATAATCGTAGTATATTATCCACAATTTTATACTATTTTGGGTTAAAAAATCAAATTAAATCGAGGATTGTTCGAAATGCTACGAAACTTTTCAGATCCTTTCTATATGTTACGAAGGAAGGTTATGATGGAAGTCCATTCAAAAAATTGTCTCAAAATTAGATTCTATGTAACTTTTTTTAAATAATTGTTTCGGTTAAAAAATTGTAGTATATTGTATACGCAATTTTATACTAGTTTCGGTCAAAAAATCAAATTAAATCGAGGATTGTTCGAAATGCTAAGAAACTTTTTAGATCCTTTCTATATGTTACGAGGGAAGGTTATGATGGAAGCGCATGCAAAAAATTATCTCAAAATTATATTCTATGAAACTTTTTGAATTACTAGTTTCGGTCAAAAAATCGTAGTATATTATACACAATTTTATACTATTTTTGGTTAAAATAGCAAATTAAATCGAGGATTGTTCGAAATGCTACAAAATGTTTCAGATCCTTTCTATATGTTATGAGGGAAGGTTAAGATGATAGTCCATTCAAAAAATTGTCTCAAAATTAGATTCTATCAAACTTTTTGAAATATTAGTTTTGGTCAAAAAATTGTAGTATATTATACACAATTTTAAACTAGTTTTGGTTAAAAAATCAAAATAAATCGAGGATTGTTCGAAATTCTACGAAACTCTTTAGATCCTTTCTATATGTTACGAGGGAAGGTTATGATGGAAGTCCATACAAAAAATTATCTCAAAAGAAGATTCTATAAAACTTTTTGAATTACTAGTTTCGGTCAAATAATCGTAGTATATTATCCACAATTTTATACTATTTTCGGTTAAAAAATCAAATTAAATCGAGGATTGTTCGAAATGCTACGAAACTTTTCAGATCCTTTCTATATGTTACGAAGGAAGGTTATGATGGAAGTCCATTCAAAAAATTGTCTCAAAATTAGATTCTATGTAACTTTTTTTAAATATTTGTTTCGGTTAAAAAATTGTAGTATATTGTATACGCAATTTTATACTAGTTTCGGTCAAAAAATCAAATTAAATCGAGGATTGTTCGAAATGCTAAGAAACTTTTTAGATCCTTTCTATATGTTACGAGGGAAGGTTATGATGGAAGCCCATGCAAAAAATTATCTCAAAATTATATTCTATGAAACTTTTTGAATTACTAGTTTCGGTCAAAAAATCGTAGTATATTATACACAATTTTATACTATTTTCGGTTAAAATAGCAAATTAAATCGAGGATTGTTCGAAATGCTACAAAACGTTTCAGATCCTTTCTATATGTTATGAGGGAAGGTTAAGATGATAGTCCATTCAAAAAATTGTCTCAAAATTAGATTCTATCAAACTTTTTGAAATATTAGTTTTGGTCAAAAAATTGTAGTATATTATACACAATTTTAAATTAGTTTTGGTTAAAAAATCAAAATAAATCGAGGATTGTTCGAAATTCTACGAAACTCTTTAGATCCTTTCTATATGTTACGAGGGAAGGTTATGATGGAAGTCCATACAAAAAATTATCTCAAAAGAAGATTCTATAAAACTTTTTGAATTACTAGTTTCGGTCAAATAATCGTAGTATATTATCCACAATTTTATACTATTTTCGGTTAAAAAATCAAATTAAATCGAGGATTGTTCGAAATGCTACGAAACTTTTCAGATCCTTTCTATATGTTACGAAGGAAGGTTATGATGGAAGTCCATTCAAAAAATTGTCTCAAAATGAGATTCTATGTAACTTTTTTTAAATATTTGTTTCGGTTAAAAAATTGTAGTATATTGTATACGCAATTTTATACTAGTTTCGGTCAAAAAATCAAATTAAATCGAGGATTGTTCGAAATGCTAAGAAACGTTTTAGATCCTTTCTATATGTTACGAGGGAAGGTTATGATGGAAGCCCATGCAAAAAATTATCTCAAAATTATATTCTATGAAACTTTTTGAATTACTAGTTTCGGTCAAAAAATCGTAGTATATTATACACAATTTTATACTATTTTCGGTTAAAATAGCAAATTAAATCGAGGATTGTTCGAAATGCTACAAAACGTTTCAGATCCTTTCTATATGTTATGAGGGAAGGTTAAGATGATAGTCCATTCAAAAAATTGTCTCAAAATTAGATTCTATCAAACTTTTTGAAATATTAGTTTTGGTCAAAAAATTGTAGTATATTATACACAATTTTAAACTAGTTTTGGTTAAAAAATCAAAATAAATCGAGGATTGTTCGAAATTCTACGAAACTCTTTAGATCCTTTCTATATGTTACGAGGGAAGGTTATGATGGAAGTCCATACAAAAAATTATCTCAAAAGAAGATTCTATAAAACTTTTTGAATTACTAGTTTCGGTCAAATAATCGTAGTATATTATCCACAATTTTATACTATTTTGGGTTAAAAAATCAAATTAAATCGAGGATTGTTCGAAATGCTACGAAACTTTTCAGATCCTTTCTATATGTTACGAAGGAAGGTTATGATGGAAGTCCATTCAAAAAATTGTCTCAAAATTAGATTCTATGTAACTTTTTTTAAATAATTGTTTCGGTTAAAAAATTGTAGTATATTGTATACGCAATTTTATACTAGTTTCGGTCAAAAAATCAAATTAAATCGAGGATTGTTCGAAATGCTAAGAAACTTTTTAGATCCTTTCTATATGTTACGAGGGAAGGTTATGATGGAAGCCCATGCAAAAAATTATCTCAAAATTATATTCTATGAAACTTTTTGAATTACTAGTTTCGGTCAAAAAATCGTAGTATATTATACACAATTTTATACTATTTTCGGTTAAAATAGCAAATTAAATCGAGGATTGTTCGAAATGCTACAAAACGTTTCAGATCCTTTCTATATGTTATGAGGGAAGGTTAAGATGATAGTCCATTCAAAAAATTGTCTCAAAATTAGATTCTATCAAACTTTTTGAAATATTAGTTTTGGTCAAAAAATTGTAGTATATTATACACAATTTTAAACTAGTTTTGGTTAAAAAATCAAAATAAATCGAGGATTGTTCGAAATTCTACGAAACTCTTTAGATCCTTTCTATATGTTACGAGGGAAGGTTATGATGGAAGTCCATACAAAAAATTATCTCAAAAGAAGATTCTATAAAACTTTTTGAATTACTAGTTTCGGTCAAATAATCGTAGTATATTATCCACAATTTTATACTATTTTGGGTTAAAAAATCAAATTAAATCGAGGATTGTTCGAAATGCTACGAAACTTTTCAGATCCTTTCTATATGTTACGAAGGAAGGTTATGATGGAAGTCCATTCAAAAAATTGTCTCAAAATTAGATTCTATGTAAATTTTTTTAAATAATTGTTTCGGTTAAAAAATTGTAGTATATTGTATACGCAATTTTATACTAGTTTCGGTCAAAAAATCAAATTAAATCGAGGATTGTTCGAAATGCTAAGAAACTTTTTAGATCCTTTCTATATGTTACGAGGGAAGGTTATGATGGAAGCCCATGCAAAAAATTATCTCAAAATTATATTCTATGAAACTTTTTGAATTACTAGTTTCGGTCAAAAAACCGTAGTATATTATACACAATTTTATACTATTTTCGGTTAAAATAGCAAATTAAATCGATGATTGTTCGAAATGCTACAAAACGTTTCAGATCCATTCTATATGTTACGAGGGAAGGTTAAGATGATAGTCCATTCAAAAAATTGTCTCAAAATTAGATTCTATCAAACTTTTTGAAATACTAGTTTTGGTCAAAAAATTGTAGTATATTATACACAATTTTAAACTAGTTTTGGTTAAAAAATCAAAATAAATCTAGGATTGTTCGAAATTCTACGAACCTCTTTAGATCCTTTCTATATGTTACGAGGGAAGGTTATGATGGAAGTCCATACAAAAAATTATCTCAAAAGAAGATTCTATAAAACTTTTTGAATTACTAGTTTCGGTCAAATAATCGTAGTATATTATCCACAATTTTATACTATTTTCGGTTAAAAAATCAAATTAAATCGAGGATTGTTCGAAATGCTACGAAACTTTTCAAATCCTTTCTATATGTTACGAAGGAAGGTTATGATGGAAGTCCATTCAAAAAATTGTCTCAAAATTAGATTCTATGTAACTTTTTTTAAATATTTGTTTCGGTTAAAAAATTGTAGTATATTGTATACGCAATTTTATACTAGTTTCGGTCAAAAAATCAAATTAAATCGAGGATTGTTCGAAATGCTAAGAAACTTTTTAGATCCTTTCTATATGTTACGAGGGAAGGTTATGATGGAAGCCCATGCAAAAAATTATCTCAAAATTATATTCTATGAAACTTTTTGAATTACTAGTTTCGGTCAAAAAATCGTAGTATATTATACACAATTTTATACTATTTTCGGTTAAAATAACAAATTAAATCGAGGATTGTTCGAAATGCTACAAAACATTTCAGATCCTTTCTATATGTTACGAGGGAAGGTTAAGATGATAGTCCATTCAAAAAATTGTCTCAAAATTAGATTCTATCAAACTTTTTGAAATACTAGTTTTGGTCAAAAAATTGTAGTATATTATACACAATTTTAAACTAGTTTTGGTTAAAAAATCAAAATAAATCTAGGATTGTTCGAAATTCTACGAAACTCTTTAGATCCTTTCTATATGTTACGAGGGAAGGTTATGATGGAAGTCCATACAAAAAATTATCTCAAAAGAAGATTCTATAAAACTTTTTGAATTACTAGTTTCGGTCAAATAATCGTAGTATATTATCCACAATTTTATACTATTTTCGGTTAAAAAATCAAATTAAATCGAGGATTGTTCGAAATGCTACGAAACTTTTCAGATCCTTTCTATATGTTATGAAGGAAGGTTATGATGGAAGTCCATTCAAATAATTGTCTCAAAATTAGATTCTATGTAACTTTTTTTAAATATTTGTTTCGGTTAAAAAATTGTAGTATATTGTATACGCAATTTTATACTAGTTTCGGTCAAAAAATCAAATTAAATCGAGGATTGTTCGAAATGCTAAGAAACTTTTTAGATCCTTTCTATATGTTACGAGGGAAGGTTATGATGGAAGCCCATGCAAAAAATTATCTCAAAATTATATTCTATGAAACTTTTTGAATTACTAGTTTCGGTCAAAAAATCGTAGTATATTATACACAATTTTATACTATTTTCGGTTAAAATAGCAAATTAAATCGATGATTGTTCGAAATGCTACAAAACGTTTCAGATCCTTTCTATATGTTACGAGGGAAGGTTAAGATGATAGTCCATTCAAAAAATTGTCTCAAAATTAGATTCTATCAAACTTTTTGAAATACTAGTTTTGGTCAAAAAATTGTAGTATATTATACACAATTTTAAACTAGTTTTGGTTAAAAAATCAAAATAAATCTAGGATTGTTCGAAATTCTACGAAACTCTTTAGATCCTTTCTATATGTTACGAGGGAAGGTTATGATGGAAGTCCATACAAAAAATTATCTCAAAAGAAGATTCTATAAAACTTTTTGAATTACTAGTTTCGGTCAAATAATCGTAGTATATTATCCACAATTTTATACTATTTTCGGTTAAAAAATCAAATTAAATCGAGGATTGTTCGAAATGCTACGAAACTTTTCAGATCCTTTCTATATGTTACGAAGGAAGGTTATGATGGAAGTCCATTCAAAAAATTGTCTCAAAATTAGATTCTATGTAACTTTTTTTAAATATTTGTTTCGGTTAAAAAATTGTAGTATATTGTATACGCAATTTTATACTAGTTTCGGTCAAAAAATCAAATTAAATCGAGGATTGTTCGAAATGCTAAGAAACTTTTTAGATCCTTTCTATATGTTACGAGGGAAGGTTATGATGGAAGCCCATGCAAAAAATTATCTCAAAATTATATTCTATGAAACTTTTTGAATTACTAGTTTCGGTCAAAAAATCGTAGTATATTATACACAATTTTATACTATTTTCGGTTAAAATAGCAAATTAAATCGAGGATTGTTCGAAATGCTACAAAACGTTTCAGATCCTTTCTATATGTTACGAGGGAAGGTTAAGATGATAGTCCATTCAAAAAATTGTCTCAAAATTAGATTCTATCAAACTTTTTGAAATACTAGTTTTGGTCAAAAAATTGTAGTATATTATACACAATTTTAAACTAGTTTTGGTTAAAAAATCAAAATAAATCTAGGATTGTTCGAAATTCTACGAAACTCTTTATATCCTTTCTATATGTTACGAGGGAAGGTTATGATGGAAGTCCATACAAAAAATTATCTCAAAAGAAGATTCTATAAAACTTTTTGAATTACTAGTTTCGGTCAAATAATCGTAGTATATTATCCACAATTTTATACTATTTTCGGTTAAAAAATCAAATTAAATCGAGGATTGTTCGAAATGCTACGAAACTTTTCAGATCCTTTCTATATGTTACGAAGGAAGGTTATGATGGAAGTCCATTCAAAAAATTGTCTCAAAATTAGATTCTATGTAACTTTTTTTAAATATTTGTTTCGGTTAAAAAATTGTAGTATATTGTATACGCAATTTTATACTAGTTTCGGTCAAAAAATCAAATTAAATCGAGGATTGTTCGAAATGCTAAGAAACTTTTTAGATCCTTTCTATATGTTACGAGGGAAGGTTATGATGGAAGCCCATGCAAAAAATTATCTCAAAATTATATTCTATGAAACTTTTTGAATTACTAGTTTCGGTCAAAAAATCGTAGTATATTATACACAATTTTATACTATTTTCGGTTAAAATAGCAAATTAAATCGAGGATTGTTCGAAATGCTACAAAACGTTTCAGATCCTTTCTATATGTTATGAGGGAAGGTTAAGATGATAGTCCATTCAAAAAATTGTCTCAAAATTAGATTCTATCAAACTTTTTGAAATATTAGTTTTGGTCAAAAAATTGTAGTATATTATACACAATTTTAAACTAGTTTTGGTTAAAAAATCAAAATAAATCGAGGATTGTTCGAAATTCTACGAAACTCTTTAGATCCTTTCTATATGTTACGAGGGAAGGTTATGATGGAAGTCCATACAAAAAATTATCTCAAAAGAAGATTCTATAAAACTTTTTGAATTACTAGTTTCGGTCAAATAATCGTAGTATATTATCCACAATTTTATACTATTTTCGGTTAAAAAATCAAATTAAATCGAGGATTGTTCGAAATGCTACGAAACTTTTCAGATCCTTTCTATATGTTACGAAGGAAGGTTATGATGGAAGTCCATTCAAAAAATTGTCTCAAAATTAGATTCTATGTAACTTTTTTTAAATATTTGTTTCGGTTAAAAAATTGTAGTATATTGTATACGCAATTTTATACTAGTTTCGGTCAAAAAATCAAATTAAATCGAGGATTGTTCGAAATGCTAAGAAACTTTTTAGATCCTTTCTATATGTTACGAGGGAAGGTTATGATGGAAGCCCATGCAAAAAATTATCTCAAAATTATATTCTATGAAACTTTTTGAATTACTAGTTTCGGTCAAAAAATCGTAGTATATTATACACAATTTTATACTATTTTCGGTTAAAATAGCAAATTAAATCGAGGATTGTTCGAAATGCTACAAAACGTTTCAGATCCTTTCTATATGTTACGAGGGAAGGTTAAGATGATAGTCCATTCAAAAAATTGTCTCAAAATTAGATTCTATCAAACTTTTTGAAATACTAGTTTTGGTCAAAAAATTGTAGTATATTATACACAATTTTAAACTAGTTTTGGTTAAAAAATCAAAATAAATCTAGGATTGTTCGAAATTCTACGAAACTCTTTAGATCCTTTCTATATGTTACGAGGGTAGGTTATGATGGAAGTCCATACAAAAAATTATCTCAAAAGAAGATTCTATAAAACTTTTTGAATTACTAGTTTCGGTCAAATAATCGTAGTATATTATCCACAATTTTATACTATTTTCGGTTAAAAAATCAAATTAAATCGAGGATTGTTCGAAATGCTACGAAACTTTTCAGATCCTTTCTATATGTTACGAAGGAAGGTTATGATGGAAGTCCATTCAAAAAATTGTCTCAAAATTAGATTCTATGTAACTTTTTTTAAATATTTGTTTCGGTTAAAAAATTGTAGTATATTGTATACGCAATTTTATACTAGTTTCGGTCAAAAAATCAAATTAAATCGAGGATTGTTCGAAATGCTAAGAAACTTTTTAGATCCTTTCTATATGTTACGAGGGAAGGTTATGATGGAAGCCCATGCAAAAAATTATCTCAAAATTATATTCTATGAAACTTTTTGAATTACTAGTTTCGGTCAAAAAATCGTAGTATATTATACACAATTTTATACTATTTTCGGTTAAAATAGCAAATTAAATCGAGGATTGTTCGAAATGCTACAAAACGTTTCAGATCCTTTCTATATGTTACGAGGGAAGGTTAAGATGATAGTCCATTCAAAAAATTGTCTCAAAATTAGATTCTATCAAACTTTTTGAAATACTAGTTTTGGTCAAAAAATTGTAGTATATTATACACAATTTTAAACTAGTTTTGGTTAAAAAATCAAAATAAATCGAGGATTGTTCGAAATTCTACGAAACTCTTTAGATCCTTTCTATATGTTACGAGGGAAGGTTATGATGGAAGTCCATACAAAAAATTATCTCAAAATAAGATTCTATAAAACTTTTTGAATTACTAGTTTCGGTCAAAAAATCGTAGTATATTATCCATAATTTTATACTATTTTCGGTTAAAAAATCAAATTAAATCGAGGATTGTTCGAAATGCTACGAAACTTTTCAGATCTTTTCTATATGTTACGAAGGAAGGTTATGATGGAAGTCCATTCAAAAAATTGTCTCAAAATTAGATTCTATGTAACTTTTTTTAAATATTTGTTTCGGTTAAAAAATTGTAGTATATTGTATACAATATTTTATACTAGTTTCGGTCAAAAAATCAAATTAAATCGAGGATTGTTCGAAATGCCAAGAAACTTTTTAGATCCTTTCTATATGTTACGAGGGAAGGTTATGATGGAAGTCCATGCAAAAAATTATCTCAAAATTATATTCTATGAAACTTTTTTAATTACTAGTTTCGGTCAAAAAATCGTAGTATATTATTATACACAATTTTATATTATTTTTGGTCAAAAAATACAATTTTATCGAGGATTGTTCGAAATGCTACGAATTTTTTTAGATGCTTTCTATATGTTACGAGGGAAGGTTATGATGGAAGTCCATGAAAAAATTGTCTCATAATTAGATTCTATGAAACCTTTTGAATTACTAGTTTCGGTCAGAAAATCGTAGTATATTATCCACAATTTTATACTATTTTCGGTTAAAATATCAAATTAAATCGAGGATTGTTCGAAATGCTACGAAACAATTCAGATCCTTTATATATGTTATGAAGAAGGTTATGATGGAAGTCCATTCAAAAAATTGTCTCAAAATTAGATTCTATCAAACTTTTTGAAATACTAGTTTTGATCAAAAAATTGTAGTATATTATACACAATTTTATACTAGTTTTGGTTAAAAAATCAAATTAAATCGAGGATTGATCGAAATGCTACGAAACTTTTTAGATCCTTCCTATATGTTACGAGGGAAGGTTATGATGGAAGTCTATGCAAAAAATTAACTCAAAATTAGATTCTATGAAACTTTTTGAATTACTAGTTTCGGTCAAAAAATCGTAGTATATTATACACAATTTTATACTATTTTCGGTTAAAAAATCAAATTAAATCAAGGATTGTTCGAATTGCTACGAAACTTTTTAGATCCTTTCTATATGTTACGTGGGAAGGTTATGATGGAAGTCCATAAAAAAATTATCTCAAAATTAGATTCTATGAAACTTTTTGAATTACTAGTTTCGGTCAGAAAATCGTAGTATATTACCCACAATTTTATACTATTTTCGGTTAAAAAATCAAATTAAATCGAGGATTGTTCGAAATGCTACAAAACTTTTCAGATCCTTTCTATATGTTACGAAGAAAGGTTATGATGGAATCCATTCAAAAAATTGTCTCAAAATTAGATTCTATGAAACTTTTTTTAAATATTTGTTTCGGTTAAAAAATTGTAGTATATTTTATACACAATTTTATACTAGTTTCGGTCAAAAAATCAAATTAAATCGAGGATTGTTCGAAATGCTAAGAAACGTTTTATATCCTTTCTATATGTTACGATGGAAGGTTATGATGGAAGTCATTGCAAAAAATTGTGTCAAAATTAGAATCTATGAAACGTTTTGAAATACTTGTTTCTATTAAAAAATTGTAGTATATTATCCACAATTTTATACTATTTTCGGTTAAAAAATCAAATTAAATCGAGGATTGTTCGAAATGCTACAAAACGTTTCAGATCCTTTCTATATGTTACGAGGAAAGGTTAAGATGATAGTCCATTCAAAAAATTGTCTCAAAATTAGATTCTATCAAACTTTTTGAAATACTTGTTTTGGTCAAAAAGTTGTAGTATATTATACACAATTTTAAACTAGTTTTGGTTAAAAAATCAAAATAAATCGAGGATTGTTCGAAATTCTACGAAACTTTTTAGATCCTTTCTATATGTTACGAGGGAAGGTTATGAAGGAAGTCCATACAAAAAATTATCTCAAAATAAGATTCTATGAAACTTTTTGAATTACTAGTTTCGGTTAAAAAATCGTAGTATATTATACACAATTTTATACTATTTTCGGTCAAAAAATCAAATTAAATCGAGGATTGTTCGAAATGGTAGGAATCTTTTTAGATCCTTTCTATATGTTACGAGGGAAGGTTATGATGGAAGTCCATGAAAAAATTGTCTCAAAATTAGATTCTATGAAACTTTTTGAATTACTAGTTTCGGTCAGAAAATCGTAGTGTATTATCCATAATTTTATACTATTTTCGGTTAAAAAATCAAATTAAATCGAGGATTGTTCGAAATGCTATGAAACTTTTCAGATCCTTTCTATATGTTACGAAGGAAGGTTATGATTGAAGTCCATTCAAAAAATTGTCTCAAAATTAAATTCTATGAAACTTTTTTTAAATATTTGTTTCGGTTAAAAAATTGTGGTATTGTATACACAATTTTATACTAGTTTCGGTCAAAAAATCAAATTAAATCGAGGATTGTTCGAAATGCTAACGTTTTATATCCTTTCTATATGTTACGAGGGAAGGTTAAGATGATAGTCCATTCAAAAAATTGTCTCAAAATTAGATTCTATCAAACTTTTTGAAATACTTGTTTTGGTCAAAAAATTGTAGTATATTATACACAATTTTAAACTAGTTTTGGTTAAAAAATCAAAATAAATCGAGGATTGTTCGAAATTCTACGAAATTCTTTAGATCCTTTCTATATGTTACGAGGGAAGGTTATGATGGAAGTCCATACAAAAATTTATCTCAAAATAAGATTCTATGAAACTTTTTGAATTACTAGTTTCGGTCAAAAAATCGTAGTATATTATACACAATTTTATACTATTTTCGGTCAAAAAATCAAATTAAATCGAGGATTGTTCGAAATGCTAGGAAACTTTTTAGATCCTTTCTATATGTTATGAGGGAAGGTTATGATGGAAGTCCATGAAAAAATTGTCTCAAAATTAGATTCTATGAAACTTTTTGAATTACTAGTTTCGGTCAGAAAATCGTAGTGTATTATCCACAATTTTATACTATTTTCGGTTAAAAAATCAAATTAAATCGAGGATTATTCGAAATGCTACGAAACTTTTCAGATCATTTCTATATGTTACGAAGGAAGGTTATGATGGAAGTCCATTCAAAAAATTGTCTCAAAATTAAATTCTATGGAACTTTTTTTAAATATTTGTTTCGGTTAAAAAACTTGTAGTATTGTATACACAATTTTATACTAGTTTCGGATAAAAAATCAAATTAAATCGAGGATTGTTCGAAATGCTAAGAAACGTTTTATATCCTTTCTATATGTTACGAGGGAAGGTTATGATGGAAGTCATTGCAAAAAATTGTGTCAAAATTAGAATCTATGAAACTTTTTGAAATACTTGTTTCGGTTAAAAAATTGTAGTATATTATCCACAATTTTATACTATTTTCGGTTAAAAAATCAAATTAAATCTAGGATTATTTGAAATGCTACAAAACGTTTCAGATCCTTTCTATATGTTACGAGGAAAGGTTAAGATGATAGTCCATTCAAAAAATTGTCTCAAAATTAGATTCTATCAAACTTTTTGAAATACTTGTTTTGGTCAAAAAGTTGTAGTATATTATACACAATTTTAAACTAGTTTTGGTTAAAAAATCAAAATAAATCGAGGATTGTTCGAAATTCTACGAAACTTTTTAGATCCTTTCTATATGTTACGAGGGAAGGTTATGAAGGAAGTCCATACAAAAAATTATCTCAAAATAAGATTCTATGAAACTTTTTGAATTACTAGTTTCGGTTAAAAAATCGTAGTATATTATACACAATTTTATACTATTTTCGGTCAAAAAATCAAATTAAATCGAGGATTGTTCGAAATGGTAGGAAACTTTTTAGATCCTTTCTATATGTTACGAGGGAAGGTTATGATGGAAGTCCATGAAAAAATTGTCTCAAAATTAGATTCTATGAAACTTTTTGAATTACTAGTTTCGGTCAGAAAATCGTAGTGTATTATCCATAATTTTATACTATTTTCGGTTAAAAAATCAAATTAAATCGAGGATTGTTCGAAATGCTATGAAACTTTTCAGATCCTTTCTATATGTTACGAAGGAAGGTTATGATTGAAGTCCATTCAAAAAATTGTCTCAAAATTAAATTCTATGAAACTTTTTTTAAATATTTGTTTCGGTTAAAAAATTGTGGTATTGTATACACAATTTTATACTAGTTTCGGTCAAAAAATCAAATTAAATCGAGGATTGTTCGAAATGCTAACGTTTTATATCCTTTCTATATGTTACGAGGGAAGGTTAAGATGATAGTCCATTCAAAAAATTGTCTCAAAATTAGATTCTATCAAACTTTTTGAAATACTTGTTTTGGTCAAAAAATTGTAGTATATTATACACAATTTTAAACTAGTTTTGGTTAAAAAATCAAAATAAATCGAGGATTGTTCGAAATTCTACGAAATTCTTTAGATCCTTTCTATATGTTACGAGGGAAGGTTATGATGGAAGTCCATACAAAAATTTATCTCAAAATAAGATTCTATGAAACTTTTTGAATTACTAGTTTCGGTCAAAAAATCGTAGTATATTATACACAATTTTATACTATTTTCGGTCAAAAAATCAAATTAAATCGAGGATTGTTCGAAATGCTAGGAAACTTTTTAGATCCTTTCTATATGTTATGAGGGAAGGTTATGATGGAAGTCCATGAAAAAATTGTCTCAAAATTAGATTCTATGAAACTTTTTGAATTACTAGTTTCGGTCAGAAAATCGTAGTGTATTATCCACAATTTTATACTATTTTCGGTTAAAAAATCAAATTAAATCGAGGATTATTCGAAATGCTACGAAACTTTTCAGATCATTTCTATATGTTACGAAGGAAGGTTATGATGGAAGTCCATTCAAAAAATTGTCTCAAAATTAAATTCTATGGAACTTTTTTTAAATATTTGTTTCGGTTAAAAAACTTGTAGTATTGTATACACAATTTTATACTAGTTTCGGATAAAAAATCAAATTAAATCGAGGATTGTTCGAAATGCTAAGAAACGTTTTATATCCTTTCTATATGTTACGAGGGAAGGTTATGATGGAAGTCATTGCAAAAAATTGTGTCAAAATTAGAATCTATGAAACTTTTTGAAATACTTGTTTCGGTTAAAAAATTGTAGTATATTATCCACAATTTTATACTATTTTCGGTTAAAAAATCAAATTAAATCTAGGATTATTTGAAATGCTACAAAACGTTTCAGATCCTTTCTATATGTTACGAGGGAAGGTTAAGATGATAATCCATTCAAAAAATTGTCTCAAAATTAGATTCTATCAAACTTTTTGAAATACTTGTTTTGGTCAAAAAATTGTAGTATATTATACACAATTTTAAACTAGTTTTGGTTAAAAAATCAAAATAAATCGAGGATTGTTCGAAATTCTACGAAATTCTTTAGATCCTTTCTATATGTTACGAGGGAAGGTTATGATGGAAGTCCATACAAAAATTTATCTCAAAATAAGATTCTATGAAACTTTTTGAATTACTAGTTTCGGTCAAAAAATCGTAGTATATTATACACAATTTTATACTATTTTCGGTCAAAAAATCAAATTAAATCGAGGATTGTTCGAAATGCTAGGAAACTTTTTAGATCCTTTCTATATGTTATGAGGGAAGGTTATGATGGAAGTCCATGAAAAAATTGTCTCAAAATTAGATTCTATGAAACTTTTTGAATTACTAGTTTCGGTCAGAAAATCGTAGTGTATTATCCACAATTTTATACTATTTTCGGTTAAAAAATCAAATTAAATCGAGGATTATTCGAAATGCTACGAAACTTTTCAGATCATTTCTATATGTTACGAAGGAAGGTTATGATGGAAGTCCATTCAAAAAATTGTCTCAAAATTAAATTCTATGGAACTTTTTTTAAATATTTGTTTCGGTTAAAAAACTTGTAGTATTGTATACACAATTTTATACTAGTTTCGGATAAAAAATCAAATTAAATCGAGGATTGTTCGAAATGCTAAGAAACGTTTTATATCCTTTCTATATGTTACGAGGGAAGGTTATGATGGAAGTCATTGCAAAAAATTGTGTCAAAATTAGAATCTATGAAACTTTTTGAAATACTTGTTTCGGTTAAAAAATTGTAGTATATTATCCACAATTTTATACTATTTTCGGTTAAAAAATCAAATTAAATCTAGGATTATTTGAAATGCTACAAAACGTTTCAGATCCTTTCTATATGTTACGAGGGAAGGTTAAGATGATAATCCATTCAAAAAATTGTCTCAAAATTAGATTCTATCAAACTTTTTGAAATACTTGTTTTGGTCAAAAAATTGTAGTATATTATACATAATTTTAAACTAGTTTTGGTTAAAAAATCAAAATAAATCGAGGATTGTTCGAAATTCTACGAAATTCTTTAGATCCTTTCTATATGTTACGAGGGAAGGTTATGATGGAAGTCCATACAAAAATTTATCTCAAAATAAGATTCTATGAAACTTTTTGAATTACTAGTTTCGGTCAAAAAATCGTAGTATATTATACACAATTTTATACTATTTTCGGTCAAAAAATCAAATTAAATCGAGGATTGTTCGAAATGCTAGGAAACTTTTTAGATCCTTTCTATATGTTATGAGGGAAGGTTATGATGGAAGTCCATGAAAAAATTGTCTCAAAATTAGATTCTATGAAACTTTTTGAATTACTAGTTTCGGTCAGAAAATCGTAGTGTATTATTATCCACAATTTTATACTATTTTCGGTTAAAAAATCAAATTAAATCGAGGATTATTCGAAATGCTACGAAACTTTTCAGATCATTTCTATATGTTACGAAGGAAGGTTATGATGGAAGTCCATTCAAAAAATTGTCTCAAAATTAAATTCTATGGAACTTTTTTTAAATATTTGTTTCGGTTAAAAAACTTGTAGTATTGTATACACAATTTTATACTAGTTTCGGATAAAAAATCAAATTAAATCGAGGATTGTTCGAAATGCTAAGAAACGTTTTATATCCTTTCTATATGTTACGAGGGAAGGTTATGATGGAAGTCATTGCAAAAAATTGTGTCAAAATTAGAATCTATGAAACTTTTTGAAATACTTGTTTCGGTTAAAAAATTGTAGTATATTATCCACAATTTTATACTATTTTCGGTTAAAAAATCAAATTAAATCTAGGATTATTTGAAATGCTACAAAACGTTTCAGATCCTTTCTATATGTTACGAGGGAAGGTTAAGATGATAATCCATTCAAAAAATTGTCTCAAAATTAGATTCTATCAAACTTTTTGAAATACTTGTTTTGGTCAAAAAATTGTAGTATATTATACACAATTTTAAACTAGTTTTGGTTAAAAAATCAAAATAAATCGAGGATTGTTCGAAATTCTACGAAATTCTTTAGATCCTTTCTATATGTTACGAGGGAAGGTTATGATGGAAGTCCATACAAAAATTTATCTCAAAATAAGATTCTATGAAACTTTTTGAATTACTAGTTTCGGTCAAAAAATCGTAGTATATTATACACAATTTTATACTATTTTCGGTCAAAAAATCAAATTAAATCGAGGATTGTTCGAAATGCTAGGAAACTTTTTAGATCCTTTCTATATGTTATGAGGGAAGGTTATGATGGAAGTCCATGAAAAAATTGTCTCAAAATTAGATTCTATGAAACTTTTTGAATTACTAGTTTCGGTCAGAAAATCGTAGTGTATTATCCACAATTTTATACTATTTTCGGTTAAAAAATCAAATTAAATCGAGGATTATTCGAAATGCTACGAAACTTTTCAGATCATTTCTATATGTTACGAAGGAAGGTTATGATGGAAGTCCATTCAAAAAATTGTCTCAAAATTAAATTCTATGGAACTTTTTTTAAATATTTGTTTCGGTTAAAAAACTTGTAGTATTGTATACACAATTTTATACTAGTTTCGGATAAAAAATCAAATTAAATCGAGGATTGTTCGAAATGCTAAGAAACGTTTTATATCCTTTCTATATGTTACGAGGGAAGGTTATGATGGAAGTCATTGCAAAAAATTGTGTCAAAATTAGAATCTATGAAACTTTTTGAAATACTTGTTTCGGTTAAAAAATTGTAGTATATTATCCACAATTTTATACTATTTTCGGTTAAAAAATCAAATTAAATCTAGGATTATTTGAAATGCTACAAAACGTTTCAGATCCTTTCTATATGTTACGAGGGAAGGTTAAGATGATAATCCATTCAAAAAATTGTCTCAAAATTAGATTCTATCAAACTTTTTGAAATACTTGTTTTGGTCAAAAAATTGTAGTATATTATACACAATTTTAAACTAGTTTTGGTTAAAAAATCAAAATAAATCGAGGATTGTTCGAAATTCTACGAAATTCTTTAGATCCTTTCTATATGTTACGAGGGAAGGTTATGATGGAAGTCCATACAAAAATTTATCTCAAAATAAGATTCTATGAAACTTTTTGAATTACTAGTTTCGGTCAAAAAATCGTAGTATATTATACACAATTTTATACTATTTTCGGTCAAAAAATCAAATTAAATCGAGGATTGTTCGAAATGCTAGGAAACTTTTTAGATCCTTTCTATATGTTATGAGGGAAGGTTATGATGGAAGTCCATGAAAAAATTGTCTCAAAATTAGATTCTATGAAACTTTTTGAATTACTAGTTTCGGTCAGAAAATCGTAGTGTATTATCCACAATTTTATACTATTTTCGGTTAAAAAATCAAATTAAATCGAGGATTATTCGAAATGCTACGAAACTTTTCAGATCATTTCTATATGTTACGAAGGAAGGTTATGATGGAAGTCCATTCAAAAAATTGTCTCAAAATTAAATTCTATGGAACTTTTTTTAAATATTTGTTTCGGTTAAAAAACTTGTAGTATTGTATACACAATTTTATACTAGTTTCGGATAAAAAATCAAATTAAATCGAGGATTGTTCGAAATGCTAAGAAACGTTTTATATCCTTTCTATATGTTACGAGGGAAGGTTATGATGGAAGTCATTGCAAAAAATTGTGTCAAAATTATATTCTATGAAACTTTTTGAATTACTAGTTTCGGTCAAAAAATCGTAGTATATTATACACAATTTTATACTATTTTCGGTCAAAAAATCAAATTAAATCTAGGATTATTTGAAATGCTACAAAACGTTTCAGATCCTTTCTATATGTTACGAGGGAAGGTTAAGATGATAATCCATTCAAAAAATTGTCTCAAAATTAGATTCTATCAAACTTTTTGAAATACTTGTTTTGGTAAAAAAATTGTAGTATATTATACACAATTTTAAACTAGTTTTGGTTAAAAAATCAAAATAAATCGAGGATTGTTCGAAATTCTACGAAATTCTTTAGATCCTTTCTATATGTTACGAGGGAAGGTTATGATGGAAGTCCATGAAAAAATTGTCTCAAAATTAGATTATATGAAACTTTTTGAATTACTAGTTTCGGTCAGAAAATCATAGTGTATTATCCACAATTTTATACTATTTTCGGTTAAAAATCAAATTAAATCGAGGATTGTTTGAAATGCTACGCAACTTTTCAGATCATTTCTATATGTTACGAAGGAAGTCCATTCAAAAAATTGTCTCAAAATTAAATTCATGAAACTTTTTTTAAATATTTGTTTCGGTTTAAAAAATTGTAGTATTGTATACACAATTTTATACTAGTTTCGGTCAAAAAATCAAATTAAATCGAGGATTGTTCGAAATGCTAAGAAACGTTTTAGATCCTTTCTATATGTTACGAGGGAAGGTTATGATGGAAGTCATTGCAAAAAATTGTGTCAAAATTAGAATTTATGAAACCTTTTTGAAATACTTGTTTCGTTAAAAAAATTGTAGTATATTATCCACAATTTTATACTATTTTCGGTTGAAAAATCAAATTAAATCGAGGATTGTTCGAAATGCTACCAAACGTTTCAGATCCTTTCTATATGTTACGCGGGAAGGTTATGATGATAGTCCATTCAAAATTTTGTCTCAAAATTAGATGCTATGAAATTTTTTGAAATACTAGTTTTGGTCAAAAAATTGTAGTATATTATACACAATTTTATACTGGTTTTGGTTAAAAAATCAAAATAAATGGAGGATTGTTCGAAATTCTACGAAACTCTTTAGATCCTTTCTATATGTTACGAGGGAAGGTTATAATGGAAGTCCATGTAAAACATTATCTCAAAATAAGATTCTATGAAATTTTTTGAATTACTAGTTTCGGTCAAAAAATCGTAGTATATTATACCCAATTTTAAACTATTTTCGGTCAAAAAATCAAATTAAATCGAGGATTGTTCGAAATGCTACGAAACTTTTCAGATCCTTTCTATATGTTATGACGTAAGGTTTTGATTGAAGTCCATGAAAAAATTGTCTCAAAATTAGATTCTATGAAACTTTTTGAATTACTAGTTTCGGTCAGAAAATTGTAGTATATTATGCACAATTTTATACTATTTTCGGTTAAAAAATCAAATTAAATCGAGGTTTGTCCGAAATGCTACGAAACTTTTCAGATCCTTTCTATATGTTACGAAGGAAGGTTATGATGGAAGTCCATTCATAAAATTATCTCAAAATTAGATTCTATGAAACTTTTTTTAAATATTTGTTTCGGTTAAAAAATTGTAGTATATTGTATACAATATTTTATACTAGTTTCGGTCAAAAATTCAAATTAAATCGAGGATTGTTCGAAATGCTAAGAAACTTTTTAGATCCTTTCTATATGTTACGAGGGAAGGTTATGATGGAAGTCCATGAAAAAAATTATATTCTATGAAACTTTTTTAATTACTAGTTTCGGTCAAAAAATCGTATTATATTATACACAATTTTATACTATTTTCGGTCAAAAAATCAAATTAAATCGAGGATTGTTCGAAATTCTACGAATCTTTTTAGATGCTTTCTATATGTTACGAGGGAAGGATATGATGGAAGTCCATGAAAAAATTGTCTCAAAATTAGATTCTATGAAACCTTTTGAATTACTAGTTTCGGTCAGAAAATCGTAGTATATCCACAATTTTATACTATTTTCGGTTAAAATATAATATTAAATCGAGGATTGTTCGAAATGCTACAAAACAGTTCAGATCCTTTATATATTATGAAGAAGGTTATGATGGAAGTCCATTCAAAAAATTGTCTCAAAATTAGATTCTATCAAACTTTTTGAAATACTAGTTTTGATCAAAAAATTGTAGTATATTATACACAATTTTATACTAGTTTTGGTTAAAAAATCAAATTAAATCGAGGATTGATCGAAATGCTACGAAACTTTTTAGATCCTTCCTATATGTTACGAGGGAAGGTAATGATGGAAGTCCATGCAAAAAATTATCTCAAAATTAGATTCTATGAAACTTTTTGAATTACTAGTTTCGGTCAAAAAATCGTAGTATATTATACACAATTTTATACTATTTTGGGTCAAAAAATTAAATTAAATTGAGGATTGTTCGAAATGCGAGGAAACTTTTTAGATCCTTTCTATATGTTACGAGGGAAGGTTATGATGGAAGTCCATAAAAAAATTATCTCAAAATTAGATTCTATGAAACTTTTTGAATTACTAGTTTCGGTCAGAAAATCGTAGTATATTATCCACATTTTTATACTATTTTCGGTTAAAAAATCAAATTAAATCGAGGATTGTTCGAAATGCTACAAAACTTTTCAGATCCTTTCTATATGTTACGAAGGAAGGTTATGATGGAAGTCCATTCAAAAAATTGTCTCAAAATTAGATTCTACGAAACTTTTTTTAAATATTTGTTTCGGTTAAAAAATTGTAGTATATTGTATACACAATTTTATACTAGTTTCGGTCAAAAAATCAAATTAAATCGAGGATTCTTCGAAATGCTAAGAAACATTTAGATCCTTTCTATATGTTACGAGGGAAGGTAATGATGGAAGTCATTGCAAAAAATTGTGTCAAAATTAGAATCTATGAAACTTTTTGAAATACTTGTTTCGGTTAAAAAATTGTAGTATATTATCCACAATTTTATACTATTTTCGGTTAAAAATCAAATTAAATCGAGGATTGTTCGAAATGCAACAAAACATTTCAGATCCTTTCTATATGTTACGAGGGAAGGTTAAGATGATAGTCCATTCAAAAAATTGTCTCAAAATTAGATGCTATGAAAATTTTTGAAGTACTAGTTTTGGTAAAAAAATTGTAGTATATTATACACAATTTTATACTAGTTTTGGTTAAAAAATCAAAATAAATCGAGGATTGTTCTAAATTCTACAAAACTTTTTAGATCCTTTCTATATGTTACGAGGGAAGGTTATGATGGAAGTCCATGCAAAAAATTATCTCAAAATTAGATACTATGAAACTTTTTGAATTACTAGTTTCGGTTAAAAAATTGTAGTATATTATGCACAATTTTATTCTATTTTCGGTCAAAAAATAAAATTAAATCGAGGATTGTTCGAAATGCTATGAAACTTTTCAGATCCTTTCTATATGTTACGAGGGAAGGTTATGATGGAAGTCCATGAAAACATTGTCTCAAAAATTAGATTCTATGAAACTTTTTGAATTACTAGTTTCGGTTAGAAAATCGTAGTATATTATCCACACTTTTATACGATTTTCGCTTAAAAAATCAAATTAAATCGAGGATTGTTCGAAATGCTACGAAACTTTTCAGATCCTTTCTATATGTTACGAAGGAAGGTTATGATGGAAGTCCATTCATAAAATTATCTCAAAATTAGATTCTATGAAACTTTTTTTAAATATTTGTTTCGGTTAAAAAATTGTAGTATATTGTATACACAATTTTATACTAGTTTCGGTCAAAAAATCAAATTAAATCGAGGATTGTTCGAAATGCTAAGAAACTTTTTAGATCCTTCCTATATGTTACGAGGGAAGGTTATGATGGAAGCTCATGCAAAAAATTATCTCAAAATTAAATTCTTTGAAACTTTTTGAATTACTAGTTTCGGTCAAAAAATCGTAGTATATTATACACAATTTTATACTATTTTCGGTCAAAAAATCAAATTAAATCGAGGATTGTTCGAAATGCTACGAATCTTTTTAGATGCTTTCTATATGTTACGAGGGAAGGTTATGATGGAAGTCCATGAAAAAATTGTCTCAAAATTAGATTCTATGAAACCTATTGAATTACTAGTTTCGGTCAGAAAATCGTAGTATATTATCCACAATTTTATACTATTTTCGATTAAAATATCAAATTAAATCGAGGATTGTTCGAAATGCTACGAAACATTTCAGATCCTTTATATATGTTATGAAGAAGGTTATGATGGAAGTCCATTCAAAAAATTGTCTCAAAATTAGATTCTATCAAACTTTTTGAAATACTAGTTTTGATAAAAAAATTGTAGTATATTATACACAATTATATACTAGTTTTGGTTAAAAAATCAAATTAAATCGAGGATTGATCGAAATGCTACGAAACTTTTTAGATCCTTCCTATATGTTACGAGGGAAGGTTATGATGGAAGTCCATGCAAAAAATTATCTCAAAATTAGATTCTATGAAACTTTTTGAATTGCTAGTTTCGGTCAAAAAATCGTAGTATATTATACACAATTTTATACTATTTTCGGTCAAAAAATCAAATTAAATCGAGGATTGTTCGAAATGCTACGAAACTTTTCAGATCCTTTCTATATGTTACGAAGGAAGGTTATGATGGAAGTCCATTCAAAAAATTGTCTCAAAATTAGATTCTATGAAACTTTTTTTAAATATTTGTTTTGGTTAAAAAATTGTAGTATATTGTATACAAAATTTTATACTAGTTTCGGTCAAAAAATCAAATTAAATCGAGGATTCTTCGAAATGCTAAGAAACGTTTTAGATCCTTTCTATATGTTACGAGGGAAGGTTATGATGGAAGTTAATGCAAAAAATTGTGTCAAAATTAGAATCTTTGAAACTTTTTGAAATACTTGTTTCGGTTAAAAAATTGTAGTATATTATCCTTAATTTTATACTATTTTCGGTTAAAAAATCAAATTAAATCGAGGATTGTTCGAAATGCTACAAACCATTTCAGATCCTTTCTATATGTTACGAGGGAAGGTTAAGATGATAGTCCATTCAAAAAATTGTCTCAAAATTAGATGCTATGAAAATTTTTGAAATTCTAGTTTTGGTCAAAAAATTGTAGTATATTATACACAATTTTATACTAGTTTTGGTTAAAAAATCAAAATAAATCGAGGATTGTTCGAAATTCTACGAAACATTTTAGATCCTTTCTATATGTTACGAGGGAAGGTTATGATGGAAGTCCATGCAAAAAATTATCTCAAAATTAGATTCTATGAAACTTTTTGAATTACTAGTTTCGGTCAAAAAATTGTAGTATATTATGCACAATTTTATACTATTTTCGGTCAAAAAATAAAATTAAATCGAGGATTGTTCGAAATGCTATGAAACTTTTCAGATCCTTTCTATATGTTACGAGGGAAGGTTATGATGGAAGTCCATGAAAACATTGTCTCAAAAATTAGATTCTATGAAACTTTTTGAATTACTAGTTTCGGTTAGAAACTCGTAGTATATTATCCACACTTTTATACTATTTTCGCTTAAAAAATCAAATTAAATCGAGGATTGTTCGAAATGCTACGAAACTTTTCAGATCCTTTCTATATGTTACGAAGGTAGGTTATGATGGAAGTCCATTCAAAAAATTGTCTCAAAATTAGATTCTATGAAACTTTTTTTAAATATTTGTTTCGGTTAAAAAATTGTAGTATATTGTATACACAATTTTATACTAGTTTCGGTCAAAAACTCAAATTAAATCGAGGATTGTTCGAAATGCTAAGAAACTTTTTAGATCCTTTCTATATGTTACGAGGGAAGGTTATGATGGAAGCCCATGCAAAAAATTATCTCAAAATTATATTCTATGAAAATTTTTGAATTACTAGTTTCGGTCAAAAAATCGTAGTATATTATACACAATTTTATACTATTTTCGGTTAAAACAGCAAATTAAATCGAGGATTGTTCGAAATGCTACAAAACGTTTCAGATCCTTTCTATATGTTACGAGGGAAGGTTAAGATGATAGTCCATTCAAAAAATTGTCTCAAAATTAGATTCTATCAAACTTTTTGAAATACTAGTTTTAGTCAAAAAATTGTAGTATATTATACACAATTTTAAACTAGTTTTGGTTAAAAAATCAAAATAAATCGAGGATTGTTCGAAATTCTACGAAACTCTTTAGATCCTTTCTATATGTTACGAGGGAAGGTTATGATGGAAGTCCATACAAAAAATTATCTCAAAAGAAGATTCTATAAAACTTTTTGAATTACTAGTTTCGGTCAAATAATCGTAGTATATTATCCACAATTTTATACTATTTTCGGTTAAAAAATCAAATTATATCGAGGATTGTTCGAAATGCTACGAAACTTTGCAGATCCTTTCTATATGTTACGAAGGAAGGTTATGATGGAAGTCCATTCAAAAAATTGTCTCAAAATTAGATTCTATGTAACTTTTTTTAAATATTTGTTTCGGTTAAAAAATTGTAGTATATTGTATACGCAATTTTATACTAGTTTCGGTCAAAAAATCAAATTAAATCGAGGATTGTTCGAAATGCTAAGAAACTTTTTAGATCCTTTCTATATGTTACGAGGGAAGGTTATGATGGAAGCCCATGCAAAAAATTATCTCAAAATTATATTCTATGAAACTTTTTGAATTACTAGTTTCGGTCAAAAAATCGTAGTATATTATACACAATTTTATACTATTTTCGGTTAAAATAGCAAATTAAATCGAGGATTGTTCGAAATGCTACAAAACGTTTCAGATCCTTTCTATATGTTATGAGGGAAGGTTAAGATGATAGTCCATTCAAAAAATTGTCTCAAAATTAGATTCTATCAAACTTTTTGAAATACTAGTTTTGGTCAAAAAATTGTAGTATATTATACACAATTTTAAACTAGTTTTGGTTAAAAAATCAAAATAAATCGAGGATTGTTCGAAATTCTACGAAACTCTTTAGATCCTTTCTATATGTTACGAGGGAAGGTTATGATGGAAGTCCATACAAAAAATTATCTCAAATGAAGATTCTATAAAACTTTTTGAATTACTAGTTTCGGTCAAATAATCGTAGTATATTATCCACAATTTTATACTATTTTCGGTTAAAAAATCAAATTAAATCGAGGATTGTTCGAAATGCTACGAAACTTTTCAGATCCTTTCTATATGTTACGAAGGAAGGTTATGATGGAAGTCCATTCAAAAAATTGTCTCAAAATTAGATTCTATGTAACTTTTTTTAAATAATTGTTTCGGTTAAAAAATTGTAGTATATTGTATACGCAATTTTATACTAGTTTCGGTCAAAAAATCAAATTAAATCGAGGATTGTTCGAAATGCTAAGAAACTTTTTAGATCCTTTCTATATGTTACGAGGGAAGGTTATGATGGAAGCCCATGCAAAAAATTATCTCAAAATTATATTCTATGAAACTTTTTGAATTACTAGTTTCGGTCAAAAAATCGTAGTATATTATACACAATTTTATACTATTTTCGGTTAAAATAGCAAATTAAATCAATGATTGTTCGAAATGCTACAAAACGTTTCAGATCCTTTCTATATGTTACGAGGGAAGGTTAAGATGATAGTCCATTCAAAAAATTGTCTCAAAATTAGATTCTATCAAACTTTTTGAAATACTAGTTTTGGTAAAAAAATTGTAGTATATTATACACAATTTTAAACTAGTTTTGGTTAAAAAATCAAAATAAATCGAGGATTGTTCGAAATTCTACGAAACTCTTTAGATCCTTTCTATATGTTACGAGGGAAGGTTATGATGGAAGTCCATACAAAAAATTATCTCAAAATAAGATTCTATAAAACTTTTTGAATTACTAGTTTCGGTCAAAAAATCGTAGTATATTAACCACAATTTTATACTATTTTCGGTTAAAAAATCAAATTAAATCGAGGATTGTTCGAAATGCTACGAAACTTTTCAGATCCTTTATATATGTTATGAAGAAGGTTATGATGGAAGTCCATTCAAAAAATTGTCTCAAAATTAGATTCTATCAAACTTTTTGAAATACTAGTTTTGATCAAAAAATTGTAGTATGTTATACACAATTTTATACTAGTTTTGGTTAAAAAATCAAATTAAATCGAGGATTGATCGAAATGCTACGAAACTTTTTAGATCCTTCCTATATGTTACGAGGGAAGGTTATGATGGAAGTCTATGCAAAAAATTAACTCAAAATTAGATTCTATGAAACTTTTTGAATTACTAGTTTCGGTCAAATAATCGTAGTATATTATCCACAATTTTATACTATTTTCGGTTAAAAAATCAAATTATATCGAGGATTGTTCGAAATGCTACGAAACTTTTCAGATCCTTTCTATATGTTACGAAGGAAGGTTATGATGGAAGTCCATTCAAAAAATTCTCAAAATTAGATTCTATGTAACTTTTTTTAAATATTTGTTTCGGTTAAAAAATTGTAGTATATTGTATACGCAATTTTATACTAGTTTCGGTCAAAAAATCAAATTAAATCGAGGATTGTTCGAAATGCTAAGAAACTTTTTAGATCCTTTCTATATGTTACGAGGGAAGGTTATGATGGAAGCCTATGCAAAAAATTATCTCAAAATTATATTCTATGAAACTTTTTGAATTACTAGTTTCGGTCAAAAAATCGTAGTATATTATACACAATTTTATACTATTTTCGGTTAAAATAGCAAATTAAATCGAGGATTGTTCGAAATGCTACAAAACGTTTCAGATCCTTTCTATATGTTATGAGGGAAGGTTAAGATGATAGTCCATTCAAAAAATTGTCTCAAAATTAGATTCTATCAAACTTTTTGACATACTAGTTTTGGTCAAAAAATTGTAGTATATTATACACAATTTTAAACTAGTTTTGGTTAAAAAATCAAAATAAATCGAGGATTGTTCGAAATTCTACGAAACTCTTTAGATCCTTTCTATATGTTACGAGGGAAGGTTATGATGGAAGTCCATACAAAAAATTATCTCAAATGAAGATTCTATAAAACTTTTTGAATTACTAGTTTCGGTCAAATAATCGTAGTATATTATCCACAATTTTATACTATTTTCGGTTAAAAAATCAAATTAAATCGAGGATTGTTCGAAATGCTACGAAACTTTTCAGATCCTTTCTATATGTTACGAAGGAAGGTTATGATGGAAGTCCATTCAAAAAATTGTCTCAAAATTAGATTCTATGTAACTTTTTTTAAATAATTGTTTCGGTTAAAAAATTGTAGTATATTGTATACGCAATTTTATACTAGTTTCGGTTAAAAAATCAAATTAAATCGAGGATTGTTCGAAATGCTAAGAAACTTTTTAGATCCTTTCTATATGTTACGAGGGAAGGTTATGATGGAAGCCCATGCAAAAAATTATCTCAAAATTATATTCTATGAAACTTTTTGAATTACTAGTTTCGGTCAAAAAATCGTAGTATATTATACACAATTTTATACTATTTTCGGTTAAAATAGCAAATTAAATCAATGATTGTTCGAAATGCTACAAAACGTTTCAGATCCTTTCTATATGTTACGAGGGAAGGTTATGATGGAAGCCCATGCAAAAAATTATCTCAAAATTATATTCTATGAAACTTTTTGAATTACTAGTTTCGGTCAAAAAATCGTAGTATATTATACACAATTTTATACTATTTTCGGTTAAAATAGCAAATTAAATCAATGATTGTTCGAAATGCTACAAAACGTTTCAGATCCTTTCTATATGTTACGAGGGAAGGTTAAGATGATAGTCCATTCAAAAAATTGTCTCAAAATTAGATTCTATCAAACTTTTTGAAATACTAGTTTTGGTAAAAAAATTGTAGTATATTATACACAATTTTAAACTAGTTTTGGTTAAAAAATCAAAATAAATCGAGGATTGTTCGAAATTCTACGAAACTCTTTAGATCCTTTCTATATGTTACGTGGGAAGGTTATGATGGAAGTCCATACAAAAAATTATCTCAAAATAAGATTCTATAAAACTTTTTGAATTACTAGTTTCGGTCAAAAAATCGTAGTATATTAACCACAATTTTATACTATTTTCGGTTAAAAAATCAAATTAAATCGAGGATTGTTCGAAATGCTACGAAACTTTTCAGATCCTTTATATATGTTATGAAGAAGGTTATGATGGAAGTCCATTCAAAAAATTGTCTCAAAATTAGATTCTATCAAACTTTTTGAAATACTAGTTTTGATCAAAAAATTGTAGTATGTTATACACAATTTTATACTAGTTTTGGTTAAAAAATCAAATTAAATCGAGGATTGATCGAAATGCTACGAAACTTTTTAGATCCTTCCTATATGTTACGAGGGAAGGTTATGATGGAAGTCTATGCAAAAAATTAACTCAAAATTAGATTCTATGAAACTTTTTGAATTACTAGTTTCGGTCAAATAATCGTAGTATATTATCCACAATTTTATACTATTTTCGGTTAAAAAATCAAATTATATCGAGGATTGTTCGAAATGCTACGAAACTTTTCAGATCCTTTCTATATGTTACGAAGGAAGGTTATGATGGAAGTCCATTCAAAAAATTGTCTCAAAATTAGATTCTATGTAACTTTTTTTAAATATTTGTTTCGGTTAAAAAATTGTAGTATATTGTATACGCAATTTTATACTAGTTTCGGTCAAAAAATCAAATTAAATCGAGGATTGTTCGAAATGCTAAGAAACTTTTTAGATCCTTTCTATATGTTACGAGGGAAGGTTATGATGGAAGCCCATGCAAAAAATTATCTCAAAATTATATTCTATGAAACTTTTTGAATTACTAGTTTCGGTCAAAAAATCGTAGTATATTATACACAATTTTATACTATTTTCGGTTAAAATAGCAAATTAAATCGAGGATTGTTCGAAATGCTACAAAACGTTTCCGATCCTTTCTATATGTTATGAGGGAAGGTTAAGATGATAGTCCATTCAAAAAATTGTCTCAAAATTAGATTCTATCAAACTTTTTGAAATACTAGTTTTGGTCAAAAAATTGTAGTATATTATACACAATTTTAAACTAGTTTTGGTTAAAAAATCAAAATAAATCGAGGATTGTTCGAAATTCTACGAAACTCTTTAGATCCTTTCTATATGTTACGAGGGAAGGTTATGATGGAAGTCCATACAAAAAATTATCTCAAATGAAGATTCTATAAAACTTTTTGAATTACTAGTTTCGGTCAAATAATCGTAGTATATTATCCACAATTTTATACTATTTTCGGTTAAAAAATCAAATTAAATCGAGGATTGTTCGAAATGCTACGAAACTTTTCAAATCCTTTCTATATGTTACGAAGGAAGGTTATGATGGAAGTCCATTCAAAAAATTGTCTCAAAATTAGATTCTATGTAACTTTTTTTAAATAATTGTTTCGGTTAAAAAATTGTAGTATATTGTATACGCAATTTTATACTAGTTTCGGTCAAAAAATCAAATTAAATCGAGGATTGTTCGAAATGCTAAGAAACTTTTTAGATCCTTTCTATATGTTACGAGGGAAGGTTATGATGGAAGCCCATGCAAAAAATTATCTCAAAATTATATTCTATGAAACTTTTTGAATTACTAGTTTCGGTCAAAAAATCGTAGTATATTATACACAATTTTATACTATTTTCGGTTAAAATAGCAAATTAAATCGAGGATTGTTCGAAATGCTACAAAACGTTTCAGATCCTTTCTATATGTTATGAGGGAAGGTTAAGATGATAGTCCATTCAAAAAATTGTCTCAAAATTAGATTCTATCAAACTTTTTGAAATATTAGTTTTGGTCAAAAAATTGTAGTATATTATACACAATTTTAAATTAGTTTTGGTTAAAAAATCAAAATAAATCGAGGATTGTTCGAAATTCTACGAAACTCTTTAGATCCTTTCTATATGTTACGAGGGAAGGTTATGATGGAAGTCCATACAAAAAATTATCTCAAAAGAAGATTCTATAAAACTTTTTGAATTACTAGTTTCGGTCAAATAATCGTAGTATATTATCCACAATTTTATACTATTTTGGGTTAAAAAATCAAATTAAATCGAGGATTGTTCGAAATGCTACGAAACTTTTCAGATCCTTTCTATATGTTACGAAGGAAGGTTATGATGGAAGTCCATTCAAAAAATTGTCTCAAAATTAGATTCTATGTAACTTTTTTTAAATAATTGTTTCGGTTAAAAAATTGTAGTATATTGTATACGCAATTTTATACTAGTTTCGGTCAAAAAATCAAATTAAATCGAGGATTGTTCGAAATGCTAAGAAACTTTTTAGATCCTTTCTATATGTTACGAGGGAAGGTTATGATGGAAGCGCATGCAAAAAATTATCTCAAAATTATATTCTATGAAACTTTTTGAATTACTAGTTTCGGTCAAAAAATCGTAGTATATTATACACAATTTTATACTATTTTCGGTTAAAATAGCAAATTAAATCGAGGATTGTTCGAAATGCTACAAAATGTTTCAGATCCTTTCTATATGTTATGAGGGAAGGTTAAGATGATAGTCCATTCAAAAAATTGTCTCAAAATTAGATTCTATCAAACTTTTTGAAATATTAGTTTTGGTCAAAAAATTGTAGTATATTATACACAATTTTAAACTAGTTTTGGTTAAAAAATCAAAATAAATCGAGGATTGTTCGAAATTCTACGAAACTCTTTAGATCCTTTCTATATGTTACGAGGGAAGGTTATGATGGAAGTCCATACAAAAAATTATCTCAAAAGAAGATTCTATAAAACTTTTTGAATTACTAGTTTCGGTCAAATAATCGTAGTATATTATCCACAATTTTATACTATTTTCGGTTAAAAAATCAAATTAAATCGAGGATTGTTCGAAATGCTACGAAACTTTTCAGATCCTTTCTATATGTTACGAAGGAAGGTTATGATGGAAGTCCATTCAAAAAATTGTCTCAAAATTAGATTCTATGTAACTTTTTTTAAATATTTGTTTCGGTTAAAAAATTGTAGTATATTGTATACGCAATTTTATACTAGTTTCGGTCAAAAAATCAAATTAAATCGAGGATTGTTCGAAATGCTAAGAAACTTTTTAGATCCTTTCTATATGTTACGAGGGAAGGTTATGATGGAAGCCCATGCAAAAAATTATCTCAAAATTATATTCTATGAAACTTTTTGAATTACTAGTTTCGGTCAAAAAATCGTAGTATATTATACACAATTTTATACTATTTTCGGTTAAAATAGCAAATTAAATCGAGGATTGTTCGAAATGCTACAAAACGTTTCAGATCCTTTCTATATGTTATGAGGGAAGGTTAAGATGATAGTCCATTCAAAAAATTGTCTCAAAATTAGATTCTATCAAACTTTTTGAAATATTAGTTTTGGTCAAAAAATTGTAGTATATTATACACAATTTTAAATTAGTTTTGGTTAAAAAATCAAAATAAATCGAGGATTGTTCGAAATTCTACGAAACTCTTTAGATCCTTTCTATATGTTACGAGGGAAGGTTATGATGGAAGTCCATACAAAAAATTATCTCAAAAGAAGATTCTATAAAACTTTTTGAATTACTAGTTTCGGTCAAATAATCGTAGTATATTATCCACAATTTTATACTATTTTCGGTTAAAAAATCAAATTAAATCGAGGATTGTTCGAAATGCTACGAAACTTTTCAGATCCTTTCTATATGTTACGAAGGAAGGTTATGATGGAAGTCCATTCAAAAAATTGTCTCAAAATTAGATTCTATGTAACTTTTTTTAAATATTTGTTTCGGTTAAAAAATTTTAGTATATTGTATACGCAATTTTATACTAGTTTCGGTCAAAAAATCAAATTAAATCGAGGATTGTTCGAAATGCTAAGAAACGTTTTAGATCCTTTCTATATGTTACGAGGGAAGGTTATGATGGAAGCCCATGCAAAAAATTATCTCAAAATTATATTCTATGAAACTTTTTGAATTACTAGTTTCGGTCAAAAAATCGTAGTATATTATACACAATTTTATACTATTTTCGGTTAAAATAGCAAATTAAATCGAGGATTGTTCGAAATGCTACAAAACGTTTCAGATCCTTTCTATATGTTATGAGGGAAGGTTAAGATGATAGTCCATTCAAAAAATTGTCTCAAAATTAGATTCTATCAAACTTTTTGAAATATTAGTTTTGGTCAAAAAATTGTAGTATATTATACACAATTTTAAACTAGTTTTGGTTAAAAAATCAAAATAAATCGAGGATTGTTCGAAATTCTACGAAACTCTTTAGATCCTTTCTATATGTTACGAGGGAAGGTTATGATGGAAGTCCATACAAAAAATTATCTCAAAAGAAGATTCTATAAAACTTTTTGAATTACTAGTTTCGGTCAAATAATCGTAGTATATTATCCACAATTTTATACTATTTTGGGTTAAAAAATCAAATTAAATCGAGGATTGTTCGAAATGCTACGAAACTTTTCAGATCCTTTCTATATGTTACGAAGGAAGGTTATGATGGAAGTCCATTCAAAAAATTGTCTCAAAATTAGATTCTATGTAACTTTTTTTAAATAATTGTTTCGGTTAAAAAATTGTAGTATATTGTATACGCAATTTTATACTAGTTTCGGTCAAAAAATCAAATTAAATCGAGGATTGTTCGAAATGCTAAGAAACTTTTTAGATCCTTTCTATATGTTACGAGGGAAGGTTATGATGGAAGCCCATGCAAAAAATTATCTCAAAATTATATTCTATGAAACTTTTTGAATTACTAGTTTCGGTCAAAAAATCGTAGTATATTATACACAATTTTATACTATTTTCGGTTAAAATAGCAAATTAAATCGAGGATTGTTCGAAATGCTACAAAACGTTTCAGATCCTTTCTATATGTTATAAGGGAAGGTTAAGATGATAGTCCATTCAAAAAATTGTCTCAAAATTAGATTCTATCAAACTTTTTGAAATATTAGTTTTGGTCAAAAAATTGTAGTATATTATACACAATTTTAAACTAGTTTTGGTTAAAAAATCAAAATAAATCGAGGATTGTTCGAAATTCTACGAAACTCTTTAGATCCTTTCTATATGTTACGAGGGAAGGTTATGATGGAAGTCCATACAAAAAATTATCTCAAAAGAAGATTCTATAAAACTTTTTGAATTACTAGTTTCGGTCAAATAATCGTAGTATATTATCCACAATTTTATACTATTTTGGGTTAAAAAATCAAATTAAATCGAGGATTGTTCGAAATGCTACGAAACTTTTCAGATCCTTTCTATATGTTACGAAGGAAGGTTATGATGGAAGTCCATTCAAAAAATTGTCTCAAAATTAGATTCTATGTAACTTTTTTTAAATAATTGTTTCGGTTAAAAAATTGTAGTATATTGTATACGCAATTTTATACTAGTTTCGGTCAAAAAATCAAATTAAATCGAGGATTGTTCGAAATGCTAAGAAACTTTTTAGATCCTTTCTATATGTTACGAGGGAAGGTTATGATGGAAGCCCATGCAAAAAATTATCTCAAAATTATATTCTATGAAACTTTTTGAATTACTAGTTTCGGTCAAAAAATCGTAGTATATTATACACAATTTTATACTATTTTCGGTTAAAATAGCAAATTAAATCGATGATTGTTCGAAATGCTACAAAACGTTTCAGATCCTTTCTATATTTTACGAGGGAAGGTTAAGATGATAGTCCATTCAAAAAATTTTCTCAAAATTAGATTCTATCAAACTTTTTGAAATACTAGTTTTGGTCAAAAAATTGTAGTATATTATACACAATTTTAAACTAGTTTTGGTTAAAAAATCAAAATAAATCTAGGATTGTTCGAAATTCTACGAACCTCTTTAGATCCTTTCTATATGTTACGAGGGAAGGTTATGATGGAAGTCCATACAAAAAATTATCTCAAAAGAAGATTCTATAAAACTTTTTGAATTACTAGTTTCGGTCAAATAATCGTAGTATATTATCCACAATTTTATACTATTTTCGGTTAAAAAATCAAATTAAATCGAGGATTGTTCGAAATGCTACGAAACTTTTCAAATCCTTTCTATATGTTACGAAGGAAGGTTATGATGGAAGTCCATTCAAAAAATTGTCTCAAAATTAGATTCTATGTAACTTTTTTTAAATATTTGTTTCGGTTAAAAAATTGTAGTATATTGTATACGCAATTTTATACTAGTTTCGGTCAAAAAATCAAATTAAATCGAGGATTGTTCGAAATGCTAAGAAACTTTTTAGATCCTTTCTATATGTTACGAGGGAAGGTTATGATGGAAGCCCATGCAAAAAATTATCTCAAAATTATATTCTATGAAACTTTTTGAATTACTAGTTTCGGTCAAAAAATCGTAGTATATTATACACAATTTTATACTATTTTCGGTTAAAATAGCAAATTAAATCGATGATTGTTCGAAATGCTACAAAACGTTTCAGATCCTTTCTATATTTTACGAGGGAAGGTTAAGATGATAGTCCATTCAAAAAATTGTCTCAAAATTAGATTCTATCAAACTTTTTGAAATACTAGTTTTGGTCAAAAAATTGTAGTATATTATACACAATTTTAAACTAGTTTTGGTTAAAAAATCAAAATAAATCTAGGATTGTTCGAAATTCTACGAACCTCTTTAGATCCTTTCTATATGTTACGAGGGAAGGTTATGATGGAAGTCCATACAAAAAATTATCTCAAAAGAAGATTCTATAAAACTTTTTGAATTACTAGTTTCGGTCAAATAATCGTAGTATATTATCCACAATTTTATACTATTTTCGGTTAAAAAATCAAATTAAATCGAGGATTGTTCGAAATGCTACGAAACTTTTCAAATCCTTTCTATATGTTACGAAGGAAGGTTATGATGGAAGTCCATTCAAAAAATTGTCTCAAAATTAGATTCTATGTAACTTTTTTTAAATATTTGTTTCGGTTAAAAAATTGTAGTATATTGTATACGCAATTTTATACTAGTTTCGGTCAAAAAATCAAATTAAATCGAGGATTGTTCGAAATGCTAAGAAACTTTTTAGATCCTTTCTATATGTTACGAGGGAAGGTTATGATGGAAGCCCATGCAAAAAATTATCTCAAAATTATATTCTATGAAACTTTTTGAATTACTAGTTTCGGTCAAAAAATCGTAGTATATTATACACAATTTTATACTATTTTCGGTTAAAATAGCAAATTAAATCGAGGATTGTTCGAAATGCTACAAAACGTTTCAGATCCTTTCTATATGTTACGAGGGAAGGTTAAGATGATAGTCCATTCAAAAAATTGTCTCAAAATTAGATTCTATCAAACTTTTTGAAATACTAGTTTTGGTCAAAAAATTGTAGTATATTATACACAATTTTAAACTAGTTTTGGTTAAAAAATCAAAATAAATCTAGGATTGTTCGAAATTCTACGAAACTCTTTAGATCCTTTCTATATGTTACGAGGGAAGGTTATGATGGAAGTCCATACAAAAAATTATCTCAAAAGAAGATTCTATAAAACTTTTTGAATTACTAGTTTCGGTCAAATAATCGTAGTATATTATCCACAATTTTATACTATTTTCGGTTAAAAAATCAAATTAAATCGAGGATTGTTCGAAATGCTACGAAACTTTTCAGATCCTTTCTATATGTTATGAAGGAAGGTTATGATGGAAGTCCATTCAAATAATTGTCTCAAAATTAGATTCTATGTAACTTTTTTTAAATATTTGTTTCGGTTAAAAAATTGTAGTATATTGTATACGCAATTTTATACTAGTTTCGGTCAAAAAATCAAATTAAATCGAGGATTGTTCGAAATGCTAAGAAACTTTTTAGATCCTTTCTATATGTTACGAGGGAAGGTTATGATGGAAGCCCATGCAAAAAATTATCTCAAAATTATATTCTATGAAACTTTTTGAATTACTAGTTTCGGTCAAAAAATCGTAGTATATTATACACAATTTTATACTATTTTCGGTTAAAATAGCAAATTAAATCGATGATTGTTCGAAATGCTACAAAACGTTTCAGATCCTTTCTATATGTTACGAGGGAAGGTTAAGATGATAGTCCATTCAAAAAATTGTCTCAAAATTAGATTCTATCAAACTTTTTGAAATACTAGTTTTGGTCAAAAAATTGTAGTATATTATACACAATTTTAAACTAGTTTTGGTTAAAAAATCAAAATAAATCTAGGATTGTTCGAAATTCTACGAAACTCTTTAGATCCTTTCTATATGTTACGAGGGAAGGTTATGATGGAAGTCCATACAAAAAATTATCTCAAAAGAAGATTCTATAAAACTTTTTGAATTACTAGTTTCGGTCAAATAATCGTAGTATATTATCCACATTTTTATACTATTTTCGGTTAAAAAATCAAATTAAATCGAGGATTGTTCGAAATGCTACGAAACTTTTCAGATCCTTTCTATATGTTACGAAGGAAGGTTATGATGGAAGTCCATTCAAAAAATTGTCTCAAAATTAGATTCTATGTAACTTTTTTTAAATATTTGTTTCGGTTAAAAAATTGTAGTATATTGTATACGCAATTTTATACTAGTTTCGGTCAAAAAATCAAATTAAATCGAGGATTGTTCGAAATGCTAAGAAACTTTTTAGATCCTTTCTATATGTTACGAGGGAAGGTTATGATGGAAGCCCATGCAAAAAATTATCTCAAAATTATATTCTATGAAACTTTTTGAATTACTAGTTTCGGTCAAAAAATCGTAGTATATTATACACAATTTTATACTATTTTCGGTTAAAATAGCAAATTAAATCGAGGATTGTTCGAAATGCTACAAAACGTTTCAGATCCTTTCTATATGTTACGAGGGAAGGTTAAGATGATAGTCCATTCAAAAAATTGTCTCAAAATTAGATTCTATCAAACTTTTTGAAATACTAGTTTTGGTCAAAAAATTGTAGTATATTATACACAATTTTAAACTAGTTTTGGTTAAAAAATCAAAATAAATCTAGGATTGTTCGAAATTCTACGAAACTCTTTATATCCTTTCTATATGTTACGAGGGAAGGTTATGATGGAAGTCCATACAAAAAATTATCTCAAAAGAAGATTCTATAAAACTTTTTGAATTACTAGTTTCGGTCAAATAATCGTAGTATATTATCCACAATTTTATACTATTTTCGGTTAAAAAATCAAATTAAATCGAGGATTGTTCGAAATGCTACGAAACTTTTCAGATCCTTTCTATATGTTACGAAGGAAGGTTATGATGGAAGTCCATTCAAAAAATTGTCTCAAAATTAGATTCTATGTAACTTTTTTTAAATATTTGTTTCGGTTAAAAAATTGTAGTATATTGTATACGCAATTTTATACTAGTTTCGGTCAAAAAATCAAATTAAATCGAGGATTGTTCGAAATGCTAAGAAACTTTTTAGATCCTTTCTATATGTTACGAGGGAAGGTTATGATGGAAGCCCATGCAAAAAATTATCTCAAAATTATATTCTATGAAACTTTTTGAATTACTAGTTTCGGTCAAAAAATCGTAGTATATTATACACAATTTTATACTATTTTCGGTTAAAATAGCAAATTAAATCGAGGATTGTTCGAAATGCTACAAAACGTTTCAGATCCTTTCTATATGTTACGAGGGAAGGTTAAGATGATAGTCCATTCAAAAAATTGTCTCAAAATTAGATTCTATCAAACTTTTTGAAATACTAGTTTTGGTCAAAAAATTGTAGTATATTATACACAATTTTAAACTAGTTTTGGTTAAAAAATCAAAATAAATCTAGGATTGTTCGAAATTCTACGAAACTCTTTATATCCTTTCTATATGTTACGAGGGAAGGTTATGATGGAAGTCCATACAAAAAATTATCTCAAAAGAAGATTCTATAAAACTTTTTGAATTACTAGTTTCGGTCAAATAATCGTAGTATATTATCCACAATTTTATACTATTTTCGGTTAAAAAATCAAATTAAATCGAGGATTGTTCGAAATGCTACGAAACTTTTCAGATCCTTTCTATATGTTACGAAGGAAGGTTATGATGGAAGTCCATTCAAAAAATTGTCTCAAAATTAGATTCTATGTAACTTTTTTTAAATATTTGTTTCGGTTAAAAAATTGTAGTATATTGTATACGCAATTTTATACTAGTTTCGGTCAAAAAATCAAATTAAATCGAGGATTGTTCGAAATGCTAAGAAACTTTTTAGATCCTTTCTATATGTTACGAGGGAAGGTTATGATGGAAGCCCATGCAAAAAATTATCTCAAAATTATATTCTATGAAACTTTTTGAATTACTAGTTTCGGTCAAAAAATCGTAGTATATTATACACAATTTTATACTATTTTCGGTTAAAATAGCAAATTAAATCGAGGATTGTTCGAAATGCTACAAAACGTTTCAGATCCTTTCTATATGTTATGAGGGAAGGTTAAGATGATAGTCCATTCAAAAAATTGTCTCAAAATTAGATTCTATCAAACTTTTTGAAATATTAGTTTTGGTCAAAAAATTGTAGTATATTATACACAATTTTAAACTAGTTTTGGTTAAAAAATCAAAATAAATCGAGGATTGTTCGAAATTCTACGAAACTCTTTAGATCCTTTCTATATGTTACGAGGGAAGGTTATGATGGAAGTCCATACAAAAAATTATCTCAAAAGAAGATTCTATAAAACTTTTTGAATTACTAGTTTCGGTCAAATAATCGTAGTATATTATCCACAATTTTATACTATTTTCGGTTAAAAAATCAAATTAAATCGAGGATTGTTCGAAATGCTACGAAACTTTTCAGATCCTTTCTATATGTTACGAAGGAAGGTTATGATGGAAGTCCATTCAAAAAATTGTCTCAAAATTAGATTCTATGTAACTTTTTTTAAATATTTGTTTCGGTTAAAAAATTGTAGTATATTGTATACGCAATTTTATACTAGTTTCGGTCAAAAAATCAAATTAAATCGAGGATTGTTCGAAATGCTAAGAAACTTTTTAGATCCTTTCTATATGTTACGAGGGAAGGTTATGATGGAAGCCCATGCAAAAAATTATCTCAAAATTATATTCTATGAAACTTTTTGAATTACTAGTTTCGGTCAAAAAATCGTAGTATATTATACACAATTTTATACTATTTTCGGTTAAAATAGCAAATTAAATCGAGGATTGTTCGAAATGCTACAAAACGTTTCAGATCCTTTCTATATGTTACGAGGGAAGGTTAAGATGATAGTCCATTCAAAAAATTGTCTCAAAATTAGATTCTATCAAACTTTTTGAAATACTAGTTTTGGTCAAAAAATTGTAGTATATTATACACAATTTTAAACTAGTTTTGGTTAAAAAATCAAAATAAATCTAGGATTGTTCGAAATTCTACGAAACTCTTTAGATCCTTTCTATATGTTACGAGGGTAGGTTATGATGGAAGTCCATACAAAAAATTATCTCAAAAGAAGATTCTATAAAACTTTTTGAATTACTAGTTTCGGTCAAATAATCGTAGTATATTATCCACAATTTTATACTATTTTCGGTTAAAAAATCAAATTAAATCGAGGATTGTTCGAAATGCTACGAAACTTTTCAGATCCTTTCTATATGTTACGAAGGAAGGTTATGATGGAAGTCCATTCAAAAAATTGTCTCAAAATTAGATTCTATGTAACTTTTTTTAAATATTTGTTTCGGTTAAAAAATTGTAGTATATTGTATACGCAATTTTATACTAGTTTCGGTCAAAAAATCAAATTAAATCGAGGATTGTTCGAAATGCTAAGAAACTTTTTAGATCCTTTCTATATGTTACGAGGGAAGGTTATGATGGAAGCCCATGCAAAAAATTATCTCAAAATTATATTCTATGAAACTTTTTGAATTACTAGTTTCGGTCAAAAAATCGTAGTATATTATACACAATTTTATACTATTTTCGGTTAAAATAGCAAATTAAATCGAGGATTGTTCGAAATGCTACAAAACGTTTCAGATCCTTTCTATATGTTACGAGGGAAGGTTAAGATGATAGTCCATTCAAAAAATTGTCTCAAAATTAGATTCTATCAAACTTTTTGAAATACTAGTTTTGGTCAAAAAATTGTAGTATATTATACACAATTTTAAACTAGTTTTGGTTAAAAAATCAAAATAAATCTAGGATTGTTCGAAATTCTACGAAACTCTTTAGATCCTTTCTATATGTTACGAGGGAAGGTTATGATGGAAGTCCATACAAAAAATTATCTCAAAAGAAGATTTTATAAAACTTTTTGAATTACTAGTTTCGGTCAAATAATCGTAGTATATTATCCACAATTTTATACTATTTTCGGTTAAAAAATCAAATTAAATCGAGGATTGTTCGAAATGCTACGAAACTTTTCAGATCCTTTCTATATGTTACGAAGGAAGGTTATGATGGAAGTCCATTCAAAAAATTGTCTCAAAATTAGATTCTATGTAACTTTTTTTAAATATTTGTTTCGGTTAAAAAATTGTAGTATATTGTATACGCAATTTTATACTAGTTTCGGTCAAAAAATCAAATTAAATCGAGGATTGTTCGAAATGCTAAGAAACTTTTTAGATCCTTTCTATATGTTACGAGGGAAGGTTATGATGGAAGCCCATGCAAAAAATTATCTCAAAATTATATTCTATGAAACTTTTTGAATTACTAGTTTCGGTCAAAAAATCGTAGTATATTATACACAATTTTATACTATTTTCGGTTAAAATAGCAAATTAAATCGAGGATTGTTCGAAATGCTACAAAACGTTTCAGATCCTTTCTATATGTTATGAGGGAAGGTTAAGATGATAGTCCATTCAAAAAATTGTCTCAAAATTAGATTCTATCAAACTTTTTGAAATATTAGTTTTGGTCAAAAAATTGTAGTATATTATACACAATTTTAAACTAGTTTTGGTTAAAAAATCAAAATAAATCGAGGATTGTTCGAAATTCTACGAAACTCTTTAGATCCTTTCTATATGTTACGAGGGAAGGTTATGATGGAAGTCCATACAAAAAATTATCTCAAAAGAAGATTCTATAAAACTTTTTGAATTACTAGTTTCGGTCAAATAATCGTAGTATATTATCCACAATTTTATACTATTTTCGGTTAAAAAATCAAATTAAATCGAGGATTGTTCGAAATGCTACGAAACTTTTCAGATCCTTTCTATATGTTACGAAGGAAGGTTATGATGGAAGTCCATTCAAAAAATTGTCTCAAAATTAGATTCTATGTAACCTTTTCCAATTTTATACTAGTTTCGGTTAAAAAATTGTAGTATATTGTATACGCAATTTTATACTAGTTTCGGTCAAAAAATCAAATTAAATCGAGGATTGTTCGAAATGCTAAGAAACTTTTTAGATCCTTTCTATATGTTACGAGGGAAGGTTATGATGGAAGCCCATGCAAAAAATTATCTCAAAATTATATTCTATGAAACTTTTTGAATTACTAGTTTCGGTCAAAAAATCGTAGTATATTATACACAATTTTATACTATTTTCGGTTAAAATAGCAAATTAAATCGAGGATTGTTAGAAATGCTACAAAACGTTTCAGATCCTTTCTATATGTTACGAGGGAAGGTTAAGATGATAGTCCATTCAAAAAATTGTCTCAAAATTAGATTCTATCAAACTTTTTGAAATACTAGTTTTGGTCAAAAAATTGTAGTATATTATACACAATTTTAAACTAGTTTTGGTTAAAAAATCAAAATAAATCTAGGATTGTTCGAAATTCTACGAAACTCTTTAGATCCTTTCTATATGTTACGAGGGTAGGTTATGATGGAAGTCCATACAAAAAATTATCTCAAAAGAAGATTCTATAAAACTTTTTGAATTACTAGTTTCGGTCAAATAATCGTAGTATATTATCCACAATTTTATACTATTTTCGGTTAAAAAATCAAATTAAATCGAGGATTGTTCGAAATGCTACGAAACTTTTCAGATCCTTTCTATATGTTACGAAGGAAGGTTATGATGGAAGTCCATTCAAAAAATTGTCTCAAAATTAGATTCTATGTAACTTTTTTTAAATATTTGTTTCGGTTAAAAAATTGTAGTATATTGTATACGCAATTTTATACTAGTTTCGGTCAAAAAATCAAATTAAATCGAGGATTGTTCGAAATGCTAAGAAACTTTTTAGATCCTTTCTATATGTTACGAGGGAAGGTTATGATGGAAGCCCATGCAAAAAATTATCTCAAAATTATATTCTATGAAACTTTTTGAATTACTAGTTTCGGTCAAAAAATCGTAGTATATTATACACAATTTTATACTATTTTCGGTTAAAATAGCAAATTAAATCGAGGATTGTTCGAAATGCTACAAAACGTTTCAGATCCTTTCTATATGTTATGAGGGAAGGTTAAGATGATAGTCCATTCAAAAAATTGTCTCAAAATTAGATTCTATCAAACTTTTTGAAATATTAGTTTTGGTCAAAAAATTGTAGTATATTATACACAATTTTAAACTAGTTTTGGTTAAAAAATCAAAATAAATCGAGGATTGTTCGAAATTCTACGAAACTCTTTAGATCCTTTCTATATGTTACGAGGGAAGGTTATGATGGAAGTCCATACAAAAAATTATCTCAAAAGAAGATTCTATAAAACTTTTTGAATTACTAGTTTCGGTCAAATAATCGTAGTATATTATCCACAATTTTATACTATTTTCGGTTAAAAAATCAAATTAAATCGAGGATTGTTCGAAATGCTACGAAACTTTTCAGATCCTTTCTATATGTTACGAAGGAAGGTTATGATGGAAGTCCATTCAAAAAATTGTCTCAAAATTAGATTCTATGTAACTTTTTTTAAATAATTGTTTCGGTTAAAAAATTGTAGTATATTGTATACGCAATTTTATACTAGTTTCGGTCAAAAAATCAAATTAAATCGAGGATTGTTCGAAATGCTAAGAAACTTTTTAGATCCTTTCTATATGTTACGAGGGAAGGTTATGATGGAAGCCCATGCAAAAAATTATCTCAAAATTATATTCTATGAAACTTTTTGAACTACTAGTTTCGGTCAAAAAATCGTAGTATATTATACACAATTTTATACTATTTTCGGTTAAAATAGAAAATTAAATCGATGATTGTTCGAAATGCTACAAAACGTTTCAGATCCTTTCTATATGTTACGAGGGAAGGTTAAGATGATAGTCCATTCAAAAAATTGTCTCAAAATTAGATTCTATCAATCTTTTTGAAATACTAGTTTTGGTCAAAAAATTGTAGTATATTATACACAATTTTAAACTAGTTTTGGTTAAAAAATCAAAATAAATCGAGGATTGTTCGAAATTCTACGAAACTCTTTAGATCCTTTCTATATGTTACGAGGGAAGGTTATGATGGAAGTCCATACAAAAAATTATCTCAAAAGAAGATTCTATAAAACTTTTTGAATTACTAGTTTCGGTCAAATAATCGTAGTATATTATCCACAATTTTATACTATTTTCGGTTAAAAAATCAAATTAAATCGAGGATTGTTCGAAATGCTACGAAACTTTTCAGATCCTTTCTATATGTTACGAAGGAAGGTTATGATGGAAGTCCATTCAAAAAATTGTCTCAAAATTAGATTCTATGTAACTTTTTTTAAATATTTGTTTCGGTTAAAAAATTGTAGTATATTGTATACGCAATTTTATACTAGTTTCGGTCAAAAAATCAAATTAAATCGAGGATTGTTCGAAATGCTAAGAAACTTTTTAGATCCTTTCTATATGTTACGAGGGAAGGTTATGATGGAAGCCCATGCAAAAAATTATCTCAAAATTATATTCTATGAAACTTTTTGAATTACTAGTTTCGGTCAAAAAATCGTAGTATATTATACACAATTTTATACTATTTTCGGTTAAAATAGCAAATTAAATCGAGGATTGTTCGAAATGCTACAAAATGTTTCAGATCCTTTCTATATGTTACGAGGGAAGGTTAAGATGATAGTCCATTCAAAAAATTGTCTCAAAATTAGATTCTATCAAACTTTTTGAAATACTAGTTTTGGTCAAAAAATTGTAGTATATTATACACAATTTTAAACTAGTTTTGGTTAAAAAATCAAAATAAATCTAGGATTGTTCGAAATTCTACGAAACTCTTTAGATCCTTTCTATATGTTACGAGGGTAGGTTATGATGGAAGTCCATACAAAAAATTATCTCAAAAGAAGATTCTATAAAACTTTTTGAATTACTAGTTTCGGTCAAATAATCGTAGTATATTATCCACAATTTTATACTATTTTCGGTTAAAAAATCAAATTAAATCGAGGATTGTTCGAAATGCTACGAAACTTTTCAGATCCTTTCTATATGTTACGAAGGAAGGTTATGATGGAAGTCCATTCAAAAAATTGTCTCAAAATTAGATTCTATGTAACTTTTTTTAAATATTTGTTTCGGTTAAAAAATTGTAGTATATTGTATACGCAATTTTATACTAGTTTCGGTCAAAAAATCAAATTAAATCGAGGATTGTTCGAAATGCTAAGAAACTTTTTAGATCCTTTCTATATGTTACGAGGGAAGGTTATGATGGAAGCCCATGCAAAAAATTATCTCAAAATTATATTCTATGAAACTTTTTGAATTACTAGTTTCGGTCAAAAAATCGTAGTATATTATACACAATTTTATACTATTTTCGGTTAAAATAGCAAATTAAATCGAGGATTGTTCGAAATGCTACAAAACGTTTCAGATCCTTTCTATATGTTATGAGGGAAGGTTAAGATGATAGTCCATTCAAAAAATTGTCTCAAAATTAGATTCTATCAAACTTTTTGAAATATTAGTTTTGGTCAAAAAATTGTAGTATATTATACACAATTTTAAACTAGTTTTGGTTAAAAAATCAAAATAAATCGAGGATTGTTCGAAATTCTACGAAACTCTTTAGATCCTTTCTATATGTTACGAGGGAAGGTTATGATGGAAGTCCATACAAAAAATTATCTCAAAAGAAGATTCTATAAAACTTTTTGAATTACTAGTTTCGGTCAAATAATCGTAGTATATTATCCACAATTTTATACTATTTTCGGTTAAAAAATCAAATTAAATCGAGGATTGTTCGAAATGCTACGAAACTTTTCAGATCCTTTCTATATGTTACGAAGGAAGGTTATGATGGAAGTCCATTCAAAAAATTGTCTCAAAATTAGATTCTATGTAACTTTTTTTAAATAATTGTTTCGGTTAAAAAATTGTAGTATATTGTATACGCAATTTTATACTAGTTTCGGTCAAAAAATCAAATTAAATCGAGGATTGTTCGAAATGCTAAGAAACTTTTTAGATCCTTTCTATATGTTACGAGGGAAGGTTATGATGGAAGCCCATGCAAAAAATTATCTCAAAATTATATTCTATGAAACTTTTTGAACTACTAGTTTCGGTCAAAAAATCGTAGTATATTATACACAATTTTATACTATTTTCGGTTAAAATAGCAAATTAAATCGATGATTGTTCGAAATGCTACAAAACGTTTCAGATCCTTTCTATATGTTACGAGGGAAGGTTAAGATGATAGTCCATTCAAAAAATTGTCTCAAAATTAGATTCTATCAAACTTTTTGAAATACTAGTTTTGGTCAAAAAATTGTAGTATATTATACACAATTTTAAACTAGTTTTGGTTAAAAAATCAAAATAAATCGAGGATTGTTCGAAATTCTACGAAACTCTTTAGATCCTTTCTATATGTTACGAGGGAAGGTTATGATGGAAGTCCATACAAAAAATTATCTCAAAAGAAGATTCTATAAAACTTTTTGAATTACTAGTTTCGGTCAAATAATCGTAGTATATTATCCACAATTTTATACTATTTTCGGTTAAAAAATCAAATTAAATCGAGGATTGTTCGAAATGCTACGAAACTTTTCAGATCCTTTCTATATGTTACGAAGGAAGGTTATGATGGAAGTCCATTCAAAAAATTGTCTCAAAATTAGATTCTATGTAACTTTTTTTAAATAATTGTTTCGGTTAAAAAATTGTAGTATATTGTATACGCAATTTTATACTAGTTTCGGTCAAAAAATCAAATTAAATCGAGGATTGTTCGAAATGCTAAGAAACTTTTTAGATCCTTTCTATATGTTACGAGGGAAGGTTATGATGGAAGCCCATGCAAAAAATTATCTCAAAATTATATTCTATGAAACTTTTTGAACTACTAGTTTCGGTCAAAAAATCGTAGTATATTATACACAATTTTATACTATTTTCGGTTAAAATAGCAAATTAAATCGATGATTGTTCGAAATGCTACAAAACGTTTCAGATCCTTTCTATATGTTACGAGGGAAGGTTAAGATGATAGTCCATTCAAAAAATTGTCTCAAAATTAGATTCTATCAAACTTTTTGAAATACTAGTTTTGGTCAAAAAATTGTAGTATATTATACACAATTTTAAACTAGTTTTGGTTAAAAAATCAAAATAAATCGAGGATTGTTCGAAATTCTACGAAACTCTTTAGATCCTTTCTATATGTTACGAGGGAAGGTTATGATGGAAGTCCATACAAAAAATTATCTCAAAATAAGATTCTATAAAACTTTTTGAATTACTAGTTTCGGTCAAAAAATCGTAGTATATTATCCATAATTTTATACTATTTTCGGTTAAAAAATCAAATTAAATCGAGGATTGTTCGAAATGCTACGAAACTTTTCAGATCTTTTCTATATGTTACGAAGGAAGGTTATGATGGAAGTCCATTCAAAAAATTGTCTCAAAATTAGATTCTATGTAACTTTTTTTAAATATTTGTTTCGGTTAAAAAATTGTAGTATATTGTATACAATATTTTATACTAGTTTCGGTCAAAAAATCAAATTAAATCGAGGATTGTTCGAAATGCCAAGAAACTTTTTAGATCCTTTCTATATGTTACGAGGGAAGGTTATGATGGAAGTCCATGCAAAAAATTATCTCAAAATTATATTCTATGAAACTTTTTTAATTACTAGTTTCGGTCAAAAAATCGTAGTATATTATTATACACAATTTTATATTATTTTTGGTCAAAAAATACAATTTTATCGAGGATTGTTCGAAATGCTACGAATTTTTTTAGATGCTTTCTATATGTTACGAGGGAAGGTTATGATGGAAGTCCATGAAAAAATTGTCTCATAATTAGATTCTATGAAACCTTTTGAATTACTAGTTTCGGTCAGAAAATCGTAGTATATTATCCACAATTTTATACTATTTTCGGTTAAAATATCAAATTAAATCGAGGATTGTTCGAAATGCTACGAAACAATTCAGATCCTTTATATATGTTATGAAGAAGGTTATGATGGAAGTCCATTCAAAAAATTGTCTCAAAATTAGATTCTATCAAACTTTTTGAAATACTAGTTTTGATCAAAAAATTGTAGTATATTATACACAATTTTATACTAGTTTTGGTTAAAAAATCAAATTAAATCGAGGATTGATCGAAATGCTACGAAACTTTTTAGATCCTTCCTATATGTTACGAGGGAAGGTTATGATGGAAGTCTATGCAAAAAATTAACTCAAAATTAGATTCTATGAAACTTTTTGAATTACTAGTTTCGGTCAAAAAATCGTAGTATATTATACACAATTTTATACTATTTTCGGTTAAAAAATCAAATTAAATCAAGGATTGTTCGAATTGCTACGAAACTTTTTAGATCCTTTCTATATGTTACGTGGGAAGGTTATGATGGAAGTCCATAAAAAAATTATCTCAAAATTAGATTCTATGAAACTTTTTGAATTACTAGTTTCGGTCAGAAAATCGTAGTATATTACCCACAATTTTATACTATTTTCGGTTAAAAAATCAAATTAAATCGAGGATTGTTCGAAATGCTACAAAACTTTTCAGATCCTTTCTATATGTTACGAAGAAAGGTTATGATGGAATCCATTCAAAAAATTGTCTCAAAATTAGATTCTATGAAACTTTTTTTAAATAATTGTTTCGGTTAAAAAATTGTAGTATATTTTATACACAATTTTATACTAGTTTCGGTCAAAAAATCAAATTAAATCGAGGATTGTTCGAAATGCTAAGAAACGTTTTATATCCTTTCTATATGTTACGATGGAAGGTTATGATGGAAGTCATTGCAAAAAATTGTGTCAAAATTAGAATCTATGAAACGTTTTGAAATACTTGTTTCTATTAAAAAATTGTAGTATATTATCCACAATTTTATACTATTTTCGGTTAAAAAATCAAATTAAATCGAGGATTGTTCGAAATGCTACAAAACGTTTCAGATCCTTTCTATATGTTACGAGGAAAGGTTAAGATGATAGTCCATTCAAAAAATTGTCTCAAAATTAGATTCTATCAAACTTTTTGAAATACTTGTTTTGGTCAAAAAGTTGTAGTATATTATACACAATTTTAAACTAGTTTTGGTTAAAAAATCAAAATAAATCGAGGATTGTTCGAAATTCTACGAAACTTTTTAGATCCTTTCTATATGTTACGAGGGAAGGTTATGAAGGAAGTCCATACAAAAAATTATCTCAAAATAAGATTCTATGAAACTTTTTGAATTACTAGTTTCGGTTAAAAAATCGTAGTATATTATACACAATTTTATACTATTTTCGGTCAAAAAATCAAATTAAATCGAGGATTGTTCGAAATGGTAGGAAACTTTTTAGATCCTTTCTATATGTTACGAGGGAAGGTTATGATGGAAGTCCATGAAAAAATTGTCTCAAAATTAGATTCTATGAAACTTTTTGAATTACTAGTTTCGGTCAGAAAATCGTAGTGTATTATCCATAATTTTATACTATTTTCGGTTAAAAAATCAAATTAAATCGAGGATTGTTCGAAATGCTATGAAACTTTTCAGATCCTTTCTATATGTTACGAAGGAAGGTTATGATTGAAGTCCATTCAAAAAATTGTCTCAAAATTAAATTCTATGAAACTTTTTTTAAATATTTGTTTCGGTTAAAAAATTGTGGTATTGTATACACAATTTTATACTAGTTTCGGTCAAAAAATCAAATTAAATCGAGGATTGTTCGAAATGCTAACGTTTTATATCCTTTCTATATGTTACGAGGGAAGGTTAAGATGATAGTCCATTCAAAAAATTGTCTCAAAATTAGATTCTATCAAACTTTTTGAAATACTTGTTTTGGTCAAAAAATTGTAGTATATTATACACAATTTTAAACTAGTTTTGGTTAAAAAATCAAAATAAATCGAGGATTGTTCGAAATTCTACGAAATTCTTTAGATCCTTTCTATATGTTACGAGGGAAGGTTATGATGGAAGTCCATACAAAAATTTATCTCAAAATAAGATTCTATGAAACTTTTTGAATTACTAGTTTCGGTCAAAAAATCGTAGTATATTATACACAATTTTATACTATTTTCGGTCAAAAAATCAAATTAAATCGAGGATTGTTCGAAATGCTAGGAAACTTTTTAGATCCTTTCTATATGTTATGAGGGAAGGTTATGATGGAAGTCCATGAAAAAATTGTCTCAAAATTAGATTCTATGAAACTTTTGAATTACTAGTTTCGGTCAGAAAATCGTAGTGTATTATCCACAATTTTATACTATTTTCGGTTAAAAAATCAAATTAAATCGAGGATTATTCGAAATGCTACGAAACTTTTCAGATCATTTCTATATGTTACGAAGGAAGGTTATGATGGAAGTCCATTCAAAAAATTGTCTCAAAATTAAATTCTATGGAACTTTTTTTAAATATTTGTTTCGGTTAAAAAACTTGTAGTATTGTATACACAATTTTATACTAGTTTCGGATAAAAAATCAAATTAAATCGAGGATTGTTCGAAATGCTAAGAAACGTTTTATATCCTTTCTATATGTTACGAGGGAAGGTTATGATGGAAGTCATTGCAAAAAATTGTGTCAAAATTAGAATCTATGAAACTTTTTGAAATACTTGTTTCGGTTAAAAAATTGTAGTATATTATCCACAATTTTATACTATTTTCGGTTAAAAAATCAAATTAAATCTAGGATTATTTGAAATGCTACAAAACGTTTCAGATCCTTTCTATATGTTACGAGGGAAGGTTAAGATGATAATCCATTCAAAAAATTGTCTCAAAATTAGATTCTATCAAACTTTTTGAAATACTTGTTTTGGTCAAAAAATTGTAGTATATTATACACAATTTTAAACTAGTTTTGGTTAAAAAATCAAAATAAATCGAGGATTGTTCGAAATTCTACGAAATTCTTTAGATCCTTTCTATATGTTACGAGGGAAGGTTATGATGGAAGTCCATGAAAAAATTGTCTCAAAATTAGATTATATGAAACTTTTTGAATTACTAGTTTCGGTCAGAAAATCATAGTGTATTATCCACAATTTTATACTATTTTCGGTTAAAAATCAAATTAAATCGAGGATTGTTTGAAATGCTACGCAACTTTTCAGATCATTTCTATATGTTACGAAGGAAGTCCATTCAAAAAATTGTCTCAAAATTAAATTCATGAAACTTTTTTTAAATATTTGTTTCGGTTTAAAAAATTGTAGTATTGTATACACAATTTTATACTAGTTTCGGTCAAAAAATCAAATTAAATCGAGGATTGTTCGAAATGCTAAGAAACGTTTTAGATCCTTTCTATATGTTACGAGGGAAGGTTATGATGGAAGTCATTGCAAAAAATTGTGTCAAAATTAGAATTTATGAAACCTTTTTGAAATACTTGTTTCGTTAAAAAAATTGTAGTATATTATCCACAATTTTATACTATTTTCGGTTGAAAAATCAAATTAAATCGAGGATTGTTCGAAATGCTACCAAACGTTTCAGATCCTTTCTATATGTTACGCGGGAAGGTTATGATGATAGTCCATTCAAAATTTTGTCTCAAAATTAGATGCTATGAAATTTTTTGAAATACTAGTTTTGGTCAAAAAATTGTAGTATATTATACACAATTTTATACTGGTTTTGGTTAAAAAATCAAAATAAATGGAGGATTGTTCGAAATTCTACGAAACTCTTTAGATCCTTTCTATATGTTACGAGGGAAGGTTATAATGGAAGTCCATGTAAAACATTATCTCAAAATAAGATTCTATGAAATTTTTTGAATTACTAGTTTCGGTCAAAAAATCGTAGTATATTATACCCAATTTTAAACTATTTTCGGTCAAAAAATCAAATTAAATCGAGGATTGTTCGAAATGCTACGAAACTTTTCAGATCCTTTCTATATGTTATGACGTAAGGTTTTGATTGAAGTCCATGAAAAAATTGTCTCAAAATTAGATTCTATGAAACTTTTTGAATTACTAGTTTCGGTCAGAAAATTGTAGTATATTATGCACAATTTTATACTATTTTCGGTTAAAAAATCAAATTAAATCGAGGTTTGTCCGAAATGCTACGAAACTTTTCAGATCCTTTCTATATGTTACGAAGGAAGGTTATGATGGAAGTCCATTCATAAAATTATCTCAAAATTAGATTCTATGAAACTTTTTTTAAATATTTGTTTCGGTTAAAAAATTGTAGTATATTGTATACAATATTTTATACTAGTTTCGGTCAAAAATTCAAATTAAATCGAGGATTGTTCGAAATGCTAAGAAACTTTTTAGATCCTTTCTATATGTTACGAGGGAAGGTTATGATGGAAGTCCATGAAAAAAATTATATTCTATGAAACTTTTTTAATTACTAGTTTCGGTCAAAAAATCGTATTATATTATACACAATTTTATACTATTTTCGGTCAAAAAATCAAATTAAATCGAGGATTGTTCGAAATTCTACGAATCTTTTTAGATGCTTTCTATATGTTACGAGGGAAGGATATGATGGAAGTCCATGAAAAAATTGTCTCAAAATTAGATTCTATGAAACCTTTTGAATTACTAGTTTCGGTCAGAAAATCGTAGTATATCCACAATTTTATACTATTTTCGGTTAAAATATAATATTAAATCGAGGATTGTTCGAAATGCTACAAAACAGTTCAGATCCTTTATATATTATGAAGAAGGTTATGATGGAAGTCCATTCAAAAAATTGTCTCAAAATTAGATTCTATCATACTTTTTGAAATACTAGTTTTGATCAAAAAATTGTAGTATATTATACACAATTTTATACTAGTTTTGGTTAAAAAATCAAATTAAATCGAGGATTGATCGAAATGCTACGAAACTTTTTAGATCCTTCCTATATGTTACGAGGGAAGGTAATGATGGAAGTCCATGCAAAAAATTATCTCAAAATTAGATTCTATGAAACTTTTTGAATTACTAGTTTCGGTCAAAAAATCGTAGTATATTATACACAATTTTATACTATTTTGGGTCAAAAAATTAAATTAAATTGAGGATTGTTCGAAATGCGAGGAAACTTTTTAGATCCTTTCTATATGTTACGAGGGAAGGTTATGATGGAAGTCCATAAAAAAATTATCTCAAAATTAGATTCTATGAAACTTTTTGAATTACTAGTTTCGGTCAGAAAATCGTAGTATATTATCCACATTTTTATACTATTTTCGGTTAAAAAATCAAATTAAATCGAGGATTGTTCGAAATGCTACAAAACTTTTCAGATCCTTTCTATATGTTACGAAGGAAGGTTATGATGGAAGTCCATTCAAAAAATTGTCTCAAAATTAGATTCTACGAAACTTTTTTTAAATATTTGTTTCGGTTAAAAAATTGTAGTATATTGTATACACAATTTTATACTAGTTTCGGTCAAAAAATCAAATTAAATCGAGGATTCTTCGAAATGCTAAGAAACATTTAGATCCTTTCTATATGTTACGAGGGAAGGTAATGATGGAAGTCATTGCAAAAAATTGTGTCAAAATTAGAATCTATGAAACTTTTTGAAATACTTGTTTCGGTTAAAAAATTGTAGTATATTATCCACAATTTTATACTATTTTCGGTTAAAAATCAAATTAAATCGAGGATTGTTCGAAATGCAACAAAACATTTCAGATCCTTTCTATATGTTACGAGGGAAGGTTAAGATGATAGTCCATTCAAAAAATTGTCTCAAAATTAGATGCTATGAAAATTTTTGAAGTACTAGTTTTGGTAAAAAAATTGTAGTATATTATACACAATTTTATACTAGTTTTGGTTAAAAAATCAAAATAAATCGAGGATTGTTCTAAATTCTACAAAACTTTTTAGATCCTTTCTATATGTTACGAGGGAAGGTTATGATGGAAGTCCATGCAAAAAATTATCTCAAAATTAGATACTATGAAACTTTTTGAATTACTAGTTTCGGTTCAAAAATTGTAGTATATTATGCACAATTTTATTCTATTTTCGGTCAAAAAATAAAATTAAATCGAGGATTGTTCGAAATGCTATGAAACTTTTCAGATCCTTTCTATATGTTACGAGGGAAGGTTATGATGGAAGTCCATGAAAACATTGTCTCAAAAATTAGATTCTATGAAACTTTTTGAATTACTAGTTTCGGTTAGAAAATCGTAGTATATTATCCACACTTTTATACGATTTTCGCTTAAAAAATCAAATTAAATCGAGGATTGTTCGAAATGCTACGAAACTTTTCAGATCCTTTCTATATGTTACGAAGGAAGGTTATGATGGAAGTCCATTCATAAAATTATCTCAAAATTAGATTCTATGAAACTTTTTTTAAATATTTGTTTCGGTTAAAAAATTGTAGTATATTGTATACACAATTTTATACTAGTTTCGGTCAAAAAATCAAATTAAATCGAGGATTGTTCGAAATGCTAAGAAACTTTTTAGATCCTTCCTATATGTTACGAGGGAAGGTTATGATGGAAGCTCATGCAAAAAATTATCTCAAAATTAAATTCTTTGAAACTTTTTGAATTACTAGTTTCGGTCAAAAAATCGTAGTATATTATACACAATTTTATACTATTTTCGGTCAAAAAATCAAATTAAATCGAGGATTGTTCGAAATGCTACGAATCTTTTTAGATGCTTTCTATATGTTACGAGGGAAGGTTATGATGGAAGTCCATGAAAAAATTGTCTCAAAATTAGATTCTATGAAACCTATTGAATTACTAGTTTCGGTCAGAAAATCGTAGTATATTATCCACAATTTTATACTATTTTCGATTAAAATATCAAATTAAATCGAGGATTGTTCGAAATGCTACGAAACATTTCAGATCCTTTATATATGTTATGAAGAAGGTTATGATGGAAGTCCATTCAAAAAATTGTCTCAAAATTAGATTCTATCAAACTTTTTGAAATACTAGTTTTGATAAAAAAATTGTAGTATATTATACACAATTATATACTAGTTTTGGTTAAAAAATCAAATTAAATCGAGGATTGATCGAAATGCTACGAAACTTTTTAGATCCTTCCTATATGTTACGAGGGAAGGTTATGATGGAAGTCCATGCAAAAAATTATCTCAAAATTAGATTCTATGAAACTTTTTGAATTGCTAGTTTCGGTCAAAAAATCGTAGTATATTATACACAATTTTATACTATTTTCGGTCAAAAAATCAAATTAAATCGAGGATTGTTCGAAATGCTACGAAACTTTTCAGATCCTTTCTATATGTTACGAAGGAAGGTTATGATGGAAGTCCATTCAAAAAATTGTCTCAAAATTAGATTCTATGAAACTTTTTTTAAATATTTGTTTTGGTTAAAAAATTGTAGTATATTGTATACAAAATTTTATACTAGTTTCGGTCAAAAAATCAAATTAAATCGAGGATTCTTCGAAATGCTAAGAAACGTTTTAGATCCTTTCTATATGTTACGAGGTAAGGTTATGATGGAAGTTAATGCAAAAAATTGTGTCAAAATTAGAATCTTTGAAACTTTTTGAAATACTTGTTTCGGTTAAAAAATTGTAGTATATTATCCTTAATTTTATACTATTTTCGGTTAAAAAATCAAATTAAATCGAGGATTGTTCGAAATGCTACAAACCATTTCAGATCCTTTCTATATGTTACGAGGGAAGGTTAAGATGATAGTCCATTCAAAAAATTGTCTCAAAATTAGATGCTATGAAAATTTTTGAAATTCTAGTTTTGGTCAAAAAATTGTAGTATATTATACACAATTTTATACTAGTTTTGGTTAAAAAATCAAAATAAATCGAGGATTGTTCGAAATTCTACGAAACATTTTAGATCCTTTCTATATGTTACGAGGGAAGGTTATGATGGAAGTCCATGCAAAAAATTATCTCAAAATTAGATTCTATGAAACTTTTTGAATTACTAGTTTCGGTCAAAAAATTGTAGTATATTATGCACAATTTTATACTATTTTCGGTCAAAAAATAAAATTAAATCGAGGATTGTTCGAAATGCTATGAAACTTTTCAGATCCTTTCTATATGTTACGAGGGAAGGTTATGATGGAAGTCCATGAAAACATTGTCTCAAAAATTAGATTCTATGAAACTTTTTGAATTACTAGTTTCGGTTAGAAACTCGTAGTATATTATCCACACTTTTATACTATTTTCGCTTAAAAAATCAAATTAAATCGAGGATTGTTCGAAATGCTACGAAACTTTTCAGATCCTTTCTATATGTTACGAAGGTAGGTTATGATGGAAGTCCATTCAAAAAATTGTCTCAAAATTAGATTCTATGAAACTTTTTTTAAATATTTGTTTCGGTTAAAAAATTGTAGTATATTGTATACACAATTTTATACTAGTTTCGGTCAAAAAATCAAATTAAATCGAGGATTGTTCGAAATGCTAAGAAACTTTTTAGATCCTTTCTATATGTTACGAGGGAAGGTTATGATGGAAGCCCATGCAAAAAATTATCTCAAAATTATATTCTATGAAAATTTTTGAATTACTAGTTTCGGTCAAAAAATCGTAGTATATTATACACAATTTTATACTATTTTCGGTTAAAATAGCAAATTAAATCGAGGATTGTTCGAAATGCTACAAAACGTTTCAGATCCTTTCTATATGTTACGAGGGAAGGTTAAGATGATAGTCCATTCAAAAAATTGTCTCAAAATTAGATTCTATCAAACTTTTTGAAATACTAGTTTTAGTCAAAAAATTGTAGTATATTATACACAATTTTAAACTAGTTTTGGTTAAAAAATCAAAATAAATCGAGGATTGTTCGAAATTCTACGAAACTCTTTAGATCCTTTCTATATGTTACGAGGGAAGGTTATGATGGAAGTCCATACAAAAAATTATCTCAAAAGAAGATTCTATAAAACTTTTTGAATTACTAGTTTCGGTCAAATAATCGTAGTATATTATCCACAATTTTATACTATTTTCGGTTAAAAAATCAAATTTTATCGTGGATTGTTCGAAATGCTACGAAACTTTTCAGATCCTTTCTATATGTTACGAAGGAAGGTTATGATGGAAGTCCATTCAAAAAATTGTCTCAAAATTAGATTCTATGTAACTTTTTTTAAATATTTGTTTCGGTTAAAAAATTGTAGTATATTGTATACGCAATTTTATACTAGTTTCGGTCAAAAAATCAAATTAAATCGAGGATTGTTCGAAATGCTAAGAAACTTTTTAGATCCTTTCTATATGTTACGAGGGAAGGTTATGATGGAAGCCCATGCAAAAAATTATCTCAAAATTATATTCTATGAAACTTTTTGAATTACTAGTTTCGGTCAAAAAATCGTAGTATATTATACACAATTTTATACTATTTTCGGTTAAAATAGCAAATTAAATCGAGGATTGTTCGAAATGCTACAAAACGTTTCAGATCCTTTCTATATGTTATGAGGGAAGGTTAAGATGATAGTCCATTCAAAAAATTGTCTCAAAATTAGATTCTATCAAACTTTTTGAAATACTAGTTTTGGTCAAAAAATTGTAGTATATTATACACAATTTTAAACTAGTTTTGGTTAAAAAATCAAAATAAATCGAGGATTGTTCGAAATTCTACGAAACTCTTTAGATCCTTTCTATATGTTACGAGGGAAGGTTATGATGGAAGTCCATACAAAAAATTATCTCAAATGAAGATTCTATAAAACTTTTTGAATTACTAGTTTCGGTCAAATAATCGTAGTATATTATCCACAATTTTATACTATTTTCGGTTAAAAAATCAAATTAAATCGAGGATTGTTCGAAATGCTACGAAACTTTTCAGATCCTTTCTATATGTTACGAAGGAAGGTTATGATGGAAGTCCATTCAAAAAATTGTCTCAAAATTAGATTCTATGTAACTTTTTTTAAATAATTGTTTCGGTTAAAAAATTGTAGTATATTGTATACGCAATTTTATACTAGTTTCGGTCAAAAAATCAAATTAAATCGAGGATTGTTCGAAATGCTAAGAAACTTTTTAGATCCTTTCTATATGTTACGAGGGAAGGTTATGATGGAAGCCCATGCAAAAAATTATCTCAAAATTATATTCTATGAAACTTTTTGAATTACTAGTTTCGGTCAAAAAATCGTAGTATATTATACACAATTTTATACTATTTTCGGTTAAAATAGCAAATTAAATCAATGATTGTTCGAAATGCTACAAAACGTTTCAGATCCTTTCTATATGTTACGAGGGAAGGTTAAGATGATAGTCCATTCAAAAAATTGTCTCAAAATTAGATTCTATCAAACTTTTTGAAATACTAGTTTTGGTAAAAAAATTGTAGTATATTATACACAATTTTAAACTAGTTTTGGTTAAAAAATCAAAATAAATCGAGGATTGTTCGAAATTCTACGAAACTCTTTAGATCCTTTCTATATGTTACGAGGGAAGGTTATGATGGAAGTCCATACAAAAAATTATCTCAAAATAAGATTCTATAAAACTTTTTGAATTACTAGTTTCGGTCAAAAAATCGTAGTATATTAACCACAATTTTATACTATTTTCGGTTAAAAAATCAAATTAAATCGAGGATTGTTCGAAATGCTACGAAACTTTTCAGATCCTTTATATATGTTATGAAGAAGGTTATGATGGAAGTCCATTCAAAAAATTGTCTCAAAATTAGATTCTATCAAACTTTTTGAAATACTAGTTTTGATCAAAAAATTGTAGTATGTTATACACAATTTTATACTAGTTTTGGTTAAAAAATCAAATTAAATCGAGGATTGATCGAAATGCTACGAAACTTTTTAGATCCTTCCTATATGTTACGAGGGAAGGTTATGATGGAAGTCTATGCAAAAAATTAACTCAAAATTAGATTCTATGAAACTTTTTGAATTACTAGTTTCGGTCAAATAATCGTAGTATATTATCCACAATTTTATACTATTTTCGGTTAAAAAATCAAATTATATCGAGGATTGTTCGAAATGCTACGAAACTTTTCAGATCCTTTCTATATGTTACGAAGGAAGGTTATGATGGAAGTCCATTCAAAAAATTGTCTCAAAATTAGATTCTATGTAACTTTTTTTAAATATTTGTTTCGGTTAAAAAATTGTAGTATATTGTATACGCAATTTTATACTAGTTTCGGTCAAAAAATCAAATTAAATCGAGGATTGTTCGAAATGCTAAGAAACTTTTTAGATCCTTTCTATATGTTACGAGGGAAGGTTATGATGGAAGCCCATGCAAAAAATTATCTCAAAATTATATTCTATGAAACTTTTTGAATTACTAGTTTCGGTCAAAAAATCGTAGTATATTATACACAATTTTATACTATTTTCGGTTAAAATAGCAAATTAAATCGAGGATTGTTCGAAATGCTACAAAACGTTTCAGATCCTTTCTATATGTTATGAGGGAAGGTTAAGATGATAGTCCATTCAAAAAATTGTCTAAAAATTAGATTCTATCAAACTTTTTGAAATACTAGTTTTGGTCAAAAAATTGTAGTATATTATACACAATTTTAAACTAGTTTTGGTTAAAAAATCAAAATAAATCGAGGATTGTTCGAAATTCTACGAAACTCTTTAGATCGTTTCTATATGTTACGAGGGAAGGTTATGATGGAAGTCCATACAAAAAATTATCTCAAATGAAGATTCTATAAAACTTTTTGAATTACTAGTTTCGGTCAAATAATCGTAGTATATTATCCATAATTTTATACTATTTTCGGTTAAAAAATCAAATTAAATCGAGGATTGTTCGAAATGCTACGAAACTTTTCAGATCCTTTCTATATGTTACGAAGGAAGGTTATGATGGAAGTCCATTCAAAAAATTGTCTCAAAATTAGATTCTATGTAACTTTTTTTAAATAATTGTTTCGGTTAAAAAATTGTAGTATATTGTATACGCAATTTTATACTAGTTTCGGTTAAAAAATCAAATTAAATCGAGGATTGTTCGAAATGCTAAGAAACTTTTTAGATCCTTTCTATATGTTACGAGGGAAGGTTATGATGGAAGCCCATGCAAAAAATTATCTCAAAATTATATTCTATGAAACTTTTTGAATTACTAGTTTCGGTCAAAAAATCGTAGTATATTATACACAATTTTATACTATTTTCGGTTAAAATAGCAAATTAAATCAATGATTGTTCGAAATGCTACAAAACGTTTCAGATCCTTTCTATATGTTACGAGGGAAGGTTATGATGGAAGCCCATGCAAAAAATTATCTCAAAATTATATTCTATGAAACTTTTTGAATTACTAGTTTCGGTCAAAAAATCGTAGTATATTATACACAATTTTATACTATTTTCGGTTAAAATAGCAAATTAAATCAATGATTGTTCGAAATGCTACAAAACGTTTCAGATCCTTTCTATATGTTACGAGGGAAGGTTAAGATGATAGTCCATTCAAAAAATTGTCTCAAAATTAGATTCTATCAAACTTTTTGAAATACTAGTTTTGGTAAAAAAATTGTAGTATATTATACACAATTTTAAACTAGTTTTGGTTAAAAAATCAAAATAAATCGAGGATTGTTCGAAATTCTACGAAACTCTTTAGATCCTTTCTATATGTTACGTGGGAAGGTTATGATGGAAGTCCATACAAAAAATTATCTCAAAATAAGATTCTATAAAACTTTTTGAATTACTAGTTTCGGTCAAAAAATCGTAGTATATTAACCACAATTTTATACTATTTTCGGTTAAAAAATCAAATTAAATCGAGGATTGTTCGAAATGCTACGAAACTTTTCAGATCCTTTATATATGTTATGAAGAAGGTTATGATGGAAGTCCATTCAAAAAATTGTCTCAAAATTAGATTCTATCAAACTTTTTGAAATACTAGTTTTGATCAAAAAATTGTAGTATGTTATACACAATTTTATACTAGTTTTGGTTAAAAAATCAAATTAAATCGAGGATTGATCGAAATGCTACGAAACTTTTTAGATCCTTCCTATATGTTACGAGGGAAGGTTATGATGGAAGTCTATGCAAAAAATTAACTCAAAATTAGATTCTATGAAACTTTTTGAATTACTAGTTTCGGTCAAATAATCGTAGTATATTATCCACAATTTTATACTATTTTCGGTTAAAAAATCAAATTATATCGAGGATTGTTCGAAATGCTACGAAACTTTTCAGATCCTTTCTATATGTTACGAAGGAAGGTTATGATGGAAGTCCATTCAAAAAATTGTCTCAAAATTAGATTCTATGTAACTTTTTTTAAATATTTGTTTCGGTTAAAAAATTGTAGTATATTGTATACGCAATTTTATACTAGTTTCGGTCAAAAAATCAAATTAAATCGAGGATTGTTCGAAATGCTAAGAAACTTTTTATATCCTTTCTATATGTTACGAGGGAAGGTTATGATGGAAGCCCATGCAAAAAATTATCTCAAAATTATATTCTATGAAACTTTTTGAATTACTAGTTTCGGTCAAAAAATCGTAGTATATTATACACAATTTTATACTATTTTCGGTTAAAATAGCAAATTAAATCGAGGATTGTTCGAAATGCTACAAAACGTTTCCGATCCTTTCTATATGTTATGAGGGAAGGTTAAGATGATAGTCCATTCAAAAAATTGTCTCAAAATTAGATTCTATCAAACTTTTTGAAATACTAGTTTTGGTCAAAAAATTGTAGTATATTATACACAATTTTAAACTAGTTTTGGTTAAAAAATCAAAATAAATCGAGGATTGTTCGAAATTCTACGAAACTCTTTAGATCCTTTCTATATGTTACGAGGGAAGGTTATGATGGAAGTCCATACAAAAAATTATCTCAAATGAAGATTCTATAAAACTTTTTGAATTACTAGTTTCGGTCAAATAATCGTAGTATATTATCCACAATTTTATACTATTTTCGGTTAAAAAATCAAATTAAATCGAGGATTGTTCGAAATGCTACGAAACTTTTCAAATCCTTTCTATATGTTACGAAGGAAGGTTATGATGGAAGTCCATTCAAAAAATTGTCTCAAAATTAGATTCTATGTAACTTTTTTTAAATAATTGTTTCGGTTAAAAAATTGTAGTATATTGTATACGCAATTTTATACTAGTTTCGGTCAAAAAATCAAATTAAATCGAGGATTGTTCGAAATGCTAAGAAACTTTTTAGATCCTTTCTATATGTTACGAGGGAAGGTTATGATGGAAGCCCATGCAAAAAATTATCTCAAAATTATATTCTATGAAACTTTTTGAATTACTAGTTTCGGTCAAAAAATCGTAGTATATTATACACAATTTTATACTATTTTCGGTTAAAATAGCAAATTAAATCAATGATTGTTCGAAATGCTACAAAACGTTTTAGATCCTTTCTATATGTTACGAGGGAAGGTTAAGATGATAGTCCATTCAAAAAATTGTCTCAAAATTAGATTCTATCAAACTTTTTGAAATACTAGTTTTGGTAAAAAAATTGTAGTATATTATACACAATTTTAAACTAGTTTTGGTTAAAAAATCAAAATAAATCGAGGATTGTTCGAAATTCTACGAAACTCTTTAGATCCTTTCTATATGTTACGAGGGAAGGTTATGATGGAAGTCCATACAAAAAATTATCTCAAAATAAGATTCTATAAAACTTTTTGAATTACTAGTTTCGGTCAAAAAATCGTAGTATATTAACCACAATTTTATACTATTTTCGGTTAAAAAATCAAATTAAATCGAGGATTGTTCGAAATGCTACGAAACTTTTCAGATCCTTTATATATGTTATGAAGAAGGTTATGATGGAAGTCCATTCAAAAAATTGTCTCAAAATTAGATTCTATCAAACTTTTTGAAATACTAGTTTTGATCAAAAAATTGTAGTATGTTATACACAATTTTATACTAGTTTTGGTTAAAAAATCAAATTAAATCGAGGATTGATCGAAATGCTACGAAACTTTTTAGATCCTTCCTATATGTTACGAGGGAAGGTTATGATGGAAGTCTATGCAAAAAATTAACTCAAAATTAGATTCTATGAAACTTTTTGAATTACTAGTTTCGGTCAAAAAATCGTAGTATATTATACACAATTTTATACTATTTTCGGTTAAAAAATCAAATTAAATCGAGGATTGTTCGAATTGCTACGAAACTTTTTAGATCCTTTCTATATGTTATGTGGGAAGGTTATGATGGAAGTCCATAAAAAATTATCTCAAAATTAGATTCTATGAAACTTTTTGAATTACTAGTTTCGGTCAGAAAATCGTAGTATATTACCCACAATTTTATACTATTTTCGGTTAAAAAATCAAATTAAATCGAGGATTGTTCGAAATGCTACAAAACTTTTCAGATCCTTTCTATATGTTACGAAGAAAGGTTATGATGGAAGTCCATTCAAAAAATTGTCTCAAAATTAGATTCTATGAAACTTTTTTTAAATATTTGTTTCGGTTAAAAAATTGTAGTATATTTTATACACAATTTTATACTAGTTTCGGTCAAAAAATCAAATTAAATCGAGGATTGTTCGAAATGCTAAGAAACGTTTTATATCCTTTCTATATGTTACGAGGGAAGGTTATGATGGAAGTCATTGCAAAAAATTGTGTCAAAATTAGAATCTATGAAACGTTTTGAAATACTTGTTTCTATTAAAAAATTGTAGTATATTATCCACAATTTTATACTATTTTCGGTTAAAAACTCAAATTAAATCGAGGATTGTTCGAAATACTACAAAACGTTTCAGATCCTTTCTATATGTTACGAGGAAAGGTTAAGATGATAGTCCATTCAAAAAATTGTCTCAAAATTAGATTCTATCAAACTTTTTGAAATACTTGTTTTGGTCAAAAAGTTGTAGTATATTATACACAATTTTAAACTAGTTTTGGTTAAAAAATCAAAATAAATCGAGGATTGTTCGAAATTCTACGAAACTTTTTAGATCCTTTCTATATGTTACGAGGGAAGGTTATGATGGAAGTCCATACAAAAAATTATCTCAAAATAAGATTCTATGAAACTTTTTGAATTACTAGTTTCGGTTAAAAAATCGTAGTATATTATACACAATTTTATACTATTTTCGGTCAAAAAATCAAATTAAATCGAGGATTGTTCGAAATGGTAGGAAACGTTTTAGATCCTTTCTATATGTTACGAGGGAAGGTTATGATGGAAGTCCATGAAAAAATTGTCTCAAAATTATATTCTATGAAACTTTTTGAATTACTAGTTTCGTTCAGAAAATCGTAGTGTATTATCCATAATTTTATACTATTTTCGGTTAAAAAATCAAATTAAATCGAGGATTGTTCGAAATGCTACGAAACTTTTCAGATCCTTTCTATATGTTACGAAGGAAGGTTATGATGGAAGTCCATTCAAAAAATTGTCTCAAAATTAAATTCTATGATACTTTTTTTAAACATTTGTTTCGGTTAAAAAATTGTAGTATTGTATACACAATTTTATACTAGTTTCGGTCAAAAAATCAAATTAAATCGAGGATTGTTCGAAATGCTAAGAAACATTTTAGATCCTTTCTATATGTTACTGTCATACCCCAAATTTGTCCTACCCGCACCATTTTAATGTCTAGCCATTGTTTCGGAAAAAAAATAAAAATAATACATTTTACTCGAAAAGATTCAAATAAATATGTCGCATTTTATTTCCAGAAATTCAAAAAAAGTGTATTTCCTTTTATGTTATTTCTTTCCTTTTTTAGGCCCATTATTAATTCTAAAAAATCACTCTTCCATTTTTTTCAGTAAACTATTTTCTTATTTTTTCAAATTTATATTTTTATCACATTTTTCTTTTTATTCCAATTAAAAGCTACAAAATTCCCATTTTCTTTTTCACTATTATTATTATTAGTTTTATCATTTTTATTATTGCTATTCTCTTCTTTTTTTTTATTATCATCAATATCTATTATTTCTATTTTATAGGATTACATATTACTATTTTTATTATTCAAGTTTATATTGTTGTTACTATTATTTCTATCATCATTATTATTACATGTAATTATATTAAATCATCATCATTATTATTATTCATATTATTATTTTTAACTTTCATTCATATTATTATTACTATTATTATGCATATTATTTCTATTGTAACCATTATTATTATTGTTATTATTATTATTATTATTATTGCTATTATTATTATAATTGTTATTATTTTTCTTTTTATTATTATATAACTATTATTATTATTATTATTATTATTATTATTATTATTATTATTAGTTGACTTTTTTTTATTTTTATTATCTATTACTATTATTCCTATCATCTTTACTATACTAATATATCAAGTCATTATTACAATTTTATTTCATTTTAATTGGCCTTTTATTATTGTTTATTGTTATTCCTTTTCACTTTTCACTACAGGTTTCGTTTGTTTTCCTTTTCACTACACCAAGCATTGCCAGCACACATTCATTCACAAATAGGTACCAGACCCACTCAATTTGTACGTCTGCGTACAAACAAACGCATTCCACTACACAGCAACCACCACAAAAAGATTCTCTCTATTTCTCTCAAAAATCTCAGCTACTAATATTTTTCCTTCTTCATAAAGCACAGAACTCAACACCACCCTTCTTTACCCTTCTTCTTCACCCGCAGAAAACAACTCTTCCTCACTCTCAACAAAAACCTTTCCTCACCATTCTTCATCCCATAACACAAACCACCATCTCCTCCTCAAATCATCCCTCAAAACCATCACAAAATCAAAACTCACCACCTGCAAATAACCATTTTCAGAAATCAAAAAAACCAAAAAAAGTGAACAAAAAACCATACAACCTTCAAACAACCAAAACCAGATTCCGAAAAAACTCACCGAAACGCCGACCTCGCCATAAAGCATCCCTTGCGAATCTTTCTTCAACCTTCATTATTCCTCCACCTTCTTCAACACGAACCGAAAACAACCTATCACCAGCACCACAAACACCAAACCAAAGAAACCATAACCAAATTCAAAAAATCACAAAACAGAATTGAGAGAAGAAGAGAGATGAATAAAAAAAAAAGATTGAAAAACACGCAAGTCGAGTCCGCACAAACACAAACCGTTCACTGCAGAAACGCATACCCACCTTTCATCCTCCAAAACGCCAAAACCCATCTTGCGAACCACCGTTAACCTACCATTAAACCCATCCGCAGAACCAGAAAATCGCTCAAACTCCAAACTGAAACAAACCGCCGGAAACCAGCCGCGAACTCACCTCCTTCAACCCACTCATCAACCCGCTACCCACCGTGAAACCCACCAAAAACCTTTCCGCGAAACCTCACAGCCCATTACCATTTTCGCCGTCAAAAACTCTGAGCCACAAACCCACAAACTCATAAGAATCGCACAAAAAACCCTCACCTAAACAACCACGAAACGCAAACCGCGCCGACGCGAGCACCACCACCATACCCAACCGTACGACTTCTGTTCGCCGACGACCTTCATCCACCCAAATCGCGCGAAGAACCATTCACAACCGAGACCACCGCGGAGCGCTACCGGCGGCGATTTCGCGAGCCAGAGCGGGAGGTCGTTGAATCCGAAGCAGGTCCGCCGCGAGGAGAAGCTGAGCCGGAGAGAAAGAACCGTGCAATTGAGTGAGAGACGAAAAAACTGAGACGGAGAAAACCTTGGAACCGCACGAGAGCTGAGCGAGGGAGACGGAGAGTTGAGGCAGAGGATTCGTATGAGAGTGGCAACGAGAAACATGGTTGGCTTTTCTTTTTATTTTTATTTTATTTTACTGTGATTATATAGTTAAATATGTTTCTATTTTTTTTAATTTTTTTATTTGATATTCTTATTTTATTTATATTAGTCTTATTGTTTTATTATTTCTAAAACTTGGACCTCAAATGGCTGCAAGTTTGATTGATTGGGCTCAATCTTGGATCCAAATTTTACATCCTCCAAACCATCAACTCACCTACTGTTTTTTAAAATCTTCTTTTTTTATGGTTTGATTGGGCTTAGAAATCCATCATTATTCTGTTTGCACCATTGGCATCAGCATAAAACCCCATTCCCATCTTGTTTTTTTTTTGTTTCATTTTCATGTGTTGGGCTCGGGCCATTCTGTTTCTATGCATATACATACCAACGATTCTCACCTTGTTTTTCTTATTGTTGTATATTTTTTAGTTTCTTTATATTTCTTCTTTTATTTCCGTTAGAAATTATCTATTTTCTATTAGTGTTATCAAATATTATAGAATCGTTACTTTTAATTTTAATCTCTTAATTATTTTTAAGGGCCAATGATATATTAAACGGCCAATTTTCGCCCGATTTTAATCGGTGATTTTTGGTCAATATGAGGCCTCCCTTGTATTTAATTTTTCATTTTATTATTCCGACAAAACAAACATGTAAATCAATTTAGTTTATTTTATTATTCTTAACATTATTTAATTTATTAAATTATTCAATTTAATTTAATTCTAGCAAATTCAATTTATTTAATTTTCGTATAAAAAAAAAATTATGTTTCGACTCCTTATAGAATGGTTCCCATTTTGAACCGATTCTAAGGCAGTTCACGAACAAAATTTCGTCGCGTCCCAAAAAGGTCCAATGCCTTCGAATAGTTGCGCTCGATTAAAAGGTCCAACGCCTTCGAATAGTTGTGTCCCGATCAAACAGGCCGAACGCCTTCGAATAGTTCAAACACATTGCACACACGCTTTCTCTTGGGCTAATTACAACGAGACCTCTTTATTTCTCGTAATCCCCTGTATTTATTTTGTATCCCTCTCCCATTACTTTGTACGTATTTTACTTTCCGTATTTTATTTAATTTCGAATCCTTGGTCCAACGCCAAGCGATTGCACTTGCATACTCGCACATTTTTATTCAGTTGTCGTTTATTAGGATCCACCTTACCTTGCGAGCCGAGCGCTTCGTGCCTCGCTAACAAACCACAAAATAACCTCCAAGTTGCATTTACCATTTAACCTCAAAAACCAAAACGTTTCGATTAGATCCAAACCCTTGATCCAACGTCAAGCGGCTTTAGGAAATAAAACATTCTAATAATACGAGAAGAACTGTACGCCACGAGCCTTAAGCGGTAGAAAGGAGGATAACGAGCTCTCGTTACTCGCTCCGATTATTTCGACGCAAGACGCTCGTCTTGTTGGGCGAGATAAACTATCTATAGTCTTTAGTGCATTTCAACTTTCAAACCCTTTCATCGATGAAAGGTAATTAAATCAAACAACCATTACCCTTAGTAGGCCGAACTACGAGGCTCTGACTTTCCCATTGCACACGGGAGTACGTAGGCACGAGGATCTCAATCCTTGCCGAGCTCCTAGGATCAATATAACTTATAATTCAACTCATTTCCCTCTAGCAAGCAATTCGTATAAGCATATACATCCTTTCTCGCGTGTTAACTTAGATGGTTCCCATCGAGTACGATGGATGTAGGGGGTGCTAATACCTTCCCCCTGCATAACCGACTCCCGAACCCAGGCAATGGTTCCGTTGACCTTTGTCCTCATCCTTTTCTTCCCGGGTTGTATCTATATCTTCCCTTTCCCTATTCGGGAATAAATAGAATTAGGTGGCGACTCTTCAGTCCGTCCGGCGCGTGACTCCGTCCTTTCGGATCAAGTAGGGTCGTATTTTTCGGGGTACGACAGCTGGCGACTCTGCTGGGGACTGGTTCACCCCTATGCGAGTCAAGCCTAGTCTAGGTTCCCGCGCTTGTTTGGTTGTTTGCTTTTATGCCTTGCTTGTTTATTTTTATCGCTTTCTTTATCGCATTCCATCTTATATATCTTGTGGCTCCTTGGTACTATAATTTGGATCGATACTTTGCAAAAGAAACTTGAGGGAAAAGCTCTATACCTGGGCTTTCGAGTACAAACATAAGTTAGCGAGGTTATGTAGTATGGGCTCCCGAGAGAATCACTCTCGTGGGTTGTCGATACGAAAATCTCACTTGGAGTAGATTCTAATGAGAATACTGACAACCGTCAAGTCCTTGACGTGGGTGCTCAGTTGCTTTCATTAGGGTCATTGACTCTGAGGACCTTTAGAACCTTTTGGTTAAAACATCGGTTGATGGTTGCATAGTATTGGGCACCAGGGTTCGCCCTCGCGTGGCTCGATACGAAAACCTCACTTGGAATAGACTTACTCAATGGAGTTGATTGACTGTCAAAGAATGTATGAAATTGACACGTGCATCAAACAGTTGAGAAAGTTCCATAACTCCAGGACTTTGTTTTAAACCTTGTGTCGATGATCACGTAGTATAGACTCCCAAGAAAATTTTCTCTCGTGGGTTGTCGATACGAAGATCTCACCCAAAATAGATTCATATGGCGGAGTCAATCAACCGTCATGCTTATGGCGCATGTGATGAACAACCATATGAATTGATAACTTTGGGATCCCTAAACTTTAGAGTCTACCCAGTGAGTTCTTGATCAAAGTATCCTCCACCTGTACCTTGGAATCGTGAGACCTTGATCTTGTGATCCTGGATTCTGACATTGCATATCATCTCATTCGCATTATTTGTTCATTCTTGCATTTCATTCCAAATTCGAAAACTCATTGCATGTTCCTTCATCTTCAGTAAATCAAGCTGGTTTCCCGATGCCCGTATCATGGTAGACGACCGTATTTAACTCGAGCCAACACTAGAAGACTGATGGACGTGATTCAAGAAGAGCAAGCTGCCATGAGGGAAGAGATTGACTCGGTCAAAGGCAAGATTGACCAGATTTATGAGACACTGCAATCTTTGGCAAGGATGGAAGAACGTCGCGAAGCTGCTGCCGCAATGAACAATGCTCAAGTTCAAGGATCTACCTCACGAGCAATGCCTTCAGTTCCAGTTCCAAATCCTTTGGTCTACGGTTTGCCTCCAGGTTTTACTCCTGCTGTTGAAGAGGTCACTTCCCAACCAATACCTGCTTCTGGTGTCACTGTTGGTGCTATTCCTCAAGCTCAACCTATCCCAACTCAAGTCCAGATTCCTCAAACTGAAGAGAATCATCAAGTTGAGTATGAGATGCATACTGCTGTTCCGATCACCAATCCTCAGGCTGCTCAAGAATCGGAAGCTATGAAGATGTGTCGTGAGTTAGCTGAAAAACTCCGAATCATGGAAGGACACAACTCAACTTCTCTGAGTGCTTCAGACATGTGCTTAGTTCCAGATGTTGTGATCCCTGCTAAGTTCAAACTGCCAGAATTCGAGAAATACAAAGGCCTCAGCTGTCCTAAGCTTCATTTGAGGATGTACTGTAGGAAAATGGCCACTCATGCTAAAGATGACAAGCTCATGATCCATTGCTTCCAAGACAGCCTGTCTGGAGCATCTCTAGAATGGTACATGCAGCTCGAACGCAACAATGTTCTTACTTGGCTCGATTTATCCGATGCATTCAAAAAGCAGTACAAGTACAACACTGACCTTGCTCCTAACCGTACTCAACTTCAGAGTATGTCTCAAAAGGAAAGCGAATCCTTTAAGGAGTACGGCCAACGCTGGAGGGAGTTAGCTGCCAGAGTGCATCCGCCATTGGTTGACCGTGAATTGATCGACATCTTCATGGGTACCCTACAGGGGCAATACTACGAGAAGCTGATCAGCAGCGTATCTTCTGGTTTCTCAGACATGGTAATGGTCGGAGAAAGAATCGAAGAAGGTTTGAAAAGCGGAAAAATTCAAGGAGGCTCTAGCAGCCAAAACAATGCCAAGAAACCTTTCAACGGGTATAAGAAGGGCGAAACAAATGCCGTTTCCGCTGCAAGTGGGAATTTTCAACAGAGTGCACCTGCACCAGTTCCCTACTACCAGTACCCATATGTTGCTGCTGCACAATATGCTCCTATGCCATATCAGCCAGTTCCTCCAATGCCTTATCAGCAGGCCTTTCAAGCTTTATTTCCGCCTCAGATGTTTCATCAACCACGTCCTATGGTTGCAGCTGCGTAGTATGCGCCCAATCCATACCAGCAACCGGCTTATCCACCACGACCTGGTCAGCAACAACAACGCGCTCCTCAACAGCGTCCCCCATATCAGCAAAGAGGATATGATAGGCACATTGATCCCCTGCCTATGACGTATACCTAAATCTTTAAGGGGCTAATGGCAAAAGGAACTTTTGTGTTGAGAGATATGCCACCTCAGACTGGCAATGCCCGGAACTATGATGCCAATGCTCGCTATGAGTATCACAAAGGCGCTCCAGGTCACACAATCGAGAATTGCCATGCCTTCAAACACTTGATTCAGGATATGATCAATTCTAAGGACCTCACTCTCACTCCGAGAAATCCAAATGTCCAGAATGATCCAATGCCGTCACACGGTGCCAACAAGTAAAGACATTTGAAGGGGTTGTTGAAGACAAAGCTGAGTAGTCTCCCACTTTGAAGCATTTAATCAAGAGAAGTTCATTCCTCAAATCAAGGTAGCCAGTGCCATTTTATTTTCGCATTCCTGTTGTTTTGTAATGTTTGTTTAAGTATTATTTGCTCTGAACATTGTTGTCAGTACATGGTTATGTTAATGTTATGTTCATGCATGTTTTGAATCAATTTATTCGCATTCACTCATATTTATCATTTATTACAAAATCACAAAAATATTTCCTCACTTCACTTTAGCAAATATTTGAGGGAGGATGATGAAAATGAAATACCCATAACTGTTGCGGTATGCTTTCGGATAAAACCTCGTCAATGATGTACAAGCATTCTTTCAAATCCCCAAACACTGAAGAGATAAGGAGTTAATCCCTAGTCAACCACTTCGAGCCTAGAAGTAGGAGTTTCTTTTGGATACAACCCTTACATTTAACCCGGGGCAGGGTAGTTGTTCAGTTAGCCTGGCTACACCCTCGAATTGCAAGATGAGACATCCCGTCAGAGGACCATCAACAAGTGGCTTGGCAGTCACAACATTCAAGCAAAAAAAGAAAAAAGAAAAGCCACTAAGTTGAGCACCCAAAGGGAGACTTAGTCGAAAAATGAAACAAAAGAAAAAAAAACAAATCAAAAAGAGGAGCTCAAATCCTCAGTAGAAGCAAAACAAATATCAGTGACCACCAAATCAAGAATCAAAGGGTCACCAGCAAAAAAGATGACTGCCACATCAAGCGAACATCAAAGCTTCATCTTCACTCTTGCAAAGTCAAAACAAATGCATGTGCAAAGTTAACTGAACATAGGACTGGAGAACATCACGAAGAAGGGATGGGTACGAATCAAACTTTGAGCCTATTATCCTTTGTTTCTCAAACCATTAACCAGACCACGTTACAACCCTGAAAAGACATAATTGAGGCGCAGTTTATTCTGAAAGCATGCTACCGACGAGGTTGCGTAAATTGACTCCCATATATTTGCTAATATTCAATCTTGATCGCACATTATTCTTGCTGCATCTTTTACGCACTCTCAAATCAACACCTCATGTGGACTAACAGTCCATTCGTCACACTATCACTGCATTCAAATAAATTGACTTTTTCAAAACTTACATGAATTTTACATTAACATTACCATTTGTGTATGAATAATTTAATTGCAAATCAGTGCTTAACATCAGTGCGATCCCAACAAGGGGCAATCAAAAGAGGAATTTGAATCATTACTTCTTCAAAATCAGCCCAATCAGGGACAAAGCATCTTCAATAGCCCAATCAGGGGCAAGTTATCTTCAAACAGCTTAACCAGGGGCAGGCGCTCACCAAATCCAGACTCTGGGGCAGGTCATGTCATGGCCATTGTCAAAGCTTCCCCACCAGATTTATTTCAAATACCCTACAGGCAGGGGCAAGCAAACAATGAGCAAGTCTTCCTCTCTCTTCCCCCCAGCTAAACAAGCAGATCTTGCTAGACATTGGCAATCGTTCAAAGCAAAATCAGTTCTCATACGGCAATTAAGTCGCTTCGCTCATCAGTAGATAACCAAACTTGGAGCTTTCAGATCCATCTTCTGACCATACATCGTCAAAGATCGAGTGTCGGGAAATTAAGCCCTCCACCCACCCAAAGTCCAATCATTATTGGCAACTACCAAACCAAAAGTCCACCAAGCTGGCACCTTCCAATCGCTCATATGCATCATTGTGCATCATTAAACGTCATAAGCATCATTTACACCCATCATTTACAACATGCGCATCATATGCATACCTCAATAAATCAGACTTTTTATTATCCCCAACAGTTTTAACTTACATCTCAAGTGCATAAACATTTGCATCGTATCTCCATCGCTATGGGATACCATTTCAAAACAATCAAGCATAGTTGCATAATTCAGGATCCAGGATCCATACAAGTTTCCAGCCCTTTCCCCAGCAGAAGACAGGATCATATCAGTCAAGATTCCAGGCATCCTCTTGGCGGATTCAATAGCCGTGTTTAAATTTCAGTCCATTTACCTTATCATCCTCTGTTGATAAGTGAGTTTATTTTTTTTTTCTATTGCTTTATCTTCCTCTGTTGATAAGTGAGTTTATTTTTCTGTCTATTTGCCTTATCTTCCTCTGTTGATAAGTGAGTTTATTTTTCTGTCTATTTGCCTTATCTTCCTCTGTTGATAAGTGAGTTTATTTTTCTGTCTATTGCCTTATCATCCTCTGTTGATAAGTGATTTTAATTTCAGTTATTTGCCTTATCTTCCTCTGTTGATAAGTGAGTTTATTTTTCTGTCTATTGCCTTATCTTCCTCTGTTGATAAGTGATTTTATTTTCAGTCATTTGCCTTATCTTCCTCTGTTGATAAGTGAGTTTATTTTCAGTTATTTGCCTTGTCTTCCTCTGTTGATAAGTGAGTTTATTTTCAGTTATTTGCCTTATCATCCTCTGTTGATAAGTGATTTTATTTTCAGTTATTTGCCTTATCATTTTCTGAAGATAAGTGATTTATTTTGTCAATTTCTTGTTGTGTCGCCCATCACTTCCAGTCATTTCATTTGTCGTACAAATTTGCAGTCTGTTAATATCTAATTATCTTATACCTTGAAAGTTCGAACGCAAGCCAGTTCATCTTACTCGGTCTAAGCCAATTCGATAGGGGCATCTGTCATACCCCAAATTTGTCCAACCCGCACCATTTTAATGTCTAGCCATTGTTTCGGAAAAAAAAATAAAAATAATACATTTTACTCGAAAAGATTCAAATAAATATGTCGCATTTTATTTCCAAAATTTCAAAAAAAGTGTATTTCCTTTTATGTTATTTCTTTCCTTTTTTAGGCCCATTATTAATTCTAAAAAATCACTCTTCCATTTTTTTCAGTAAACTATTTTCTTATTTTTTCAAATTTATATTTTTATCACATTTTTCTTTTTATTCCAATTAAAAGCTACAAAATTCCCATTTTCTTTTTCACTATTATTATTATTAGTTTTATCATTTTTATTATTGCTATTCTCTTTTTTTTTTTTTTTTTTATTATCATCACTATCTATTATTTCTATTTTATAGGATTACATATTACTATTTTTATTATTCAAGTTTATATTGTTGTTACTATTATTTCTATCATCATTATTATTACTTGTAATTATATTAAGTCATCATCATTATTATTATTCATATTATTATTTTTAACTGTCATTCATATTATTATTACTATTATTATTCATATTATTTCTATTGTAACCATTATTATTATTATTGTTATTATTATTATTATTATTATTATTATTGCTATTATTATTATAATTGTTATTATTTTTCTTTTTATTATTATATAACTATTATTATTATTATTATTAGTTGACTTTTTCTATTTTTATTATCTATTACTATTATTCCTATCATCTTTACTATACTAATATATCAAGTCATTATTACAATTTTATTTCATTTTAATTGGTCTTTTATTATTGTTTATTGTTATTCCTTTTCACTTTTCACTACAGGTTTCGTTTGTTTTCCTTTTCACTACACCAAGCATTGCCAGCACACATTCATTCACAAATAGGTACCAGACCCACTCAATTTGTACGTCTGCGTACAAATAAACGCATTCCACTACACAGCAACCACCACAAAAAGATTCTCTCTATTTCTCTCAAAAATCTCAGTTACTAATATTTTTCCTTCTTCATAAAGTATAGAACTCAACACCACCCTTCTTTACCCTTCTTCTTCACCCGCAGAAAACAACTCTTCCTCACTCTCAACAAAAACCTTTCCTCACCATTCTTCATCCCATAACACAAACCACCATCTCCTCCTCAAATCATCCCTCAAAACCATCACAAAATCGAAACTCACCACCTGCAAATAACCATTTTCAGAAATAAAAAAAACAAAAAAAGTGAACAAAAAACCATACAACCTTCAAACAACCAAAACCAGATTCCGAAAAAACTCACCGAAACGCCGACCTCGCCATAAAGCATCCCTTGCAAATCTTTCTTCAACCTTCATTATTCCTCCACCTTCTTCAACACGAACCGAAAACAACCTATCACCAGCACCATAAACACCAAACCAAAGAAACCATAACCAAATTCAAAAAATCACAAAACTGAATTGAGAGAAGAAGAGAGATGAATAAAAAAAAATAGACTGAAAAACACGCAAGCCGAGTCCGCACAAACACAAACCGTTCACTGCAGAAACGCATACCCACCTTTCATCCTCCAAAATGCCAAAACCCATCTTGCGAACCACCGCTAACCTACCATTAAACCCATCCACAGAACCAGAAAATCGCTCAAACTCCAAACTGAAACAAACCGCCGGAAACCAGCCGCAAACTCACCTCCTTCAACCCACTCATCAACCCGCTACCCACCGTGAAACCCACCAAAAACCTTTCCGCGAAACCTCACAGCCCATTACCATTTTCGCCGTCAAAAACTCTGAGCCACAAACCCACAAACTCATAAGAATCGCACAAAAAACCCTCACCTAAACAACCACGAAACGCAAACCGCGCCGACGCGAGCACCCAAACCATACCCAACCGTACGACTTCTGTTCGCCGACGACCTTCATCCACCCAAATCGCGCGAAGAACCATTTGCAACCGAGACCACCGCGGAGCGCTACCGGCGGCGATTTCGAGAGCCAGAGCGGGAGGTCGTTGAATCCGAAGCAGGTCCACCGCGAGGAGAAGCTGAGCCGGAGAGAAAGAACCGTGCGATTGAGTGAGAGACGAAAAAGCTGAGACGGAGAAATCCTTGGAACCGCGCGAGAGCTGAGCGAGGGAGACGGAGAGTTGAGGCAGAGGATTCGTAGGAGAGTGGCAACGAGAAACAGGGTTGGCTTTTCTTTTTCTTTTTATTTTATTTTACTGTGATTATATGGTTAAATATGTTTCTATTTTTTTTTATTTTTTTATTTGATTTTCTTATTTTATTTATATTAGTCTTATTGTTTTATTATTTCTAAAACTTGGACCTCAAATGGCTGCAAGTTTGATTGATTGGGCTCAACCTTGGATCCAAATTTTACATCCTCCAAACCATCAACTCACCTACTGTTTTTTAAAATCTTCTTTTTTTTTATGGTTTGATTGGGCTTAGAAATCCATCATTATTCTGTTTGCACCATTGGCATCAGCATAAAACCCCATTCCCATCTTGTTTTTTTTGGTTTCATTTTCATGTGTTGGGCTAGGCCCATTCTGTTTCTATGCATATACATACCAACGATTCTCACCTTGTTTTTCTTATTGTTGTATATTTTTTAGTTTCTTTATATTTCTTCTTTTATTTCCTTTAGAAATTATCTATTTTCTATTAGTGTTATCAAATATTATAGAATCGTTACTTTTAATTTTAATCTCTTAATTATTTTTAAGGGCCAATGATATATTAAACGGCCAATTTTCGCCCGATTTTAATCGGTGATTTTTGGTCAATATGAGGCCTCCCTTGTATTTAATTTTTCATTTTATTATTCCGACAAAACAAACATGTAAATCAATTTAGTTTATTTTATTATTCTTAACATTATTTAATTTATTCAATTATTCAATTTAATTTAATTCTAGCAAATTCAATTTATTTAATTTTTGTATAAAAAAAAAATTACGTTTCGACTCCTTATAGAATGGTTCCCATTTTGAACCGATTCTAAGGCAGTTCACGAACAAAATTTCGTCGCGTCCCAAAAAGGTCCAACGCCTTCGAATAGTAGCGCTCGATTAAAAGGTCCAACGCCTTCGAATAGTTGTGTCCCGATCAAACAGGCCGAACGCCTTCGAATAGTTCAAACACACTGCACACACACTTTCTCTTGGGCTAATTACAACGAGACCTCTTTATTTCTCGTAATCCCCTGTATTTATTTTGTATCCCTCTCCCATTACTTTGTACGTATTTTACTTTCCGTATTTTATTTAATTTCGAATCCTTGGTCCAACGCCAAGCGATTGCACTTGCACACTCACACATTTTTATTCAGTTGTCGTTTATTAGGATCCACCTTACCTTGCGAGCCGAGCGCTTCGTGCCTCGCTAACAAACCACAAAATAACATCCAAGTTGCATTTACCATTTAACCTCAAAAACCAAAACGTTTCGATTAGATCCAAACCCTTGATCCAACTTCAAGCGGCTTTAGGAAATAAAACATTCTAATAATACGAGAAGAACTGTACGCCACGAGCCTTAAGCGGTAGAAAGGAGGATAACGAGCTCTCGTTACTCGCTCCGATTATTTCGACGCAAGACGCTCGTCTTGTTGGGCGAGATAAACTATCTATAGTCTTTAGTGCATTTCAACTTTCAAACCCTTTCATCGACGAAAGGTAATAAAATCAAACAACCATTACCCTTAGTAGGCTGAACTACGAGGCTCTGACTTTCCCATTACACACGGGAGTACGTAGGAACGAGGATCTCAATCCTTGCCGAGCACCTAGGATCAATATAACTTATAATTCAACTCATTTCCCTCTAGCAAGCAATTCGTATAAGCATAGACATCCTTTCTCGCGCGTTAACTTAGATGGTTCCCATCGAGTACGATGGATGTAGGGGGTGCTAATACCTTCCCCCTGCATAACCGACTCCCGAACCCAGGAAATGGTTCCGTTGACCTTTGACCTCATCCTTTTCTTCCCGGGTTGTATCAATATCTTCCCTTTCCCTATTCGGGAATAAATAGAATTAGGTGGCGACTCTTCAGTCCGTACGGCGCGTGACTCCGTCCTTTCGGATCACGTAAGGTCGTATTTTTCAGGGTACGACAGTTACGAGGGAAGGTTATGATGGAAGTGATTGCAAAAAATTGTGTCAATATTAGAATCTATGAAACTTTTTGAAATACTTGTTTCGGTTAAAAAATTGTAGTATATTATCCATAATTTTATACTATTTTCGGTTAAAAAATCAAATTAAATCGAGGATTGTTCGAAATGCTACAAAACGTTTCAGATCCTTTCTATATGTTACGAGGGAAGGTTATGATGATAGTCCATTCAAAAAATTGTCTCAAAATTAGATTCTATCAAACTTTTTGAAATACTAGTTTTGGTCAAAAAATTGTAGTATATTATACACAATTTTAAACTAGTTTTGGTTAAAAACTCAAAATAAATCGAGGATTGTTCGAAATTCTACGAAACTTCTTAGATCATTTTTATATGTTACGAGTGAAGGTTATGATGGAAGTCCATACAAAAAATTATCTCAAAATAAGATTCTATGAAACTTTTTGAATTACTAGTTTCGGTCAAAAAATCGTAGTATATTATACACAATTTTATACTATTTTCGGTCAAAAAATCAAATTAAATCGAGGATTGTTCGAAATGCTAGGAAACTTTTTAGATCCTTTCTATATGTTACGAGGGAAGGTTATGATGGAAGTCCATACAAAAAATTATCTCAAAATAAGATTCTATGAAACTTTTTGAATTACTAGTTTCGGTCAAAAAATCGTAGTATATTATACCCAATTTTAAACTATTTTCGGTCAAAAAATCAAATTAAATCGAGGATTGTTCGAAATGCTACGAAACTTTTCAGATCCTTTATATATGTTACGAGGGAAGGTTATGATGGAAGTCCATGAAAAAATTGTCTCAAAATTAGATTCTATGAAACCTTTTGAATTACTAGTTTCGGTCAGAAAATTGTAGTATATTATCCAAAATTTTATACTATTTTCGGTTAAAAAATCAAATTAAATCGTGGATTGTTCGAAATGCTACGAAACTTTTCAGATCCTTTCTATATGTTACGAAGGAAGGTTATGATGGAAGTCCATTCAAAAAATTGTCTCAAAATTAGATTCTATGAAACTTTTTTTAAATATTTGTTTCGGTTAAAAAATTGTAGTATATTGTATACAATATTTTATACTAGTTTCGGTCAAAAAATCAAATTAAATCGAGGATTGTTCGAAATGCTAAGAAACTTTTTAGATCCTTTCTATATGTTACGAGGGAAGGTTACGATGGAAGCCCATGCAAAAAATTATCTCAAAATTATATTCTATGAAACTTTTTGAATTACTAGTTTCGGTCAAAAAATCATAGTATATTATACACAATTTTATACTATTTTTGGTTAAAAAATCAAATTAAATCGAGGATTGTTCGAAATGCTACAAAACGTTTCAGATCCTTTCTATATGTTATGAGGGAAGGTTAAGATGATAGTCCATTCAAAAAATTGTCTCAAAATTAGATTCTATCAAACTTTTTGAAATATTTGTTTTGGTCAAAAAATTGTAGTATATTATACACAATTTTAAACTTGATTTGGTTAAAAAATCAAAATAAATCGAGGATTGTTCGAAATTCTACGAAACTTTTTAGATCCTTTCTATATGTTACGAGGGAAGGTTATGATGGAAGTCCATACAAAAAATTAACTCAAAATTATATTCTATGAATCTTTTAGAATTACTAATTTCGGTCAAAAAATCGTAGTATATTATACCCAATTTTATACTATTTTCGGTCAAAAAATCAAATTAAATCTAGGATTGTTCGAAATGCTAGGAAACTTTTTAGATCCTTTCTATATGTTACGAGGGAAGGTTATGATGGAATTCCATGAAAAAATTGTCTCAAAATTAGATTCTATGAAAATTTTTGAATTACTAGTTTCGGTCAGAAAATCGTAGTGTATTATCCACAATTTTATACTATTTTCGGTTAAAAAATCAAATTAAATCGAGGATTGTTCGAAATGCTACGAAACTTTCCAGATCCTTTCTATATGTTAAGAAGGAAGGTTATGATGGAAGTACATTAAAAAAATTGTCTCAAAATAAAATTCTATGAAACTTTTTTTAAATATTTGTTTCGGTTAAAAAATTGTAGTATTTTATACACAATTTTATACTAGTTTCGGTCAAAAAATCAAATTAAATCGAGGATTGTTCGAAATGCTAAGAAACGTTTTAGATCCTTTCTATATGTTACGAGGGAAGGTTATGATGGAAGTCATTGCAAAAAATTGTCAAAATTAGAATCTATGAAACTTTTTGAAATACTTGTTTCGTTAAAAAATTTTAGTATATTATCCACAATTTTATATTATTTTCGGTTGAAAAATAAATTAAATCGAGGATTGTTCGAAATGCTACCAAACGTTTCAGATCCTTTCTATATGTTACGCGGGAAGGTTATGATGATAGTCCATTCAAAAAATTGTCTCAAAATTAGATTCTATGAAAATTTTTGAAATACTAGTTTTGGTCAAAAAATTGTAGTATATTATACACAATTTTATACTAGTTTTAGTTAAAAAATCAAAATAAATCGAGGATTGTTCGAAATTCTACGAAACTCTTTAGATCCTTTCTATATGTTACGAGGGAAGGTTTTGATGGAAGTCCATGCAAAACATTATCTCAAAATAAGATTCTATGAAACTTTTTGAATTACTAGTTTCGGTCAAAAAATCGTAGTATATTATACACAATTTTAAACTATTTTCGGTCAAAAAATCAAATTAAATCGAGGATTGTTCGAAATGCTACGAAACTTTTCAGATCCTTTCTATATGTTATGAGGGAAGGTTATGATGTAAGTCCATGAAAAAATTGTCTCAAAATTAGATTCTATGAAACTTTTTGAATTACTAGTTTCGGTCAGAAAATCGTAGTATACTATCCACAATTTTATACTATTTTCGGTTAAAAAATTAAATTAAATCGAGGATTGTTCGAATTGCTACGAAACTTTTCAGATCCTTTCTATATGTTACGAAGGAAGGTTATGATGGAAGTCCATTCAAAAAATTGTCTCAAAATTAGATTCTATGAAACTTTTTTTAAATATTTGTTTCGGTTAAAAAATTGTAGTATATTGTATACAATATTTTATACTAGTTTCGGTCAAAAAATCAAATTAAATCGAGGATTCTTCGAAATGCTAAGAAACTTTTTAGATCCTTTCTATATGTTACGAGGGAAGGTTATGGATGAAGTCCATGCAAAAAATTATCTCAAAATTATATACTATGAAACTTTTTTATTTACTAGTTTCGGTCAAAAAATCGTAGTATATTATACACAATTTTATACTATTTTCGGTCAAAAAATCAAATTAAATAGAGGATTGTTCGAAATGCTACGAATCTTTTTAGATGCTTTCTATATGTTACGAGGGAAGGTTATGATGGAAGTCCATGAAAAAATTGTCTCAAAATTAGATTCTATGAAACCTTTTGAATTACTAGTTTCGGTCAGAAAATCGTAGTATATTATCCACAATTTTATACTATTTTCGGTTAAAATATAATATTAAATCGAGGATTGTTCGAAATGCTACAAAACAGTTCAGATCCTTTATATATATTATGAAGAAGGTTATGATGGAAGTCCATTCAAAAAATTGTCTCAAAATTAGATTCTATAAAACTTTTTGAAATACTAGTTTTGATCAAAAAATTGTAGTATATTATACACAACTTTATACTAGTTTTGGTTAAAAAATCAAATTAAATCGAGGATTGATCGAAATGCTACGAAACTTTTTAGATCCTTCCTATATGTTACGAGGGAAAGTTATGATGGAAGTCCATGCAAAAATTTATCTCAAAATTAGATTCTATGAAACTTTTTGAATTACTAGTTTCGGTCAAAAAATCGTAGTATATTATACACAAATTTATACTATTTTCGGTCAAAAATCAAATTAAATCGAGGATTGTTCGAAATGCTACGAAACTTTTTAGATCCTTTCTATATGTTACGTGGGAAGGTTATGATGGAAGTCCATAAAAAAATATCTCAAAATTATATTCTATGAAACTTTTTGAATTACTAGTTTCGGTCAGAAAATCGTAGTATATTATCCACAATTTTATACTATTTTCGGTTAAAAAATCAAATTAAATCGAGGATTGTTCGAAATGCTACGAAACTTTTCAGATCCTTTCTATATGTTACGAAGGAAGGTTATGATGGAAGTCCATTCAAAAATTTGTCTCAAAATTAGATTCTATGAAACTTTTTTTAAATATTTGTTTCGGTTAAAAAATTGTAGTATATTGTATACTCAATTTTATACTAGTTTCGGTCAAAAAATCAAATTAAATCGAGGATTCTTCGAAATTCTAATAAACGTTTTAGATCCTTTCTATATGTTACGAGGGAAGGTTATGATGGAAATCATTGCAAAAAATTATCTCAAAATTAGATTCTATGAAACTTTTTGAATTACTAGTTTCAGTCAAAAAATTGTAGTATATTATGCACAATTTTATACTATTTTCGGTCAAAAAATAAAATTAAATCGAGTATTGTTCGAAATGCTACAAAACATTTCAGATCCTTTCTATATGTTACGAGGGAAGGTTATGATGGAAGTCCATGAAAACATTGTCTCAAAAATTAGATTCTATGAAACTTTTTGAATTACTAGTTTCGGTCAGAAAATCGTAGTATATTATCCACAATTTTATACTATTTTCGCTTAAAAAATCAAATTAAATCGAGGATTGTTCGAAATGCTACGAAACTTTTCAGATCCTTTCTATATGTTACGAAGGTAGGTTATGATGGAAGTCCATTAAAAAAATTGTCTCAAAATTAGATTCTATGAAACTTTTTTTAAATATTTGTTTCGGTTAAAAAATTGTAGTATATTGTATACACAATTTTATACTAGTTTCGGTCAAAAAATATAATTAAATCGAGGATTGTTCGAAATGCTAAGAAACTTTTTAGATCTTTTCTATATGTTACGAGGGAAGGTTATGATGGAAGCCCATGCAAAAAATTATCTCAAAATTATATTCTATGAAACTTTTTGAATTACTAGTTTTGGTCAAAAAATCGTAGTATATTATTATACACAATTTTATACTATTTTCGGTCAAAAAATCAAATTAAATCGAGGATTGTTCGAAATGCTACGAATCTTTTTAGATGCTTTCTATATCTTACGAGGGAAGGTTATGATGGAAGTCCATTAAAAAATTGTCTCAAAATTAGATTCTATGAAACCTTTTGAATTACTAGTTTCGGTCAGAAAATCGTAGTATATTATCCACAATTTTATACTATTTTCGGTTAAAATATAATATTAAATCGAGGATTGTTCGAAATGCTACAAAACAGTTCAGATCCTTTATATATATTATGAAGAAGGTTATGATGGAAGTCCATTCAAAAAATTGTCTCAAAATTAGATTCTATAAAACTTTTTGAAATACTAGTTTTGATCAAAAAATTGTAGTATATTATACACAACTTTATACTAGTTTTGGTTAAAAAATCAAATTAAATCGAGGATTGATCGAAATGCTACGAAACTTTTTAGATCCTTCCTATATGTTACGAGGGAAAGTTATGATGGAAGTCCATGCAAAAATTTATCTCAAAATTAGATTCTATGAAACTTTTTGAATTACTAGTTTCGGTCAAAAAATCGTAGTATATTATACACAAATTTATACTATTTTCGGTCAAAAATCAAATTAAATCGAGGATTGTTCGAAATGCTACGAAACTTTTTAGATCCTTTCTATATGTTACGTGGGAAGGTTATGATGGAAGTCCATAAAAAAATATCTCAAAATTATATTCTATGAAACTTTTTGAATTACTAGTTTTGGTCAGAAAATCGTAGTATATTATCCACAATTTTATACTATTTTCGGTTAAAAAATCAAATTAAATCGAGGATTGTTCGAAATGCTACGAAACTTTTCAGATCCTTTCTATATGTTACGAAGGAAGGTTATGATGGAAGTCCATTCAAAAATTTGTCTCAAAATTAGATTCTATGAAACTTTTTTTAAATATTTGTTTCGGTTAAAAAATTGTAGTATATTGTATACTCAATTTTATACTAGTTTCGGTCAAAAAATCAAATTAAATCGAGGATTCTTCGAAATTCTAATAAACGTTTTAGATCCTTTCTATATGTTACGAGGGAAGGTTATGATGGAAATCATTGCAAAAAATTATCTCAAAATTAGATTCTATGAAACTTTTTGAATTACTAGTTTCAGTCAAAAAATTGTAGTATATTATGCACAATTTTATACTATTTTCGGTCAAAAAATAAAATTAAATCGAGGATTGTTCGAAATGCTACAAAACATTTCAGATCCTTTCTATATGTTACGAGGGAAGGTTATGATGGAAGTCCATGAAAACATTGTCTCAAAAATTAGATTCTATGAAACTTTTTGAATTACTAGTTTCGGTTAGAAAATCGTAGTTTATTATCCACACTTTTATACTATTTTCGCTTAAAAAATCAAATTAAATCGAGGATTGTTCGAAATGCTACGAAACTTTTCAGATCCTTTCTATATGTTACGAAGGTAGGTTATGATGGAAGTCCATTAAAAAAATTGTCTCAAAATTAGATTCTATGAAACTTTTTTTAAATATTTGTTTCGGTTAAAAAATTGTAGTATATTGTATACACAATTTTATACTAGTTTCGGTCAAAAAATATAATTAAATCGAGGATTGTTCGAAATGCTAAGAAACTTTTTAGATCCTTTCTATATGTTACGAGGGAAGGCTATGATGGAAGCCCATGCAAAAAATTATCTCAAAATTATATTCTATGAAACTTTTTGAATTACTAGTTTTGGTCAAAAAATCGTAGTATATTATTATACACAATTTTATACTATTTTCGGTCAAAAAATCAAATTAAATCGAGGATTGTTCGAAATGCTACGAATCTTTTTAGATGCTTTCTATATCTTACGAGGGAAGGTTATGATGGAAGTCCATTAAAAAATTGTCTCAAAATTAGATTCTATGAAACCTTTTGAATTACTAGTTTCGGTCAGAAAATCGTAGTATATTATCCACAATTTTATACTATTTTCGGTTAAAATATAATATTAAATCGAGGATTGTTCGAAATGCTACAAAACAGTTCAGATCCTTTATATATATTATGAAGAAGGTTATGATGGAAGTCCATTCAAAAAATTGTCTCAAAATTAGATTCTATAAAACTTTTTGAAATACTAGTTTTGATCAAAAAATTGTAGTATATTATACACAACTTTATACTAGTTTTGGTTAAAAAATCAAATTAAATCGAGGATTGATCGAAATGCTACGAAACTTTTTAGATCCTTCCTATATGTTACGAGGGAAAGTTATGATGGAAGTCCATGCAAAAATTTATCTCAAAATTAGATTCTATGAAACTTTTTGAATTACTAGTTTCGGTCAAAAAATCGTAGTATATTATACACAAATTTATACTATTTTCGGTCAAAAATCAAATTAAATCGAGGATTGTTCGAAATGCTACGAAACTTTTTAGATCCTTTCTATATGTTACGTGGGAAGGTTATGATGGAAGTCCATAAAAAAATATCTCAAAATTATATTCTATGAAACTTTTTGAATTACTAGTTTCGGTCAGAAAATCGTAGTATATTATCCACAATTTTATACTATTTTCGGTTAAAAAATCAAATTAAATCGAGGATTGTTCGAAATGCTACGAAACTTTTCAGATCCTTTCTATATGTTACGAAGGAAGGTTATGATGGAAGTCCATTCAAAAATTTGTCTCAAAATTAGATTCTATGAAACTTTTTTTAAATATTTGTTTCGGTTAAAAAATTGTAGTATATTGTATACTCAATTTTATACTAGTTTCGGTCAAAAAATCAAATTAAATCGAGGATTCTTCGAAATTCTAATAAACGTTTTAGATCCTTTCTATATGTTACGAGGGAAGGTTATGATGGAAATCATTGCAAAAAATTATCTCAAAATTAGATTCTACGAAACTTTTTGAATTACTAGTTTCAGTCAAAAAATTGTAGTATATTATGCACAATTTTATACTATTTTCGGTCAAAAAATAAAATTAAATCGAGTATTGTTCGAAATGCTACAAAACATTTCAGATCCTTTCTATATGTTACGAGGGAAGGTTATGATGGAAGTCCATGAAAACATTGTCTCAAAAATTAGATTCTATGAAACTTTTTGAATTACTAGTTTCGGTCAGAAAATCGTAGTATATTATCCACAATTTTATACTATTTTCGCTTAAAAAATCAAATTAAATCGAGGATTGTTCGAAATGCTACGAAACTTTTCAGATCCTTTCTATATGTTACGAAGGTAGGTTATGATGGAAGTCCATTAAAAAAATTGTCTCAAAATTAGATTCTATGAAACTTTTTTTAAATATTTGTTTCGGTTAAAAAATTGTAGTATATTGTATACACAATTTTATACTAGTTTCGGTCAAAAAATATAATTAAATCGAGGATTGTTCGAAATGCTAAGAAACTTTTTAGATCTTTTCTATATGTTACGAGGGAAGGTTATGATGGAAGCCCATGCAAAAAATTATCTCAAAATTATATTCTATGAAACTTTTTGAATTACTAGTTTTGGTCAAAAAATCGTAGTATATTATTATACACAATTTTATACTATTTTCGGTCAAAAAATCAAATTAAATCGAGGATTGTTCGAAATGCTACGAATCTTTTTAGATGCTTTCTATATCTTACGAGGGAAGGTTATGATGGAAGTCCATTAAAAAATTGTCTCAAAATTAGATTCTATGAAACCTTTTGAATTACTAGTTTCGGTCAGAAAATCGTAGTATATTATCCACAATTTTATACTATTTTCGGTTAAAATATAATATTAAATCGAGGATTGTTCGAAATGCTACAAAACAGTTCAGATCCTTTATATATATTATGAAGAAGGTTATGATGGAAGTCCATTCAAAAAATTGTCTCAAAATTAGATTCTATAAAACTTTTTGAAATACTAGTTTTGATCAAAAAATTGTAGTATATTATACACAACTTTATACTAGTTTTGGTTAAAAAATCAAATTAAATCGAGGATTGATCGAAATGCTACGAAACTTTTTAGATCCTTCCTATATGTTACGAGGGAAAGTTATGATGGAAGTCCATGCAAAAATTTATCTCAAAATTAGATTCTATGAAACTTTTTGAATTACTAGTTTCGGTCAAAAAATCGTAGTATATTATACACAAATTTATACTATTTTCGGTCAAAAATCAAATTAAATCGAGGATTGTTCGAAATGCTACGAAACTTTTTAGATCCTTTCTATATGTTACGTGGGAAGGTTATGATGGAAGTCCATAAAAAAATATCTCAAAATTATATTCTATGAAACTTTTTGAATTACTAGTTTTGGTCAGAAAATCGTAGTATATTATCCACAATTTTATACTATTTTCGGTTAAAAAATCAAATTAAATCGAGGATTGTTCGAAATGCTACGAAACTTTTCAGATCCTTTCTATATGTTACGAAGGAAGGTTATGATGGAAGTCCATTCAAAAATTTGTCTCAAAATTAGATTCTATGAAACTTTTTTTAAATATTTGTTTCGGTTAAAAAATTGTAGTATATTGTATACTCAATTTTATACTAGTTTCGGTCAAAAAATCAAATTAAATCGAGGATTCTTCGAAATTCTAATAAACGTTTTAGATCCTTTCTATATGTTACGAGGGAAGGTTATGATGGAAATCATTGCAAAAAATTATCTCAAAATTAGATTCTATGAAACTTTTTGAATTACTAGTTTCAGTCAAAAAATTGTAGTATATTATGCACAATTTTATACTATTTTCGGTCAAAAAATAAAATTAAATCGAGTATTGTTCGAAATGCTACAAAACATTTCAGATCCTTTCTATATGTTACGAGGGAAGGTTATGATGGAAGTCCATGAAAACATTGTCTCAAAAATTAGATTCTATGAAACTTTTTGAATTACTAGTTTCGGTCAGAAAATCGTAGTATATTATCCACAATTTTATACTATTTTCGCTTAAAAAATCAAATTAAATCGAGGATTGTTCGAAATGCTACGAAACTTTTCAGATCCTTTCTATATGTTACGAAGGTAGGTTATGATGGAAGTCCATTAAAAAAATTGTCTCAAAATTAGATTCTATGAAACTTTTTTTAAATATTTGTTTCGGTTAAAAAATTGTAGTATATTGTATACACAATTTTATACTAGTTTCGGTCAAAAAATATAATTAAATCGAGGATTGTTCGAAATGCTAAGAAACTTTTTAGATCTTTTCTATATGTTACGAGGGAAGGTTATGATGGAAGCCCATGCAAAAAATTATCTCAAAATTATATTCTATGAAACTTTTTGAATTACTAGTTTTGGTCAAAAAATCGTAGTATATTATTATACACAATTTTATACTATTTTCGGTCAAAAAATCAAATTAAATCGAGGATTGTTCGAAATGCTACGAATCTTTTTAGATGCTTTCTATATCTTACGAGGGAAGGTTATGATGGAAGTCCATTAAAAAATTGTCTCAAAATTAGATTCTATGAAACCTTTTGAATTACTAGTTTCGGTCAGAAAATCGTAGTATATTATCCACAATTTTATACTATTTTCGGTTAAAATATAATATTAAATCGAGGATTGTTCGAAATGCTACAAAACAGTTCAGATCCTTTATATATATTATGAAGAAGGTTATGATGGAAGTCCATTCAAAAAATTGTCTCAAAATTAGATTCTATAAAACTTTTTGAAATACTAGTTTTGATCAAAAAATTGTAGTATATTATACACAACTTTATACTAGTTTTGGTTAAAAAATCAAATTAAATCGAGGATTGATCGAAATGCTACGAAACTTTTTAGATCCTTCCTATATGTTACGAGGGAAAGTTATGATGGAAGTCCATGCAAAAATTTATCTCAAAATTAGATTCTATGAAACTTTTTGAATTACTAGTTTCGGTCAAAAAATCGTAGTATATTATACACAAATTTATACTATTTTCGGTCAAAAATCAAATTAAATCGAGGATTGTTCGAAATGCTACGAAACTTTTTAGATCCTTTCTATATGTTACGTGGGAAGGTTATGATGGAAGTCCATAAAAAAATATCTCAAAATTATATTCTATGAAACTTTTTGAATTACTAGTTTCGGTCAGAAAATCGTAGTATATTATCCACAATTTTATACTATTTTCGGTTAAAAAATCAAATTAAATCGAGGATTGTTCGAAATGCTACGAAACTTTTCAGATCCTTTCTATATGTTACGAAGGAAGGTTATGATGGAAGTCCATTCAAAAATTTGTCTCAAAATTAGATTCTATGAAACTTTTTTTAAATATTTGTTTCGGTTAAAAAATTGTAGTATATTGTATACTCAATTTTATACTAGTTTCGGTCAAAAAATCAAATTAAATCGAGGATTCTTCGAAATTCTAATAAACGTTTTAGATCCTTTCTATATGTTACGAGGGAAGGTTATGATGGAAATCATTGCAAAAAATTATCTCAAAATTAGATTCTACGAAACTTTTTGAATTACTAGTTTCAGTCAAAAAATTGTAGTATATTATGCACAATTTTATACTATTTTCGGTCAAAAAATAAAATTAAATCGAGTATTGTTCGAAATGCTACAAAACATTTCAGATCCTTTCTATATGTTACGAGGGAAGGTTATGATGGAAGTCCATGAAAACATTGTCTCAAAAATTAGATTCTATGAAACTTTTTGAATTACTAGTTTCGGTCAGAAAATCGTAGTATATTATCCACAATTTTATACTATTTTCGCTTAAAAAATCAAATTAAATCGAGGATTGTTCGAAATGCTACGAAACTTTTCAGATCCTTTCTATATGTTACGAAGGTAGGTTATGATGGAAGTCCATTAAAAAAATTGTCTCAAAATTAGATTCTATGAAACTTTTTTTAAATATTTGTTTCGGTTAAAAAATTGTAGTATATTGTATACACAATTTTATACTAGTTTCGGTCAAAAAATATAATTAAATCGAGGATTGTTCGAAATGCTAAGAAACTTTTTAGATCCTTTCTATATGTTACGAGGGAAGGTTATGATGGAAGCCCATGCAAAAAATTATCTCAAAATTATATTCTATGAAACTTTTTGAATTACTAGTTTTGGTCAAAAAATCGTAGTATATTATTATACACAATTTTATACTATTTTCGGTCAAAAAATCAAATTAAATCGAGGATTGTTCGAAATGCTACGAATCTTTTTAGATGCTTTCTATATCTTACGAGGGAAGGTTATGATGGAAGTCCATTAAAAAATTGTCTCAAAATTAGATTCTATGAAACCTTTTGAATTACTAGTTTCGGTCAGAAAATCGTAGTATATTATCCACAATTTTATACTATTTTCGGTTAAAATATAATATTAAATCGAGGATTGTTCGAAATGCTACAAAACAGTTCAGATCCTTTATATATATTATGAAGAAGGTTATGATGGAAGTCCATTCAAAAAATTGTCTCAAAATTAGATTCTATAAAACTTTTTGAAATACTAGTTTTGATCAAAAAATTGTAGTATATTATACACAACTTTATACTAGTTTTGGTTAAAAAATCAAATTAAATCGAGGATTGATCGAAATGCTACGAAACTTTTTAGATCCTTCCTATATGTTACGAGGGAAAGTTATGATGGAAGTCCATGCAAAAAATTATCTCAAAATTAGATTCTATGAAACTTTTTGAATTACTAGTTTCGGTCAAAAAATCGTAGTATATTATACACAATTTTATACTATTTTCGGTCAAAAATCAAATTAAATCGAGGATTGTTCGAAATGCTACGAAACTTTTTAGATCCTTTCTATATGTTACGTGGGAAGGTTATGATGGAAGTCCATAAAAAAATATCTCAAAATTATATTCTATGAAACTTTTTGAATTACTAGTTTCGGTCAGAAAATCGTAGTATATTATCCACAATTTTATACTATTTTCGGTTAAAAAATCAAATTAAATCGAGGATTGTTCGAAATGCTACGAAACTTTTCAGATCCTTTATATATGTTACGAAGGAAGGTTATGATGGAAGTCCATTCAAAAAATTGTCTCAAAATTAGATTCTATGAAACTTTTTTTAAATATTTGTTTCGGTTAAAAAAATGTAGTATATTGTATACAATATTTTATACTAGTTTCGGTCAAAAAATCAAATTAAATCGAGGATTGTTCGAAATGCTAAGATACTTTTTAGATCCTTTCTATATGTTACGAGGGAAGGTTATGGATGAAGTCCATGCAAAAAATTATCTCAAAATTATATACTATGAAACTTTTTTATTTACTAGTTTCGGTCAAAAAATCGTAGTATATTATACACAATTTTATACTATTTTCGGTCAAAAAATCAAATTAAATAGAGGATTGTTCGAAATGCTACGAATCTTTTTAAATGATTTCTATATGTTACGAGGGAAGGTTATGATGGAAGTCCATGAAAAAATTGTCTCAAAATTAGATTCTATGAAACCTTTTGAATTACTAGTTTCGGTCAGAAAATCGTAGTATATTATCCACAATTTTATACTATTTTCGGTTAAAATATAATATTAAATCGAGGATTGTTCGAAATGCTACAAAACAGTTCAGATCCTTTATATATATTATGAAGAAGGTTATGATGGAAGTCCATTCAAAAAATTGTCTCAAAATTAGATTCTATCAAACTTTTTGAAATAATAGTTTTGATCAAAAAATTGTAGTATATTATACACAACTTTATACTAGTTTTGGTTAAAAAATCAAATTAAATCGAGGATTGATCGAAATGCTACGAAACTTTTTAGATCCTTCCTATATGTTACGAGGGAAAGTTATGATGGAAGTCCATGCAAAAAATTATCTCAAAATTAGATTCTATGAAAATTTTTGAATTACTAGTTTCGGTCAAAAAATCGTAGTATATTATACACAATTTTATACTATTTTCGATCAAAAATCAAATTAAATCGAGGATTGTTCGAAATGCTACGAAACTTTTTAGATCCTTTCTCTATGTTACGTGGGAAGGTTATGATGGAAGTCCATAAAAAAATATCTCAAAATTATATTATGAAACTTTTTGAATTACTAGTTTCGGTCAGAAAATCGTAGTATATTATCCACAATTTTATACTATTTTCGGTTAAAAAATCAAATTAAATCGAGGATTGTTCGAAATGCTACGAAACTTTTCAGATCCTTTCTATATGTTACGAAGGAAGGTTATGATGGAAGTCCATTCAAAAAATTGTCTCAAAATTAGATTCTATGAAACTTTTTTTAAATATTTGTTTCGGTTAAAAAATTGTAGTATATTGTATACTCAATTTTATACTAGTTTCGGTCAAAAAATCAAATTAAATCGAGGATTCTTCGAAATTCTAATAAACGTTTTAGATCCTTTCTATATGTTACGAGGGAAGGTTATGATGGAAGTCATTGCAAAAAATTATCTCAAAATTAGATTCTATGGAACTTTTTGAATTACTAGTTTCGGTCAAAAAATTGTAGTATATTATGCACAATTTTATACTATTTTCGGTCAAAAAATAAAATTAAATCGAGGATTGTTCGAAATGCTACAAAACATTTCAGATCCTTTCTATATGTTACGAGGGAAGGTTATGATGGAAGTCCATGAAAACATTGTCTCAAAAATTAGATTCTATGAAACTTTTTGAATTACTAGTTTCGGTTAGAAAATCGTAGTATATTATCCACACTTTTATACTATTTTCGCTTAAAAAATCAAATTAAATCGAGGATTGTTCGAAATGCTACGAAACTTTTCAGATCCTTTCTATATGTTACGAAGGTAGGTTATGATGGAAGTCCATTCAAAAAATTGTCTCAAAATTAGATTCTATGAAACTTTTTTTAAATATTTGTTTCGGTTAAAAAATTGTAGTATATTGTATACACAATTTTATACTAGTTTCGGTCAAAAAATATAATTAAATCGAGGATTGTTCGAAATGCTAAGAAACTTTTTAGATCCTTTCTATATGTTACGAGGGAAGGTTATGATGGAAGCCCATGCAAAAAATTATCTCAAAATTATATTCTATGAAACTTTTTGAATTACTAGTTTTGGTCAAAAAATCGTAGTATATTATTATACACAATTTTATACTATTTTCGGTCAAAAAATCAAATTAAATCGAGGATTGTTCGAAATGCTACGAATCTTTTTAGATGCTTTCTATATGTTACGAGGGAAGGTTATGATGGAAGTCCATTAAAAAATTGTCTCAAAATTAGATTCTATGAAACCTTTTGAATTACTAGTTTCGGTCAGAAAATCGTAGTATATTATCCACAATTTTATACTATTTTCGGTTAAAATATAATATTAAATCGAGGATTGTTCGAAATGCTACAAAACAGTTCAGATCCTTTATATATATTATGAAGAAGGTTATGATGGAAGTCCATTCAAAAAATTGTCTCAAAATTAGATTCTATCAAACTTTTTGAAATACTAGTTTTGATCAAAAAATTGTAGTATATTATACACAACTTTATACTAGTTTTGGTTAAAAAATCAAATTAAATCGAGGATTGATCGAAATGCTACGAAACTTTTTAGATCCTTCCTATATGTTACGAGGGAAAGTTATGATGGAAGTCCATGCAAAAAATTATCTCAAAATTAGATTCTATGAAACTTTTTGAATTACTAGTTTCGGTCAAAAAATCGTACTATATTATACACAATTTTATACTATTTTCAGTCAAAAATCAAATTAAATCGAGGATTGTTCGAAATGCTACGAAACTTTTTAGATCCTTTCTATATGTTACGTGGGAAGGTTATGATGGAAGTCCATAAAAAAATATCTCAAAATTATATTCTATGAAACTTTTTGAATTACTAGTTTCGGTCAGAAAATCGTAGTATATTATCCACAATTTTATACTATTTTCGGTTAAAAAATCAAATTAAATCGAGGATTGTTCGAAATGCTACGAAACTTTTCAGATCCTTTCTATATGTTACGAAGGAAGGTTATGATGGAAGTCCATTCAAAAAATTGTCTCAAAATTAGATTCTATGAAACTTTTTTTAAATATTTGTTTCGGTTAAAAAATTGTAGTATATTGTATACTCAATTTTATACTAGTTTCGGTCAAAAAATCAAATTAAATCGAGGATTCTTCGAAATTCTAATAAACGTTTTAGATCCTTTCTATATGTTACGAGGGAAGGTTATGATGGAAGTCATTGCAAAAAATTATCTCAAAATTAGATTCTATGAAACTTTTTGAATTACTAGTTTCGGTCAAAAAATTGTAGTATATTATGCACAATTTTATACTATTTTCGGTCAAAAAATAAAATTAAATCGAGGATTGCTCGAAATGCTACAAAACATTTCAGATCCTTTCTATATGTTACGAGGGAAGGTTATGATGGAAGTCCATGAAAACATTGTCTCAAAAATTAGATTCTATGAAACTTTTTGAATTACTAGTTTCGGTTAGAAAATCGTAGTATATTATCCACACTTTTATACTATTTTCGCTTAAAAAATCAAATTAAATCGAGGATTGTTCGAAATGCTACGAAACTTTTCAGATCCTTTCTATATGTTACGAAGGTAGGTTATGATGGAAGTCCATTCAAAAAATTGTCTCAAAATTAGATTCTATGAAACTTTTTTTAAATATTTGTTTCGGTTAAAAAATTGTAGTATATTGTATACACAATTTTATACTAGTTTCGGTCAAAAAATATAATTAAATCGAGGATTGTTCGAAATGCTAAGAAACTTTTTAGATCCTTTCTATATGTTACGAGGGAAGGTTATGATGGAAGCCCATGCAAAAAATTATCTCAAAATTATATTCTATGAAACTTTTTGAATTACTAGTTTTGGTCAAAAAATCGTAGTATATTATTATACACAATTTTATACTATTTTCGGTCAAAAAATCAAATTAAATCGAGGATTGTTCGAAATGCTACGAATCTTTTTAGATGCTTTCTATATCTTACGAGGGAAGGTTATGATGGAAGTCCATTAAAAAATTGTCTCAAAATTAGATTCTATGAAACCTTTTGAATTACTAGTTTCGGTCAGAAAATCGTAGTATATTATCCACAATTTTATACTATTTTCGGTTAAAATATAATATTAAATCGAGGATTGTTCGAAATGCTACAAAACAGTTCAGATCCTTTATATATATTATGAAGAAGGTTATGATGGAAGTCCATTCAAAAAATTGTCTCAAAATTAGATTCTATCAAACTTTTTGAAATACTAGTTTTGATCAAAAAATTGTAGTATATTATACACAACTTTAAACTAGTTTTGTTTAAAAAATCAAATTAAATCGAGGATTGATTGAAATGCTACGAAACTTTTTAGATCCTTCCTATATGTTACGAGGGAAAGTTATGATGGAAGTCCATGCAAAAAATTATCTCAAAATTAGATTCTATGAAACTTTTTGAATTACTAGTTTCGGTCAAAAAATCGTAGTATATTATACACAATTTTATACTATTTTCGGTCAAAAATCAAATTAAATCGAGGATTGTTCGAAATGCTACGAAACTTTTTAGATCCTTTCTATATGTTACGTGGGAAGGTTATGATGGAAGTCCATAAAAAATATCTCAAAATTATATTCTATGAAACTTTTTTAATTACTTGTTTCGGTCAGAAAATCGTAGTATATTATCCACAATTTTATACTATTTTCGGTTAAAAAATCAAATTAAATCGAGGATTGTTCGAAATGCTACGAAACTTTTCAGATCCTTTCTATATGTTACGAAGGAAGGTTATGATGGAAGTCCATTCAAAAAATTGTCTCAAAATTAGATTCTATGAAACTTTTTTTAAATATTTGTTTCGGTTAAAAAATTGTAGTATATTGTATACACAATTTTATACTAGTTTCGGTCAAAAAATCAAATTAAATCGAGGATTCTTCGAAATCCTAAGAAACGTTTTAGATCCTTTCTATATGTTACGAGGGAAGGTTATGATGGAAGTCATTGCAAAAAATTATCTCAAAATTAGATTCTATGAAACTTTTTGAATTACTAGTTTCGGTCAAAAAATTGTAGTATATTATGCACAATTTTATACTATTTTCGGTCAAAAAATAAAATTAAATCGAGGATTGTTCGAAATGCTACAAAACATTTCAGATCCTTTCTATATGTTACGAGGGAAGGTTATGATGGAAGTCCATGAAAACATTGTCTCAAAAATTAGATTCTATGAAACTTTTTGAATTACTAGTTTCGGTTAGAAAATCGTAGTATATTATCCACACTTTTATACTATTTTCGCTTAAAAAATCAAATTAAATCGAGGATTGTTCGAAATGCTACGAAACTTTTCAGATCCTTTCTATATGTTACGAAGGTAGGTTATGATGGAAGTCCATTCAAAAAATTGTCTCAAAATTAGATTCTATGAAACTTTTTTTATATATTTGTTTCGGTTAAAAAATTGTAGTATATTGTATACACAATTTTATACTAGTTTCAGCCAAAAAATCAAATTAAATCGAGGATTGTTCGAAATGCTAAGAAACTTTTTAGATCCTTTCTATATGTTACGAGGGAAGGTTATGATGGAAGCCCATGCAAAAAATTATCTCAAAATTATATTCTATGAAACTTTTTGAATTACTAGTTTCGGTCAAAAAATCGTAGTATATTATACACAATTTTATACTATTTTCGGTCAAAAAATCAAATTAAATCGATGATTGTTCGAAATGCTACGAATCTTTTTAGATGCTTTCTATATGTTACGAGGGAAGGTTATGATGGAAGTCCATGAAAAAATTGTCTCAAAATTAGATTCTATGAAACCTTTTGAATTACTAGTTTCGGTCAGAAAATCGTAGTATATTATCCACAATTTTATACTATTTTCGGTTAAAATATAATATTAAATCGAGGATTGTTCGAAATGCTACAAAACTGTTCAGATCCTTTATATATATTATGAAGAAGGTTAAGATGGAAGTCCATTCAAAAAATTGTCTCAAAATTAGATTCTATCAAACTTTTTGAAATACTAGTTTTGTTAAAAAAATTGTAGTATATTATACACAATTTTATACTAATTTTGGTTAAAAATTCAAATTAAATCGAGGATTGTTCGAAATGCTACGAAACTTTTTAGATCCTTCCTATATGTTACGAGGGAAAGTTATGATGGAAGTCCATGCAAAAAATTATCTCAAAATTAGATTCTATGAAACTTTTTGAATTACTAGTTTCGGTCAAAAAATCGTAGTATATTATACACAATTTTATACTATTTTCGGTCAAAAATCAAATTAAATCGAGGATTGTTCGAAATGTTACGAAACTTTTTAGATCCTTTCTATATGTTACGTGGGAAGGTTATGATGGAAGTCCATAAAAAAATATCTCAAAATTATATTCTATGAAACTTTTTTAATTACTAGTTTCGGTCAGAAAATCGTAGTATATTATCCACAATTTTATACTATTTTCGGTTAAAAAATCAAATTAAATCGAGGATTGTTCGAAATGCTACGAAACTTTTCAGATCCTTTCTATATGTTACGAAGGAAGGTTATGATGGAAGTCCATTCAAAAAATTGTCTCAAAATTAGATTCTATGAAACTTTTTTTAAATATTTGTTTCGGTTAAAAAATTGTAGTATATTGTATACACAATTTTATACTAGTTTCGGTCAAAAAATCAAATTAAATCGAGGATTCTTCGAAATCCTAAGAAACATTTTAGATCCTTTCTATATGTTACGAGGGAAGGTTATGATGGAAGTCATTGCAAAAAATTATCTCAAAATTAGATTCTATGAAACTTTTTGAATTACTAGTTTCGGTCAAAAATTTGTAGTATATTATGCACAATTTTATACTATTTTCGGTCCAAAAATAAAATTAAATCGAGGATTGTTCGAAATGCTACAAAACATTTCAGATCCTTTCTATATGTTACGAGGGAAGGTTATGATGGAAGTCCATGAAAACATTGTCTCAAAAATTAGATTCTATGAAACTTTTTGAATTACTAGTTTCGGTTAGAAAATCGTAGTATATTATCCACACTTTTATACTATTTTCGCTTAAAAAATCAAATTAAATCGAGGATTGTTCGAAATGCTACGAAACTTTTCAGATCCTTTCTATATGTTACGAAGGTAAGTTATGATGGAAGTCCATTCAAAAAATTGTCTCAAAATTAGATTCTATGAAACTTTTTTTAAATATTTGTTTCGGTTAAAAAATTGTAGTATATTGTATACACAATTTTATACTAGTTTCAGCCAAAAAATCAAAATAAATCGAGGATTGTTCGAAATGCTAAGAAACTTTTTAGATCCATTCTATATGTTACGAGGGAAGGTTGTGATGGAAGCCCATGCAAAAAATTATCTCAAATTTAGATTCTATGAAACTTTTTGAATTACTAGTTTCGGTCAAAAAATCGTAGTATATTATACACAATTTTATACTATTTTCGGTCAAAAAATCAAATTAAATCGATGATTGTTCGAAATGCTATGAATCTTTTTAGATGCTTTCTATATGTTACGAGGGAAGGTTATGATGGAAGTCCATGAAAAAATTGTCTCAAAATTAGATTCTATGAAACCTTTTGAATTACTAGTTTCGGTCAGAAAATCGTAGTATATTATCCACAATTTTATACTATTTTCGGTTAAAAAATCAAATTAAATCGAGGATTGTTCGAAATGCTACGAAACTTTTCAGATCCTTTCTATATGTTACGAAGGTAGGTTATGATGGAAGTCCATTCAAAAAATTGTCTCAAAATTAGATTCAATCAAACTTTTTGAAATACTAGTTTTGATCAAAAAATTGTAGTATATTATCCACACTTTTATACTATTTTCGCTTAAAAAATCAAATTAAATCGAGGATTGTTCGAAATGCTACGAAACTTTTCAGATCCTTTCTATATGTTACGAAGGTAGGTTATGATGGAAGTCCATTCAAAAAATTGTCTCAAAATTAGATTCTCTGAAACTTTTTTTAAATATTTGTTTCGGTTAAAAAATTGTAGTATATTGTATACACAATTTTATACTAGTTTCGGTCAAAATATCAAATTAAATCGAGGATTGTTCGTAATGCTAAGAAACGTTTTAGATCCTTTCTATATGTTACGAGGGAAGGTTATGATGGAAGTCATTGCAAAAAATTATCTCAAAATTAGATTCTATGAAACTTTTTGAATTACTAGTTTCGGTCAAAAAATTGTAGTATATTATGCACAATTTTATACTATTTTCGGTCAAAAAATAAAATTAAATCGAGGATTGTTCGAAATGCTACAAAACATTTCAGATCCTTTCTATATGTTACGAGGGAAGGTTATGATGGAAGTCCATGAAAACATTGTCTCAAAAATTAGATTCTATGAAACTTTTTGAATTACTAGTTTCGGTTAGAAAATCGTAGTATATTATCCACACTTTTATACTATTTTCGCTTAAAAAATCAAATTAAATCGAGGATTGTTCGAAATGCTACGAAACTTTTCAGATCCTTTCTATATGTTACGAAGGTAGGTTATGATGGAAGTCCATTCAAAAAATTGTCTCAAAATTAGATTCTATGAAACTTTTTTTATATATTTGTTTCGGTTAAAAAATTGTAGTATATTGTATACACAATTTTATACTAGTTTCAGCCAAAAAATCAAATTAAATCGAGGATTGTTCGAAATGCTAAGAAACTTTTTAGATCCTTTCTATATGTTACGAGGGAAGGTTATGATGGAAGCCCATGCAAAAAATTATCTCAAAATTATATTCTATGAAACTTTTTGAATTACTAGTTTCGGTCAAAAAATCGTAGTATATTATACACAATTTTATACTATTTTCGGTCAAAAAATCAAATTAAATCGATGATTGTTCGAAATGCTACGAATCTTTTTAGATGCTTTCTATATGTTACGAGGGAAGGTTATGATGGAAGTCCATGAAAAAATTGTCTCAAAATTAGATTCTATGAAACCTTTTGAATTACTAGTTTCGGTCAGAAAATCGTAGTATATTATCCACAATTTTATACTATTTTCGGTTAAAATATAATATTAAATCGAGGATTGTTCGAAATGCTACAAAACTGTTCAGATCCTTTATATATATTATGAAGAAGGTTAAGATGGAAGTCCATTCAAAAAATTGTCTCAAAATTAGATTCTATCAAACTTTTTGAAATACTAGTTTTGTTAAAAAAATTGTAGTATATTATACACAATTTTATACTAATTTTGGTTAAAAATTCAAATTAAATCGAGGATTGTTCGAAATGCTACGAAACTTTTTAGATCCTTCCTATATGTTACGAGGGAAAGTTATGATGGAAGTCCATGCAAAAAATTATCTCAAAATTAGATTCTATGAAACTTTTTGAATTACTAGTTTCGGTCAAAAAATCGTAGTATATTATACACAATTTTATACTATTTTCGGTCAAAAATCAAATTAAATCGAGGATTGTTCGAAATGTTACGAAACTTTTTAGATCCTTTCTATATGTTACGTGGGAAGGTTATGATGGAAGTCCATAAAAAATATCTCAAAATTATATTCTATGAAACTTTTTTAATTACTAGTTTCGGTCAGAAAATCGTAGTATATTATCCACAATTTTATACTATTTTCGGTTAAAAAATCAAATTAAATCGAGGATTGTTCGAAATGCTACGAAACTTTTCAGATCCTTTCTATATGTTACGAAGGAAGGTTATGATGGAAGTCCATTCAAAAAATTGTCTCAAAATTAGATTCTATGAAACTTTTTTTAAATATTTGTTTCGGTTAAAAAATTGTAGTATATTGTATACACAATTTTATACTAGTTTCGGTCAAAAAATCAAATTAAATCGAGGATTCTTCGAAATCCTAAGAAACATTTTAGATCCTTTCTATATGTTACGAGGGAAGGTTATGATGGAAGTCATTGCAAAAAATTATCTCAAAATTAGATTCTATGAAACTTTTTGAATTACTAGTTTCGGTCAAAAATTTGTAGTATATTATGCACAATTTTATACTATTTTCGGTCCAAAAATAAAATTAAATCGAGGATTGTTCGAAATGCTACAAAACATTTCAGATCCTTTCTATATGTTACGAGGGAAGGTTATGATGGAAGTCCATGAAAACATTGTCTCAAAAATTAGATTCTATGAAACTTTTTGAATTACTAGTTTCGGTTAGAAAATCGTAGTATATTATCCACACTTTTATACTATTTTCGCTTAAAAAATCAAATTAAATCGAGGATTGTTCGAAATGCTACGAAACTTTTCAGATCCTTTCTATATGTTACGAAGGTAAGTTATGATGGAAGTCCATTCAAAAAATTGTCTCAAAATTAGATTCTATGAAACTTTTTTTAAATATTTGTTTCGGTTAAAAAATTGTAGTATATTGTATACACAATTTTATACTAGTTTCAGCCAAAAAATCAAAATAAATCGAGGATTGTTCGAAATGCTAAGAAACTTTTTAGATCCATTCTATATGTTACGAGGGAAGGTTGTGATGGAAGCCCATGCAAAAAATTATCTCAAATTTAGATTCTATGAAACTTTTTGAATTACTAGTTTCGGTCAAAAAATCGTAGTATATTATACACAATTTTATACTATTTTCGGTCAAAAAATCAAATTAAATCGATGATTGTTCGAAATGCTATGAATCTTTTTAGATGCTTTCTATATGTTACGAGGGAAGGTTATGATGGAAGTCCATGAAAAAATTGTCTCAAAATTAGATTCTATGAAACCTTTTGAATTACTAGTTTCGGTCAGAAAATCGTAGTATATTATCCACAATTTTATACTATTTTCGGTTAAAAAATCAAATTAAATCGAGGATTGTTCGAAATGCTACGAAACTTTTCAGATCCTTTCTATATGTTACGAAGGTAGGTTATGATGGAAGTCCATTCAAAAAATTGTCTCAAAATTAGATTCAATCAAACTTTTTGAAATACTAGTTTTGATCAAAAAATTGTAGTATATTATCCACACTTTTATACTATTTTCGCTTAAAAAATCAAATTAAATCGAGGATTGTTCGAAATGCTACGAAACTTTTCAGATCCTTTCTATATGTTACGAAGGTAGGTTATGATGGAAGTCCATTCAAAAAATTGTCTCAAAATTAGATTCTCTGAAACTTTTTTTAAATATTTGTTTCGGTTAAAAAATTGTAGTATATTGTATACACAATTTTATACTAGTTTCGGTCAAAATATCAAATTAAATCGAGGATTGTTCGTAATGCTAAGAAAATTTTTAGATCCTTTCTATATGTTACGAGGGAAGTTTATGATGGAAGCCCATGCAAAAAATTATCCCAAAATTATATTCTATGAAACTTTTTGAATTACTAGTTTCGGTCAAAAAATCGTAGTATATTATTATACACAATTTTATACTATTTTCGGTCAAAAAATCAAATTAAATCGAGGATTGTTCGAAATGCTCCGAATCTTTTTAGATGCTTTCTATATGTTACGACGGAAGGTTATGATGGAAGTCCATTAAAAAATTGTCTCAAAATTAGATTCTATGAAACCTTTTGAATTACTAGTTTCGGTCCGAAAATCGTAGTATATTATCCACAATATTATACTATTTTCGGTTAAAATATCAAATTAAATCGAGGATTGTTCGAAATGCTACGAAACAATTTAGATCCTTTATATATGTTATGAAGAAGGTTATGATGGAAGTCCATTCAAAAAATTGTCTCAAAATTAGATTCTATCAAACTTTTTGAAATACTAGTTTTGATCAAAAAATTGTAGTATATTATACACAATTTTATACTAGTTTTGGTTAAAAAATCAAATTAAATCGAGGATTGTTCGAAATGCTAAGAAACTTTTTAGATCCTTTCTATATGTTACGAGGGAAGGTTATGATGGAAGTCCATGTAAAAAATTATCTCAAAATTAGATTCTATTAAACTTTTTGAATTACCAGTTTCGGTCAAAAAATCGTAATATATTATACACAATTTTATACTAGTTTCGGTCAAAAAATCAAATTAAATCGAGGATTGTTCGAAATGCTAAGAATCGTTTTAGATCCTTTCTATATGTTACGAGGGAAGGTTATGATGGAAGTCATTACAAAAAATTGTGTCAAAAATAGAATCTATGAAACTTTTTGAAATACTTGTTTCGGTTAAAAAATTGTAGTATATTATCCACAATTTTATACTATTTTCGGTTAAAAAATAAAATTAAATCGAGGATTGTTCGAGATGCTACAAAACATTTCAGATCCTTTCTATATGTTACGAGGGAAGGTTAAGATGATAGTCCATTCAAAAAATTGTCTCAAAATTAAATGCTATGAAAATTTTTTGAAATTCTAGTTTTGGTCAAAAAATTGTAGTATATTATACACAATTTTATACTAGTTTTGGTTAAAAAATCAAAATAAATCGAGGATTGTTCGAAATTCTACGAAACTTTTTAGATCCTTTCTATATGTTACGAGGGAAGGTTATGATGGAAGTCCATGCAAAAAATCATCTCAAAATTAGATTCTATTAAACTTATTGAATTACTAGTTTCGGTCAAAAAATTGTAGTATATTATGCACAATTTTATACTATTTTCGGTCAAAAAATAAAATTAAATCGAGGATTGTTCGAAATGCTATGAAACTTTTCAGATCCTTTCTATATGTTACGAGGGAAGGTTATGATGGAAGTCCATGAAAACATTGTCTCAAAAATTAGATTCTATGAAACTTTTTGAATTACTAGTTTCGGTTAGAAAATCGTAGTATATTATCCACACTTTTATACTATTTTCGCTTAAAAAATCAAATTAAATCGAGGATTGTTCGAAATGCTACGAAACTTTTCAGATCCTTTCTATATGTTACGAAGGTAGGTTATGATGGAAGTCCATTCAAAAAATTGTCTCAAAATTAGATTCTATGAAACTTTTTTTAAATATTTGTTTCGGTTAAAAAATTGTAGTATATTGTATACACAATTTTATACTAGTTTCAGCCAAAAAATCAAATTAAATCGAGGATTGTTCGAAATGCTAAGAAACTTTTTAGATCCTTTCTATATGTTACGAGGGAAGGTTGTGATGGAAGCCCATGCAAAAAATTATCTCAAATTTAGATTCTATGAAACTTTTTGAATTACTAGTTTCGGTCAAAAAATCGTAGTATATTATACACAATTTTATACTATTTTCGGTCAAAAAATCAAATTAAATCGAGGATTGTTCGAAAAGCTACGAATCTTTTTAGATGCTTTCTATATGTTACGAGGGAAGGTTATGATGGAAGTCCATGAAAAAATTGTCTCAAAATTAGATTCTATGAAACCTTTTGAATTACTAGTTTCGGTCAGAAAATCGTAGTATATTATCCACAATTTTATACTATTTTCGGTTAAAATATCAAATTAAATCGAAGATTGTTCGAAATGCTACGAAACAGTTCAGATCCTTTATATATGTTATGAAGAAGGTTATGATGCAAGTCCATTCAAAAAATTGTCTCAAAATTAGATTCAATCAAACTTTTTGAAATACTAGTTTTGATCAAAAAATTGTAGTATATTATCCACACTTTTATACTATTTTCGCTTAAAAAAATCAAATTAAATCGAGGATTGTTCGAAATGCTACGAAACTTTTCAGATCCTTTCTATATGTTACGAAGGTAGGTTATGATGGAAGTCCATTCAAAAAATTGTCTCAAAATTAGATTCTATGAAACTCTTTTTAAATATTTGTTTCGGTTAAAAAATTGTAGTATATTGTATACACAATTTTATACTAGTTTCGGTCAAAAAATCAAATTAAATCGAGGATTGTTCGAAATGCTAAGAAACTTTTTAGATCCTTTCTATATGTTACGAGGGAAGCCCATGCAAAAAAATATCACAAAATTATATTTTATGAAACTTTTTGAATTACTAGTTTCGGTCAAAAAATCGTAGTATATTATACACAATTTTATACTATTTTCTGTTAAAAAATCAAATTAAATCGAGGATTGTTCGAAATGCTACAAAACGTTTCAGATCCTTTCTATATGTTACGAGGGAAGGTTAAGATGATAGTCCATTCAAAAAATTGTCTCAAAATTAGATGCTATGAAATTTTTTGAAATTCTAGTTTTGGTCAAAAAAATGTAGTATATTATACACAATTTTATACTAGTTTTGGTTAAAAAATCAAAATAAATCGAGGATTGTTCGAAATTCTACGAAACCTTTTAGATCCTTTCTATATGTTACGAGGGAAGGTTATGATGGAAGTCCATGCAAAAAATTATCTCAAAATTAGATTCTATTAAACTTATTGAATTACTAGTTTCGGTCAAAAAATTGTAGTATATTATGCACAATTTTATACTATTTTCGGTCAAAAAATAAAATTAAATCGAGGATTGTTCGAAATGCTATGAAACTTTTCAGATCCTTTCTATATGTTACGAGGGAAGGTTATGATTGAAATATATGAAAACATTGTCTCAAAAATTAGATTCTATGAAACTTTTTGAATTACTAGTTTCGGTTAGAAAATCGTAGTATATTATCCATACTTTTATACTATTTTCGCTTAAAAAATCAAATTAAATCGAGGATTGTTCGAAATTCTACGAAACTTTTCAGATCCTTTCTATATGTTACGAAGGTAGGTTTTGATGGAAGTCCATTCAAAAAATTGTCTCAAAATTAGATTCTATGAAACTTTTTTTAAATATTTGTTTCGGTTAAAAAATTGTAGTATATTGTATACACAATTTTATAATAGTTTCGGTAAAAAAATCAAATTAAATCGAGGATTGTTCGAAATGCTAAGAAACTTTTTAGATCCTTTCTATATGTTACGAGGGAAGGTTATGATGGAAGCCCATGCAAATAATTTTCTCAAAATTATATTCTATGAAACTCTTTGAATTACTAGTTTCGGTCAAAAAATCGTAGTATATTATACACAATTTTATACTATTTTCGGTCAAAAAATCAAATTAAATCGAGGATTGTTCGAAATGCTACGAATCTTTTTAGATGCTTTCTATATGTTACGAGGGAAGGTTATGATGGAAGTCCATGAAAAAATTGTCTCAAAATTAGATTCTATGAAACCTTTTGAATTACTAGTTTCGGTCAGAAAATCGTAGTATATTATCCACAATTTTATACTATTTTCGGTTAAAATATCAAATTAAATCGAAGATTGTTCGAAATGCTACGAAATAGTTCAGATCCTTTATATATGTTATGAAGAAGGTTATGATGCAAGTCCATTCAAAAACTTGTCTCAAAATTAGATTCTATCAAACTTTTTGAAATACTAGTTTTGATCAAAAAATTGTAGTATATTATCCACACTTTTATACTATTTTCGCTTAAAAAATCAAATTAAATCGAGGATTGTTCGAAATGCTACGAAACTTTTCAGATCCTTTCTATATGTTACGAAGGTAGGTTATGATGGAAGTCCATTCAAAAAATTGTCTCAAAATTAGATTCTATGAAACTCTTTTTAAATATTTGTTTCGGTTAAAAAATTGTAGTATATTGTATACACAATTTTATACTAGTTTCGGTCAAAAAATCAAATTAAATCGAGGATTGTTCGAAATGCTAAGAAACTTTTTAGATCCTTTCTATATGTTACGAGGGAAGCCCATGCAAAAAAATATCACAAAATTATATTTTATGAAACTTTTTGAATTACTAGTTTCGGTCAAAAAATCGTAGTATATTATACACAATTTTATACTATTTTCTGTTAAAAAATCAAATTAAATCGAGGATTGTTCGAAATGCTACAAAACGTTTCAGATCCTTTCTATATGTTACGAGGGAAGGTTAAGATGATAGTCCATTCAAAAAATTGTCTCAAAATTAGATGCTATGAAATTTTTTGAAATTCTAGTTTTGGTCAAAAAAATGTAGTATATTATACACAATTTTATACTAGTTTTGGTTAAAAAATCAAAATAAATCGAGGATTGTTCGAAATTCTACGAAACCTTTTAGATCCTTTCTATATGTTACGAGGGAAGGTTATGATGGAAGTCCATGCAAAAAATTATCTCAAAATTAGATTCTATTAAACTTATTGAATTACTAGTTTCGGTCAAAAAATTGTAGTATATTATGCACAATTTTATACTATTTTCGGTCAAAAAATAAAATTAAATCGAGGATTGTTCGAAATGCTATGAAACTTTTCAGATCCTTTCTATATGTTACGAGGGAAGGTTATGATGGAAGTATATGAAAACATTGTCTCAAAAATTAGATTCTATGAAACTTTTTGAATTACTAGTTTCGGTTAGAAAATCGTAGTATATTATCCACACTTTTATACTATTTTCGCTTAAAAAATCAAATTAAATCGAGGATTGTTCGAAATTCTACGAAACTTTTCAGATCCTTTCTATATGTTACGAAGGTAGGTTTTGATGGAAGTCCATTCAAAAAATTGTCTCAAAATTAGATTCTATGAAACTTTTTTTAAATATTTGTTTCGGTTAAAAAATTGTAGTATATTGTATACACAATTTTATACTAGTTTCGGTAAAAAAATCAAATTAAATCGAGGATTGTTCGAAATGCTAAGAAACTTTTTAGATCCTTTCTATATGTTACGAGGGAAGGTTATGATGGAAGCCCATGCAAAAAATTTTCTCAAAATTATATTCTATGAAACTTTTTGAATTACTAGTTTCGGTCAAAAAATCGTAGTATATTATACACAATTTTATACTATTTTTGGTCAAAAAATCAAATTAAATCGAGGATTGTTCGAAATGCTACGAATCTTTTTAGATGCTTTCTATATGTTACGAGGGAAGGTTATGATGGAAGTCCATGAAAAAATTGTCTCAAAATTAGATTCTATGAAACCTTTTGAATTACTAGTTTCGGTCAGAAAATCGTAGTATATTATCCACAATTTTATACTATTTTCGGTTAAAATATCAAATTAAATCGAAGATTGTTCGAAATGCTACGAAACAGTTCAGATCTTTTATATATGTTATGAAGAAGGTTATGATGGAAGTCCATTCAAAAAATTGTCTCAAAATTAGATTCTATCAAACTTTTTGAAATACTAGTTTTGATCAAAAAATTGTAGTATATTATCCACACTTTTATACTATTTTCGCTTAAAAAATCAAATTAAATCGAGGATTGTTCGAAATGCTACGAAACTTTTCAGATCCTTTCTATATGTTACGAAGGTAGGTTATGATGGAAGTCCATTCAAAAAATTGTCTCAAAATTAGATTCTATGAAACTCTTTTTAAATATTTGTTTCGGTTAAAAAATTGTAGTATATTGTATACACAATTTTATACTAGTTTCGGTCAAAAAATCAAATTAAATCGAGGATTGTTCGAAATGCTAAGAAACTTTTTAGATCCTTTCTATATGTTACGAGGGAAGCCCATGCAAAAAAATATCTCAAAATTATATTTTATGAAACTTTTTGAATTACTAGTTTCGGTCAAAAAATCGTAGTATATTATACACAATTTTATACTATTTTCTGTTAAAAAATCAAATTAAATCGAGGATTGTTCGAAATGCTACAAAACGTTTCAGATCCTTTCTATATGTTACGAGGGAAGGTTAAGATGATAGTCCATTCAAAAAATTGTCTCAAAATTAGATGCTATGAAATTTTTTGAAATTCTTGTTTTGGTCAAAAAAATGTAGTATATTATACACAATTTTATACTAGTTTTGGTTAAAAAATCAAAATAAATCGAGGATTGTTCGAAATTCTACGAAACCTTTTAGATCCTTTCTATATGTTACGAGGGAAGGTTATGATGGAAGTCCATGCAAAAAATTATCTCAAAATTAGATTCTATTAAACTTATTGAATTACTAGTTTCGGTCAAAAAATTGTAGTATATTATGCACAATTTTATACTATTTTCGGTCAAAAAATAAAATTAAATCGAGGATTGTTCGAAATGCTATGAAACTTTTCAGATCCTTTCTATATGTTACGAGGGAAGGTTATGATGGAAGTCCATGAAAACATTGTCTCAAAAATTAGATTCTATGAAACTTTTTGAATTACTAGTTTCGGTTAGAAAATCGTAGTATATTATCCACACTTTTAAACTATTTTCGCTTAAAAAATCAAATTAAATCGAGGATTGTTCGAAATGCTACGAAACTTTTCAGATCCTTTCTATATGTTACGAAGGTAGGTTTTGATGGAAGTCCATTCAAAAAATTATCTCAAAATTAGCTTCTATGAAACTTTTTTTAAATATTTGTTTCGGTTAAAAAATTGTAGTATATTGTATACACAATTTTATACTAGTTTCGGTAAAAAAATCAAATTAAATCGAGGATTGTTCGAAATGCTAAGAAACTTTTTAGATCCTTTCTATATGTTACGAGGGAAGGTTATGATGGAAGCCCATGCAAATAATTTTCTCAAAATTATATTCTATGAAACTCTTTGAATTACTAGTTTCGGTCAAAAAATCGTAGTATATTATACACAATTTTATACTATTTTCGGTCAAAAAATCAAATTAAATCGAGGATTGTTCGAAATGCTACGAATCTTTTTAGATGCTTTCTATATGTTACGAGGGAAGGTTATGATGGAAGTCCATGAAAAAATTGTCTCAAAATTAGATTCTATGAAACCTTTTGAATTACTAGTTTCGGTCAGAAAATCGTAGTATATTATCCACAATTTTATACTATTTTCGGTTAAAATATCAAATTAAATCGAAGATTGTTCGAAATGCTACGAAATAGTTCAGATCCTTTATATATGTTATGAAGAAGGTTATGATGCAAGTCCATTCAAAAACTTGTCTCAAAATTAGATTCTATCAAACTTTTTGAAATACTAGTTTTGATCAAAAAATTGTAGTATATTATCCACACTTTTATACTATTTTCGCTTAAAAAATCAAATTAAATCGAGGATTGTTCGAAATGCTACGAAACTTTTCAGATCCTTTCTATATGTTACGAAGGTAGGTTATGATGGAAGTCCATTCAAAAAATTGTCTCAAAATTAGATTCTATGAAACTCATTTTAAATATTTGTTTCGGTTAAAAAATTGTAGTATATTGTATACACAATTTTATACTAGTTTCGGTCAAAAAATCAAATTAAATCGAGGATTGTTCGAAATGCTAAGAAACTTTTTAGATCCTTTCTATATGTTACGAGGGAAGCCCATGCAAAAAAATATCACAAAATTATATTTTATGAAACTTTTTGAATTACTAGTTTCGGTCAAAAAATCGTAGTATATTATACACAATTTTATACTATTTTCTGTTAAAAAATCAAATTAAATCGAGGATTGTTCGAAATGCTAAAAAAGGTTTCAGATCCTTTCTATATGTTACGAGGGAAGGTTAAGATGATAGTCCATTCAAAAAATTGTCTCAAAATTAGATGCTATGAAATTTTTTGAAATTCTAGTTTTGGTCAAAAAAATGTAGTATATTATACACAATTTTATACTAGTTTTGGTTAAAAAATCAAAATAAATCGAGGATTGTTCGAAATTCTACGAAACCTTTTAGATCCTTTCTATATGTTACGAGGGAAGGTTATGATGGAAGTCCATGCAAAAAATTATCTCAAAATTAGATTCTATTAAACTTATTGAATTACTAGTTTCGGTCAAAAAATTGTAGTATATTATGCACAATTTTATACTATTTTCGGTCAAAAAATAAAATTAAATCGAGGATTGTTCGAAATGCTATGAAACTTTTCAGATCCTTTCTATATGTTACGAGGGAAGGTTATGATGGAAGTATATGAAAACATTGTCTCAAAAATTAGATTCTATGAAACTTTTTGAATTACTAGTTTCGGTTAGAAAATCGTAGTATATTATCCACACTTTTATACTATTTTCGCTTAAAAAATCAAATTAAATCGAGGATTGTTCGAAATTCTACGAAACTTTTCAGATCCTTTCTATATGTTACGAAGGTAGGTTTTGATGGAAGTCCATTCAAAAAATTGTCTCAAAATTAGTTTCTATGAAACTTTTTTTAAATATTTGTTTCGGTTAAAAAATTGTAGTATATTGTATACACAATTTTATACTAGTTTCGGTAAAAAAATCAAATTAAATCGAGGATTGTTCGAAATGCTAAGAAACTTTTTAGATCCTTTCTATATGTTACGAGGGAAGGTTATGATGGAAGCCCATGCAAAAAATTTTCTCAAAATTATATTCTATGAAACTTTTTGAATTACTAGTTTCGGTCAAAAAATCGTAGTATATTATACACAATTTTATACTATTTTTGGTCAAAAAATCAAATTAAATCGAGGATTGTTCGAAATGCTACGAATCTTTTTAGATGCTTTCTATATGTTACGAGGGAAGGTTATGATGGAAGTCCATGAAAAAATTGTCTCAAAATTAGATTCTATGAAACCTTTTGAATTACTAGTTTCGGTCAGAAAATCGTAGTATATTATCCACAATTTTATACTATTTTCGGTTAAAATATCAAATTAAATCGAAGATTGTTCGAAATGCTACGAAACAGTTCAGATCCTTTATATATGTTATGAAGAAGGTTATGATGGAAGTCCATTCAAAAAATTGTCTCAAAATTAGATTCTATCAAACTTTTTGAAATACTAGTTTTGATCAAAAAATTGTAGTATATTATCCACACTTTTATACTATTTTCGCTTAAAAAATCAAATTAAATCGAGGATTGTTCGAAATGCTACGAAACTTTTCAGATCCTTTCAATATGTTACGAAGGTAGGTTATGATGGAAGTCCATTCAAAAAATTGTCTCAAAATTAGATTCTATGAAACTCTTTTTAAATATTTGTTTCGGTTAAAAAATTGTAGTATATTGTATACACAATTTTATACTAGTTTCGGTCAAAAAATCAAATTAAATCGAGGATTGTTCGAAATGCTAAGAAACTTTTTAGATCCTTTCTATATGTTACGAGGGAAGCCCATGCAAAAAAATATCTCAAAATTATATTTTATGAAACTTTTTGAATTACTAGTTTCGGTCAAAAAATCGTAGTATATTATACACAATTTTATACTATTTTCTGTTAAAAAATCAAATTAAATCGAGGATTGTTCGAAATGCTACAAAACGTTTCAGATCCTTTCTATATGTTACGAGGGAAGGTTAAGATGATAGTCCATTCAAAAAATTGTCTCAAAATTAGATGCTATGAAATTTTTTGAAATTCTTGTTTTGGTCAAAAAAATGTAGTATATTATACACAATTTTATACTAGTTTTGGTTAAAAAATCAAAATAAATCGAGGATTGTTCGAAATTCTACGAAACCTTTTAGATCCTTTCTATATGTTACGAGGGAAGGTTATGATGGAAGTCCATGCAAAAAATTATCTCAAAATTAGATTCTATTAAACTTATTGAATAACTAGTTTCGGTCAAAAAATTGTAGTATATTATGCACAATTTTATACTATTTTCGGTCAAAAAATAAAATTAAATCGAGGATTGTTCGAAATGCTATGAAACTTTTCAGATCCTTTCTATATGTTACGAGGGAAGGTTATGATGGAAGTCCATGAAAACATTGTCTCAAAAATTAGATTCTATGAAACTTTTTGAATTACTAGTTTCGGTTAGAAAATCGTAGTATATTATCCACACTTTTAAACTATTTTCGCTTAAAAAATCAAATTAAATCGAGGATTGTTCGAAATGCTACGAAACTTTTCAGATCCTTTCTATATGTTACGAAGGTAGGTTTTGATGGAAGTCCATTCAAAAAATTGTCTCAAAATTAGCTTCTATGAAACTTTTTTTAAATATTTGTTTCGGTTAAAAAATTGTAGTATATTGTATACACAATTTTATACTAGTTTCGGTAAAAAAATCAAATTAAATCGAGGATTGTTCGAAATGCTAAGAAACTTTTTAGATCCTTTCTATATGTTACGAGGGAAGGTTATGATGGAAGCCCATACAAAAAATTTTCTCAAAATTATATTCTATGCAACTTTTTGAATTACTAGTTTCGGTCAAAAAATCGTAGTATAATATACACAATTTTATACTATTTTCGGTCAAAAAATCAAATTAAATCGAGGATTATTCGAAATGCTACGAATCTTTTTAGATGCTTTCTATATGTTACGAGGGAAGGTTATGATGGAAGTCCATGAAAAAATTGTCTCAAAATTAGATTCTATGAAACCTTTTGAATTATTAGTTTCGGTCAGAAAATCGTAGTATATTATCCACAATTTTATACTATTTTCGGTTAAAATATCAAATTAAATCGAAGATTGTTCGAAATGCTACGAAACAGTTCAGATCCTTTATATATGTTATGAAGAAGGTTATGATGGAAGTCCATTCAAAAAATTGTCTTAAAATTAGATTCAATCAAACTTTTTGAAATACTAGTTTTGATCAAAAAATTGTAGTATATTATCCACACTTTTATACTATTTTCGCTTAAAAAATCAAATTAAATCGAGGATTGTTCGAAATGCTACGAAACTTTTCAGATCCTTTCTATATGTTACGAAGGTAGGTTATGATGGAAGTCCATTCAAAAAATTGTCTCAAAATTAGATTCTATGAAACTCTTTTTAAATATTTGTTTCGGTTAAAAAATTGTAGTATATTGTATACACAATTTTATACTAGTTTCGGTCAAAAAATCAAATTAAATCGAGGATTGTTCGAAATGCTAAGAAACTTTTTAGATCCTTTCTATATGTTACGAGGGAAGCCCATGCAAAAAAATATCTCAAAATTATATTTTATAAGACTTTTTGAATTACTAGTTTCGGTCAAAAAATCGTAGTATATTATACACAATTTTATACTATTTTCTGTTAAAAAATCAAATTAAATCGAGGATTGTTCGAAATGCTACAAAACGTTTCAGATCCTTTCTATATGTTACGAGGGAAGGTTAAGATGATAGTCCATTCAAAAAATTGTCTCAAAATTAGATGCTATGAAATTTTTTGAAATTCTAGTTTTGGTCAAAAAAATGTAGTATATTATACACAATTTTATACTAGTTTTGGTTAAAAAATCAAAATAAATCGAGGATTGTTCGAAATTCTACGAAACCTTTTAGATCCTTTCTATATGTTACGAGGGAAGGTTATGATGGAAGTCCATGCAAAAAATTATCTCAAAATTAGATTCTATTAAACTTATTGAATTACTAGTTTCGGTCAAAAAATTGTAGTATATTATGCACAATTTTATACTATTTTCGGTCAAAAAATAAAATTAAATCGAGGATTGTTCGAAATGCTATGAAACTTTTCAGATCCTTTCTATATGTTACGAGGGAAGGTTATGATGGAAGTCCATGAAAACATTGTCTCAAAAATTAGATTCTATGAAACTTTTTGAATTACTAGTTTCGGTTAGAAAATCGTAGTATATTATCCACACTTTTATACTATTTTCGCTTAAAAAATCAAATTAAATCGAGGATTGTTCGAAATTCTACGAAACTTTTCAGATCCTTTCTATATGTTACGAAGGTAGGTTTTGATGGAAGTCCATTCAAAAAATTGTCTCAAAATTAGATTCTATGAAACTTTTTTTAAATATTTGTTTCAGTTAAAAAATTGTAGTATATTGTATACACAATTTTATACTAGTTTCGGTAAAAAAATCAAATTAAATCGAGGATTGTTCGAAATGCTAAGAAACTTTTTAGATCCTTTCTATATGTTACGAGGGAAGGTTTTGATGGAAGCCCATGCAAAAAATTTTCTCAAAATTATATTCTATGAAACTTTTTGAATTACTAGTTTCGGTCAAAAAATCGTAGTATATTATACACAATTTTATACTATTTTCGGTCAAAAAATCAAATTAAATCGAGGATTGTTCGAAATGCTACGAATCTTTTTAGATGCTTTCTATATGTTACGAGGGAAGGTTATGATGGAAGTCCATGAAAAAATTGTCTCAAAATTAGATTCTATGAAACCTTTTGAATTACTAGTTTCGGTTAGAAAATCGTAGTATATTATCCACAATTTTATACTATTTTCGGTTAAAATATCAAATTAAATCGAAGATTGTTCGAAATGCTACGAAACAGTTCAGATCCTTTATATATGTTATGAAGAAGGTTATGATGGAAGTCCATTCAAAAAATTGTCTCAAAATTAGATTCTATGAAACTCTTTTTAAATATTTGTTTCGGTTAAAAAATTGTAGTATATTGTATACACAATTTTATACTAGTTTCGGTCAAAAAATCAAATTAAATCGAGGATTGTTCGAAATGCTAAGAAACTTTTTAGATCCTTTCTATATGTTACGAGGGAAGCCCATGCAAAAAAATATCTCAAAATTATATTTTATGAAACTTTTTGAATTACTAGTTTCGGTCAAAAAATCGTAGTATATTATACACAATTTTATACTATTTTCTGTTAAAAAATCAAATTAAATCGAGGATTGTTCGAAATGCTACAAAATGTTTCAGATCCTTTCTATATGTTACGAGGGAAGGTTAAGATGATAGTCCATTCAAAAAATTGTCTCAAAATTAGATGCTATGAAATTTTTTGAAATTCTTGTTTTGGTCAAAAAAATGTAGTATATTATACACAATTTTATACTAGTTTTGGTTAAAAAATCAAAATAAATCGAGGATTGTTCGAAATTCTACGAAACCTTTTAGATCCTTTCTATATGTTACGAGGGAAGGTTATGATGGAAGTCCATGCAAAAAATTATCTCAAAATTAGATTCTATTAAACTTATTGAATTACTAGTTTCGGTCAAAAAATTGTAGTATATTATGCACAATTTTATACTATTTTCGGTCAAAAAATAAAATTAAATCGAGGATTGTTCGAAATGCTATGAAACTTTTCAGATCCTTTCTATATGTTACGAGGGAAGGTTATGATGGAAGTCCATGAAAACATTGTCTCAAAAATTAGATTCTATGAAACTTTTTGAATTACTAGTTTCGGTTAGAAAATCGTAGTATATTATCCACACTTTTAAACTATTTTCGCTTAAAAAATCAAATTAAATCGAGGATTGTTCGAAATGCTACGAAACTTTTCAGATCCTTTCTATATGTTACGAAGGTAGGTTTTGATGGAAGTCCATTCAAAAAATTGTCTCAAAATTAGCTTCTATGAAACTTTTTTTAAATATTTGTTTCGGTTAAAAAATTGTAGTATATTGTATACACAATTTTATACTAGTTTCGGTAAAAAAATCAAATTAAATCGAGGATTGTTCGAAATGCTAAGAAACTTTTTAGATCCTTTCTATATGTTACGAGGGAAGGTTATGATGGAAGCCCATGCAAAAAATTTTCTCAAAATTATATTCTATGAAACTTTTTGAATTACTAGTTTCGGTCAAAAAATCGTAGTATAATATACACAATTTTATACTATTTTCGGTCAAAAAATCAAATTAAATCGAGGATTGTTCGAAATGCTACGAATCTTTTTAGATGCTTTCTATATGTTACGAGGGAAGGTTATGATGGAAGTCCATGAAAAAATTGTCTCAAAATTAGATTCTATGAAACCTTTTGAATTACTAGTTTCGGTCAGAAAATCGTAGTATATTATCCACAATTTTATACTATTTTCGGTTAAAATATCAAATTAAATCGAAGATTGTTCGAAATGCTACGAAACAGTTCAGATCCTTTATATATGTTATGAAGAAGGCTATGATGGAAGTCCATTCAAAAAATTGTCTCAAAATTAGATTCAATCAAACTTTTTGAAATACTAGTTTTGATCAAAAAATTGTAGTATATTATCCACACTTTTATACTATTTTCGCTTAAAAAATCAAATTAAATCGAGGATTGTTCGAAATGCTACGAAACTTTTCAGATCCTTTCTATATGTTACGAAGGTAGGTTATGATGGAAGTCCATTCAAAAAATTGTCTCAAAATTAGATTCTATGAAACTCTTTTTAAATATTTGTTTCGGTTAAAAAATTGTAGTATATTGTATACACAATTTTATACTAGTTTCGGTCAAAAAATCAAATTAAATCGAGGATTGTTCGAAATGCTAAGAAACTTTTTAGATCCTTTCTATATGTTACGAGGGAAGCCCATGCAAAAAAATATCTCAAAATTATATTTTATAAGACTTTTTGAATTACTAGTTTCGGTCAAAAAATCGTAGTATATTATACACAATTTTATACTATTTTCTGTTAAAAAATCAAATTAAATCGAGGATTGTTCGAAATGCTACAAAACGTTTCAGATCCTTTCTATATGTTACAAGGGAAGGTTAAGATGATAGTCCATTCAAAAAATTGTCTCAAAATTAGATGCTATGAAATTTTTTGAAATTCTAGTGTTGGTCAAAAAAATGTAGTATATTATACACAATTTTATACTAGTTTTGGTTAAAAAATCAAAATAAATCGAGGATTGTTCGAAATTCTACGAAACCTTTTAGATCCTTTCTATATGTTACGAGGGAAGGTTATGATGGAAGTCCATGCAAAAAATTATCTCAAAATTAGATTCTATTAAACTTATTGAATTACTAGTTTCGGTCAAAAAATTGTAGTATATTATGCACAATTTTATACTATTTTCGGTCAAAAAATAAAATTAAATCGAGGATTGTTCGAAATGCTATGAAACTTTTCAGATCCTTTCTATATGTTACGAGGGAAGGTTATGATGGAAGTCCATGAAAACATTGTCTCAAAAATTAGATTCTATGAAACTTTTTGAATTACTAGTTTCGGTTAGAAAATCGTAGTATATTATCCACACTTTTATACTATTTTCGCTTAAAAAATCAAATTAAATCGAGGATTGTTCGAAATTCTACGAAACTTTTCAGATCCTTTCTATATGTTACGAAGGTAGGTTTTGATGGAAGTCCATTCAAAAAATTGTCTCAAAATTAGATTCTATGAAACTTTTTTTAAATATTTGTTTCAGTTAAAAAATTGTAGTATATTGTATACACAATTTTATACTAGTTTCGGTAAAAAAATCAAATTAAATCGAGGATTGTTCGAAATGCTAAGAAACTTTTTAGATCCTTTCTATATGTTACGAGGGAAGGTTTTGATGGAAGCCCATGCAAAAAATTTTCTCAAAATTATATTCTATGAAACTTTTTGAATTACTAGTTTCGGTCAAAAAATCGTAGTATATTATACACAATTTTATACTATTTTCGGTCAAAAAATCAAATTAAATCGAGGATTGTTCGAAATGCTACGAATCTTTTTAGATGCTTTCTATATGTTACGAGGGAAGGTTATGATGGAAGTCCATGAAAAAATTGTCTCAAAATTAGATTCTATGAAACCTTTTGAATTACTAGTTTCGGTTAGAAAATCGTAGTATATTATCCACAATTTTATACTATTTTTGGTTAAAATATCAAATTAAATCGAAGATTGTTCGAAATGCTACGAAACAGTTCAGATCCTTTATATATGTTATGAAGAAGGTTATGATGGAAGTCCATTCAAAAAATTGTCTCAAAATTAGATTCTATCAAACTTTTTGAAATACTAGTTTTGATCAAAAAATTGTAGTATATTATCCACACTTTTATACTATTTTCGCTTAAAAAATCAAATTAAATCGAGGATTGTTCGAAATGCTACGAAACTTTTCAGATCCTTTATACTATATGTTACGAAACTTTTATACTATATGTTACGAAGTTAGGTTATGATGGAAGTCCATTCAAAAAATTGTCTCAAAATTAGATTCTATGAAACTCTTTTTAAATATTTGTTTCGGTTAAAAAATTGTAGTATATTGTATACACAATTTTATACTTGTTTCGGTCAAAAAATCAAATTAAATCGAGGATTGTTCGAAATGCTAAGAAACTTTTTAGATCCTTTCTATATGTTACGAGGGAAGCCCATGCAAAAAATTATCTCAAAATTATATTTTATGAAACTTTTTGAATTACTAGTTTCGGTCAAAAAATCGTAGTATATTATACACAATTTTATACTATTTTCTGTTAAAAAATCAAATTAAATCGAGGATTGTTCGAAATGCTACAAAACGTTTCAGATCCTTTCTATATGTTACGAGGGAAGGTTAAGATGATAGTCCATTCAAAAAATTGTCTCAAAATTAGATGCTATGAAATTTTTTGAAATTCTAGTTTTGGTCAAAAAAATGTAGTATATTATAAACAATTTTATACTAGTTTTAGTTAAAAAATCAAAATAAATCGAGGGTTGTTCGAAATTCTACGAAACCTTTTAGATCCTTTCTATATGTTACGAGGGAAGGTTATGATAGAAGTTCATGCAAAAATTTATCTCAAAATTAGATTCTATTAAACTTATTGAATTACTAGTTTCGGTCAAAAAATTGTAGTATATTATGCACAATTTTATACTATTTTCGGTCAAAAAATAAAATTAAATCGAGGATTGTTCGAAATGCTATGAAACTTTTCAGATCCTTTCTATATGTTACGAGGGAAGGTTATGATGGAAGTCCATGAAAACATTGTCTCAAAAATTAGATTCTATGAAACTTTTTGAATTACTAGTTTCGGTTAGAAAATCGTAGTATATTATCCACACTTTTATACTATTTTCGCTTAAAAAATCAAATTAAATCGAGGATTGTTCGAAATGCTACGAAACTTTTCAGATCCTTTCTATATGTTACGAAGGTAGGTTTTGATGGAAGTCCATTCAAAAAATTGTCTCAAAATTAGATTCTATGAAACTTTTTTTAAATATTTGTTTCGGTTAAAAAATTGTAGTATATTGTATACACAATTTTATACTAGTTTCGGTAAAAAAATCAAATTAAATCGAGGATTGTTCGAAATGCTAAGAAACTTTTTAGATCCTTTCTATATGTTACGAGGGAAGGTTATGATGGAAGCCCATGCAAAAAATTTTCTCAAAATTATATTCTATGAAACTTTTTGAATTACTAGTTTCGGTCAAAAAATCGTAGTATATTATACACAATTTTATACTATTTTCGGTCAAAAAATCAAATTAAATCGAGGATTGTTCGAAATGCTACGAATCTTTTTAGATGCTTTCTATATGTTACGAGGGAAGGTTATGATGGAAGTCCATGAAAAAATTGTCTCAAAATTAGATTCTATGAAACCTTTTGAATTACTAGTTTCGGTCAGAAAATCGTAGTATATTATCCACAATTTTATACTATTTTCGGTTAAAATATCAAATTAAATCGAAGATTGTTCGAAATGCTACGAAACAGTTCAGATCCTTTATATATGTTATGAAGAAGGTTATGATGGAAGTCCATTCAAAAAATTGTCTCAAAATTAGATTCTATCAAACTTTTTGAAATACTAGTTTTGATCAAAAAATTGTAGTATATTATCCACACTTTTATACTATTTTCGCTTAAAAAATCAAATTAAATCGAGGATTGTTCGAAATGCTACGAAACTTTTCAGATCCTTTCTATATGTTACGAAGGTAGGTTATGATGGAAGTCCATTCAAAAAATTGTCTCAAAATTAGATTCTATGAAACTTTTTTTAAATATTTGTTTCGGTTAAAAAATTGTAGTATATTGTATACACAATTTTATACTAGTTTCGGTCAAAAAATCAAATTAAATCGAGGATTGTTCGAAATGCTAAGAAACTTTTTAGATCCTTTCTATATGTTACGAGGGAAGCCCATGCAAAAAATTATCTCAAAATTATATTTTATGAAACTTTTTGAATTACTAGTTTCGGTCAAAAAATCGTAGTATATTATACACAATTTTATACTATTTTCTGTTAAAAAATCAAATTAAATCGAGGATTGTTCGAAATGCTACAAAACGTTTCGGATCCTTTCTATATGTTACGAGGTAAGGTTAAGATGATAGTCCATTCAAAAAATTGTCTCAAAATTAGATGCTATGAAATTTTTTTAAATTCTAGTTTTGGTCAAAAAAATGTAGTATATTATACACAATTTTATACTAGTTTTGGTTAAAAAATCAAAATAAATCGAGGATTGTTCGAAATTCTACGAAACTTTTTAGATCCTTTCTATATGTTACGAGGGAAGGTTATGATGGAAGTCCATGCAAAAAATTATCTCAAAATTAGAATCTATGAAACTTTTTGAATTACTAGTTTCGGTCAAAAAATTGTAGTATATTATGCACAATTTTATACTATTTTCGGTCAAAAAATAAAATTAAATCGAGGATTGTTCGAAATGCTATGAAACTTTTCAGATCCTTTCTATATGTTACGAGGGAAGGTTATGATGGAAGTCCATGAAAACATTGTCTCAAAAATTAGATTCTATGAAACTTTTTGAATTACTAGTTTCGGTTAGAAAATCTTAGTATATTATCCACACTTTTATACTATTTTCGCTTAAAAAATACAATTAAATCGAGGATTGTTCGAAATGCTACGAAACTTTTCAGATCCTTTCTATATGTTACGAAGGTAGGTTTTGATGGAAGTCCATTCAAAAAATTGTCTCAAAATTAGATTCTATGAAACTTTTTTTAAATATTTGTTTCGGTTAAAAAATTGTAGTATATTGTATACACAATTTTATACTAGTTTCGGTAAAAAAATCAAATTAAATCGAGGATTGTTCGAAATGCTAAGAAACTTTTTAGATCCTTTCTATATGTTACGAGGGAAGGTTATGATGGAAGCCCATGCAAAAAATTTTCTCAAAATTATATTCTATGAAACTTTTTGAAGAAGGTTATGATGGAAGTCCATTCAAAAAATTGTCTCAAAATTAGATTCTATCAAACTTTTTGAAATACTAGTTTTGATAAAAAAATTGTAGTATATTATACACAATTTTATACTAGTTTTGGTTAAAAAATAAAATTAAATCGAGGATTGTTCGAAATGCTACAAAACTTATTAGATCCTTTCTATATGTTACGAGGGAAGGTTATGATGGAAGTCCATGTAAAAAATTATCTCAATATTAGATTCTATTAAACTTTTTGAATTACTTGTTTCGGTCAAAAAACCGTAGTATATTATACACAATTTTATACTAGTTTCGATCAAAAAATCAAATTAAATCGAGGATTGTTCGAAATGTTAAGAAACGTTTTAGATCCTTTCTATATGTTACGAGGGAAGGTTATGATGGAAGTCATTGCAAAAAATTGTGTCAAAATTAGAATCTATGAAACTTTTTGAAATACTTGTTTCGGTTAAAAAATTGTAGTATATTATCCACAATTTTATACTATTTTCGGTTAAAAAATCAAATTCAATCGAGGATTGTTCGAAATGCTACAAAATATTTCAGATCCTTTCTATATGTTACAAGGGAAGGTTAAGATGATAGTCCATTCAAAAAATTGTCTCAAAATTAGATGCTATGAAAATTTTTGAAATTCTAGTTTTGGTCAAAAAATTGTAGTATATTATACACAATTTTATACTAGTTTTGGTTAAAAATTCAAAATAAATCGAGGATTGTTCGAAATTCTACGAAACTTTTTAGATCCTTTCTATATGTTACGAGGGAAGGTTATGATGGAAGTCCATGCAAAAAATTATCTCAAAATTAGAATCTATGAAACTTTTTGAATTACTAGTTTCGGTCAAAAAATTGTAGTATATTATGCACAATTTTATACTATTTTCGGTCAAAAAATAAAATTAAATCGAGGATTGTTCGAAATGCTATGAAACTTTTCAGATCCTTTCTATATGTTACGAGGGAAGGTTATGATGGAAGTCCATGAAAACATTGTCTCAAAAATTAGATTCTATGAAACTTTTTGAATTACTAGTTTCGGTTAGAAAATCTTAGTATATTATCCACACTTTTATACTATTTTCGCTTAAAAAATACAATTAAATCGAGGATTGTTCGAAATGCTACGAAACTTTTCAGATCCTTTCTATATGTTACGAAGGTAGGTTTTGATGGAAGTCCATTCAAAAAATTGTCTCAAAATTAGATTCTATGAAACTTTTTTTAAATATTTGTTTCGGTTAAAAAATTGTAGTATATTGTATACACAATTTTATACTAGTTTCGGTAAAAAAATCACATTAAATCGAGGATTGTTCGAAATGCTAAGAAACTTTTTAGATCCTTTCTATATGTTACGAGGGAAGGTTATGATGGAAGCCCATGCAAAAAATTTTCTCAAAATTATATTCTATGAAACTTTTTGAAGAAGGTTATGATGGAAGTCCATTCAAAAAATTGTCTCAAAATTAGATTCTATCAAACTTTTTGAAATACTAGTTTTGATCAAAAAATTGTAGTATATTATACACAATTTTATACTAGTTTTGGTTAAAAAATAAAATTAAATCGAGGATTGTTCGAAATGCTACAAAACTTATTAGATCCTTTCTATATGTTACGAGGGAAGGTTATGATGGAAGTCCATGTAAAAAATTATCTCAATATTAGATTCTATTAAACTTTTTGAATTACTTGTTTCGGTCAAAAAACCGTAGTATATTATACACAATTTTATACTACTTTCGATCAAAAAATCAAATTAAATCGAGGATTGTTCGAAATGTTAAGAAACGTTTTAGATCCTTTCTATATGTTACGAGGGAAGGTTATGATGGAAGTCATTGCAAAAAATTGTGTCAAAATTAGAATCTATGAAACTTTTTGAAATACTTGTTTCGGTTAAAAAATTGTAGTATATTATCCACAATTTTATACTATTTTCGGTTAAAAAATCAAATTCAATCGAGGATTGTTCGAAATGCTACAAAATATTTCAGATCCTTTCTATATGTTACAAGGGAAGGTTAAGATGATAGTCCATTCAAAAAATTGTCTCAAAATTAGATGCTATGAAAATTTTTGAAATTCTAGTTTTGGTCAAAAAATTGTAGTATATTATACACAATTTTATACTAGTTTTGGTTAAAAATTCAAAATAAATCGAGGATTGTTCGAAATTCTACGAAACTTTTTAGATCCTTTCTATATGTTACGAGGGAAGGTTATGATGGAAGTCCATGCAAAAAATTATCTCAAAATTAGATTCTATGAAACTTTTTGAATTACTTGTTTCGGTCAAAAAATTGTAGTATATTATGCACAATTTTATACTATTTTCGGTCAAAAAATAAAATTAAATCGAGGATTGTTCGAAATGCTATGAAACTTTTCAGATCCTTTCTATATGTTACGAGGGAAGGTTATGATGGAAGTCCATGAAAACATTGTCTCAAAAATTAGATTCTATGAAACTTTTTGAATTACTAGTTTCGGTTAGAAAATCGTAGTATATTATCCACACTTTTATACTATTTTCGCTTAAAAAATCAAATTAAATCGAGGATTGTTCGAAATGCTACGAAACTTTTCAGATCCTTTCTATATGTTACGAAGGTAGGTTTTGATGGAAGTCCATTCAAAAAATTGTCTCAAAATTAGATTCTATGAAACTTTTTTTAAATATTTGTCTCGGTTAAAAAATTGTAGTATATTGTATACACAATTTTATACTAGTTTCGGTAAAAAAATCAAATTAAATCGAGGATTGTTCGAAATGCTAAGAAACTTTTTAGATCCTTTCTATATGTTACGAGGGAAGGTTATGATGGAAGCCCATGCAAAAAATTTTCTCAAAATTATATTCTATGAAACTTTTTGAATTACTAGTTTCGGTCAAAAAATCATAGTATATTATACACAATTTTATACTATTTTCGGTCAAAAAATCAAATTAAATCGAGGATTGTTCGAAATGCTACGAATCTTTTTAGATGCTTTCTATATGTTACGAGGGAAGGTTATGATGGAAGTCCATGAAAAAATTGTGTCAAAATTAGATTCTATGAAACCTTTTGAATTACTAGTTTCGGTCAGAAAATCGTAGTATATTATCCACAATTTTATACTATTTTCGGTTAAAATATCAAATTAAATCGAGGATTGTTCGAAATGCTACGAAACAGTTCAGATCCTTTATATATGTTTTGAAGAAGGTTATGATGGAAGTCCATTCAAAAAATTGTCTCAAAATTAGATTCTATCAAACTTTTTGAAATACTAGTTTTGATCAAAAAATTGTAGTATATTATACACAATTTTATACTAGTTTTGGTTAAAAAATAAAATTAAATCGAGGATTGTTCGAAATGCTATGAAACTTATTAGATCCTTTCTATATGTTACGAGGGAAGGTTATGATGGAAGTCCATGTAAAAAATTATCTCAATATTAGATTCTATTAAACTTTTTGAATTACTAGTTTCGGTCAAAAAACCGTAGTATATTATACACAATTTTATACTAGTTTCGATCAAAAAATCAAATTAAATCGAGGATTGTTCGAAATGCTAAGAAACGTTTTAGATCCTTTCTATATGTTACGAGGGAAGGTTATGATGGAAGTCATTACAAAAAATTGTGTCAAAATTAGAATCTATGAAACTTTTTGAAATACTTGTTTCGGTTAAAAAATTGTAGTATATTATCCACAATTTTATACTATTTTCGGTTAAAAAATCAAATTCAATCGAGGATTGTTCAAAATGCTACAAAATATTTCAGATCCTTTCTATATGTTACGAGGGAAGGTTAAGATGATAGTCCATTCAAAAAATTGTCTCAAAATTAGATGCTATGAAAATTTTTGAAATTCTAGTTTTGGTCAAAAAATTGTAGTATATTATACACAATTTTATACTAGTTTTGGTTAAAAAATCAAAATAAATCGAGGATTGTTCGAAATTCTACGAAACTTTTTAGATCCTTTCTATATGTTACGAGGGAAGGTTATGATGGAAGTCCATGCAAAAAATTATCTCAAAATTAGATTCTATGAAACTTTTTGAATTACTAGTTTCGGTCAAAAAATTGTAGTATATTATGCACAATTTTATACTATTTTCGGTCAAAAAATAAAATTAAATCGAGGATTGTTCGAAATGCTATGAAACTTTTCAGATCCTTTCTATATGTTACGAGGGAAGGTTATGATGGAAGTCCATGAAAACATTGTCTCAAAAATTAGATTCTATGAAACTTTTTGAATTACTAGTTTCGGTTAGAAAATCGTAGTATATTATCCACACTTTTATACTATTTTCGCTTAAAAAATCAAATTAAATCGAGGATTGTTCGAAATGCTACGAAACTTTTCAGATCCTTTCTATATGTTACGAAGGTAGGTTTTGATGGAAGTCCATTCAAAAAATTGTCTCAAAATTAGATTCTATGAAACTTTTTTTTAAATATTTGTTTCGGTTAAAAAATTGTAGTATATTGTATACACAATTTTATACTAGTTTCGGTAAAAAAATCAAATTAAATCGAGGATTGTTCGAAATGCTAAGAAACTTTTTAGATCCTTTCTATATGTTACGAGGGAAGGTTATGATGGAAGCCCATGCAAAAAATTTTCTCAAAATTATATTCTATGAAACTTTTTGAATTACTAGTTTCGGTCAAAAAATCGTAGTATATTATACACAATTTTATACTATTTTCGGTCAAAAAATCAAATTAAATCGAGGATTGTTCGAAATGCTAAGAAACGTTTTAGATCCTTTCTATATGTTACGAGGGAAGGTTATGATGGAAGTCATTACAAAAAATTGTGTCAAAATTAGAATCTATGAAACTTTTTGAAATACTTGTTTCGGTTAAAAAATTGTAGTATATTATCCACAATTTTATACTATTTTCGGTTAAAAAATCAAATTCAATCGAGGATTGTTCAAAATGCTACAAAATATTTCAGATCCTTTCTATATGTTACGAGGGAAGGTTAAGATGATAGTCCATTCAAAAAATTGTCTCAAAATTAGATGCTATGAAAATTTTGAAATTCTAGTTTTGGTCAAAAAATTGTAGTATATTATACACAATTTTATACTAGTTTTGGTTAAAAAATCAAAATAAATCGAGGATTGTTCGAAATTCTACGAAACTTTTTAGATCCTTTCTATATGTTACGAGGGAAGGTTATGATGGAAGTCCATGCAAAAAATTATCTCAAAATTAGATTCTATGAAACTTTTTGAATTACTAGTTTCGGTCAAAAAATTGTAGTATATTATGCACAATTTTATACTATTTTCGGTCAAAAAATAAAATTAAATCGAGGATTGTTCGAAATGCTATGAAACTTTTCAGATCCTTTCTATATGTTACGAGGGAAGGTTATGATGGAAGTCCATGAAAACATTGTCTCAAAAATTAGATTCTATGAAACTTTTTGAATTACTAGTTTCGGTTAGAAAATCGTAGTATATTTTCCACACTTTTATACTATTTTCGCTTAAAAAATCAAATTAAATCGAGGATTGTTCGAAATGCTACGAAACTTTTCAGATCCTTTCTATATGTTACGAAGGTAGGTTTTGATGGAAGTCCATTCAAAAAATTGTCTCAAAATTAGATTCTATGAAACTTTTTTTAAATATTTGTTTCGGTTAAAAAATTGTAGTATATTGTATACACAATTTTATACTAGTTTCGGTAAAAAAATCAAATTAAATCGAGGATTGTTCGAAATGCTAAGAAACTTTTTAGATCCTTTCTATATGTTACGAGGGAAGGTTAGGATGGAAGCCCATGCAAAAAATTTTCTCAAAATTATATTCTATGAAACTTTTTGAATTACTAGTTTCGGTCAAAAAATCGTAGTATATTATACACAATTTTATACCATTTTCGGTCAAAAAATCAAATTAAATCGAGGATTGTTCGAAATGCTACGAATCTTTTTAGATGCTTTCTATATGTTACGAGGGAAGGTTATGATGGAAGTCCATGAAAAAATTGTGTCAAAATTAGATTCTATGAAACCTTTTGAATTACTAGTTTCGGTCAGAAAATCGTAGTATATTATCCACAATTTTATACTATTTTCGGTTAAAATATCAAATTAAATCGAGGATTGTTCGAAATGCTACGAAACAGTTCAGATCCTTTATATATGTTTTGAAGAAGGTTATGATGGAAGTCCATTCAAAAAATTGTCTCAAAATTAGATTCTATCAAACTTTTTGAAATACTAGTTTTGATCAAAAAATTGTAGTATATTATACACAATTTTATACTAGTTTTGGTTAAAAAATAAAATTAAATCGAGGATTGTTCGAAATGCTACGAAACTTATTAGATCCTTTCTATATGTTACGAGGGAAGGTTATGATGGAAGTCCATGTAAAAAATTATCTCAATATTAGATTCTATTAAACTTTTTGAATTACTAGTTTCGGTCAAAAAACCGTAGTATATTATACACAATTTTATACTAGTTTCGATCAAAAAATCAAATTAAATCGAGGATTGTTCGAAATGCTAAGAAAAGTTTTAGATCCTTTCTATATGTTACGAGGGAAGGTTATGATGGAAGTCATTACAAAAAATTGTGTCAAAATTAGAATCTATGAAACTTTTTGAAATACTTGTTTCGGTTAAAAAATTGTAGTATATTATCCACAATTTTATACTATTTTCGGTTAAAAAATCAAATTCAATCGAGGATTGTTCAAAATGCTACAAAATATTTCAGATCCTTTCTATATGTTACGAGGGAAGGTTAAGATGATAGTCCATTCAAAAAATTGTCTCAAAATTAGATGCTATGAAAATTTTTGAAATTCTAGTTTTGGTCAAAAAATTGTAGTATATTATACACAATTTTATACTAGTTTTGGTTAAAAAATCAAAATAAATCGAGGATTGTTCGAAATTCTACGAAACTTTTTAGATCCTTTCTATATGTTACGAGGGAAGGTTATGATGGAAGTCCATGCAAAAAATTATCTCAAAATTAGATTCTATGAAACTTTTTGAATTACTAGTTTCGGTCAAAAAATTGTAGTATATTATGCACAATTTTATACTATTTTCGGTCAAAAAATAAAATTAAATCGAGGATTGTTCGAAATGCTATGAAACTTTTCAGATCCTTTCTATATGTTACGAGGGAAGGTTATGATGGAAGTCCATGAAAACATTGTCTCAAAAATTAGATTCTATGAAACTTTTTGAATTACTAGTTTCGGTTAGAAAATCGTAGTATATTTTCCACACTTTTATACTATTTTCGCTTAAAAAATCAAATTAAATCGAGGATTGTTCGAAATGCTACGAAACTTTTCAGATCCTTTCTATATGTTACGAAGGTAGGTTTTGATGGAAGTCCATTCAAAAAATTGTCTCAAAATTAGATTCTATGAAACTTTTTGAATTACTAGTTTCGGTCAAAAAATCGTAGTATATTATACACAATTTTATGCTATTTTCGGTCAAAAAATCAAATTAAATCGAGGATTGTTCGAAATGCTAAGAAACGTTTTAGATCCTTTCTATATGTTACGAGGGAAGGTTATGATGGAAGTCATTACAAAAAATTGTGTCAAAATTAGAATCTATGAAACTTTTTGAAATACTTGTTTCGGTTAAAAAATTGTAGTATATTATCCACAATTTTATACTATTTTCGGTTATAAAATCAAATTCAATCGAGGATTGTTCAAAATGCTACAAAATATTTCAGATCCTTTCTATATGTTACGAGGGAAGGTTAAGATGATAGTCCATTCAAAAAATTGTCTCAAAATTAGATGCTATGAAAATTTTTGAAATTCTAGTTTTGGTCAAAAAATTTTAGTATATTATACACAATTTTATACTAGTTTTGGTTAAAAAATCAAAATAAATCGAGGATTGTTCGAAATTCTACGAAACTTTTTAGATCCTTTCTATATGTTACGAGGGAAGGTTATGATGGAAGTCCATGCAAAAAATTATCTCAAAATTAGATTCTATGAAACTTTTTGAATTACTAGTTTCGGTCAAAAAATTGTAGTATATTATGCACAATTTTATACTATTTTCGGTCAAAAAATAAAATTAAATCGAGGATTGTTCGAAATGCTATGAAACTTTTCAGATCCTTTCTATATGTTACGAGGGAAGGTTATGATGGAAGTCCATGAAAACATTGTCTCAAAAATTAGATTCTATGAAACTTTTTGAATTACTAGTTTCGGTTAGAAAATCGTAGTATATTTTCCACACTTTTATACTATTTTCGCTTAAAAAATCAAATTAAATCGAGGATTGTTCGAAATGCTACGAAACTTTTCAGATCCTTTCTATATGTTACGAAGGTAGGTTTTGATGGAAGTCCATTCAAAAAATTGTCTCAAAATTAGATTCTATGAAACTTTTTTTAAATATTTGTTTCGGTTAAAAAATTGTAGTATATTGTATACACAATTTTATACTAGTTTCGGTAAAAAAATCAAATTAAATCGAGGATTGTTCGAAATGCTAAGAAACTTTTTAGATCCTTTCTATATGTTACGAGGGAAGGTTATGATGGAAGCCCATGCAAAAAATTTTCTCAAAATTATATTCTATGAAACTTTTTGAATTACTAGTTTCGGTCAAAAAATCGTAGTATATTATACACAATTTTATACTATTTTCGGTCAAAAAATCAAATTAAATCGAGGATTGTTCGAAATGCTACGAATCTTTTTAGATGCTTTCTATATGTTACGAGGGAAGGTTATGATGGAAGTCCATGAAAAAATTGTGTCAAAATTAGATTCTATGAAACCTTTTGAATTACTAGTTTCGGTCAGAAAATCGTAGTATATTATCCACAATTTTATACTATTTTCGGTTAAAATATCAAATTAAATCGAGGATTGTTCGAAATGCTACGAAACAGTTCAGATCCTTTATATATGTTTTGAAGAAGGTTATGATGGAAGTCCATTCAAAAAATTGTCTCAAAATTAGATTCTATCAAACTTTTTGAAATACTAGTTTTGATCAAAAAATTGTAGTATATTATACACAATTTTATACTAGTTTTGGTTAAAAAATAAAATTAAATCGAGGATTGTTCGAAATGCTACGAAACTTATTAGATCCTTTCTATATGTTACGAGGGAAGGTTATGATGGAAGTCCATGTAAAAAATTATCTCAATATTAGATTCTATTAAACTTTTTGAATTACTAGTTTCGGTCAAAAAACCGTAGTATATTATACACAATTTTATACTAGTTTCGATCAAAAAATCAAATTAAATCGAGGATTGTTCGAAATGCTAAGAAAAGTTTTAGATCCTTTCTATATGTTACGAGGGAAGGTTATGATGGAAGTCATTACAAAAAATTGTGTCAAAATTAGAATCTATGAAACTTTTTGAAATACTTGTTTCGGTTAAAAAATTGTAGTATATTATCCACAATTTTATACTATTTTCGGTTAAAAAATCAAATTCAATCGAGGATTGTTCAAAATGCTACAAAATATTTCAGATCCTTTCTATATGTTACGAGGGAAGGTTAAGATGATAGTTCATTCAAAAAATTGTCTCAAAATTAGATGCTATGAAAATTTTTGAAATTCTAGTTTTGGTCAAAAAATTGTAGTATATTATACACAATTTTATACTAGTTTTGGTTAAAAAATCAAAATAAATCGAGGATTGTTCGAAATTCTACGAAACTTTTTAGATCCTTTCTATATGTTACGAGGGAAGGTTATGATGGAAGTCCATGCAAAAAATTATCTCAAAATTAGATTCTATGAAACTTTTTGAATTACTAGTTTCGGTCAAAAAATTGTAGTATATTATGCACAATTTTATACTATTTTCGGTCAAAAAATAAAATTAAATCGAGGATTGTTCGAAATGCTATGAAACTTTTCAGATCCTTTCTATATGTTACGAGGGAAGGTTATGATGGAAGTCCATGAAAACATTGTCTCAAAAATTAGATTCTATGAAACTTTTTGAATTACTAGTTTCGGTTAGAAAATCGTAGTATATTTTCCACACTTTTATACTATTTTCGCTTAAAAAATCAAATTAAATCGAGGATTGTTCGAAATGCTACGAAACTTTTCAGATCCTTTCTATATGTTACGAAGGTAGGTTTTGATGGAAGTCCATTCAAAAAATTGTCTCAAAATTAGATTCTATGAAACTTTTTTTAAATATTTGTTTCGGTTAAAAAATTGTAGTATATTGTATACACAATTTTATACTAGTTTCGGTAAAAAAATCAAATTAAATCGAGGATTGTTCGAAATGCTAAGAAACTTTTTAGATCCTTTCTATATGTTACGAGGGAAGGTTATGATGGAAGCCCATGCAAAAAATTTTCTCAAAATTATATTCTATGAAACTTTTTGAATTACTAGTTTCGGTCAAAAAATCGTAGTATATTATACACAATTTTATACTATTTTCGGTCAAAAAATCAAATTAAATCGAGGATTGTTCGAAATGCTACGAATCTTTTTAGATGCTTTCTATATGTTACGAGGGAAGGTTATGATGGAAGTCCATGAAAAAATTGTCTCAAAATTAGATTCTATGAAACCTTTTGAATTACTAGTTTCGGTCATAAAATCGTAGTATATTATCCACAATTTTATACTATTTTCGGTTAAAATATCAAATTAAATCGAGGATTGTTCGAAATGCTACGAAACAGTTCAGATCCTTTATATATGTTATGAAGAAGGTTATGATGGAAGTCCATTCAAAAAATTGTCTCAAAATTAGATTCTATCAAACTTTTTGAAATACTAGTTTTGATCAAAAAATTGTAGTATATTATACACAATTTTATACTAGTTTTGGTTAAAAAATAAAATTAAATCGAGGATTGTTCGAAATGCTACGAAACTTATTAGATCCTTTCTATATGTTACGAGGGAAGGTTATGATGGAAGTCCATGTAAAAAATAATCTCAAAATTAGATTCTATTAAACTTTTTGAATTACTAGTTTCGGTCAAAAAACCGTAGTATATTATACACAATTTTATACTAGTTTCGATCAAAAAATCAAATTAAATCGAGGATTGTTCGAAATGCTAAGAAACGTTTTAGATCCTTTCTATATGTTACGAGGGAAGGTTATGATTGAAGTCATTGCAAAAAATTGTTTCAAAATTAGAATCTATGAAACTTTTTGAAATACTTGTTTCGGTTAAAAAATCGTAGTATATTATACACAATTTTATACTATTTTCGGTCAAAAAATCAAATTCAATCGAGGATTGTTCGAAATGCTACAAAATATTTCAGATCCTTTCTATATGTTACGAGGGAAGGTTAAGATGATAGTCCATTTAAAAAAAATTGTCTCAAAATTAGATGCTATGAAAATTTTTGAAATTCTAGTTTTGGTCAAAAAATTGTAGTATATTATACACAATTTTATACTAGTTTTGGTTAAAAAATCAAAATAAATCGAGGATTGTTCGAAATTCTACGAAACTTTTTAGATTCCTTTCTATATGTTACGAGGGAAGGTTATGATGGAAGTCCATGCAAAAAATTATCTCAAAATTAGATTCTATGAAACTTTTTGAATTACTAGTTTCGGTCAAAAAATTGTAGTATATTATGCACAATTTTATACTATTTTCGGTCAAAAAATAAAATTAAATCGAGGATTGTTCGAAATGCTATGAAACTTTTCAGATCCTTTCTATATGTTACGAGGGAAGGTTATGATGGAAGTCCATGAAAACATTGTCTCAAAAATTAGATTCTATGAAACTTTTTGAATTACTAGTTTCGGTTAGCAAATCGTAGTATATTATCCACACTTTTATACTATTTTCGCTTAAAAAATCAATTAAATTGAGGATTGTTCGAAATGCTACGAAACTTTTCAGATCCTTTCTATATGTTACGAAGGTAGGTTTTGATGGAAGTCCATTCAAAAAATTGTCTCAAAATTAGATTCTATGAAACTTTTTTTAAATATTTGTTTCGGTTAAAAAATTGTAGTATATTGTATACACAATTTTATACTAGTTTCGGTAAAAAAATCAAATTAAATCGAGGATTGTTCGAAATGCTAAGAAACTTTTTAGATCCTTTCTATATGTTACGAGGGAAGGTTATGATGGAAGCCCATGCAAAAAATTTTCTCAAAATTATATTCTATGAAACTTTTTGAATTACTAGTTTCGGTCAAAAAATCGTAGTATATTATACACAATTTTATACTATTTTCGGTCAAAAAATCAAATTAAATCGAGGATTGTTCGAAATGCTACGAATCTTTTTAGATGCTTTCTATATGTTACGAGGGAAGGTTATGATGGAAGTCCATGAAAAAATTGTCTCAAAATTAGATTCTATGAAACCTTTTGAATTACTAGTTTCGGTCAGAAAATCGTAGTATATTATCCACAATTTTATACTATTTTCGGTTAAAATATCAAATTAAATCGAGGATTGTTCGAAATGCTACGAAACAGTTCAGATCCTTTATATATGTTATGAAGAAGGTTATGATGGAAGTCCATTCAAAAAATTGTCTCAAAATTAGATTCTATCAAACTTTTTGAAATACTAGTTTTGATCAAAAAATTGTAGTATATTATACACAATTTTATACTAGTTTTGGTTAAAAAATAAAATTAAATCGAGGATTGTTCGAAATGCTACGAAACTTATTAGATCCTTTCTATATGTTACGAGGGAAGGTTATGATGGAAGTCCATGTAAAAAATAATCTCAAAATTAGATTCTATTAAACTTTTTGAATTACTAGTTTCGGTCAAAAAACCGTAGTATATTATACACAATTTTATACTAGTTTCGATCAAAAAATCAAATTAAATCGAGGATTGTTCGAAATGCTAAGAAACGTTTTAGATCCTTTCTATATGTTACGAGGGAAGGTTATGATTGAAGTCATTGCAAAAAATTGTTTCAAAATTAGAATCTATGAAACTTTTTGAAATACTTGTTTCGGTTAAAAAATCGTAGTATATTATACACAATTTTATACTATTTTCGGTCAAAAAATCAAATTCAATCGAGGATTGTTCGAAATGCTACAAAATATTTCAGATCCTTTCTATATGTTACGAGGGAAGGTTAAGATGATAGTCCATTTAAAAAAAATTGTCTCAAAATTAGATGCTATGAAAATTTTTGAAATTCTAGTTTTGGTCAAAAAATTGTAGTATATTATACACAATTTTATACTAGTTTTGGTTAAAAAATCAAAATAAATCGAGGATTGTTCGAAATTCTACGAAACTTTTTAGATTCCTTTCTATATGTTACGAGGGAAGGTTATGATGGAAGTCCATGCAAAAAATTATCTCAAAATTAGATTCTATGAAACTTTTTGAATTACTAGTTTCGGTCAAAAAATTGTAGTATATTATGCACAATTTTATACTATTTTCGGTCAAAAAATAAAATTAAATCGAGGATTGTTCGAAATGCTATGAAACTTTTCAGATCCTTTCTATATGTTACGAGGGAAGGTTATGATGGAAGTCCATGAAAACATTGTCTCAAAAATTAGATTCTATGAAACTTTTTGAATTACTAGTTTCGGTTAGCAAATTGTAGTATATTATCCACTTTTATACTATTTTCGCTTAAAAAATCAATTAAATCGAGGATTGTTCGAAATGCTACGAAACTTTTCAGATCCTTTCTATATGTTACGAAGGTAGGTTTTGATGGAAGTCCATTCAAAAAATTGTCTCAAAATTAGATTCTATGAAACTTTTTTTAAATATTTGTTTCGGTTAAAAAATTGTAGTATATTGTATACACAATTTTATACTAGTTTCGGTAAAAAAATCAAATTAAATCGAGGATTGTTCGAAATGCTAAGAAACTTTTTAGATCCTTTCTATATGTTACGAGGGAAGGTTATGATGGAAGCCCATGCAAAAAATTTTCTCAAAATTATATTCTATGAAACTTTTTGAATTACTAGTTTCGGTCAAAAAATCGTAGTATATTATAGACAATTTTATACTATTTTCGGTCAAAAAATCAAATTAAATCGAGGATTGTTCGAAATGCTACGAATCTTTTTAGATGCTTTCTATATGTTACGAGGGAAGGTTATGATGGAAGTCCATGAAAAAATTGTCTCAAAATTAGATTCTATGAAACCTTTTGAATTACTAGTTTCGGTCATAAAATCGTAGTATATTATCCACAATTTTATACTATTTTCGGTTAAAATATCAAATTAAATCGAGGATTGTTCGAAATGCTACGAAACAGTTCAGATCCTTTATATATGTTATGAAGAAGGTTATGATGGAAGTCCATTCAAAAAATTGTCTCAAAATTAGATTCTATCAAACTTTTTGAAATACTAGTTTTGATCAAAAAATTGTAGTATATTATACACAATTTTATACTAGTTTTGGTTAAAAAATAAAATTAAATCGAGGATTGTTCGAAATGCTACGAAACTTATTAGATCCTTTCTATATGTTACGAGGGAAGGTTATGATGGAAGTCCATGTAAAAAATAATCTCAAAATTAGATTCTATTAAACTTTTTGAATTACTAGTTTCGGTCAAAAAACCGTAGTATATTATACACAATTTTATACTAGTTTCGATCAAAAAATCAAATTAAATCGAGGATTGTTCGAAATGCTAAGAAACGTTTTAGATCCTTTCTATATGTTACGAGGGAAGGTTATGATTGAAGTCATTGCAAAAAATTGTTTCAAAATTAGAATCTATGAAACTTTTTGAAATACTTGTTTCGGTTAAAAAATCGTAGTATATTATACACAATTTTATACTATTTTCGGTCAAAAAATCAAATTCAATCGAGGATTGTTCGAAATGCTACAAAATATTTCAGATCCTTTCTATATGTTACGAGGGAAGGTTAAGATGATAGTCCATTTAAAAAAAATTGTCTCAAAATTAGATGCTATGAAAATTTTTGAAATTCTAGTTTTGGTCAAAAAATTGTAGTATATTATACACAATTTTATACTAGTTTTGGTTAAAAAATCAAAATAAATCGAGGATTGTTCGAAATTCTACGAAACTTTTTAGATTCCTTTCTATATGTTACGAGGGAAGGTTATGATGGAAGTCCATGCAAAAAATTATCTCAAAATTAGATTCTATGAAACTTTTTGAATTACTAGTTTCGGTCAAAAAATTGTAGTATATTATGCACAATTTTATACTATTTTCGGTCAAAAAATAAAATTAAATCGAGGATTGTTCGAAATGCTATGAAACTTTTCAGATCCTTTCTATATGTTACGAGGGAAGGTTATGATGGAAGTCCATGAAAACATTGTCTCAAAAATTAGATTCTATGAAACTTTTTGAATTACTAGTTTCGGTTAGCAAATCGTAGTATATTATCCACACTTTTATACTATTTTCGCTTAAAAAATCAATTAAATCGAGGATTGTTCGAAATGCTACGAAACTTTTCAGATCCTTTCTATATGTTACGAAGGTAGGTTTTGATGGAAGTTCATTCAAAAAATTGTCTCAAAATTAGATTCTATGAAACTTTTTTTAAATATTTGTTTCGGTTAAAAAATTGTAGTATATTGTATACACAATTTTATACTAGTTTCGGTAAAAAAATCAAATTAAATCGAGGATTGTTCGAAATGCTAAGAAACTTTTTAGATCCTTTCTATATGTTACGAGGGAAGGTTATGATGGAAGCCCATGCAAAAAATTTTCTCAAAATTATATTCTATGAAACTTTTTGAATTACTAGTTTCGGTCAAAAAATCGTAGTATATTATACACAATTTTATACTATTTTCGGTCAAAAAATCAAATTAAATCGAGGATTGTTCGAAATGCTACGAATCTTTTTAGATGCTTTCTATATGTTACGAGGGAAGGTTATGATGGAAGTCCATGAAAAAATTGTCTCAAAATTAGATTCTATGAAACCTTTTGAATTACTAGTTTCGGTCAGAAAATCGTAGTATATTATCCACAATTTTATACTATTTTCGGTTAAAATATCAAATTAAATCGAGGATTGTTCGAAATGCTACGAAACAGTTCAGATCCTTTATATATGTTATGAAGAAGGTTATGATGGAAGTCCATTCAAAAAATTGTCTCAAAATTAGATTCTATCAAACTTTTTGAAATACTAGTTTTGATCAAAAAATTGTAGTATATTATACACAATTTTATACTAGTTTTGGTTAAAAAATTAAATTAAATCGAGGATTGTTCGAAATGCTACGAAACTTATTAGATCCTTTCTATATGTTACGAGGGAAGGTTATGATGGAAGTCCATGTAAAAAATAATCTCAAAATTAGATTCTATTAAACTTTTTGAATTACTAGTTTCGGTCAAAAAACCGTAGTATATTATACACAATTTTTTACTAGTTTCGATCAAAAAATCAAATTAAATCGAGGATTGTTCGAAATGCTAAGAAACGTTTTAGATCCTTTCTATATGTTACGAGGGAAGGTTATGATTGAAGTCATTGCAAAAAATTGTTTCAAAATTAGAATCTATGAAACTTTTTGAAATACTTGTTTCGGTTAAAAAATCGTAGTATATTATACACAATTTTATACTATTTTCGGTCAAAAAATCAAATTCAATCGAGGATTGTTCGAAATGCTACAAAATATTTCAGATCCTTTCTATATGTTACGAGGGAAGGTTAAGATGATAGTCCATTTAAAAAAAATTGTCTCAAAATTAGATGCTATGAAAATTTTTGAAATTCTAGTTTTGGTCAAAAAATTGTAGTATATTATACACAATTTTATACTAGTTTTGGTTAAAAAATCAAAATAAATCGAGGATTGTTCGAAATTCTACGAAACTTTTTAGATTCCTTTCTATATGTTACGAGGGAAGGTTATGATGGAAGTCCATGCAAAAAATTATCTCAAAATTAGATTCTATGAAACTTTTTGAATTACTAGTTTCGGTCAAAAAATTGTAGTATATTATGCACAATTTTATACTATTTTCGGTCAAAAAATAAAATTAAATCGAGGATTGTTCGAAATGCTATGAAACTTTTCAGATCCTTTCTATATGTTACGAGGGAAGGTTATGATGGAAGTCCATGAAAACATTGTCTCAAAAATTAGATTCTATGAAACTTTTTGAATTACTAGTTTCGGTTAGCAAATTGTAGTATATTATCCACTTTTATACTATTTTCGCTTAAAAAATCAATTAAATCGAGGATTGTTCGAAATGCTACGAAACTTTTCAGATCCTTTCTATATGTTACGAAGGTAGGTTTTGATGGAAGTCCATTCAAAAAATTGTCTCAAAATTAGATTCTATGAAACTTTTTTTAAATATTTGTTTCGGTTAAAAAATTGTAGTATATTGTATACACAATTTTATACTAGTTTCGGTAAAAAAATCAAATTAAATCGAGGATTGTTCGAAATGCTAAGAAACTTTTTAGATCCTTTCTATATGTTACGAGGGAAGGTTATGATGGAAGCCCATGCAAAAAATTTTCTCAAAATTATATTCTATGAAACTTTTTGAATTACTAGTTTCGGTCAAAAAATCGTAGTATATTATAGACAATTTTATACTATTTTCGGTCAAAAAATCAAATTAAATCGAGGATTGTTCGAAATGCTACGAATCTTTTTAGATGCTTTCTATATGTTACGAGGGAAGGTTATGATGGAAGTCCATGAAAAAATTGTCTCAAAATTAGATTCTATGAAACCTTTTGAATTACTAGTTTCGGTCATAAAATCGTAGTATATTATCCACAATTTTATACTATTTTCGGTTAAAATATCAAATTAAATCGAGGATTGTTCGAAATGCTACGAAACAGTTCAGATCCTTTATATATGTTATGAAGAAGGTTATGATGGAAGTCCATTCAAAAAATTGTCTCAAAATTAGATTCTATCAAACTTTTTGAAATACTAGTTTTGATCAAAAAATTGTAGTATATTATACACAATTTTATACTAGTTTTGGTTAAAAAATAAAATTAAATCGAGGATTGTTCGAAATGCTACGAAACTTATTAGATCCTTTCTATATGTTACGAGGGAAGGTTATGATGGAAGTCCATGTAAAAAATAATCTCAAAATTAGATTCTATTAAACTTTTTGAATTACTAGTTTCGGTCAAAAAACCGTAGTATATTATACACAATTTTATACTAGTTTCGATCAAAAAATCAAATTAAATCGAGGATTGTTCGAAATGCTAAGAAACGTTTTAGATCCTTTCTATATGTTACGAGGGAAGGTTATGATTGAAGTCATTGCAAAAAATTGTTTCAAAATTAGAATCTATGAAACTTTTTGAAATACTTGTTTCGGTTAAAAAATCGTAGTATATTATACACAATTTTATACTATTTTCGGTCAAAAAATCAAATTCAATCGAGGATTGTTCGAAATGCTACAAAATATTTCAGATCCTTTCTATATGTTACGAGGGAAGGTTAAGATGATAGTCCATTTAAAAAAAATTGTCTCAAAATTAGATGCTATGAAAATTTTTGAAATTCTAGTTTTGGTCAAAAAATTGTAGTATATTATACACAATTTTATACTAGTTTTGGTTAAAAAATCAAAATAAATCGAGGATTGTTCGAAATTCTACGAAACTTTTTAGATTCCTTTCTATATGTTACGAGGGAAGGTTATGATGGAAGTCCATGCAAAAAATTATCTCAAAATTAGATTCTATGAAACTTTTTGAATTACTAGTTTCGGTCAAAAAATTGTAGTATATTATGCACAATTTTATACTATTTTCGGTCAAAAAATAAAATTAAATCGAGGATTGTTCGAAATGCTATGAAACTTTTCAGATCCTTTCTATATGTTACGAGGGAAGGTTATGATGGAAGTCCATGAAAACATTGTCTCAAAAATTAGATTCTATGAAACTTTTTGAATTACTAGTTTCGGTTAGCAAATCGTAGTATATTATCCACACTTTTATACTATTTTCGCTTAAAAAATCAATTAAATCGAGGATTGTTCGAAATGCTACGAAACTTTTCAGATCCTTTCTATATGTTACGAAGGTAGGTTTTGATGGAAGTTCATTCAAAAAATTGTCTCAAAATTAGATTCTATGAAACTTTTTTTAAATATTTGTTTCGGTTAAAAAATTGTAGTATATTGTATACACAATTTTATACTAGTTTCGGTAAAAAAATCAAATTAAATCGAGGATTGTTCGAAATGCTAAGAAACTTTTTAGATCCTTTCTATATGTTACGAGGGAAGGTTATGATGGAAGCCCATGCAAAAAATTTTCTCAAAATTATATTCTATGAAACTTTTTGAATTACTAGTTTCGGTCAAAAAATCGTAGTATATTATACACAATTTTATACTATTTTCGGTCAAAAAATCAAATTAAATCGAGGATTGTTCGAAATGCTACGAATCTTTTTAGATGCTTTCTATATGTTACGAGGGAAGGTTATGATGGAAGTCCATGAAAAAATTGTCTCAAAATTAGATTCTATGAAACCTTTTGAATTACTAGTTTCGGTCAGAAAATCGTAGTATATTATCCACAATTTTATACTATTTTCGGTTAAAATATCAAATTAAATCGAGGATTGTTCGAAATGCTACGAAACAGTTCAGATCCTTTATATATGTTATGAAGAAGGTTATGATGGAAGTCCATTCAAAAAATTGTCTCAAAATTAGATTCTATCAAACTTTTTGAAATACTAGTTTTGATCAAAAAATTGTAGTATATTATACACAATTTTATACTAGTTTTGGTTAAAAAATTAAATTAAATCGAGGATTGTTCGAAATGCTACGAAACTTATTAGATCCTTTCTATATGTTACGAGGGAAGGTTATGATGGAAGTCCATGTAAAAAATAATCTCAAAATTAGATTCTATTAAACTTTTTGAATTACTAGTTTCGGTCAAAAAACCGTAGTATATTATACACAATTTTTTACTAGTTTCGATCAAAAAATCAAATTAAATCGAGGATTGTTCGAAATGCTAAGAAACGTTTTAGATCCTTTCTATATGTTACGAGGGAAGGTTATGATTGAAGTCATTGCAAAAAATTGTTTCAAAATTAGAATCTATGAAACTTTTTGAAATACTTGTTTCGGTTAAAAAATCGTAGTATATTATACACAATTTTATACTATTTTCGGTCAAAAAATCAAATTCAATCGAGGATTGTTCGAAATGCTACAAAATATTTCAGATCCTTTCTATATGTTACGAGGGAAGGTTAAGATGATAGTCCATTTAAAAAAAATTGTCTCAAAATTAGATGCTATGAAAATTTTTGAAATTCTAGTTTTGGTCAAAAAATTGTAGTATATTATACACAATTTTATACTAGTTTTGGTTAAAAAATCAAAATAAATCGAGGATTGTTCGAAATTCTACGAAACTTTTTAGATTCCTTTCTATATGTTACGAGGGAAGGTTATGATGGAAGTCCATGCAAAAAATTATCTCAAAATTAGATTCTATGAAACTTTTTGAATTACTAGTTTCGGTCAAAAAATTGTAGTATATTATGCACAATTTTATACTATTTCCGGTCAAAAAATAAAATTAAATCGAGGATTGTTCGAAATGCTATGAAACTTTTCAGATCCTTTCTATATGTTACGAGGGAAGGTTATGATGGAAGTCCATGAAAACATTGTCTCATAAATTAGATTCTATGAAACTTTTTGAATTACTAGTTTCGGTTAGCAAATTGTAGTATATTATCCACTTTTATACTATTTTCGCTTAAAAAATCAATTAAATCGAGGATTGTTCGAAATGCTACGAAACTTTTCAGATCCTTTCTATATGTTACGAAGGTAGGTTTTGATGGAAGTCCATTCAAAAAATTGTCTCAAAATTAGATTCTATGAAACTTTTTTTAAATATTTGTTTCGGTTAAAAAATTGTAGTATATTGTATACACAATTTTATACTAGTTTCGGTAAAAAAATCAAATTAAATCGAGGATTGTTCGAAATGCTAAGAAACTTTTTAGATCCTTTCTATATGTTACGAGGGAAGGTTATGATGGAAGCCCATGCAAAAAATTTTCTCAAAATTATATTCTATGAAACTTTTTGAATTACTAGTTTCGGTCAAAAAATCGTAGTATATTATACACAATTTTATACTATTTTCGGTCAAAAAATCAAATTAAATCGAGGATTGTTCGAAATGCTACGAATCTTTTTAGATGCTTTCTATATGTTACGAGGGAAGGTTATGATGGAAGTCCATGAAAAAATTGTCTCAAAATTAGATTCTATGAAACCTTTTGAATTACTAGTTTCGGTCAGAAAATCGTAGTATATTATACACAATTTTATACTAGTTTCGATCAAAAAATCAAATTAAATCGAGGATTGTTCGAAATGCTAAAAAACGTTTTAGATCCTTTCTATATGTTACGAGGGAAGGTTATGATTGAAGTCATTGCAAAAAATTGTTTCAAAATTAGAATCTATGAAACTTTTTGAAATACTTGTTTCGGTTAAAAAATCGTAGTATATTATACACAATTTTATACTATTTTCGGTCAAAAAATCAAATTCAATCGAGGATTGTTCGAAATGCTACAAAATATTTCAGATCCTTTCTATATGTTACGAGGGAAGGTTAAGATGATAGTCCATTTAAAAAAAATTGTCTCAAAATTAGATGCTATGAAAATTTTTGAAATTCTAGTTTTGGTCAAAAAATTGTAGTATATTATACACAATTTTATACTAGTTTTGGTTAAAAAATCAAAATAAATCGAGGATTGTTCGAAATTCTACGAAACTTTTTAGATTCCTTTCTATATGTTACGAGGGAAGGTTATGATGGAAGTCCATGCAAAAAATTATCTCAAAATTAGATTCTATGAAACTTTTTGAATTACTAGTTTCGGTCAAAAAATTGTAGTATATTATGCACAATTTTATACTATTTCCGGTCAAAAAATAAAATTAAATCGAGGATTGTTCGAAATGCTATGAAACTTTTCAGATCCTTTCGATATGTTACGAGGGAAGGTTATGATGGAAGTCCATGAAAACATTGTCTCATAAATTAGATTCTATGAAACTTTTTGAATTACTAGTTTCGGTTAGCAAATTGTAGTATATTATCCACTTTTATACTATTTTCGCTTAAAAAATCAATTAAATCGAGGATTGTTCGAAATGCTACTAAACTTTTCAGATCCTTTCTATATGTTACGAAGGTAGGTTTTGATGGAAGTCCATTCAAAAAATTGTCTCAAAATTAGATTCTATGAAACTTTTTTTAAATATTTGTTTCGGTTAAAAAATTGTAGTATATTGTATACACAATTTTATACTAGTTTCGGTAAAAAAATCAAATTAAATCGAGGATTGTTCGAAATGCTAAGAAACTTTTTAGATCCTTTCTATATGTTACGAGGGAAGGTTATGATGGAAGCCCATGCAAAAAATTTTCTCAAAATTATATTCTATGAAACTTTTTGAATTACTAGTTTCGGTCAAAAAATCGTAGTATATTATACACAATTTTATACTATTTTCGGTCAAAAAATCAAATTAAATCGAGGATTGTTCGAAATGCTACGAATCTTTTTAGATGCTTTCTATATGTTACGAGGGAAGGTTATGATGGAAGTCCATGAAAAAATTGTCTCAAAATTAGATTCTATGAAACCTTTTGAATTACTAGTTTCGGTCAGAAAATCGTAGTATATTATCCACAATTTTATACTATTTTCGGTTAAAATATCAAATTAAATCGAGGATTGTTCGAAATGCTACGAAACAGTTCATATCCTTTATATATGTTATGAAGAAGGTTATGATGGAAGTCCATTCAAAAAATTGTCTCAAAATTAGATTCTATCAAACTTTTTGAAATACTAGTTTTGATCAAAAAATTGTAGTATATTATACACAATTTTATACTAGTTTTGGTTAAAAAATAAAATTAAATCGAGGATTGTTCGAAATGCTACGAAACTTATTAGATCCTTTCTATATGTTACGAGGGAAGGTTATGATGGAAGTCCATGAAAACATTGTCTCAAAAATTAGATTCTATTAAACTTTTTGAATTACTAGTTTCGGTTAGCAAATTGTAGTATATTATCCACTTTTATACTATTTTCGCTTAAAAAATCAATTAAATCGAGGATTGTTCGAAATGCTACGAAACTTTTCAGATCCTTTCTATATGTTACGAAGGTAGGTTTTGATGGAAGTCCATTCAAAAAATTGTCTCAAAATTAGATTCTATGAAACTTTTTTTAAATATTTGTTTCGGTTAAAAAATTGTAGTATATTGTATACACAATTTTATACTAGTTTCGGTCAAAAAATCAAATTAAATCGAGGATTGGTCGAAATGCTAAGAAACTTTTTAGATCCTTTCTATATGTTACGAGGGAAGGTTATGATGGAAGCCCATGCAAAAAATTTTCTCGAAATTATATTCTATGAAACTTTTTGAATTACTAGTTTCGGTCAAAAAATCGTAGTATATTATACACAATTTTATACTATTTTCGGTCAAAAAATCAAATTAAATCGAGGATTGTTCGAAATGCTACGAATCTTTTTAGATGCTTTCTATAAGTTACGAGGGAAGGTTATGATGGAAGTCCATGAAAAAATTGTCTCAAAATTAGATTCTATGAAACCTTTTGAATTACTAGTTTCGGTCAGAAAATCGTAGTATATTATCCACAATTTTATACTATTTTCGGTTAAAATATCAAATTAAATCGAGGATTGTTCGAAATGCTACGAAACAGTTCATATCCTTTATATATGTTATGAAGAAGGTTATGATGGAAGTCCATTCAAAAAATTGTCTCAAAATTAGATTCTATCAAACTTTTTGAAATACTAGTTTTGATCAAAAAATTGTAGTATATTTTACACAGAATTTTATACTAGTTTTGGTTAAAAAATAAAATTAAATCGAGGATTGTTCGAAATGCTACGAAACTTATTAGATCCTTTCTATATGTTACGAGGGAAGGTTATGATGGAAGTCCATGTAAAAAATTATCTCAAAATTAGATTCTATTAAACTTTTTGAATTACTAGTTTCGGTCAAAAAACCGTAGTATATTATACACAATTTTATACTAGTTTCGATCAAAAAATCAAATTAAATCGAGGATTGTTCGAAATGCTAAGAAACGTTTTAGATCCTTTCTATATGTTACGAGGGAAGGTTATGATTGAAGTCATTGCAAAAAATTGTTTCAAAATTAGAATCTATGAAACTTTTTGAAATACTTGTTTCGGTTAAAAAATCGTAGTATATTATACACAATTTTATACTATTTTCGGTCAAAAAATCAAATTCAATCGAGGATTGTTCGAAATGCTACAAAATATTTCAGATCCTTTCTATATGTTACGAGGGAAGGTTAAGATGATAGTCCATTTAAAAAAAATTGTCTCAAAATTAGATGCTATGAAAATTTTTGAAATTCTAGTTTTGGTCAAAAAATTGTAGTATATTATACACAATTTTATACTAGTTTTGGTTAAAAAATCAAAATAAATCGAGGATTGTTCGAAATTCTACGAAACTTTTTAGATTCCTTTCTAAATGTTACGAGGGAAGGTTATGATGGAAGTCCATGCAAAAAATTATCTCAAAATTAGATTCTATGAAACTTTTTGAATTACTAGTTTCGGTCAAAAAATTGTAGTATATTATGCACAATTTTATACTATTTTCGGTCAAAAAATAAAATTAAATCGAGGATTGTTCGAAATGCTATGAAACTTTTCAGATCCTTTCTATATGTTACGAGGGAAGGTTATGATGGAAGTCCATGAAAACATTGTCTCAAAAATTAGATTCTATGAAACTTTTTGAATTACTAGTTTCGGTTAGAAAATCGTAGTATATTATCCACACTTTTATACTATTTTCGCTTAAAAAATCAATTAAATCGAGGATTGTTCGAAATGCTACGAAACTTTTCAGATCCTTTCTATATGTTACGAAGGTAGGTTTTGATGGAAGTCCATTCAAAAAATTGTCTCAAAATTAGATTCTATGAAACTTTTTTTAAATATTTGTTTCGGTTAAAAAATTGTAGTATATTGTATACACAATTTTATACTAGTTTCGGTAAAAAAATCAAATTAAATCGAGGATTGGTCGAAATGCTAAGAAACTTTTTAGATCCTTTCTATATGTTACGAGGGAAGGTTATGATGGAAGCCCATGCAAAAAATTTTCTCGAAATTATATTCTATGAAACTTTTTGAATTACTAGTTTCGGTCAAAAAATCGTAGTATATTATACACAATTTTATACTATTTTCGGTCAAAAAATCAAATTAAATCGAGGATTGTTCGAAATGCTACGAATCTTTTTAGATGCTTTCTATAAGTTACGAGGGAAGGTTATGATGGAAGTCCATGAAAAAATTGTCTCAAAATTAGATTCTATGAAACCTTTTGAATTACTAGTTTCGGTCAGAAAATCGTAGTATATTATCCACAATTTTATACTATTTTCGGTTAAAATATCAAATTAAATCGAGGATTGTTCGAAATGCTACGAAACAGTTCAGATCCTTTATATATGTTATGAAGAAGGTTATGATGGAAGTCCATTCAAAAAATTGTCTCAAAATTAGATTCTATCAAACTTTTTGAAATACTAGTTTTGATCAAAAAATTGTAGTATATTATACACAATTTTATACTAGTTTTGGTTAAAAAATAAAATTAAATCGAGGATTGTTCGAAATGCTACGAAACTTATTAGATCCTTTCTATATGTTACGAGGGAAGGTTATGATGGAAGTCCATGTAAAAAATAATCTCAAAATTAGATTCTATTAAACTTTTTGAATTACTAGTTTCGGTCAAAAAACCGTAGTATATTATACACAATTTTATACTAGTTTCGATCAAAAAATCAAATTAAATCGAGGATTGTTCGAAATGCTAAGAAACGTTTTAGATCCTTTCTATATGTTACGAGGGAAGGTTATGATTGAAGTCATTGCAAAAAATTGTTTCAAAATTAGAATCTATGAAACTTTTTGAAATACTTGTTTCGGTTAAAAAATCGTAGTATATTATACACAATTTTATACTATTTTCGGTCAAAAAATCAAATTCAATCGAGGATTGTTCGAAATGCTACAAAATATTTCAGATCCTTTCTATATGTTACGAGGGAAGGTTAAGATGATAGTCCATTTAAAAAAAATTGTCTCAAAATTAGATGCTATGAAAATTTTTGAAATTCTAGTTTTGGTCAAAAAATTGTAGTATATTATACACAATTTTATACTAGTTTTGGTTAAAAAATCAAAATAAATCGAGGATTGTTCGAAATTCTACGAAACTTTTTAGATTCCTTTCTATATGTTACGAGGGAAGGTTATGATGGAAGTCCATGCAAAAAATTATCTCAAAATTAGATTCTATGAAACTTTTTGAATTACTAGTTTCGGTCAAAAAATTGTAGTATATTATGCACAATTTTATACTATTTTCGGTCAAAAAATAAAATTAAATCGAGGATTGTTCGAAATGCTATGAAACTTTTCAGATCCTTTCTATATGTTACGAGGGAAGGTTATGATGGAAGTCCATGAAAACATTGTCTCAAAAATTAGATTCTATGAAACTTTTTGAATTACTAGTTTCGGTTAGAAAATCGTAGTATATTATCCACACTTTTATACTATTTTCGCTTAAAAAATCAATTAAATCGAGGATTGTTCGAAATGCTACGAAACTTTTCAGATCCTTTCTATATGTTACGAAGGTAGGTTTTGATGGAAGTCCATTCAAAAAATTTTCTCAAAATTAGATTCTATGAAACTTTTTTTAAATATTTGTTTCGGTTAAAAAATTGTAGTATATTGTATACACAATTTTATACTAGTTTCGGTCAAAAAATCAAATTAAATCGAGGATTGTTCGAAATGCTAAGAAACTTCTTAGATCCTTTCTATATGTTACGAGGGAAGGTTATGATGGAAGCCCATGCAAAAAATTTTCTCAAAATTATATTCTATGAAACTTTTTGAATTACTAGTTTCGGTCAAAAAATCGTAGTATATTATACACAATTTTATACTATTTTCGGTCAAAAAATCAAATTAAATCGAGGATTGTTCGAAATGCTACGAATCTTTTTAGATGCTTTCTATATGTTACGAGGGAAGGTTATGATGGAAGTCCATGAAAAAATTGTCTCAAAATTAGATTCTATGAAACCTTTTGAATTACTAGTTTCGGTCAGAAAATCGTAGTATATTATCAACAATTTTATACTATTTTCGGTTAAAATATCAAATTAAATCGAGGATTGTTCGAAATGCTACGAAACAGTTCAGATCCTTTATATATGTTATGAAGAAGGTTATGATGGAAGTCCATTCAAAAAATTGTCTCAAAATTAGATTCTATCAAACTTTTTGAAATACTAGTTTTGATCAAAAAATTGTAGTATATTATACACAATTTTATACTAGTTTTGGTTAAAAAATAAAATTAAATCGAGGATTGTTCGAAATGCTACGAAACTTATTAGATCCTTTCTATATGTTACGAGGGAAGGTTATGATGGAAGTACATGTAAAAAATAATCTCAAAATTAGATTCTATTAAACTTTTTGAATTACTAGTTTCGGTCAAAAAACCGTAGTATATTATACACAATTTTATACTAGTTTCGATCAAAAAATCAAATTAAATCGAGGATTGTTCGAAATGCTAAGAAACGTTTTAGATCCTTTCTATATGTTACGAGGGAAGGTTATGATTGAAGTCATTGCAAAAAATTGTTTCAAAATTAGAATCTATGAAACTTTTTGAAATACTTGTTTCGGTTAAAAAATCGTAGTATATTATACACAATTTTATACTATTTTCGGTCAAAAAATCAAATTCAATCGAGGATTGTTCGAAATGCTACAAAATATTTCAGATCCTTTCTATATGTTACGAGGGAAGGTTAAGATGATAGTCCATTTAAAAAAAATTGTCTCAAAATTAGATGCTATGAAAATTTTGGAAATTCTAGTTTTGGTCAAAAAATTGTAGTATATTATACACAATTTTATACTAGTTTTGGTTAAAAAATCAAAATAAATCGAGGATTGTTCGAAATTCTACGAAACTTTTTAGATTCCTTTCTATATGTTACGAGGGAAGGTTATGATGGAAGTCCATGCAAAAAATTATCTCAAAATTAGATTCTATGAAACTTTTTGAATTACTAGTTTCGGTCAAAAAATTGTAGTATATTATGCACAATTTTATACTATTTTCGGTCAAAAAATAAAATTAAATCGAGGATTGTTCGAAATGCTAAGAAACTTTTCAGATCCTTTCTATATGTTACGAGGGAAGGTTATGATGGAAGTCCATGAAAACATTGTCTCAAAAATTAGATTCTATGAAACTTTTTGAATTACTAGTTTCGGTTAGAAAATCGTAGTATATTATCCACACTTTTATACTATTTTCGCTTAAAAAATCAATTAAATCGAGGATTGTTCGAAATGCTACGAAACTTTTCAGATCCTTTCTATATGTTACGAAGGTAGGTTTTGATGGAAGTCCATTCAAAAAATTGTCTCAAAATTAGATTCTATGAAACTTTTTTTAAATATTTGTTTCGGTTAAAAAATTGTAGTATATTGTATACACAATTTTATACTAGTTTCGGTCAAAAAATCAAATTAAATCGAGGATTGTTCGAAATGCTAAGAAACTTTTTAGATCCTTTCTATATGTTACGAGGGAAGGTTATGATGGAAGCCCATGCAAAAAATTTTCTCAAAATTATATTCTATGAAACTTTTTGAATTACTAGTTTCGGTCAAAAAATCGTAGTATATTATACACAATTTTATACTATTTTCGGTCAAAAAATCAAATTAAATCGAGGATTGTTCGAAATGCTACGAATCTTTTTAGATGCTTTCTATATGTTACGAGGGAAGGTTATGATGGAAGTCCATGAAAAAATTGTCTCAAAATTAGATTCTATGAAACCTTTTGAATTACTAGTTTCGGTCAGAAAATCGTAGTATATTATCCACAATTTTATACTATTTTCGGTTAAAATATCAAATTAAATCGAGGATTGTTCGAAATGCTACGAAACAGTTCAGATCCTTTATATATGTTATGAAGAAGGTTATGATGGAAGTCCATTCAAAAAATTGTCTCAAAATTAGATTCTATCAAACTTTTTGAAATACTAGTTTTGATCAAAAAATTGTAGTATATTATACACAATTTTATACTAGTTTTGGTTAAAAAATAAAATTAAATCGAGGATTGTTCGAAATGCTACGAAACTTATTAGATCCTTTCTATATGTTACGAGGGAAGGTTATGATGGAAGTCCATGTAAAAAATAATCTCAAAATTAGATTCTATTAAACTTTTTGAATTACTAGTTTCGGTCAAAAAACCGTAGTATATTATACACAATTTTATACTAGTTTCGATCAAAAAATCAAATTAAATCGAGGATTGTTCGAAATGCTAAGAAACGTTTTAGATCCTTTCTATATGTTACGAGGGAAGGTTATGATTGAAGTCATTGCAAAAAATTGTTTCAAAATTAGAATCTATGAAACTTTTTGAAATACTTGTTTCGGTTAAAAAATCGTAGTATATTATACACAATTTTATACTATTTTCGGTCAAAAAATCAAATTCAATCGAGGATTGTTCGAAATGCTACAAAATATTTCAGATCCTTTCTATATGTTACGAGGGAAGGTTAAGATGATAGTCCATTTAAAAAAAATTGTCTCAAAATTAGATGCTATGAAAATTTTTGAAATTCTAGTTTTGGTCAAAAAATTGTAGTATATTATACACAATTTTATACTAGTTTTGGTTAAAAAATCAAAATAAATCGAGGATTGTTCGAAATTCTACGAAACTTTTTAGATTCCTTTCTATATGTTACGAGGGAAGGTTATGATGGAAGTCCATGCAAAAAATTATCTCAAAATTAGATTCTATGAAACTTTTTGAATTACTAGTTTCGGTCAAAAAATTGTAGTATATTATGCACAATTTTATACTATTTTCGGTCAAAAAATAAAATTAAATCGAGGATTGTTCGAAATGCTATGAAACTTTTCAGATCCTTTCTATATGTTACGAGGGAAGGTTATGATGGAAGTCCATGAAAACATTGTCTCAAAAATTAGATTCTATGAAACTTTTTGAATTACTAGTTTCGGTTAGAAAATCGTAGTATATTATCCACACTTTTATACTATTTTCGCTTAAAAAATCAATTAAATCGAGGATTGTTCGAAATGCTACGAAACTTTTCAGATCCTTTCTATATGTTACGAAGGTAGGTTTTGATGGAAGTCCATTCAAAAAATTTTCTCAAAATTAGATTCTATGAAACTTTTTTTAAATATTTGTTTCGGTTAAAAAATTGTAGTATATTGTATACACAATTTTATACTAGTTTCGGTCAAAAAATCAAATTAAATCGAGGATTGTTCGAAATGCTAAGAAACTTCTTAGATCCTTTCTATATGTTACGAGGGAAGGTTATGATGGAAGCCCATGCAAAAAATTTTCTCAAAATTATATTCTATGAAACTTTTTGAATTACTAGTTTCGGTCAAAAAATCGTAGTATATTATACACAATTTTATACTATTTTCGGTCAAAAAATCAAATTAAATCGAGGATTGTTCGAAATGCTACGAATCTTTTTAGATGCTTTCTATATGTTACGAGGGAAGGTTATGATGGAAGTCCATGAAAAAATTGTCTCAAAATTAGATTCTATGAAACCTTTTGAATTACTAGTTTCGGTCAGAAAATCGTAGTATATTATCCACAATTTTATACTATTTTCGGTTAAAATATCAAATTAAATCGAGGATTGTTCGAAATGCTACGAAACAGTTCAGATCCTTTATATATGTTATGAAGAAGGTTATGATGGAAGTCCATTCAAAAAATTGTCTCAAAATTAGATTCTATCAAACTTTTTGAAATACTAGTTTTGATCAAAAAATTGTAGTATATTATACACAATTTTATACTAGTTTTGGTTAAAAAATAAAATTAAATCGAGGATTGTTCGAAATGCTACGAAACTTATTAGATCCTTTCTATATGTTACGAGGGAAGGTTATGATGGAAGTCCATGTAAAAAATAATCTCAAAATTAGATTCTATTAAACTTTTTGAATTACTAGTTTCGGTCAAAAAACCGTAGTATATTATACACAATTTTATACTAGTTTCGATCAAAAAATCAAATTAAATCGAGGATTGTTCGAAATGCTAAGAAACGTTTTAGATCCTTTCTATATGTTACGAGGGAAGGTTATGATTGAAGTCATTGCAAAAAATTGTTTCAAAATTAGAATCTATGAAACTTTTTGAAATACTTGTTTCGGTTAAAAAATCGTAGTATATTATACACAATTTTATACTATTTTCGGTCAAAAAATCAAATTCAATCGAGGATTGTTCGAAATGCTACAAAATATTTCAGATCCTTTCTATATGTTACGAGGGAAGGTTAAGATGATAGTCCATTTAAAAAAAATTGTCTCAAAATTAGATGCTATGAAAATTTTTGAAATTCTAGTTTTGGTCAAAAAATTGTAGTATATTATACACAATTTTATACTAGTTTTGGTTAAAAAATCAAAATAAATCAAGGATTGTTCGAAATTCTACGAAACTTTTTAGATTCCTTTCTATATGTTACGAGGGAAGGTTATGATGGAAGTCCATGCAAAAAATTATCTCAAAATTAGATTCTATGAAACTTTTTGAATTACTAGTTTCGGTCAAAAAATTGTAGTATATTATGCACAATTTTATACTATTTCCGGTCAAAAAATAAAATTAAATCGAGGATTGTTCGAAATGCTATGAAACTTTTCAGATCCTTTCTATATGTTACGAGGGAAGGTTATGATGGAAGTCCATGAAAACATTGTCTCATAAATTAGATTCTATGAAACTTTTTGAATTACTAGTTTCGGTTAGCAAATTGTAGTATATTATCCACACTTTTATACTATTTTCGCTTAAAAAATCAATTAAATCGAGGATTGTTCGAAATGCTACGAAACTTTTCAGATCCTTTCTATATGTTACGAAGGTAGGTTTTGATGGAAGTCCATTCAAAAAATTGTCTCAAAATTAGATTCTATGAAACTTTTTTTAAATATTTGTTTCGGTTAAAAAATTGTAGTATATTGTATACACAATTTTATACTAGTTTCGGTAAAAAAATCAAATTAAATCGAGGATTGTTCGAAATGCTAAGAAACTTTTTAGATCCTTTCTATATGTTACGAGGGAAGGTTATGATGGAAGCCCATGCAAAAAATTTTCTCAAAATTATATTCTATGAAACTTTTTGAATTACTAGTTTCGGTCAAAAAATCGTAGTATATTATACACAATTTTATACTATTTTCGGTCAAAAAATCAAATTAAATCGAGGATTGTTCGAAATGCTACGAATCTTTTTAGATGCTTTCTATATGTTACGAGGGAAGGTTATGATGGAAGTCCATGAAAAAATTGTCTCAAAATTAGATTCTATGAAACCTTTTGAATTACTAGTTTCGGTCAGAAAATCGTAGTATATTATCCACAATTTTATACTATTTTCGGTTAAAATATCAAATTAAATCGAGGATTGTTCGAAATGCTACGAAACAGTTCATATCCTTTATATATGTTATGAAGAAGGTTATGATGGAAGTCCATTCAAAAAATTGTCTCAAAATTAGATTCTATCAAACTTTTTGAAATACTAGTTTTGATCAAAAAATTGTAGTATATTATACACAATTTTATACTAGTTTTGGTTAAAAAATAAAATTAAATCGAGGATTGTTCGAAATGCTACGAAACTTATTAGATCCTTTCTATATGTTACGAGGGAAGGTTATGATGGAAGTCCATGTAAAAAATTATCTCAAAATTAGATTCTATTAAACTTTTTGAATTACTAGTTTCGGTCAAAAAACCGTAGTATATTATACACAATTTTATACTAGTTTCGATCAAAAAATCAAATTAAATCGAGGATTGTTCGAAATGCTAAGAAACGTTTTAGATCCTTTCTATATGTTACGAGGGAAGGTTATGATTGAAGTCATTGCAAAAAATTGTTTCAAAATTAGAATCTATGAAACTTTTTGAAATACTTGTTTCGGTTAAAAAATCGTAGTATATTATACACAATTTTATACTATTTTCGGTCAAAAAATCAAATTCAATCGAGGATTGTTCGAAATGCTACAAAATATTTCAGATCCTTTCTATATGTTACGAGGGAAGGTTAAGATTATAGTCCATTTAAAAAAATTGTCTCAAAATTAGATGCTATGAAAATTTTGGAAATTCTAGTTTTGGTCAAAAAATTGTAGTATATTATACACAATTTTATACTAGTTTTGGTTAAAAAATCAAAATAAATCGAGGATTGTTCGAAATTCTACGAAACTTTTTAGATTCCTTTCTATATGTTACGAGGGAAGGTTATGATGGAAGTCCATGCAAAAAATTATCTCAAAATTAGATTCTATGAAACTTTTTGAATTACTAGTTTCGGTCAAAAAATTGTAGTATATTATGCACAATTTTATACTATTTCCGGTCAAAAAATAAAATTAAATCGAGGATTGTTCGAAATGCTAAGAAACTTTTCAGATCCTTTCTATATGTTACGAGGGAAGGTTATGATGGAAGTCCATGAAAACATTGTCTCATAAATTAGATTCTATGAAACTTTTTGAATTACTAGTTTCGGTTAGCAAATTGTAGTATATTATCCACACTTTTATACTATTTTCGCTTAAAAAATCAATTAAATCGAGGATTGTTCGAAATGCTACGAAACTTTTCAGATCCTTTCTATATGTTACGAAGGTAGGTTATGATGGAAGTCCTTTCAAAAAATTGTCTCAAAATTAGATTCTATGAAACTTTTTTTAAATATTTGTTTCGGTTAAAAAATTGTAGTATATTGTATACACAATTTTATACTAGTTTCGGTCAAAAAATCAAATTAAATCGAGGATTGTTCGAAATGCTAAGAAACTTTTTAGATCCTTTCTATATGTTACGAGGGAAGGTTATGATGGAAGCCCATGCAAAAAATTTTCTCAAAATTATATTCTATGAAACTTTTTGAATTACTAGTTTCGGTCAAAAAATCGTAGTATATTATACACAATTTTATACTATTTTCGGTCAAAAAATCAAATTAAATCGAGGATTTTTCGAAATGCTACGAATCTTTTTAGATGCTTTCTATATGTTACGAGGGAAGGTTATGATGGAAGTCCATGAAAAAATTGTCTCAAAATTAGATTCTATGAAACCTTTTGAATTACTAGTTTCGGTCAGAAAATCGTAGTATATTATCCACAATTTTATACTATTTTCGGTTAAAATATCAAATTAAATTGAGGATTGTTCGAAATGCTACGAAACAGTTCAGATCCTTTATATATGTTTTGAAGAAGGTTATGATGGAAGTCCATTCAAAAAATTGTCTCAAAATTAGATTCTATCAAACTTTTTGAAATACTAGTTTTGATCAAAAAATTGTAGTATATTATACACAATTTTATACTAGTTTTGGTTAAAAAATAAAATTAAATCGAGGATTGTTCGAAATGCTACGAAACTTATTAGATCCTTTCTATGTGTTACGAGGGAAGGTTATGATGGAATTCCATGTAAAAAATTATCTCAATATTAGATTCTATTAAACTTTTTGAATTACTAGTTTCGGTCAAAAAACCGTAGTATATTATACACAATTTTATACTAGTTTCGATCAAAAAATCAAATTAAATCGAGGATTGTTCGAAATGCTAAGAAACATTTTAGATCCTTTCTATATGTTACGAGGGAAGGTTATGATGGAAGTCATTGCAAAAAATTGTTTCAAAATTAGAATCTATGAAACTTTTTGAAATACTTGTTTTGGTTAAAAAATTGTAGTATATTATCCACAATTTTATACTATTTTCGGTCAAAAAATCAAATTCAATCGAGGATTGTTCGAAATGCTACAAAATATTTCAGATCCTTTCTATATGTTACGAGGGAAGGTTAAGATGATAGTCCATTTAAAAAAAATTGTCTCAAAATTAGATGCTATGAAAATTTTTGAAATTCTAGTTTTGGTCAAAAAATTGTAGTATATTATACACAATTTTATACTAGTTTTGGTTAAAAAATCAAAATAAATCGAGGATTGTTCGAAATTCTACGAAATTTTTAGATCCTTTCTATATGTTACGAGGGAAGGTTATGATGGAAGTCCATGCAAAAAATTATCTCAAAATTAGATTCTATGAAACTTTTTGAATTACTAGTTTCGGTCAAAAAATTGTAGTATATTATGCACAATTTTATACTATTTCCGGTCAAAAAATAAAATTAAATCGAGGATTGTTCGAAATGCTATGAAACTTTTCAGATCCTTTCTATATGTTACGAGGGAAGGTTATGATGGAAGTCCATGAAAACATTGTCTCATAAATTAGATTCTATGAAACTTTTTGAATTACTAGTTTCGGTTAGCAAATTGTAGTATATTATCCACACTTTTATACTATTTTCGCTTAAAAAATCAATTAAATCGAGGATTGTTCGAAATGCTACGAAACTTTTCAGATCCTTTCTATATGTTACGAAGGTAGGTTATGATGGAAGTCCATTCAAAAAATTGTCTCAAAATTAGATTCTATGAAACTTTTTTTAAATATTTGTTTCGGTTAAAAAATTGTAGTATATTGTATACACAATTTTATACTAGTTTCGGTCAAAAAATAAAATTAAATCGAGGATTGTTCGAAATGCTAAGAAACTTTTTAGATCCTTTCTATATGTTACGAGGGAAGGTTATGATGGAAGCCCATGCAAAAAATTTTCTCAAAATTATATTCTATGAAACTTTTTGAATTACTAGTTTCGGTCAAAAAATCGTAGTATATTATACACAATTTTATACTATTTTCGGTCAAAAAATCAAATTAAATCGAGGATTTTTCGAAATGCTACGAATCTTTTTAGATGCTTTCTATATGTTACGAGGGAAGGTTATGATGGAAGTCCATGAAAAAATTGTCTCAAAATTAGATTCTATGAAACCTTTTGAATTACTAGTTTCGGTCAGAAAATCGTAGTATATTATCCACAATTTTATACTATTTTCGGTTAAAATATCAAATTAAATTGAGGATTGTTCGAAATGCTACGAAACAGTTCAGATCCTTTATATATGTTTTGAAGAAGGTTATGATGGAAGTCCATTCAAAAAATTGTCTCAAAATTAGATTCTATCAAACTTTTTGAAATACTAGTTTTGATCAAAAAATTGTAGTATATTATACACAATTTTATACTAGTTTTGGTTAAAAAATAAAATTAAATCGAGGATTGTTCGAAATGCTACGAAACTTATTAGATCCTTTCTATGTGTTACGAGGGAAGGTTATGATGGAATTCCATGTAAAAAATTATCTCAATATTAGATTCTATTAAACTTTTTGAATTACTAGTTTCGGTCAAAAAACCGTAGTATATTATACACAATTTTATACTAGTTTCGATCAAAAAATCAAATTAAATCGAGGATTGTTCGAAATGCTAAGAAACATTTTAGATCCTTTCTATATGTTACGAGGGAAGGTTATGATGGAAGTCATTGCAAAAAATTGTTTCAAAATTAGAATCTATGAAACTTTTTGAAATACTTGTTTTGGTTAAAAAATTGTAGTATATTATCCACAATTTTATACTATTTTCGGTCAAAAAATCAAATTCAATCGAGGATTGTTCGAAATGCTACAAAATATTTCAGATCCTTTCTATATGTTACGAGGGAAGGTTAAGATGATAGTCCATTTAAAAAAAATTGTCTCAAAATTAGATGCTATGAAAATTTTTGAAATTCTAGTTTTGGTCAAAAAATTGTAGTATATTATACACAATTTTATACTAGTTTTGGTTAAAAAATCAAAATAAATCGAGGATTGTTCGAAATTCTACGAAATTTTTAGATCCTTTCTATATGTTACGAGGGAAGGTTATGATGGAAGTCCATGCAAAAAATTATCTCTAAATTAGATTCTATGAAACTTTTTGAATTACTAGTTTCGGTCAAAAAATTGTAGTATATTATGCACAATTTTATACTATTTCCGGTCAAAAAATAAAATTAAATCGAGGATTGTTCGAAATGCTATGAAACTTTTCAGATCCTTTCTATATGTTACGAGGGAAGGTTATGATGGAAGTCCATGAAAACATTGTCTCATAAATTAGATTCTATGAAACTTTTTGAATTACTAGTTTCGGTTAGCAAATTGTAGTATATTATCCACACTTTTATACTATTTTCGCTTAAAAAATCAATTAAATCGAGGATTGTTCGAAATGCTACGAAACTTTTCAGATCCTTTCTATATGTTACAAAGGTAGGTTATGATGGAAGTCCATTCAAAAAATTGTCTCAAAATTAGATTCTATGAAACTTTTTTTAAATATTTGTTTCGGTTAAAAAATTGTAGTATATTGTATACACAATTTTATACTAGTTTCGGTCAAAAAATCAAATTAAATCGAGGATTGTTCGAAATGCTAAGAAACTTTTTAGATCCTTTCTATATGTTACGAGGGAAGGTTATGATGGAAGCCCATGCAAAAAATTTTCTCAAAATTATATTCTATGAAACTTTTTGAATTACTAGTTTCGGTCAAAAAATCGTAGTATATTATACACAATTTTATACTATTTTCGGTCAAAAAATCAAATTAAATCGAGGATTTTTCGAAATGCTACGAATCTTTTTAGATGCTTTCTATATGTTACGAGGGAAGGTTATGATGGAAGTCCATGAAAAAATTGTGTCAAAATTAGATTCTATGAAACCTTTTGAATTACTAGTTTCGGTCAGAAAATCGTAGTATATTATCCACAATTTTATACTATTTTCGGTTAAAATATCAAATTAAATTGAGGATTGTTCGAAATGCTACGAAACAGTTCAGATCCTTTATATATGTTTTGAAGAAGGTTATGATGGAAGTCCATTCAAAAAATTGTCTCAAAATTAGATTCTATCAAACTTTTTGAAATACTAGTTTTGATCAAAAAATTGTAGTATATTATACACAATTTTATACTAGTTTTGGTTAAAAAATAAAATTAAATCGAGGATTGTTCGAAATGCTACGAAACTTATTAGATCCTTTCTATGTGTTACGAGGGAAGGTTATGATGGAATTCCATGTAAAAAATTATCTCAATATTAGATTCTATTAAACTTTTTGAATTACTAGTTTCGGTCAAAAAACCGTAGTATATTATACACAATTTTATACTAGTTTCGATCAAAAAATCAAATTAAATCGAGGATTGTTCGAAATGCTAAGAAACATTTTAGATCCTTTCTATATGTTACGAGGGAAGGTTATGATGGAAGTCATTGCAAAAAATTGTTTCAAAATTAGAATCTATGAAACTTTTTGAAATACTTGTTTTGGTTAAAAAATTGTAGTATATTATCCACAATTTTATACTATTTTCGGTCAAAAAATCAAATTCAATCGAGGATTGTTCGAAATGCTACAAAATATTTCAGATCCTTTCTATATGTTACGAGGGAAGGTTAAGATGATAGTCCATTTAAAAAAAATTGTCTCAAAATTAGATGCTATGAAAATTTTTGAAATTCTAGTTTTGGTCAAAAAATTGTAGTATATTATACACAATTTTATACTAGTTTTGGTTAAAAAATCAAAATAAATCGAGGATTGTTCGAAATTCTACGAAATTTTTAGATCCTTTCTATATGTTACGAGGGAAGGTTATGATGGAAGTCCATGCAAAAAATTATCTCAAAATTAGATTCTATGAAACTTTTTGAATTACTAGTTTCGGTCAAAAAATTGTAGTATATTATGCACAATTTTATACTATTTCCGGTCAAAAAATAAAATTAAATCGAGGATTGTTCGAAATGCTATGAAACTTTTCAGATCCTTTCTATATGTTACGAGGGAAGGTTATGATGGAAGTCCATGAAAACATTGTCTCATAAATTAGATTCTATGAAACTTTTTGAATTACTAGTTTCGGTTAGCAAATTGTAGTATATTATCCACACTTTTATACTATTTTCGCTTAAAAAATCAATTAAATCGAGGATTGTTCGAAATGCTACGAAACTTTTCAGATCCTTTCTATATGTTACGAAGGTAGGTTATGATGGAAGTCCATTCAAAAAATTGTCTCAAAATTAGATTCTATGAAACTTTTTTTAAATATTTGTTTCGGTTAAAAAATTGTAGTATATTGTATACACAATTTTATACTAGTTTCGGTCAAAAAATAAAATTAAATCGAGGATTGTTCGAAATGCTAAGAAACTTTTTAGATCCTTTCTATATGTTACGAGGGAAGGTTATGATGGAAGCCCATGCAAAAAATTTTCTCAAAATTATATTCTATGAAACTTTTTGAATTACTAGTTTCGGTCAAAAAATCGTAGTATATTATACACAATTTTATACTATTTTCGGTCAAAAAATCAAATTAAATCGAGGATTTTTCGAAATGCTACGAATCTTTTTAGATGCTTTCTATATGTTACGAGGGAAGGTTATGATGGAAGTCCATGAAAAAATTGTGTCAAAATTAGATTCTATGAAACCTTTTGAATTACTAGTTTCGGTCAGAAAATCGTAGTATATTATCCACAATTTTATACTATTTTCGGTTAAAATATCAAATTAAATTGAGGATTGTTCGAAATGCTACGAAACAGTTCAGATCCTTTATATATGTTTTGAAGAAGGTTATGATGGAAGTCCATTCAAAAAATTGTCTCAAAATTAGATTCTATCAAACTTTTTGAAATACTAGTTTTGATCAAAAAATTGTAGTATATTATACACAATTTTATACTAGTTTTGGTTAAAAAATAAAATTAAATCGAGGATTGTTCGAAATGCTACGAAACTTATTAGATCCATTCTATGTGTTACGAGGGAAGGTTATGATGGAATTCCATGTAAAAAATTATCTCAATATTAGATTCTATTAAACTTTTTGAATTACTAGTTTCGGTCAAAAAACCGTAGTATATTATACACAATTTTATACTAGTTTCGATCAAAAAATCAAATTAAATCGAGGATTGTTCGAAATGCTAAGAAACATTTTAGATCCTTTCTATATGTTACGAGGGAAGGTTATGATGGAAGTCATTGCAAAAAATTGTTTCAAAATTAGAATCTATGAAACTTTTTGAAATACTTGTTATGGTTAAAAAATTGTAGTATATTATCCACAATTTTATACTATTTTCGGTCAAAAAATCAAATTCAATCGAGGATTGTTCGAAATGCTACAAAATATTTCAGATCCTTTCTATATGTTACGAGGGAAGGTTAAGATGATAGTCCATTTAAAAAAAATTGTCTCAAAATTAGATGCTATGAAAATTTTTGAAATTCTAGTTTTGGTCAAAAAATTGTAGTATATTATACACAATTTTATACTAGTTTTGGTTAAAAAATCAAAATAAATCGAGGATTGTTCTAAATTCTACGAAATTTTTAGATCCTTTATATATGTTACGAGGGAAGGTTATGATGGAAGTCCATGCAAAAAATTATCTCAAAATTAGATTCTATGAAACTTTTTGAATTACTAGTTTCGGTCAAAAAATTGTAGTATATTATGCACAATTTTATACTATTTTCGGTCAAAAAATAAAATTAAATCGAGGATTGTTCGAAATGCTATGAAACTTTTCAGATCCTTTCTATATGTTACGAGGGAAGGTTATGATGGAAATCCATGAAAACATTGTCTCATAAATTAGATTCTATGAAACTTTTTGAATTACTAGTTTCGGTTAGCAAATTGTAGTATATTATCCACACTTTTATACTATTTTCGCTTAAAAAATCAATTAAATCGAGGATTGTTCGAAATGCTACGAAACTTTTCAGATCCTTTCTATATGTTACGAAGGTAGGTTATGATGGAAGTCCATTCAAAAAATTGTCTCAAAATTAGATTCTATGAAACTTTTTTTAAATATATGTTTCGGTTAAAAAATTGTAGTATATTGTATACACAATTTTATACTAGTTTCGGTCAAAAAATCAAATTAAATCGAGGATTGTTCGAAATGCTAAGAAACTTTTTAGATCCTTTCTATATGTTACGAGGGAAGGTTATGATGGAAGCCCATGCAAAAAATTTTCTCAAAATTATATTCTATGAAACTTTTTGAATTACTAGTTTCGGTCAAAAAATCGTAGTATATTATACACAATTTTATACTATTTTCGGTCAAAAAATCAAATTAAATCGAGGATTTTTCGAAATGCTACGAATCTTTTTAGATGCTTTCTATATGTTACGAGGGAAGGTTATGATGGAAGTCCATGAAAAAATTGTGTCAAAATTAGATTCTATGAAACCTTTTGAATTACTAGTTTCGGTCAGAAAATCGTAGTATATTATCCACAATTTTATACTATTTTCGGTTAAAATATCAAATTAAATCGAGGATTGTTCGAAATGCTACGAAACAGTTCAGATCCTTTATATATGTTTTGAAGAAGGTTATGATGGAAGTCCATTCAAAAAGTTGTCTCAAAATTAGATTCTATCAAACTTTTTGAAATACTAGTTTTGATCAAAAAATTGTAGTATATTATACACAATTTTATACTAGTTTTGGTTAAAAAATAAAATTAAATCGAGGATTGTTCGAAATGCTACGAAACTTATTAGATCCTTTTTATATGTTACGAGGGAAGGTTATGATGGAAGTCCATGTAAAAAATTATCTCAATATTAGATTCTATTAAACTTTTTGAATTACTAGTTTCGGTCAAAAAACCGTAGTATATTATACACAATTTTATACTAGTTTCGATCAAAAAATCAAATTAAATCGAGGATTGTTCGAAATGCTAAGAAACGTTTTAGATCCTTTCTATATGTTACGAGGGAAGGTTATGATGGAAGTCATTGCAAAAAATTGTGTCAAAATTAGAATCTATGAAATTTTTGAAATACTTGTTTCGGTTAAAAAATTGTAGTATATTATCCACAATTTTATACTATTTTCGGTTAAAAAATCAAATTCAATCGAGGATTGTTCGAAATGCTACAAAATATTTCAGATCCTTTCTATATGTTACGAGGGAAGGTTAAGATGATAGTCCATTCAAAAAATTGTCTCAAAATTAGATGCTATGAAAATTTTTGAAATTCTAGTTTTGGTCAAAAAATTGTAGTATATTATACACAATTTTATACTAGTTTTGGTTAAAAAATCAAAATAAATCGAGGATTGTTCTAAATTCTACGAAACTTTTTAGATCCTTTCTATATGTTACGAGGGAAGGTTATGATGGAAGTCCACGCAAAAAATTATCTCAAAATTAGATTCTATGAAACTTTTTGAATTACTAGTTTCGGTCAAAAAATTGTAGTATATTATACACAATTTTATACTATTTTCGGTCAAAAAATAAAATTAAATCGAGGATTGTTCGAAATGCTATGAAACTTTTCAGATCCTTTCTATATGTTACGAGGGAAGGTTATGATGGAAGTCCATGAAAACATTGTCTCAAAAATTAGATTCTATGAAACTTTTTGAATTACTAGTTTCAGTTAAAAAATCATGGTATATTTTCCACACTTTTATACTATTTTCGCTTAAAAAATCAAATTAAATCGAGGATTATTCGAAATGCTACGAAACTTTTCAGATCCTTTCTATATGTTACGAAGGTAGGTTTTGATGGAAGTCCATTCAAAAAATTGTCTCAAAATTAGATTCTATGAAACTTTTTTTAAATATTTGTTTCGGTTAAAAAATTGTAGTATACTGTATACACAATTTTATACTAGTTTCGGTAAAAAAATCAAATTAAATCGAGGATTGTTCGAAATGCTAAGAAACTTTTTAGATCCTTTCTATATGTTACGAGGGAAGGTTATGATGGAAGCCCATGCAAAAAATTTTCTCAAAATTATATTCTATGAAACTTTTTGAATTACTAGTTTCGGTCAAAAAATCGTAGTATATTATACACAATTTTATACTATTTTCGGTCAAAAAATCAAATTAAATCGAGGATTGTTCGAAATGCTACGAAACTTATTAGATCCTTTCTATATGTTACGAGGGAAGGTTATGATGGAAGTCCATGTAAAAAATTATCTCAAAATTAGATTCAATTAAACTTTTTGAATTAGTAGTTTCGGTCAAAAAACCGTAGTATATTATACACAATTTTATACTAGTTTCGATCAAAAAATCAAATTAAATCGAGGATTGTTCGAAATGCTAAGAAACGTTTTAGATCCTTTCTATATGTTACGAGGGAAGTTTATGATGGAAGTCATTGCAAAAAATTGTGTCAAAATTAGAATCTATGAAACTTTTTGAAATACTTGTTTCGGTCAAAAAATCGTAGTATATTATACACAATTTTATACTATTTTCGGTCAAAAAATCAAATTCAATCGAGGATTGTTCGAAATGCTACAAAATATTTCAGATCCTTTCTATATGTTACGAGGGAAGGTTAAGATGATAGTCCATTCAAAAAATTGTCTCAAAATTAGATGCTATGAAATTTTTTGAAATTCTAGTTTTGGTCAAAAAAATGTAGTATATTATACACAATTTTATACTAGTTTTGGTTAAAAAATCAAAATAAATCGAGGATTGTTCGAAATTCTACGAAACTTTTTAGATCCTTTCTATATGTTACGAGGGAAGGTTATGATGGAAGTCCATGCAAAAAATTATCTCAAAATTAGATTCTATGAAACTTTTTGAATTACTAGTTTCGGTCAAAAAATTGTAGTATATTATGCACAATTTTATACTATTTTCGGTCAAAAAATAAAATTAAATCGAAGATTGTTCGAAATGCTATGAAACTTTTCAGATCCTTTCTATATGTTACGAGGGAAGGTTATGATGGAAGTCCATGAAAACATTGTCTCAAAAATTAGATTCTATGAAACTTTTTGAATTACTAGTTTCGGTTAGAAAATCGTAGTATATTATCCACACTTTTATACTATTTTCGCTTAAAAAATCAAATTAAATCGAGGATTGTTCGAAATGCTACGAAACTCTTCAGATCCTTTCTATATGTTACGAAGGTAGGTTTTGATGGAAGTCCATTCAAAAAATTGTCTCAAAATTAGAATCTATGAAACTTTTTTTAAATATTTGTTTCGGTTAAAAAATTGTAGTATATTGTATACACAATTTTATACTAGTTTCGGTAAAAAAATCAAATTAAATCGAGGATTTTTCGAAATGCTAAGAAACTTTTTAGATCCTTTCTATATGTTACGAGGGAAGGTTATGATGGAAGCCCATGCAAAAAATTTTCTCAAAATTATATTCTATGAAACTTTTTGAATTACTAGTGTCGGTCAAAAAATCGTAGTATATTATACACAATTTTATACTATTTTCGGTCAAAAAATCAAATTAAATCGAGGATTGTTCAAAATGCTACAAATCTTTTTAGATGCTTTCTATGTGTTACGAGGGAAGGTTATGATGGAAGTCCATGAAAAAATTGTCTCAAAATTAGATTCTATGAAACCTTTTGAATTACTAGTTTCGGTCAGAAAATCGTAGTACATTATCCACAATTTTATACTATTTTCGGTTAAAATATCAAATTAAATCGAGGATTGTTCGAAATGCTACGAAACAGTTCAGATCTTTTATATATGTTATGAAGAAGTTTATGATGGAAGTCCATTCAAAAAATTGTCTCAAAATTAGATTCTATCAAACTTTTTGTAATACTAGTTTTGATCAAAAAATTGTAGTATATTATACACAATTTTATACTAGTTTTGGTTAAAAAATAAAATTAAATCGAGGATTGTTCGAAATGCTACGAAACTTATTAGATCCTTTCTATATGTTACGAGGGAAGGTTATGATGGAAGTCCATGTAAAAAATTATCTCAAAATTAGATTCTATGAAACTTTTTGAATTACTAGTTTCGGTCAGAAAATGGTAGTATATTATCCACAATTTTATACTATTTTCGGTTAAAAAATCAAATTAAATCGAGGATTGTTCGAAATGCTACAAAACGTTTCAGATCCTTTCTATATGTTACGAGGGAAGGTTAAGATGATAGTCCATTCAAAAAATTGTCTCAAAATTAGATGCTATGAAAATTTTTGAAATACTAGTGTTGGGAAAAAAATTGTATTATATTATACACAATTTTATACTAGTTTTGGTTAAAAAATCAAAATAAATCGAGGATTGTTCGAAATTCTATGAAACTTTTTAGATCCTTTCTATATGTTACGAGGGAAGGTTATGATGGAAGTCATTGCAAAAAATTATCTCAAAATAAGATTCTATGAAACTTTTTGAATTACTAGTTTCGGTATAAAAAAATTGTAGTATATTATGCACAATTTTGTTATATTTTCGGTCAAAAAATCAAATTCAATCGAGGATTGTTCGAAATGCTACAAAATATTTCAGATCCTTTCTATATGTTACGAGGGAAGGTTAAGATGATAGTCCATTTAATAAAAATTGTCTCAAAATTAGATGCTATGAAAATTTTTGAAATTCTAGTTTTGGTCAAAAAATTGTAGTATATTATACACAATTTTATACTAGTTTTGGTTAAAAAATCAAAATAAATCGAGGATTGTTCTAAATTCTACGAAATTTTTAGATCCTTTCTATATGTTACGAGGGAAGGTTATGATGGAAGTCCATGCAAAAAATTATCTCAAAATTAGATTCTATGAAACTTTTTGAATTACTAGTTTCGGTCAAAAAATTGTAGTATATTATGCACAATTTTATACTATTTTCGGTCAAAAAATAAAATTAAATCGAGGATTGTTCGAAATGCTATGAAACTTTTCAGATCCTTTCTATATGTTACGAGGGAAGGTTATGATGGAAATCCATGAAAACATTGTCTCATAAATTAGATTCTATGAAACTTTTTGAATTACTAGTTTCGGTTAGCAAATTGTAGTATATTATCCACACTTTTATACTATTTTCGCTTAAAAAATCAATTAAATCGAGGATTGTTCGAAATGCTACGAAACTTTTCAGATCCTTTCTATATGTTACGAAGGTAGGTTATGATGGAAGTCCATTCAAAAAATTGTCTCAAAATTAGATTCTATGAAACTTTTTTTAAATATATGTTTCGGTTAAAAAATTGTAGTATATTGTATACACAATTTTATACTAGTTTCGGTCAAAAAATCAAATTAAATCGAGGATTGTTCGAAATGCTAAGAAACTTTTTAGATCCTTTCTATATGTTACGAGGGAAGGTTATGATGGAAGCCCATGCAAAAAATTTTCTCAAAATTATATTCTATGAAACTTTTTGAATTACTAGTTTCGGTCAAAAAATCGTAGTATATTATACACAATTTTATACTATTTTCGGTCAAAAAATCAAATTAAATCGAGGATTTTTCGAAATGCTACGAATCTTTTTAGATGCTTTCTATATGTTACGAGGGAAGGTTATGATGGAAGTCCATGAAAAAATTGTGTCAAAATTAGATTCTATGAAACCTTTTGAATTACTAGTTTCGGTCAGAAAATCGTAGTATATTATCCACAATTTTATACTATTTTCGGTTAAAATATCAAATTAAATCGAGGATTGTTCGAAATGCTACGAAACAGTTCAGATCCTTTATATATGTTTTGAAGAAGGTTATGATGGAAGTCCATTCAAAAAGTTGTCTCAAAATTAGATTCTATCAAACTTTTTGAAATACTAGTTTTGATCAAAAAATTGTAGTATATTATACACAATTTTATACTAGTTTTGGTTAAAAAATAAAATTAAATCGAGGATTGTTCGAAATGCTACGAAACTTATTAGATCCTTTTTATATGTTACGAGGGAAGGTTATGATGGAAGTCCATGTAAAAAATTATCTCAATATTAGATTCTATTAAACTTTTTGAATTACTAGTTTCGGTCAAAAAACCGTAGTATATTATACACAATTTTATACTAGTTTCGATCAAAAAATCAAATTAAATCGAGGATTGTTCGAAATGCTTAGAAACGTTTTAGATCCTTTCTATATGTTACGAGGGAAGGTTATGATGGAAGTCATTGCAAAAAATTGTGTCAAAATTAGAATCTATGAAATTTTTGAAATACTTGTTTCGGTTAAAAAATTGTAGTATATTATCCACAATTTTATACTATTTTCGGTTAAAAAATCAAATTCAATCGAGGATTGTTCGAAATGCTACAAAATATTTCAGATCCTTTCTATATGTTACGAGGGAAGGTTAAGATGATAGTCCATTCAAAAAATTGTCTCAAAATTAGATGCTATGAAAATTTTTGAAATTCTAGTTTTGGTCAAAAAATTGTAGTATATTATACACAATTTTATACTAGTTTTGGTTAAAAAATCAAAATAAATCGAGGATTGTTCTAAATTCTACGAAACTTTTTAGATCCTTTCTATATGTTACGAGGGAAGGTTATGATGGAAGTCCATGCAAAAAATTATCTCAAAATTAGATTCTATGAAACTTTTTGAATTACTAGTTTCGGTCAAAAAATTGTAGTATATTATACACAATTTTATACTATTTTCGGTCAAAAAATAAAATTAAATCGAGGATTGTTCGAAATGCTATGAAACTTTTCAGATCCTTTCTATATGTTACGAGGGAAGGTTATGATGGAAGTCCATGAAAACATTGTCTCAAAAATTAGATTCTATGAAACTTTTTGAATTACTAGTTTCAGTTAAAAAATCATGGTATATTTTCCACACTTTTATACTATTTTCGCTTAAAAAATCAAATTAAATCGAGGATTATTCGAAATGCTACGAAACTTTTCAGATCCTTTCTATATGTTACGAAGGTAGGTTTTGATGGAAGTCCATTCAAAAAATTGTCTCAAAATTAGATTCTATGAAACTTTTTTTAAATATTTGTTTCGGTTAAAAAATTGTAGTATATTGTATACACAATTTTATACTAGTTTCGGTAAAAAAATCAAATTAAATCGAGGATTGTTCGAAATGCTAAGAAACTTTTTAGATCCTTTCTATATGTTACGAGGGAAGGTTATGATGGAAGCCCATGCAAAAAATTTTCTCAAAATTATATTCTATGAAACTTTTTGAATTACTAGTTTCGGTCAAAAAATCGTAGTATATTATACACAATTTTATACTATTTTCGGTCAAAAAATCAAATTAAATCGAGGATTGTTCGAAATGCTACGAAACTTATTAGATCCTTTCTATATGTTACGAGGGAAGGTTATGATGGAAGTCCATGTAAAAAATTATCTCAAAATTAGATTCTATTAAACTTTTTGAATTACTAGTTTCGGTCAAAAAACCGTAGTATATTATACACAATTTTATACTAGTTTCGATCAAAAAATCAAATTAAATCGAGGATTGTTCGAAATGCTAAGAAACGTTTTAGATCCTTTCTATATGTTACGAGGGAAGTTTATGATGGAAGTCATTGCAAAAAATTGTGTCAAAATTAGAATCTATGAAACTTTTTGAAATACTTGTTTCGGTCAAAAAATCGTAGTATATTATACACAATTTTATACTATTTTCGGTCAAAAAATCAAATTCAATCGAGGATTGTTCGAAATGCTACAAAATATTTCAGATCCTTTCTATATGTTACGAGGGAAGGTTAAGATGATAGTCCATTCAAAAAATTGTCTCAAAATTAGATGCTATGAAATTTTTTGAAATTCTAGTTTTGGTCAAAAAAATGTAGTATATTATACACAATTTTATACTAGTTTTGGTTAAAAAATCAAAATATATCGAGGATTGTTCGAAATTCTACGAAACTTTTTAGATCCTTTCTATATGTTACGAGGGAAGGTTATGATGGAAGTCCATGCAAAAAATTATCTCAAAATTAGATTCTATGAAACTTTTTGAATTACTAGTTTCGGTCAAAAAATTGTAGTATATTATGCACAATTTTATACTATTTTCGGTCAAAAAATAAAATTAAATCGAAGATTGTTCGAAATGCTATGAAACTTTTCAGATCCTTTCTATATGTTACGAGGGAAGGTTATGATGGAAGTCCATGAAAACATTGTCTCAAAAATTAGATTCTATGAAACTTTTTGAATTACTAGTTTCGGTTAGAAAATCGTAGTATATTATCCACACTTTTATACTATTTTCGCTTAAAAAATCAAATTAAATCGAGGATTGTTCGAAATGCTACGAAACTCTTCAGATCCTTTCTATATGTTACGAAGGTAGGTTTTGATGGAAGTCCATTCAAAAAATTGTCTCAAAATTAGAATCTATGAAACTTTTTTTAAATATTTGTTTCGGTTAAAAAATTGTAGTATATTGTATACACAATTTTATACTAGTTTCGGTAAAAAAATCAAATTAAATCGAGGATTGTTCGAAATGCTAAGAAACTTTTTAGATCCTTTCTATATGTTACGAGGGAAGGTTATGATGGAAGCCCATGCAAAAAATTTTCTCAAAATTATATTCTATGAAACTTTTTGAATTACTAGTGTCGGTCAAAAAATCGTAGTATATTATACACAATTTTATACTATTTTCGGTCAAAAAATCAAATTAAATCGAGGATTGTTCAAAATGCTACAAATCTTTTTAGATGCTTTCTATGTGTTACGAGGGAAGGTTATGATGGAAGTCCATGAAAAAATTGTCTCAAAATTAGATTCTATGAAACCTTTTGAATTACTAGTTTCGGTCAGAAAATCGTAGTACATTATCCACAATTTTATACTATTTTCGGTTAAAATATCAAATTAAATCGAGGATTGTTCGAAATGCTACGAAACAGTTCAGATCTTTTATATATGTTATGAAGAAGTTTATGATGGAAGTCCATTCAAAAAATTGTCTCAAAATTAGATTCTATCAAACTTTTTGTAATACTAGTTTTGATCAAAAAATTGTAGTATATTATACACAATTTTATACTAGTTTTGGTTAAAAAATAAAATTAAATCGAGGATTGTTCGAAATGCTACGAAACTTATTAGATCCTTTCTATATGTTACGAGGGAAGGTTATGATGGAAGTCCATGTAAAAAATTATCTCAAAATTAGATTCTATGAAACTTTTTGAATTACTAGTTTCGGTCAGAAAATGGTAGTATATTATCCACAATTTTATACTATTTTCGGTTAAAAAATCAAATTAAATCGAGGATTGTTCGAAATGCTACAAAACGTTTCAGATCCTTTCTATATGTTACGAGGGAAGGTTAAGATGATAGTCCATTCAAAAAATTGTCTCAAAATTATATGCTATGAAAATTTTTGAAATACTAGTGTTGGGAAAAAAATTGTATTATATTATACACAATTTTATACTAGTTTTGGTTAAAAAATCAAAATAAATCGAGGATTGTTCGAAATTCTATGAAACTTTTTAGATCCTTTCTATATGTTACGAGGGAAGGTTATGATGGAAGTCCAAGCAAAAAATTATCTCAAAATAAGATTCTATGAAACTTTTTGAATTACTAGTTTCGGTATAAAAAAATTGTAGTATATTATGCACAATTTTGTTATATTTTCGGTCAAAAAATTAAATTAAATCGAGGATTGTTCGAAATGCTATGAAACTTTTCAGATCCTTTCTATATGTTACGAGGGAAGGTTATGATGGAAGTCCATGAAAACATTGTCTCAAATTAGATTCTATGAAACTTTTTGAATTACTAGTTTCGGTTAGAAAATCGTAGTATATTATCCACACTTTTATACTATTTTCGCTTAAAAAATTAAATTAAATCGAGGATTGTTCGAAATGCTACGAAACTTTTGATTTCCTTTCTATATGTTACGAAGGAAGGTTATGATGGAAGTCCATTCAAAAAATTGTCTCAAAATTAGATTCTATGAAACTTTTTTTAAATATTTGTCTCGGTTAAAAAATTGTAGTATATTGTATACAATATTTTATACTAGTTTCGGTCAAAAAATCTAATTAAATCGAGGATTGATCGAAATGCTAAGAAACTTTTTAGATCCTTTCTATATGTTACGAGGGAAGGTTATGATGGAAGTCCATGCAAAAAATTATCTCAAAATTATATTCTATGAAATTTTTTTAATTACTAGTTTCGGTCAAAAAATCGTAGTATATTATACACAATTTTATACTATTTTCGGTCAAAAAATCAAATTAAATCGAGGATTGTTCGAAATGCTACGAATCTTTTTAGATGCTTTCTATATGTTACGAGGGAAGGTTATGATGGAAGTCCATGAAAAAATTGTCTCAAAATTAGATTCTATGAAATTTTTTGAATTACTAGTTTCGGTCAGAAAATCGTAGTATATTATCCACAATTTTATACTATTTTCGGTTAAAAAATCAAATTAAATCGAGGATTGTTCGAAATGCTACAAAACGTTTCAGATCCTTTCTATATGTTACGAGGGAAGGTTAAGATGATAGTCCATTCAAAAAATTGTCTCAAAATTAGATGCTATGAAAATTTTTGAAATACTAGTTTTGGTAAAAAAATTGTATTATATTATACACAATTTTATACTAGTTTTGGTTAAAAAATCAAAATAAATCGAGGATTGTTCGAAATTCTATGAAACTTTTTAGATCCTTTCTATATGTTACGAGGGAAGGTTATGATGGAAGTCCAAGCAAAAAATTATCTCAAAATAAGATTCTATGAAACTTTTTGAATTACTAGTTTCGGTATAAAAAAATTGTAGTATATTATGCACAATTTTGTTATATTTTCGGTCAAAAAATTAAATTAAATTGAGGATTGTTCGAAATGCTATGAAACTTTTCAGATCCTTTCTATATGTTACGAAGGAAGGTTATGATGGAAGTCCATTCAAAAAATTGTCTCAAAATTAGATTCTATGAAACTTTTTTTAAATATTTGTTTCGGTTAAAAAATTGTAGTATATTGTATACACAATTTTATACTAGTTTCGGTCAAAAAATCAAATTAAATCGGGGATTGTTCGAAATGCTAAGAAACTTTTTAGATCCTTTCTATATGTTACGAGGGAAGGTTATGATGGAAGTCCATTAAAAAATTGTCTCAAAATTAGATTCTATGAAACCTTTTGAATTACTAGTTTCGGTCAGAAAATTGTAGAATATTATCCACAATTTTATACTATTTTCGGTCAAAAAATCAAATTAAATCGAGGATTGTTCGAAATGCTACGAAACAGTTCAGATCCTTTATATATGTTATGAAGAAGGTTATGATGGAAGTCCATTCAAAAAATTGTCTCAAAATTAGATTCTATCAAACTTTTTGAAATACTAGTTTTGATCAAAAAATTGTAGTATATTATACACAATTTTATACTAGTTTTGGTTAAAAAATTAAATTAAATCGAGGATTGTTGGAAATTCTACGAAACTTTTTAGATCCTTCCTATATGTTACGAGGGAAGGTTATGATGGAAGTCCATGCAAAACATTATCTCAAAATAAGATTCTATGAAACTTTTTGAATTACTAGTTTCGGTCAAAAAATCGTAGTATATTATCCACAATTTTAAACTATTTTCGGTCAAAAAATCAAATTAAATCGAGGATTGTTCGAAATGCTACGAAACTTTTCAGATCCTTTCTATATGTTACGAAGGAAGGTTATGATGGAAGTCCATTCAAAAAATTGTCTCAAAATTAGATTCTATGAAACTTTTTTTAAATATTTGTCTCGGTTAAAAAATTGTAGTATATTGTATACAATATTTTATACTAGTTTCGGTCAAAAAATCTAATTAAATCGAGGATTGATCGAAATGCTAAGAAACTTTTTAGATCCTTTCTATATGTTACGAGGGAAGGTTATGATGGAAGTCCATGCAAAAAATTATCTCAAAATTATATTCTATGAAATTTTTTTAATTACTAGTTTCGGTCAAAAAATCGTAGTATATTATACACAATTTTATACTATTTTCGGTCAAAAAATCAAATTAAATCGAGGATTGTTCGAAATGCTACGAATCTTTTTAGATGCTTTCTATATGTTACGAGGGAAGGTTATGATGGAAGTCCATGAAAAAATTGTCTCAAAATTAGATTCTATGAAATTTTTTGAATTACTAGTTTCGGTCAGAAAATCGTAGTATATTATCCACAATTTTATACTATTTTCGGTTAAAAAATCAAATTAAATCGAGGATTGTTCGAAATGCTACAAAACGTTTCAGATCCTTTCTATATGTTACGAGGGAAGGTTAAGATGATAGTCCATTCAAAAAATTGTCTCAAAATTAGATGCTATGAAAATTTTTGAAATACTAGTTTTGGTAAAAAAATTGTATTATATTATACACAATTTTATACTAGTTTTGGTTAAAAAATCAAAATAAATCGAGGATTGTTCGAAATTCTATGAAACTTTTTAGATCCTTTCTATATGTTACGAGGGAAGGTTATGATGGAAGTCCAAGCAAAAAATTATCTCAAAATAAGATTCTATGAAACTTTTTGAATTACTAGTTTCGGTATAAAAAAATTGTAGTATATTATGCACAATTTTGTTATATTTTCGGTCAAAAAATTAAATTAAATTGAGGATTGTTCGAAATGCTATGAAACTTTTCAGATCCTTTCTATATGTTACGAAGGAAGGTTATGATGGAAGTCCATTCAAAAAATTGTCTCAAAATTAGATTCTATGAAACTTTTTTTAAATATTTGTTTCGGTTAAAAAATTGTAGTATATTGTATACACAATTTTATACTAGTTTCGGTCAAAAAATCAAATTAAATCGGGGATTGTTCGAAATGCTAAGAAACTTTTTAGATCCTTTCTATATGTTACGAGGGAAGGTTATGATGGAAGTCCATTAAAAAATTGTCTCAAAATTAGATTCTATGAAACCTTTTGAATTACTAGTTTCGGTCAGAAAATTGTAGAATATTATCCACAATTTTATACTATTTTCGGTCAAAAAATCAAATTAAATCGAGGATTGTTCGAAATGCTACGAAACAGTTCAGATCCTTTATATATGTTATGAAGAAGGTTATGATGGAAGTCCATTCAAAAAATTGTCTCAAAATTAGATTCTATCACACTTTTTGAAATACTAGTTTTGATCAAAAAATTGTAGTATATTATACACAATTTTATACTAGTTTTGGTTAAAAAATTAAATTAAATCGAGGATTGTTGGAAATTCTACGAAACTTTTTAGATCCTTCCTATATGTTACGAGGGAAGGTTATGATGGAAGTCCATGTAAAATATTATCTCAAAATTAGATTCTATTAAACTTTTTGAATTACTAGTTTCGGTCAAAAAATCATAGTATATTATACACAATTTTATACTAGTTTCGGTCAAAAAATCAAATTAAATCGAGGATTGTTCGAAATGCTAAGAAATGTTTTAGATCCTTTCTATATGTTACGAGGGAAGGTTATGATGGAAGTCCATGCTAAAAAATTATCTCAAAATTATATTCTATGAAATTTTTTTAATTACTAGTTTCGGTCAAAAAATCGTAGTATATTATACACAATTTTATACTATTTTCGGTCAAAAAATCAAATTAAATCGAGGATTGTTCGAAATGCTATGAATCTTTTTAGATGCTTTCTATATGTTATGAGGGAAGGTTATGATGGAAGTCCATGAAAAAATTGTCTCAAAATTAGATTCTATGAAATCTTTTGAATTACTAGTTTCGGTCAGAAAATCGTAGTATATTATCCATAATTTTATACTATTTTCGGTTAAAATATAATATTAAATTGAGGATTGTTCAAAATGCTACAAAACAGTTCAGATCCTTTATATATATTATGAAGAAGGTTATGATCGAAGTCCATTCAAAAAATTGTCTCAAAATTAGATTCTATCAAACTTTTTGAAATACTAGTTTTGATCAAAAAATTGTATTATATTATACACAATTTTATACTAGTTTAGGTTAAAAAATAAATTAAATCGAGGATTGATCGAAATGCTACGAAACTTTTTAGATCCTTCCTATTTGTTACGAGGGAAGGTTATGATGGAAGTCCATGCAAAAAATTATCTCAAAATTAGATTCTATGAAACTTTTTGAATTACTAGTTTCGGTCAAAAAATCGTAGTATATTATACACAATTTTATACTATTTTCGGTCAAAAAATCAAATTAAATCGAGGATTGTTCGAAATGCTATGAAACTTTTTAGATCCTTTCTATATGTTACGTGGGAAGGTTATGATGGAAGTCTATAAAAAAATTATCTCAAAATTAGATTCTATGAAACTTTTTGAATTACTAGTTTCGGTCAGAAAATCGTAGTATATTATCCACAATTTTATACTATTTTCGGTTAAAAAATCAAATTAAATCGAGGATTGTTCGAAATGCTACAAAACGTTTCAGATCCTTTCTATATGTTACGAGGGAAGGTTAAGATGATAGTCCATTCAAAAAATTGTCTCAAAATTAGATGCTATTAAAATTTTTGAAATACTAGTGTTGGTAAAAAAATTGTATTATATTATACACAATTTTATACTAGTTTTGGTTAAAAAATCAAAATAAATCGAGGATTGTTCGAAATTCTATGAAACTTTTTAGATCCTTTCTATATGTTACGAGGGAAGGTTATGATGGAAGTCCAAGCAAAAAATTATCTCAAAATAAGATTCTATGAAACTTTTTGAATTACTAGTTTCGGTATAAAAAAATTGTAGTATATTATGCACAATTTTGTTATATTTTCGGTCAAAAAATTAAATTAAATCGAGGATTGTTCGAAATGCTATGAAACATTGTCTCAAAAATTAGATTCTATGAAACTTTTTGAATTACTAGTTTCGGTTAGAAAATCGTAGTATATTATCCACACTTTTATACTATTTTTGCTTAAAAAATTAAATTAAATCGAGGATTGTTCGAAATGCTACGAAACTTTTCATTTCCTTTCTATGTGTTACGAAGGAAGGTTATGATGGAAGTCCATTCAAAAAATTGTCTCAAAATTAGATTCTATGAAACTTTTTTTAAATATTTGTTTCGGTTAAAAAATTGTAGTATATTGTATAAACAATTTTATACTAGTTTCGGTCGAAAAATCAAATTAAATCGGGGATTGTTCGAAATGCTAAGAAACTTTTTAGATCCTTTCTATATTTTACGAGGGAAGGTTATGATGGAAGTCCATTTAAAAATTGTCTCAAAATTAGATTCTATGAAACCTTTTGAATTACTAGTTTCGGTCAGAAAATTGTAGAATATTATCCACAATTTTATACTATTTTCGGTCAAAAAATCAAATTAAATCGAGGATTGTTCGAAATGCTACGAAACAGTTCAGATCCTTTATATATGTTATGAAGAAGGTTATGATGGAAGTCCATTCAAAAAATTGTCTCAAAATTAGATTCTATCAAACTTTTTGAAATACTAGTTTTGATCAAAAAATTGTAGTATATTATACACAATTTTATACTAGTTTTGGTTAAAAAATTAAATTAAATCGAGGATTGTTGGAAATTCTACGAAACTTTTTAGATCCTTCCTATATGTTACGAGGGAAGGTTATGATGGAAGTCCATGTAAAATATTATCTCAAAATTAGATTCTATTAAACTTTTTGAATTACTAGTTTCGGTCAAAAAATCGTAGTATATTATACACAATTTTATACTAGTTTCGGTCAAAAAATCAAATTAAATCGAGGATTGTTCGAAATGCTAAGAAATGTTTTAGATCCTTTCTATATGTTACGAGGGAAGGTTATGATGGAAGTCATTGCAAAAAATTGTGTCAAAATTAGAATCTATGAAACTTTTTGAAATACTTGTTTCAGTTAAAAAATTGTAGTATATTATCCACAATTTTATACTATTTTCGGTTAAAAAATCAAATTAAATCGAGGATTGTTCGAAATGCTACAAAACATTTCAGATCCTTTCTATATGTTACGAGGGAATGTTAAGATGATAGTCCATTCAAAAAATTTTCTCAAAATTAGATGCTATGAAAATTTTTAAAATACTAGTTTTGGTCAAAAAATTGTAGTATATTATACACAATTTTATACTAGTTTTGGTTAAAAAATCAAAATAAATCGAGGATTGTTCGAAATTCTACGAAACTATTTAGATCCTTTCAATATGTTACGAGGGAAGGTTGTGATGGAAGTCCATGCAAAAAATTATCTCAAAATTAGATTCTATGAAACTTTTTGAATTACTTGTTTCGGTTAGAAAATCGTAGTATATTATCCACACTTTTATACTATTTTCGCTTAAAAAATCAAATTAAATCGAGGATTGTTCGAAATTCTACGAAACGTTTCAGATCCTTTCTATATGTTACGAAGGTAGGTTATGATGGAAGTCCATTCAAAAAATTGCCTCAAAATTAGATTCTATGAAACTTTTTGAATTACTAGTTTCGGTCAGAAAAATCAAGTATATTATCCACAATTTTATATTATTTTCGGTTAAAAAATCAAATTAAATCGAGGATTGTTGGAAATGCTATGAAACTTTTCAGATCCTTTCTATATGTTACGAAGGAAGGTTATGATGGAAGTCCATTCAAAAAATTGTCTCAAAATTAGATTCTATGAAACTTTTTTTAAATATTTGTTTCGGTTAAAAAATTGTAGTATATTGTATACACAATTTTATACTAGTTTCGGTAAAAAAATCAAATTAAATCGAGGATTGTTCGAAATGCTAAGAAACATTTTAGATCCTTTCTATATATTACGAGGGAAGGTTATGATGGAAGTCATTGCAAAAAATTGTGTCTAAATTAGAATCTATGAAATGTTTTGAAATACTTGTTTCTATTAAAAAATTGTAGTATATTATCCAAAATTTTATACTATTTTTCGGTTAAAAAATCAAATTAAATCGAGGATTGTTCGAAATGCTACGAAACTTTTCAGATCCTTTCTATATGTTACGAAGGAAGGTTATGATGGAATTCCATTCAAAAAATTGTCTCAAAATTAGATTCTATGAAACTTTTTTTAAATATTTGTTTCGGATAAAAAATTGTAGTATATTGTATACACAAGTTTATACTAGTTTAGGTTAAAAAATCAAAATAAATCGACGATTGTTTGAAATTCTACGAAACTTTTTAGATCCTTTCTATATGTTACGAGGGAAGGTTATGATGGAAGTCCATGCAAAACATTATCTCAAAGTAAGATTCTATGAAACTTTTTGAATTACTAGTTTCGGTCAGAAAATCGTAGTATATTATCCACAATTTTATACTATTTTCGGTCAAAAAATCAAATTAAATCGAGGATTGTTCGAAATGCTACGAAACTTTTTAGATCCTTTCTATATGTTACGTGGGAAGGTTATGATGGAAGTCCATAAAAAAATTATCTCAAAATTAGATTCTATGAATCTTTTTGAATTACTAGTTTCGGTCAGAAAATTGTAGTATATTATCAACAATTTTATACTATTTTCGGTTAAAAAATCAAATTAAATCGAGGATTGTTCGAAATGCTACAAAACGTTTCAGATCCTTTCTATATGTTACGAGGGAAGGTTAAGATGATAGTCCATTCAAAAAATTGTCTCAAAATTAGATGCTATGAAAATTTTTGAAATACTAGTGTTGGTAAAAAAATTGTATTATATTATACACAATTTTATACTAGTTTTGGTTAAAAAAACAAAATAAATCGAGGATTGTTCGAAATTCTATGAAACTTTTTAGATCCTTTCTATATGTTACGAGGGAAGGTTATGATGGAAGTCCAAGCAAAAAATTATCTCAAAATAAGATTCTATGAAACTTTTTGAATTACTAGTTTCGGTATAAAAAAATTGTAGTATATTATGCACAATTTTGTTATATTTTCGGTCAAAAAATTAAATTAAATCGAGGATTGTTCGAAATGCTATGAAACTTTTCAGATCCTTTCTTTATGTTACGAGGGAAGGTTATGATGGAAGTCCATGAAAACATTGTCTCAAAAATTAGATTCTATGAAACTTTTTGAATTACTAGTTTCGGTTAGAAAATCGTAGTATATTATCCACACTTTTATACTATTTTCGCTTAAAAAATTAAATTAAATCGAGGATTGTTCAAAATGCTACGAAACTTTTGATTTCCTTTCTATATGTTACGAAGGAAGGTTATGATGGAAGTCCATTCAAAAAATTGTCTCAAAATTAGATTCTATGAAACTTTTTTTAAATATTTGTTTCGGTTAAAAAATTGTAGTATATTGTATACACAATTTTATACTAGTTTCGATCAAAAAATCAAATTAAATCGGGGATTGTTCGAAATGCTAAGAAACTTTTTAGATCCTTTCTATATGTTACGAGGGAAGGTTATGATGGAAGTCCATTAAAAAATTGTCTCAAAATTAGATTCTATGAAACCTTTTGAATTACTAGTTTCGGTCAGAAAATTGTAGAATATTATCCACAATTTTATACTATTTTCGGTCAAAAAATCAAATTAAATCGAGGATTGTTCGAAATGCTACGAAACAGTTCAGATCCTTTATATATGTTATGAAGAAGGTTATGATGGAAGTCCATTCAAAAAATTGTCTCAAAATTAGTTTCTATCAAACTTTTTGAAATACTAGTTTTGATCAAAAAATTGTAGTATATTATACACAATTTTATACTAGTTTTGGTTAAAAAATTAAATTAAATCGAGGATTGTTGGAAATTCTACGAAACTTTTTAGATCCTTCCTATATGTTACGAGGGAAGGTTATGATGGAAGTCCATGTAAAATATTATCTAAAAATTAGATTCTATTAAACTTTTTGAATTACTAGTTTCGGTCAAAAAATCGTAGTATATTATACACAATTTTATACTAGTTTCGGTCAAAAAATCAAATTAAATCGAGGATTGTTCGAAATGCTAAGAAATGTTTTAGATAGATCCTTTCTATATGTTACGAGGGAAGGTTATGATGGAAGTCATTGCAAAAAATTGTGTCAAAATTAGAATCTATGAAACTTTTTGAAATACTTGTTTCAGTTAAAAAATTGTAGTATATTATCCACAATTTTATACTATTTTCGGTTAAAAAATCAAATTAAATCGAGGATTGTTCGAAATGCTACAAAACATTTCAGATCCTTTCTATATGTTACGAGGGAAGGTTAAGATGATAGTCCATTCAAAAAATTTTCTCAAAATTAGATGCTATGAAAATTTTTAAAATACTAGTTTTGGTCAAAAAATTGTTGTATATTATACACAATTTTATACTAGTTTTGGGTAAAAAATCAAAATAAATCGAGGATTGTTCAAAATTCTACGAAACTATTTAGATCCTTTCAATATGTTACGAGGGAAGGTTGTGATGGAAGTCCATGCAAAAAATTATCTCAAAATTAGATTCTATGAAACTTTTTGAATGACTTGTTTCGGTTAGAAAATCGTAGTATATTATCCACACTTTTATACTATTTTCGCTTAAAAAATCAAATTAAATCGAGGATTGTTCGAAATGCTACGAAACTTTTCAGATCCTTTCTATATGTTACGAAGGTAGGTTATGATGGAAGTCCATTCAAAAAATTGCCTTAAAATTAGATTCTATGAAACTTTTTGAATTACTAGTTTCGGTCAGAAAAATCAAGTATATTATCCACAATTTTATATTATTTTCGGTTAAAAAATCAAATTAAATCGAGGATTGTTCGAAATGCTATGAAACTTTTCAGATCCTTTCTATATGTTACGAAGGAAGGTTATGATGGAAGTCCATTCAAAAAATTGTCTCAAAATTAGATTCTATGAAACTTTTTTTAAATATTTGTTTCGGTTAAAAAATTGTAGTATATTGTATACACAATTTTATACTAGTTTCGGTCAAAAAATCAAATTAAATCGAGGATTGTTCGAAATGCTAAGAAACATTTTAGATCCTTTCTATATGTTACGAGGGAAGGTTATGATGGAAGTCATTGCAAAAAATTGTGTCTAAATTAGAATCTATGAAACGTTTTGAAATACTTGTTTCTATTAAAAAATTGTAGTATATTATCCAAAATTTTATACTATTTTTCGGTTAAAAAATCAAATTAAATCGAGGATTGTTGAAATGCTACGAAACTTTTCAGATCCTTTCTATATGTTACGAAGGAAGGTTATGATGGAATTCCATTCAAAAAATTGTCTCAAAATTAGATTCTATGAAACTTTTTTTAAATATTTGTTTCGGTTAAAAAATTGTAGTATATTGTATACACAATTTTATACTAGTTTAGGTTAAAAAATCAAAATAAATCGACGATTGTTTGAAATTCTACGAAACTTTTTAGATCCTTTCTATATGTTACGAGGGAAGGTTATGATGGAAGTCCATGCAAAACATTATCTCAAAGTAAGATTCTATGAAACTTTTTGAATTACTAGTTTCGGTCAGAAAATCGTAGTATATTATCCACAATTTTATACTATTTTCGGTCAAAAAATCAAATTAAATCGAGGATTGTTCGAAATGCTACGAAACTTTTTAGATCCTTTCTATATGTTACGTGGGAAGGTTATGATGGAAGTCCATAAAAAAATTATCTCAAAATTAGATTCTATGAAACTTTTTGAATTACTAGTTTCGGTCAGAAAATCGTAGTATATTATCCACAATTTTATACTATTTTCGGTTAAAAAATCAAATTAAATCGAGGATTGTTCGAAATGCTACAAAACGTTTCAGATCCTTTCTATATGTTACGAGGGAAGGTTAAGATGATAGTCCATTCAAAAAATTGTCTCAAAATTAGATGCTATGAAAATTTTTGAAATACTAGTGTTGGTAAAAAAATTGTATTATATTATACAAAATTTTATACTAGTTTTGGTTAAAAAATCAAAATAAATCGAGGATTGTTCGAAATTCTATGAAACTTTTTAGATCCTTTCTATATGTTACGAGGGAAGGTTATGATGGAAGTCCAAGCAAAAAATTATCTCAAAATAAGATTCTATGAAACATTTTGAATTACTAGTTTCGGTATAAAAAAATTGTAGTATATTATGCACAATTTTGTTATATTTTCGGTCAAAAAATTAAATTAAATCGAGGATTGTTCGAAATGCTATGAAACTTTTCAGATCCTTTCTATATGTTACGAGGGAAGGTTATGATGGAAGTCCATGAAAACATTGTCTCAAAAATTAGATTCTATGAAACTTTTTGAATTACTAGTTTCGGTTAGAAAATCGTAGTATATTATCCACACTTTTATACTATTTTCGCTTAAAAAATTAAATTAAATCGAGGATTGTTCGAAATGCTACGAAACTTTTCATTTCCTTTCTATGTGTTACGAAGGAAGGTTATGATGGAAGTCCATTCAAAAAATTGTCTCAAAATTAGATTCTATGAAACTTTTTTTAAATATTTGTTTCGGTTAAAAAATTGTAGTATATTGTATAAACAATTTTATACTAGTTTCGGTCAAAAAATCAAATTAAATCGGGGATTGTTCGAAATGCTAAGAAACTTTTTAGATCCTTTCTATATTTTACGAGGGAAGGTTATGATGGAAGTCCATTAAAAAATTGTCTCAAAATTAGATTCTATGAAACCTTTTGAATTACTAGTTTCGGTCAGAAAATTGTAGAATATTATCCACAATTTTATACTATTTTCGGTCAAAAAATCAAATTAAATCGAGGATTGTTCGAAATGCTACGAAACAGTTCAGATCCTTTATATATGTTATGAAGAAGGTTATGATGGAAGTCCATTCAAAAAATTGTCTCAAAATTAGATTCTATCAAACTTTTTGAAATACTAGTTTTGATCAAAAAATTGTAGTATATTATACACAATTTTATACTAGTTTTGGTTAAAAAATTAAATTAAATCGAGGATTGTTGGAAATTCTACGAAACTTTTCAGATCCTTCCTATATGTTACGAGGGAAGGTTATGATGGAAGTCCATGTAAAATATTATCTCAAAATTAGATTCTATTAAACTTTTTGAATTACTAGTTTCGGTCAAAAAATCGTAGTATATTATACACAATTTTATACTAGTTTCGGTCAAAAAATCAAATTAAATCGAGGATTGTTCGAAATGCTAAGAAATGTTTTAGATCCTTTCTATATGTTACGAGGGAAGGTTATGATGGAAGTCATTGCAAAAAATTGTGTCAAAATTAGAATCTATGAAACTTTTTGAAATACTTGTTTCAGTTAAAAAATTGTAGTATATTATCCACAATTTTATACTATTTTCGGTTAAAAAATCAAATTAAATCGAGGATTGTTCGAAATGCTACAAAACATTTCAAATCCTTTCTATATGTTACGAGGGAAGGTTAAGATGATAGTCCATTCAAAAAATTTTCTCAAAATTAGATGCTATGAAAATTTTTAAAATACTAGTTTTGGTCAACAAATTGTAGTATATTATACACAATTTTATACTAGTTTTGGTTATAAAATCAAAATAAATCGAGGATTGTTCGAAATTCTACGAAACTATTTAGATCCTTTCAATATGTTACGAGGGAAGGTTGTGATGGAAGTCCATGCAAAAAATTATCTCAAAATTAGATTCTATGAAACTTTTTGAATTACTTGTTTTGGTTAGAAAATCGTAGTATATTATCCACACTTTTATACTATTTTCGCTTAAAAAATCAAATTAAATCGAGGATTGTTCGAAATGCTACGAAACTTTTCAGATCCTTTCTATATGTTACGAAGGAAGGTTATGATGGAAGTCCATTCAAAAAATTGTCTCAAAATTAGATTCTATGAAACTTTTTTTAAATATTTGTTTCGGTTAAAAAATTGTAGTATATTATATACACAATTTTATACTAGTTTCGGTCAAAAAATCAAATTAAATCGAGGATTGTTCGAAATGCTAAGAAACATTTTAGATCCTTTCTATATGTTACGAGGGAAGGTTATGATGGAAGTCATTGCAAAAAATTGTGTCTAAATTAGAATCTATGAAACATTTTGAAATAGTTGTTTCTATTAAAAAATTGTAGTATATTATCCAAAATTTTATACTATTTTTCGGTTAAAAAAACAAATTAAATCGAGGATTGTTCGAAATGCTACGAAACTTTTCAGATCCTTTCTATATGTTACGAAGGAAGGTTATGATGGAATTCCATTCAAAAAATTGTCTCAAAATTAGATTCTATGAAACTTTTTTTAAATATTTGTTTCGGTTAAAAAATTGTAGTATATTGTATACAAAATTTTATACTAGTTTAGGTTAAAAAATCAAAATAAATCGACGATTGTTTGAAATTCTACGAAACTTTTTAGATCCTTTCTATATGTTACGAGGGAAGGTTATGATGGAAGTCCATGCAAAACATTATCTCAAAGTAATATTCTATGAAACTTTTTGAATTACTAGTTTCGGTCAGAAAATCGTAGTATATTATCCACAATTTTATACTATTTTCGGTTAAAAAATAAAATTAAGTCGAGGATTGTTCGAAATGCTACGAAACTTTTCAGATCCTTTCTATATGTTACGAAGGAAGGTTATGATGGAAGTCCATTCAAAAACATGTCTCAAAATTAGATTCTATGAAACTTTTTTTAAATATTTGTTTCGGTTAAAAAATTGTAGTATATTGTATACACAATTTTATACTAGTTTCGGTCAAAAAATCAAATTAAATCGGGGATTGTTCGAAATGCTAAGAAACTTTTTAGATCCTTTCTATATGTTACGAGGGAAGGTTATGATGGAAGTCCATTAAAAAATTGTCTCAAAATTAGATTCTATGAAACCTTTTGAATTACTAGTTTCGGTCAGAAAATTGTAGAATATTATCCACAATTTTATACTATTTTCGGTCAAAAAATCAAATTAAATCGAGGATTGTTCGAAATGCTACGAAACAGTTCAGATCCTTTATATATGTTATGAAGAAGGTTATGATGGAAGTCCATTCAAAAAATTGTCTCAAAATTAGTTTCTATCAAACTTTTTGAAATACTAGTTTTGATCAAAAAATTGTAGTATATTATACACAATTTTATACTAGTTTTGGTTAAAAAATTAAATTAAATCGAGGATTGTTGGAAATTCTACGAAACTTTTTAGATCCTTCCTATATGTTACGAGGGAATGTTATGATGGAAGTCCATGTAAAATATTATCTCAAAATTAGATTCTATTAAACTTTTTGAATTACTAGTTTCGGTCACAAAATCGTAGTATATTATACACAATTTTATACTAGTTTCGGTCAAAAAATCAAATTAAATCGAGGATTGTTCGAAATGCTAAGAAATGTTTTATATCCTTTCTATATGTTAAGAGGGAAGGTTATGATGGAAGTCATTGCAAAAAATTGTGTCAAAATTAGAATCTATGAAACTTTTTGAAATACTTGTTTCAGTTAAAAAATTGTAGTATATTATCCACAATTTTATACTATTTTCGGTTAAAAAATCAAATTAAATCGAGGATTGTTCGAAATGCTACAAAACATTTCAGATCCTTTCTATATGTTACGAGGGAAGGTTAGGATGATAGTCCATTCAAAAAATTTTCTCAAAATTAGATGCTATGAAAATTTTTAAAATACTAGTTTTGGTCAAAAAATTGTAGTATATTATACACAATTTTATACTAGTTTTGGGTAAAAAATCAAAATAAATCGAGGATTGTTCGAAATTCTACGAAACTATTTAGATCCTTTCAATATGTTACGAGGGAAGGTTGTGATGGAAGTCCATGCAAAAAATTATCTCAAAATTAGATTCTATGAAACTTTTTGAATGACTTGTTTCGGTTAGAAAATCGTAGTATATTATCCACACTTTTATACTATTTTCGCTTAAAAAATCAAATTAAATCGAGGATTGTTCGAAATGCTACGAAACTTTTCAGATCCTTTCTATATGTTACGAAGGTAGGTTATGATGGAAGTCCATTCAAAAAATTGCCTCAAAATTAGATTCTATGAAACTTTTTGAATTACTAGTTTCGGTCAGAAAAATCAAGTATATTATCCACAATTTTATATTATTTTCGGTTAAAAAATCAAATTAAATCGAGGATTGTTCGAAATGCTATGAAACTTTTCAGATCCTTTCTATATGTTACGAAGGAAGGTTATGATGGAAGTCCATTCAAAAAATTGTCTCAAAATTAGATTCTATGAAACTTTTTTTAAATATTTGTTTCGGTTAAAAAATTGTAGTATATTGTATACACAATTTTATACTAGTTTCGGTCAAAAAATCAAATTAAATCGAGGATTGTTCGAAATGCTAAGAAACATTTTAGATCCTTTCTATATGTTACGAGGGAAGGTTATGATGGAAGTCATTGCAAAAAATTGTGTCTAAATTAGAATCTATGAAACGTTTTGAAATACTTGTTTCTATTAAAAAATTGTAGTATATTATCCAAAATTTTATACTATTTTTCGGTTAAAAAATCAAATTAAATCGAGGATTGTTGAAATGCTACGAAACTTTTCAGATCCTTTCTATATGTTACGAAGGAAGGTTATGATGGAATTCCATTCAAAAAATTGTCTCAAAATTAGATTCTATGAAACTTTTTTTAAATATTTGTTTCGGTTAAAAAATTGTAGTATATTGTATACACAATTTTATACTAGTTTAGGTTAAAAAATCAAAATAAATCGACGATTGTTTGAAATTCTACGAAACTTTTTAGATCCTTTCTATATGTTACGAGGGAAGGTTATGATGGAAGTCCATGCAAAACATTATCTCAAAGTAAGATTCTATGAAACTTTTTGAATTACTAGTTTCGGTCAGAAAATCGTAGTATATTATCCACAATTTTATACTATTTTCGGTCAAAAAATCAAATTAAATCGAGGATTGTTCGAAATGCTACGAAACTTTTTAGATCCTTTCTATATGTTACGTGGGAAGGTTATGATGGAAGTCCATAAAAAAATTATCTCAAAATTAGATTCTATGAAACTTTTTGAATTACTAGTTTCGGTCAGAAAATCGTAGTATATTATCCACAATTTTATACTATTTTCGGTTAAAAAATCAAATTAAATCGAGGATTGTTCGAAATGCTACAAAACGTTTCAGATCCTTTCTATATGTTACGAGGGAAGGTTAAGATGATAGTCCATTCAAAAAATTGTCTCAAAATTAGATGCTATGAAAATTTTTGAAATACTAGTGTTGGTAAAAAAATTGTATTATATTATACACAATTTTATACTAGTTTTGGTTAAAAAATCAAAATAAATCGAGGATTTTTCGAAATTCTATGAAACTTTTTAGATCCTTTCTATATGTTACGAGGGAAGGTTATGATGGAAGTCCAAGCAAAAAATTATCTCAAAATAAGATTCTATGAAACTTTTTGAATTACTAGTTTCGGTATAAAAAAATTGTAGTATATTATGCACAATTTTGTTATATTTTCGGTCAAAAAATTAAATTAAATCGAGGATTGTTCGAAATGCTATGAAACTTTTCAGATCCTTTCTATATGTTACGAGGGAAGGTTATGATGGAAGTCCATGAAAACATTGTCTCAAAAATTAGATTCTATGAAACTTTTTGAATTACTAGTTTCGGTTAGAAAATCGTAGTATATTATCCACACTTTTATACTATTTTCGCTTAAAAAATTAAATTAAATCGAGGATTGTTCGAAATGCTACGAAACTTTTCATTTCCTTTCTATGTGTTACGAAGGAAGGTTATGATGGAAGTCCATTCAAAAAATTGTCTCAAAATTAGATTCTATGAAACTTTTTTTAAATATTTGTTTCGGTTAAAAAATTGTAGTATATTGTATAAACAATTTTATACTAGTTTCGGTCAAAAAATCAAATTAAATCGGGGATTGTTCGAAATGCTAAGAAACTTTTTAGATCCTTTCTATATTTTACGAGGGAAGGTTATGATGGAAGTCCATTAAAAAATTGTCTCAAAATTAGATTCTATGAAACCTTTTGAATTACTAGTTTCGGTCAGAAAATTGTAGAATATTATCCACAATTTTATACTATTTTCGGTCAAAAAATCAAATTAAATCGAGGATTGTTCGAAATGCTACGAAACAGTTCAGATCCTTTATATATGTTATGAAGAAGGTTATGATGGAAGTCCATTCAAAAAATTGTCTCAAAATTAGATTCTATCAAACTTTTTGAAATACTAGTTTTGATCAAAAAATTGTAGTATATTATACACAATTTTATACTAGTTTTGGTTAAAAAATTAAATTAAATCGAGGATTGTTGGAAATTCTACGAAACTTTTTAGATCCTTCCTATATGTTACGAGGGAAGGTTATGATGGAAGTCCATGTAAAATATTATCTCAAAATTAGATTCTATTAAACTTTTTGAATTACTAGTTTCGGTCAAAAAATCGTAGTATATTATACACAATTTTATACTAGTTTCGGTCAAAAAATCAAATTAAATCGAGGATTATTCGAAATGCTAAGAAATGTTTTAGATCCTTTCTATATGTTACGAGGGAAGGTTATGATGGAAGTCATTGCAAAAAATTGTGTCAAAATTAGAATCTATGAAACTTTTTGAAATACTTGTTTCAGTTAAAAAATTGTAGTATATTATCCACAATTTTATACTATTTTCGGTTAAAAAATCAAATTAAATCGAGGATTGTTCGAAATGCTACAAAACATTTCAAATCCTTTCTATATGTTACGAGGGAAGGTTAAGATGATAGTCCATTCAAAAAATTTTCTCAAAATTAGATGCTATGAAAATTTTTAAAATACTAGTTTTGGTCAACAAATTGTAGTATATTATACACAATTTTATACTAGTTTTGGTTATAAAATCAAAATAAATCGAGGATTGTTCGAAATTCTACGAAACTATTTAGATCCTTTCAATATGTTACGAGGGAAGGTTGTGATGGAAGTCCATGCAAAAAATTATCTCAAAATTAGATTCTATGAAACTTTTTGAATTACTTGTTTTGGTTAGAAAATCGTAGTATATTATCCACACTTTTATACTATTTTCGCTTAAAATATCAAATTAAATCGAGGATTGTTCGAAATGCTACGAAACTTTTCAGATCCTTTCTATATGTTACAAAGGAAGGTTATGATGGAAGTCCATTCAAAAAATTGTCTCAAAATTAGATTCTATGAAACTTTTTTTAAATATTTGTTTCGGTTAAAAAATTGTAGTATATTGTATACACAATTTTATACTAGTTTCGGTCAAAAAATCAAATTAAATCGAGGATTGTTCGAAATGCTAAGAAACATTTTAGATCCTTTCTATATGTTACGAGGGAAGGTTATGATGGAAGTCATTGCAAAAAATTGTGTCTAAATTAGAATCTATGAAACGTTTTGAAATACTTGTTTCTATTAAAAAATTGTAGTATATTATCCAAAATTTTATACTATTTTTCGGTTAAAAAAACAAATTAAATCGAGGATTGTTCGAAATGCTACGAAACTTTTCAGATCCTTTCTATATGTTACGAAGGAAGGTTATGATGGAATTCCATTCAAAAAATTGTCTCAAAATTAGATTCTATGAAACTTTTTTTAAATATTTGTTTCGGTTAAAAAATTGTAGTATATTGTATACAAAATTTTATACTAGTTTAGGTTAAAAAATCAAAATAAATCGACGATTGTTTGAAATTCTACGAAACTTTTTAGATCCTTTCTATATGTTACGAGGGAAGGTTATGATGGAAGTCCATGCAAAACATTATCTCAAAGTAATATTCTATGAAACTTTTTGAATTACTAGTTTCGGTCAGAAAATCGTAGTATATTATCCACAATTTTATACTATTTTCGGTTAAAAAATAAAATTAAGTCGAGGATTGTTCGAAATGCTACGAAACTTTTCAGATCCTTTCTATATGTTACGAAGGAAGGTTATGATGGAAGTCCATTCAAAAAATTATCTCAAAATTAGATTCTATGAAACTTTTTTTAAATATTTGTTTCGGTTAAAAAATTGTAGTATATTGTATACACAATTTTATACTAGTTTCGGTCAAAAAATCAAATTAAATCGGGGATTGTTCGAAATGCTAAGAAACTTTTTAGATCCTTTCTATATGTTACGAGGGAAGGTAATGATGGAAGTCCAAGCAAAAAATTATCTCAAAATTATATTCTATGAAACTTTTTGAATTACTAGTTTCGGTCAAAAAATCGTAGTATATTATACACAATTTTATACTATTTTCAGTTAAAAAATCAAATTAAATCGAGGATTGTTCGAAATGCTACGAATCTTTTTAGATGCTTTCTATATGTTACGAGGGAAGGTTATGATGGAAGTCCATGAAAAAATTGTCTCAAAATTATATTCTATGAAACCTTTTGATTACTAGTTTCGGTCAGAAAATCGTAGTATATTATCCACAATTTTATACTATTTTCGGTTAAAATAAAATATTAAATCGAGGATTGTTCGAAATGCTACAAAACAGTTCAGATCCTTTATATATGTTATGAAGAAGGTTATGATGGAAGTCCATTCAAAAAATTGTCTCAAAATTAGATTCTATCAAACTTTTTGAAATACTAGTTTTGATCAAAAAATGGTAGTATATTATACACAATTTTATACTAGTTTTGGTTAAAAAATCAAATTAAATCGAGGATTGTTCGAAATGCTACGAAACTTTTTAGATCCTTTCTATATGTTACGTGGGAAGGTTATGATGGAAGTCCATAAAAAAATTGTCTCAAAATTAGATTCTATGAAACATTTTGAATTACTAGTTTCGGTCAGAAAATCGTAGTATATTATCCATAATTTTATATTATGATGGAAGTTCATTCAAAAAATTGTGTCAAAATTAGATTCTATGAAACTTTTTTTAAATATTTTTTACGGTTAAAAAATTGTAGTATATTGTATACACAATTTTATACTAGTTTCGGTCAAAAAAGCAAATTAAATCGAGGATTGTTCGAAATGCTAAGAAATTTTTTAGATCCTTTCTATATGTTACGAGGGAAGGTTATGATGGAAGTCATTGCAAAAAATTGTGTCAAAATTAGAATCTATGAAACTTTTTGAAATACTTGTTTCTGTTAAAAAATTGTAGTATATTATCCACAATTTTATACTATTTTTCGGTTAAAATATCAAATTAAATCGAGGATTGTTCGAAACTCTACGAAACAGTTCAGATCCTTTCTATATGTTATGAAGGAAGGTTATGATGGAAGTCCATTCAAAAAATTGTCTCAAAATTAGATTCTATCAAACTTTTTGAAATAGTTATTTTGGTCAAAAAATTGTAGTATATTATACACAATTTTAAACTAGTTTAGGTTAAAAAATCAAAATAAATCGAGGATTGTTCGAAATTCTACGAAACTTTTTAGATCCTTTCTATATGTTACGAGGGAAGGTTATGATGGAAGTCCATGCAAAACATTATCTCAAAATAAGATTCTATGAAAATTTTTGAATTACTAGTTTCGGTCAAAAAATCGTAGTATATTATACACAATTTTATACTATTTTCGGTCAAAAAATCAAATTAAATCGAGGATTGTTCGAAATGCTACGAAACTTTTTAGATCCTTTCTATATGTTACGAGGGAAGGTTATGATGGAAGTCCATGAAAAAATTGTCTCAAAATTATATTCTATGAAACTTTTTGAATTACTAGTTTCGGTCGAAAAATCGTAGTATATTATCCACAGTTTTATACTATTTTCGGTTAAAAAATCAAATTAAGTCGAGGATTGTTCGAAATGCTACGAAACTTTTCAGATCCTTTCTATATGTTACGAGGGAAGGTTATGATGGAAGTCCATGCAAAAAATTATCTCAAAATTTTATTCTATGAAACTTTTTGAATTACTAGTTTCGGTCAAAAAATTGTTGTATATTATACACAATTTTATACTATTATCGGTTAAAATATCTAATTAAATCGAGGATTGTTCGAAATACTACGAATATTTTTAGATGCTTTCTATATGTTACGAGGGAAGGTTATGATGGAAGTCCATGAAAAAATTGTCTCAAAATTATATTCTATGAAACCTTTTGAATTACTAGTTTCGGTCAGAAAATCGTAGTATATTATCCACAATTTTATACTATTTTCAGTTAAAATATAATATTAAATCGAGGATTGTTCGAAATGCTACAAAACAGTTCAGAACCTTTATATTTGTTATGAAGAAGGTTATGATGGAAGTCCGTTCAAAAAATTGTCTCAAAATTAGATTCTATCAAACTTTTTGAAATACTAGTTTTGATAAAAAAATTGTAGTATATTATACACAATTTTATACTAGTTTTGGTTAAAAAATCAAATTAAATCGAGGATTATTCGAAATGCTACGAAACTTTTTAGATACTTCCTATATGTTACGAGGGAAGGTTATGATGGAAGTCCATGCAAAAAATTATCTCAAAATTAGATTCTATGAAACTTTTTAAATTACTAGTTTCGGTCAAAAAATTGTAGTATATTATACACAATTTTATACTATTTTCGGTCAAAAAATCAAATTAAATCGAGGATTGTTCGAAATGCTACGAAACTTTTTAGATCCTTTATATATGTTTCGTGGGAAGGTTATGATGGAAGTCCATTAAAAAATTGTCTCAAAATTAGATTCTATGAAACATTTTGAATTACTTGTTTCTGTCAGAAAATCGTAGTATATTATCCACAGTTTTATACTATTTTCGGTTAAATAATCAAATTAAGTCGAGGATTGTTCGAAATGCTACGAAACTTTTCAGATCCTTTCTATATGTTACGAAGGAAGGTTATGATGGAAGTCCATTCAAAAAATTGTCTCAAAATTAGATTCTATGAAACTTTTTTTAAATATTTGTTTCGGTTAAAAAATTGTAGTATATTGTATACACAATTTTATACTAGTTTTGGTCAAAAAATCAAATTAAATCGAGGATTGTTCGAAATGCTAAGAAACTTTTTAGATCCTTTCTATATGTTACGAGGGAAGGTTATGATGGAAGTCCACGCAAAAAATTATCTCAAAATTATATTCTACGAAACTTTTTGAATTACTAGTTTCCGTCAAAAAATCGTAGTATATTATACACAATTTTATACTATTTTCGGTCAAAAAATCAAATTAAATCGAGGATTGTTCGAAATGCTACGAATCTTTTTAGATGATTTCTATATGTTACGAGGGAAGGTTATGATGGAAGTCCAGGAAAAAATTGTCTCAAAATTAGATTCTATGAAACCTTTTGAATTAATAATTTCGGTCAGAAAATCGTAGTATATTATCCACAATTTAATACTATTTTCGGTTAAAAGATCAAATTAAATCAAGGATTGTTCGAAATGCTACGAAACAGTTCAGATCCTTTATATATGTTATGAAGAAGGTTATGATGGAAGTCCATTCAAGAAATTGTCTCAAAATTAGATTCTATCAAACTTTTTGAAATACTAGTTTTGATAAAAAAATTGTAGTATATTATACACAATTTTATACTAGTTTTGGTTAAAAAATCAAATTAAATCGAGGATTGTTCGAAATGCTACGAATCTTTTTAGATCCTTCCTATTGTTACGAGGGAAGGTTATGATGGAAGTCCATGCAAAAAATTATCTCAAAATTATATTCTATGAAACTTTTTGAATTACTAGTTTCGGTCAAAAAATCATAGTATATTATACACAATTTTATACTATTTTCGGTCAAAAAATCAAATTAAATTGAGGATTGTTCGAAATGCTACGAATCTTTTTAGATGCTTTCTATATGTAACGAGGTAAGGTTATGATGGAAGTCCATGAAAAAATTGTCTCAGAATTAGATTCTATGAAACCTTTTGAATTACTAGTTTCGGTCAGAAAATCGTAGTATATTATCCACAGTTTTATACTATTTTCGGTTAAAAAATCAAATTAAATCGAGGATTGTTCGAAATGCTACGAAACTTTTCAGATCCTTTCTATATGTTACGAAGGAAGGTTATGATGGAAGTCCATTCAAAAAATTGTCTCAAAATTAGATTCTATGAAACTTTTTTTAAATATTTGTTTCAGTTAAAAAATTGTAGTATATTGTATACACAATTTTATACTAGTTTCAGTCAAAAAATCATATTAAATCGAGGATTGTTCGAAATGCTGAGAAACGTTTTAGATCCTTTCTATATGTTACGAGGGAAGGTTATGATGGAAGTCATTGCAAAAAATTGTGTCAAAATTAGAATCTATGAAACTTTTTTAAATACTTGTTTCTATTAAAAAATTGTAGTATATTATCCACAATTTTATACTATTTTTCGATTAAAATATCAAATTAAATCGAGGATTGTTCGAAACTCTACGAAACAGTTCAGATCCTTTCTATATGTTATGAAGGAAGGTTATGATGGAAGTCCATTCAAAAAATTGTCTCAAAATTAGATTCTATCAAACTTTTTGAAATAGTTGTTTTGGTCAAAAAATTGTAGTATATTATACACAATTTTAAACTAGTTTTGGTTAAAAAATCAAAATAAATCGAGGATTGTTCGAAATTCTACGAAACTTTTTAGATCCCTTCTATATGTTACGAGGGAAGGTTATGATGGAAGTCCATTCAAAACATTATCTCAAAATAAGATTCTATTAAAATTTTTGAATTACTAGTTTCGGTCAAAAAATCGTAGTATCTTATACACAATTTTATACTATTTTCGGTCAAAAAATCAAATTAAATCGAGGATTGTTCGAAATGCTACGAAACTTTTTAGATCCTTTCTATATGTTACGAGGGAAGGTTATGATGGAAGTCCATGAAAAAATTGTCTCAAAATTAGATTCTATGAAACTTTTTGAATTACCAGTATCGGTCAGAAAATCGTAGTATATTATCCACAATTTTATACTATTTTCGGTTAAAAAATCAAATTAAATCGAGGATTGTTCGAAATTCTACGAAACTTTTTAGATCCTTTCTATATATTAAGAGGGAAGGTTATGATGGAAGTCCATGCAAAACATTATCTCAAAATAAGAATCTATGAAAATTTTTCAATTACTAGTTTCGGTCAAAAAATCGTAGTATATTATACACAATTTTATATTATTTTCGGTCAAAAAATCAAATTAAATCGAGGATTGTTCGAAATGCTACGAAACTTTTTAGATCCTTTCTATATGTTACGAGGGAAGGTTATGATGGAAGTCCATGAAAAAATTGTCTCAAATTTAGATTCTATGAAACTTTTTGAATTACTAGTTTCGGTCAGAAAATCGTAGTATATTATCCACAATTTATACTATTTTCGGTTAAAAAATCAAATTAAATCGAGGATTGTTCGAAATGCTACAAAACTTTTCAGATCCTTTCTATATGTTACGAAGGAAGGTTATGATGGAAGTCCATTCAAAAAATTGTCTCAAAATTAGAGTCTATGAAACTTTTTTTAAATATTTGTTTTGGTTAAAAAATTGTAGTATATTGTATACACAATTATATACTAGTTTCGGTCAAAAAATCAAATTAAATCGAGGATTTTTCGAAATGTTAAGAAACTTTTTAGATCCTTTCTATATGTTACGAGGGAAGGTTGTGATGGAAGTCCATGCAAAAAATTATATCAAAATTATATTCTATGAAACTTTTTGAATTACTAGTTTCGGTGAAAAAATCGTAGTATATTATACACAATTTTATACTATTTTCCGTTAAAAAATCAAATTAAATCGAGGATTGTTTTAAATGCTACGAATCTTTTTAGATGCTTTCTATATGTTACGAGGGAAGGTTATGATGGAAGTCCATGAAAAAATTGTCTCAAAATTAGATTCTATGAAACCTTTTTAATTACTAGTTTCGGTCAGAAAATCATAGTATATTATCCACAATTTTATACTATTTTCGGTTAAAATATCAAATTAAATCGAAGATTTTTCGAAAGGCTACGAAAAAGTTCAGATCCTTTCTATATGTTATGAAGGAAGGTTATGATGGAAGTCCATTCAAAAAATTGTCTCAAAATAAGATTCTATCAAACTTTTTGAATTAGTTGTTTTGGTCAAAAAATTGTAGTATATTATACACAATTTTAAACTAGTTTTGGTTAAAAAATCAAAATAAATCGAGGATTGTTCGAAATTCTACGAAACTTTTTAGATCCTTTCTATATGTTACGAGGGAAGGTTATGATGGAAGTCCATGCAAAACATTATCTCAAAATAAGATTCCATGAAAATTTTTGAATTACTAGTTTCCGTCAAAAAATCGTAGTATATTATACACAATTTTATACTATTTTCGGTCAAAAAATCAAATTAAATCGAGGATTGTTCGAAATTCTACGAAACTTTTTAGATCCTTTCTATATGTTACGAAGGAAGGTTATGATGGAAGTCCATGAAAAAATTGTCTCAAAATTAGATTCTATGAAACTTTTTGAATTACTAGTTTCGGTCAGAAAATCGTAATATATTATCCACAATTTTATACTATTTTCGGTTAAAAAATCAAATTAAATCGAGGATTGTTCGAAATTCTACGAAACATTTTAGATCCTTTCTATATGTTACGCCGGAAGGTTATGATGGAAGTCCATGCAAAACATTATCTCAAAATAAGAATCTATGAAAATTTTTGAATTACTAGTTTCGGTCAAAAAATCGTAGTATATTATACACAATTTTATACTATTTTTGGTCAAAAAATCAAATTAAATCGAGGTTTGTTCGAAATGCTACGAAACTTTTTAGATCCTTTCTATATGTTACGAGGGAAGGTTATGATGGAAGTCCATGAAAAAATTGTCTCAAAATTAGATTCTATGAAACTTTTTGAATTACTAGTTTCGGTCAGAAAATCGTAGTATATTATCCACAATTTATACTATTTTCGGTTAAAAAATCAAATTAAATCGGGGATTGTTCGAAATGCTACAAAACTTTTCAGATCCTTTCCATATGTTACGAAGGAAGGTTATGATGGAAGTCCATTCAAAAAATTGTCTCCAAATTAGAGTCTATGAAACTTTTTTTAAATATTTGTTTCGGTTAAAAAATTGTAGTATATTGTATACACAATTATATACTAGTTTCGGTCAAAAAATCAAATTAAATCGAGGATTGTTTGAAATGCTAAGAAACTTTTTAGATCCTTTCTATATGTTACGAGGGAAGGTTGTGATGGAAGGCCATGCAAAAAATTATATCAAAATTATATTCTATGAAACTTTTTGAATTACTAGTTTCGGTCAAAAAATCGTAGTATATTATACACAATTTTATACTATTTTCGATCAAAAAATCAAATTAAATCGAGGATTGTTTTAAATGCTACGAATCTTTTTAGATGCTTTCTATATGTTACGAGAGAAGGTTATGATGGAAGTCCATGAAAAAATTGTTTAAAAATTAGATTCTATGAAACCTTTTTAATTACTAGTTTCGGTCAGAAAATCATAGTATATTATCCACAATTTTATACTATTTTCGGTTAAAATATCAAATTAAATCGAAGATTTTTCGAAATGCTACGAAACAGTTCAGATCCTTTATATATGTTATAAAGAAGGTTATGATGGAAGTCCATTCAAAAAATTGTCTCAAAATTAGATTCTATCAAACTTTTTGAAATAGTTGTTTTGGTCAAAAAATTGTAGTATATTATACACAATTTTAAACTAGTTTTGGTTAAAAAATCAAAATAAATCGAGGATTGTTCGAAATTCTACGAAACTTTTTAGATCATTTCTATATGTTACGAGGGAAGGTTATGATGGAAGTCCATGCAAAAAATTATCTCAAAATAAGATTCTATGAAACTTTTTGAATTACTAGTTTCGGTCAAAAAATCGTAGTATATTATACACAATTTTATATTATATTCGGTAAAAAAATCAAATTAAATCGAGGATTATTCGAAATGCTACGAATCTTTTTAGATGCTTTCTATATGTTATGATGGAAGGTTATGATGGAAGTCCATGAAAAAATTGTCTCAAAATTAGATTCTATGAAACCTTTTGAATTACTAGTTTCGGTCAGAAAATCGTAGTATATTATTCACAATTTTATACTATTTTCGGTTAAAATATCAAATTAAATTGAGGATTGTTCGAAATGCTACGAAATAATTCAGATCCTTTATATATGATATAAAGAAGGTTATGATGGAAGTCCATTTAAAAAATTGTCTCAAAATAAGATTCTATCAAACTTTTTTTAAATATTTGTTTCGGTTAAAAAATTGTAGTATATTGTATACACAATTTTATACTATTTTCGGTCAAAAAATAAAATTAAATCGAGGATTGTTCGAAATGCTACGAATCTTTTTAGATGCTTTCTATGTGTTACGAGGGAAGGTTATGATGGAAGTCCATGAAAAAATTGTCTCAAAATTAGATTCTATGAAACCTTTTGAATTACTAGTTTCGGTCAGAAAATCGTAGTATATTATCCACAATTTTATACTATTTTCGGTAAAAATATCAAATTAAATCGAGGATTGTTCGAAAAGCTACGAAACAGTTCAGATCCTTTATATATGTGATGAAGAAGGTTATGATGGAAGTCCATTCAAAAAATTGTCTCAAAATTAGATTTTATCAAACTTTTTGAAATACTAGTTTTGATCAAAAAATTGTAGTATATTATATACAATTTTATACTATTTTGGTTTAAAAAAAAATTAAATCGAGGATTGTTCGAAATGCTACGAAACCTTTTAGATCCTTTATATATGTTACGAGGGAAGGTTATGATGGAAGTCCATGCAAAAAGTTATCTCAAAATGAGATTCTATGAAACTTTTTGAATTACTAGTTTCGGTCAAAAAATCGTAGTATATTATACACAATTTTATACTATTTTCGGTCAAAAAATCAAATTAAATCGAGGATTGTTCGAAATGCTAAGAATCTTTTTAGATGCTTTCTATATGTTACGAGGGAAGGTTATGATGGAAGTCCATGAAAATATTATCTCAAAATAAGATTCTATGAAACTTTTTGAATTACTAGTTTCGGTCAAAAAATCGTAGTATATTATACACAATTTTATACTATTTTCGGTCAAAAAATCAAATTAAATCGAGGATTGTTCGAAATGCTACGAATCTTTTTAGATGCTTTCTATATGTTACGAGGGAAGGTTATCTTGGAAGTCCATGAAATTATTATCTCAAAATAAGATTCAATGAAACTTTTTGAATTACTAGTTTCGGTCAAAAAATCGTAGTATTTATACATAATTTTATACTATTTTCGGTCACAAAATCAAATTAAATCGAGGATTGTTTGAAATGCTACGAATCTTTTTAGATGCTTTGTATATGTTACGGGGGAAGGTTATGATGGAAGTCCATGAAAAAATTGTCTCAAAATTAGATTCTATGAAACCTTTTGAATTACTAGTTTTGGTCAGAAACTCGTAGTATATTATCCACAATTTTATACTATTTTCGGTCAAAAAATCAAATTAAATCGAGGATTGTTCAAAATGCTACGAATCTTTTTAGATGCTTTCTATATGTTACGAGGGAAGGTTATCTTGGAAGTCCATGAAATTATTATCTCAAAATAAGATTCAATGAAACTTTTTGAATTACTAGTTTCAGTCAAAAAATCGTAGTATTTATACATAATTTTATACTATTTTCGGTCACAAAATCAAATTAAATCGAGGATTGTTTGAAATGCTACGAATCTTTTTAGATGCTTTGTATATGTTACGAGGGAAGGTTATGATGGAAGTCCATGAAAAAATTGTCTCAAAATTAGATTCTATGAAACCTTTTGAATTACTAGTTTTGGTCAGAAACTCGTAGTATATTATCCACAATTTTATACTATTTTCGGTTAAAATATCAAATTAAATCGAGGATTGTTCGAAATGCTATGAAACAGTTCAGATCCTTTATATATGATATGAAGAAGGTTATGATGGAAGTCAATTCAAAAAATTGTCTCAAAATTAGATTCTATGAAACTTTTTTTAAATATTTGTTTCGGTTAAAAAATTGTAGTATATCGTATACACAATTTTATACTATTTTCGGTCAAAAAATCAAATTAAATCGAGGATTGTTCGAAGTGCTACTAATCTTTTTAGATTCTTTCTATATGTTACGAGGGAAGGTTATGATGGAAGTCCATGAAAAAATTGTCTCAAAATTAGATTCTATGTAACCTTTTGAATTACTAGTTTCGGTCAGAAAATCTTAGTATATTATCCACAATTTTATACTATTTTCGGTTAAAATATCAAATTAAATCGAGGATTGTTCGATATGCTACGAAACAGTTCAGATCCGTTATATATGTTATGAAGAAGGTTATGATGGAAGTCCATTCAAAAAATTGTCTCAAAATTAGATTTTATCAAACTTTTTGAAATACTAGTTTTGATCAAAATATTGTAGTATATTATACACAATTTTATACTATTTTCGGTCAAAAAACAAAATAAATCGAGGAATGTTCGAAATGCTACGAAACCTTTTAGATCCTTTATATATGTTACGAGGGAAGGTTATGATGGAAGTCCATGCAAAAAATTATCTCAAAATAAGATTCAATGAAACTTTTTGAATTACTAGTTTCGGTCTAAAAAATGTAGTATTTATACACAATTTTATACTATTTTCGGTCACAAAATCAAATTAAATCGAGGATTATTTGAAATGCTACGAATATTTTTAGATGCTTTCTATATGTTACAAGGGAAGGTTATGATGGAAGTCCATTAAAAAATTATCTCAAAATTAGATTCTATGAAACCTTTTGAATTACTAGTTTCGGTCAGAAAATCGTAGTATATTATCCACAATTTTATACTATTTTCGATTAAAATATCAAATTAAATCGAGGATTGTTTGAAATGCTACGAAACAGTTCATATCCTTTATATATGATATGAAGAAGGTTATGTAGGAAGTCCATTCAAAAAATTGTCTCTAAATTAGATTCTATGAAACTTTTTTTAAATATTTGTTTCGGTTAAAAAATTGTAGTATATTGTATACACAATTTTATACTATTTTCGGTCAAAAAATCAAATTAAATCGATGATTGTTCGAAATGCTATGAATCTTTTTAGATGCTTTCTATATGTTACAAGGGAAGGTTATGATGGAAGTCCATGTAAAAATTGTCTCAAAATTAGATTCTATGAAACCTTTTGAATTACTAGTTTCGGTCAGAAAATCGTAGTATATTATCCACAATTTTATACTATTTTCGGTTAAAATATCAAATTAAATCGAGGATTGTTCGAAATGCTACGAAACAGTTCAGATCCTTTATATATGTTATGAAGAAGGTTATGATGGAAGTCCATTCAAAAAATTGTCTCAAAATTAGATTTTATCAAACTTTTTGAAATACTAGTTTTGATCAAAAAATTGTAGTATATTATACACAATTTTATACTATTTTGGTTAAAAAAACAAATTAAATCGAGGAATGTTCGAAATGCTACGAAACCTTTTAGATCCTTTATATATGTTACGAGGGAAGGTTATGATGGAAGTCCATGCAAAAAGTTATCTCAAAATAAGATTCTATGAAACTTTTTGAATTACTAGTTTCGGTCAAAAAATCGTAGTATATTATACACAATTTTATATTATTTTCGGTCAAAAAATCAAATTAAATCGAGGATTGTTCGAAATGCTACGAATCTTTTTCGATGCTTTCTATATGTTACGAGGGAAGGTTATGATGGAAGTCCAAGAAAATATTATCTCAAAATAAGATTCTATGAAACTTTTTGAATTACTAGTTTCGGTCAAAAAATTGTAGTATATTATACACAATTTTATACTATTTTCGGTCAAAAAATAAAATTAAATCGAGGATTGTTCGAAATGCTACGAATCTTTTTAGATGCTTTCTATATGTTACGGGGGAAGGTTATGATGGAAGTCCATGAAAATATTATCTCAAAATAAGATTCAATGAAACTTTTTGAATTACTAGTTTCGGTCTAAAAATCGTAATATTTATACACAATTTTATACTATTTTCGGTCACAAAATCAAATTAAATCGAGGATTGTTTGAAATGCTACGAATCTTTTTAGATGCTTTCTATATGTTACGAGGGAAGGTTATGATGGAAGTCCATTAAAAAATTATCTCAAAATTAGATTCTATGAAACCTTTTGAATTACTAGTTTCGGTCAGAAAATCGTAGTATATTATCCACAATTTTATACTATTTTCGGTTAAAATATCAAAATAAATCGAGGATTGTTCGAAATGCTACGAAACAGTTCATATCCTTTATATATGATATGAAGAAGGTTATGATGGAAGTCCATTCAAAAAATTGTCTCAAAATTAGATTCTATGAAACTTTTTTTAAATATTTGTTTCGGTTAAAAAATTGTAGTATATTGTATACACAATTTTATACAATTTTCGGTCAAAAAATAAAATTAAATTGATGATTGTTCGAAATGCTACGAATCTTTTTAGATGCTTTCTATATGTTACGAGGGAAGGTTATGATGGAAGTCCATGAAAAAATTGTCTCAAAATTAGATTCTATGAAACCTTTTGAATTACTAGTTTCGGTCAGAAAATCGTAGTATATTATCCACAATTTTATACTATTTTCGGTTAAAATATCAAATTAAATCGAGTATTGTTCGAAATGCTACGAAACAGTTCAGATCCGTTATATATGTTATGAAGAAGGTTATGATGGAAGTCCATTCAAAAAATTGTCTCAAAATTAGATTTTATCAAACTTTTTGAAATACTAGTTTTGATCAAAATATTGTAGTATATTATACACAATTTTATACTATTTTCGGTCAAAAAATCAAATTAAATCGAGGATTGTTCGAAATGCTACGAAACTTTTTAGATCCTTTTTATATGTTACGAGGGAAGGTTATGATGGAAGTCCATGCAAAAAATTATCTCAAAATAAGATTCAATGAAACTTTTTGAATTACTAGTTTCGGTCTAAAATATGTAGTATTTATACACAATTTTATACTATTTTCGGTCACAAAATCAAATTAAATCGAGGATTGTTTGAAATGCTACGAATATTTTTAGATGCTTTCTATATGTTACAAGGGAAGGTTATGATGGAAGTCCATTAAAAAATTATCTCAAAATTAGATTCTATGAAACCTTTTGAATTACTAGTTTCGGTCAGAAAATCGTAGTATATTATCCACAATTTTATACTATTTTCGATTAAAATATCAAATTAAATCGAGGATTGTTTGAAATGCTACGAAACAGTTCATATCCTTTATATATGATATGAAGAAGGTTATGATGGAAGTCCATTCAAAAAATTGTCTCAAAATTAGATTCTATGAAACTTTTTTTAAATATTTGTTTCGGTTAAAAAATTGTAGTATATTGTATACACAATTTTATACTATTTTCGGTCAAAAAATCAAATTAAATCGATGATTGTTCGAAATGCTATGAATCTTTTTAGATGCTTTCTATATGTTACAAGGGAAGGTTATGATGGAAGTCCATGTAAAAATTGTCTCAAAATTAGATTCTATGAAACCTTTTGAATTACTAGTTTCGGTCAGAAAATCGTAGTATATTATCCACAATTTTATACTATTTTCGGTTAAAATATCAAATTAAATCGAGGATTGTTCGAAATGCTACGAAACAGTTCAGATCCTTTATATATGTTATGAAGAAGGTTATGATGGAAGTCCATTCAAAAAATTGTCTCAAAATTAGATTTTATCAAACTTTTTGAAATACTAGTTTTGATCAAAAAATTGTAGTATATTATACACAATTTTATACTATTTTGGTTAAAAAAACAAATTAAATCGAGGAATGTTCGAAATGCTACGAAACCTTTTAGATCCTTTATATATGTTACGAGGGAAGGTTATGATGGAAGTCCATGCAAAAAGTTATCTCAAAATAAGATTCTATGAAACTTTTTGCATTACTAGTTTCGGTCAAAAAATCGTAGTATATTATACACAATTTTATACTATTTTCGGTCAAAAAATCAAATTAAATCGAGGATTGTTCGAAATGCTACGAATCTTTTTAGATGCTTTCTATATGTTATGAGGGAAGGTTATGATGGAAGTCCATGAAAATATTATCTCAAAATAAGATTCTATGAAACTTTTTGAATTACTAGTTTCGGTCAAAAAATCGTAGTATATTATACACAATTTTATACTATTTTCGGTCAAAAAATAAAATTAAATCGAGGATTGTTCGAAATGCTACGAATCTTTTTAGATTCTTTCTATATGTTACGAGGGAAGGTTATGATGGAAGTCCATGAAAATATTATCTCAAAATAAGATTCAATGAAACTTTTTGAATTACTAGTTTCGGTCAAAAAATCGTAGTATTTATACATAATTTTATACTATTTTCGGTCACAAAATCAAATTAAATCGAGGATTGTTTGAAATGCTACTAATATTTTTAGATGCTTTCTATATGTTACGAGGGAAGGTTATGATGGAAGTCCATTAAAAAATTATCTCAAAATTAGATTCTATGAAACCTTTTGAATTACTAGTTTCGGTCAGAAAATCGTAGTATATTATCCACAATTTTATACTATTTTCGGTCAAAAAATCAAATTAAATCGAGGATTGTTCGAAATGCTACGAATCTTTTTCGAAGCTTTCTATATGTTACGAGGGAAGGTTATGATGGAAGTCCAAGAAAATATTATTTCAAAATAAGATTCTATGAAACTTTTTGAATTACTAGTTTCGGTCAAAAAATTGTAGTATATTATACACAATTTTATACTATTTTCGGTCAAAAAATAAAATTAAATCGAGGATTGTTCGAAATGCTACGAATCTTTTTAGATGCTTTCTATATGTTACGGGGGAAGGTTATGATGGAAGTCCATGAAAATATTATCTCAAAATAAGATTCAATGAAACTTTTTGAATTACTAGTTTCGGTCTAAAAATCGTAATATTTATACACAATTTTATACTATTTTCGGTCACAAAATCAAATTAAATCGAGGATTGTTTGAAATGCTACGAATCTTTTTAGATGCTTTCTATATGTTACGAGGGAAGGTTATGATGGAAGTCCATTAAAAAATTATCTCAAAATTAGATTCTATGAAACCTTTTGAATTACTAGTTTCGGTCAGAAAATCGTAGTATATTATCCACAATTTTATACTATTTTCGGTTAAAATATCAAATTAAATCGAGGATTGTTCGAAATGCTACGAAACAGTTCAGATCCTTTATATATGTTATGAAGAAGGTTATGATGGAAGTCCATTCAAAAAATTGTCTCAAAATTAGATTTTATCAAACTTTTTGAAATACTAGTTTTGATCAAAAAATTGTAGTATATTATACACAATTTTATACTATTTTGGTTAAAAAAACAAATTAAATCGAGGAATGTTCGAAATGCTACGAAACCTTTTAGATCCTTTATATATGTTACGAGGGAAGGTTATGATGGAAGTCCATGCAAAAAGTTATCTCAAAATAAGATTCTATGAAACTTTTTGCATTACTAGTTTCGGTCAAAAAATCGTAGTATATTATACACAATTTTATACTATTTTCGGTCAAAAAATCAAATTAAATCGAGGATTGTTCGAAATGCTACGAATCTTTTTAGATGCTTTCTATATGTTATGAGGGAAGGTTATGATGGAAGTCCATGAAAATATTATCTCAAAATAAGATTCTATGAAACTTTTTGAATTACTAGTTTCGGTCAAAAAATCGTAGTATATTATACACAATTTTATACTATTTTCGGTCAAAAAATAAAATTAAATCGAGGATTGTTCGAAATGCTACGAATCTTTTTAGATTCTTTCTATATGTTACGAGGGAAGGTTATGATGGAAGTCCATGAAAATATTATCTCAAAATAAGATTCAATGAAACTTTTTGAATTACTAGTTTCGGTCAAAAAATCGTAGTATTTATACATAATTTTATACTATTTTCGGTCACAAAATCAAATTAAATCGAGGATTGTTTGAAATGCTACTAATATTTTTAGATGCTTTCTATATGTTACGAGGGAAGGTTATGATGGAAGTCCATTAAAAAATTATCTCAAAATTAGATTCTATGAAACCTTTTGAATTACTAGTTTCGGTCAGAAAATCGTAGTATATTATCCACAATTTTATACTATTTTCGGTCAAAAAATCAAATTAAATCGAGGATTGTTCGAAATGCTACGAATCTTTTTCGAAGCTTTCTATATGTTACGAGGGAAGGTTATGATGGAAGTCCAAGAAAATATTATTTCAAAATAAGATTCTATGAAACTTTTTGAATTACTAGTTTCGGTCAAAAAATTGTAGTATATTATACACAATTTTATACTATTTTCGGTCAAAAAATAAAATTAAATCGAGGATTGTTCGAAATGCTACGAATCTTTTTAGATGCTTTCTATATGTTACGGGGGAAGGTTATGATGGAAGTCCATGAAAATATTATCTCAAAATAAGATTCAATGAAACTTTTTGAATTACTAGTTTCGGTCTAAAAATCGTAATATTTATACACAATTTTATACTATTTTCGGTCACAAAATCAAATTAAATCGAGGATTGTTTGAAATGCTACGAATCTTTTTAGATGCTTTCTATATGTTACGAGGGAAGGTTATGATGGAAGTCCATTAAAAAATTATCTCAAAATTAGATTCTATGAAACCTTTTGAATTACTAGTTTCGGTCAGAAAATCGTAGTATATTATCCACAATTTTATACTATTTTCGGTTAAAATATCAAAATAAATCGAGGATTGTTCGAAATGCTACGAAACAGTTCATATCCTTTATATATGATATGAAGAAGGTTATGATGGAAGTCCATTCAAAAAATTGTCTCAAAATTAGATTCTATGAAACTTTTTTTAAATATTTGTTTCGGTTAAAAAATTGTAGTATATTGTATACACAATTTTATACAATTTTCGGTCAAAAAATAAAATTAAATTGATGATTGTTCGAAATGCTACGAATCTTTTTAGATGCTTTCTATATGTTACGAGGGAAGGTTATGATGGAAGTCCATGAAAAAATTGTCTCAAAATTAGATTCTATGAAACCTTTTGAATTACTAGTTTCGGTCAGAAAATCGTAGTATATTATCCACAATTTTATACTATTTTCGGTTAAAATATCAAATTAAATCGAGTATTGTTCGAAATGCTACGAAACAGTTCAGATCCGTTATATATGTTATGAAGAAGGTTATGATGGAAGTCCATTCAAAAAATTGTCTCAAAATTAGATTTTATCAAACTTTTTGAAATACTAGTTTTGATCAAAATATTGTAGTATATTATACACAATTTTATACTATTTTCGGTCAAAAAATCAAATTAAATCGAGGATTGTTCGAAATGCTACGAAACTTTTTAGATCCTTTTTATATGTTACGAGGGAAGGTTATGATGGAAGTCCATGCAAAAAATTATCTCAAAATAAGATTCAATGAAACTTTTTGAATTACTAGTTTCGGTCTAAAATATGTAGTATTTATACACAATTTTATACTATTTTCGGTCACAAAATCAAATTAAATCGAGGATTGTTTGAAATGCTACGAATATTTTTAGATGCTTTCTATATGTTACAAGGGAAGGTTATGATGGAAGTCCATTAAAAAATTATCTCAAAATTAGATTCTATGAAACCTTTTGAATTACTAGTTTCGGTCAGAAAATCGTAGTATATTATCCACAATTTTATACTATTTTCGATTAAAATATCAAATTAAATCGAGGATTGTTTGAAATGCTACGAAACAGTTCATATCCTTTATATATGATATGAAGAAGGTTATGATGGAAGTCCATTCAAAAAATTGTCTCAAAATTAGATTCTATGAAACTTTTTTTAAATATTTGTTTCGGTTAAAAAATTGTAGTATATTGTATACACAATTTTATACTATTTTCGGTCAAAAAATCAAATTAAATCGATGATTGTTCGAAATGCTATGAATCTTTTTAGATGCTTTCTATATGTTACAAGGGAAGGTTATGATGGAAGTCCATGTAAAAATTGTCTCAAAATTAGATTCTATGAAACCTTTTGAATTACTAGTTTCGGTCAGAAAATCGTAGTATATTATCCACAATTTTATACTATTTTCGGTTAAAATATCAAATTAAATCGAGGATTGTTCGAAATGCTACGAAACAGTTCAGATCCTTTATATATGTTATGAAGAAGGTTATGATGGAAGTCCATTCAAAAAATTGTCTCAAAATTAGATTTTATCAAACTTTTTGAAATACTAGTTTTGATCAAAAAATTGTAGTATATTATACACAATTTTATACTATTTTGGTTAAAAAAACAAATTAAATCGAGGAATGTTCGAAATGCTACGAAACCTTTTAGATCTTTTATATATGTTACGAGGGAAGGTTATGATGGAAGTCCATGCAAAAAGTTATCTCAAAATAAGATTCTATGAAACTTTTTGAATTACTAGTTTCGGTCAAAAAATCGTAGTATATTATACACAATTTTATACTATTTTCGGTCAAAAAATCAAATTAAATCGAGGATTGTTCGAAATGCTACGAATCTTTTTAGATGCTTTCTATATGTTATGAGGGAAGGTTATGATGGAAGTCCATGAAAATATTATCTCAAAATAAGATTCTATGAAACTTTTTGAATTACTAGTTTCGGTCAAAAAATCGTAGTATATTATACACAATTTTATACTATTTTCGGTCAAAAAATAAAATTAAATCGAGGATTGTTCGAAATGCTACGAATCTTTTTAGATGCTTTCTATATGTTACGAGGGAAGGTTATGATGGAAGTCCATGAAAATATTATCTCAAAATAAGATTCAATGAAACTTTTTGAATTACTAGTTTCGGTCAAAAAATCGTAGTATTTATACATAATTTTATACTATTTTCGGTCACAAAATCAAATTAAATCGAGGATTGTTTGAAATGCTACTAATATTTTTAGATGCTTTCTATATGTTACGAGGGAAGGTTATGATGGAAGTCCATTAAAAAATTATCTCAAAATTAGATTCTATGAAACCTTTTGAATTACTAGTTTCGGTCAGAAAATCGTAGTATATTATCCACAATTTTATACTATTTTCGGTCAAAAAATCAAATTAAATCGAGGATTGTTCGAAATGCTACGAATCTTTTTCGATGCTTTCTATATGTTACGAGGGAAGGTTATGATGGAAGTCCAAGAAAATATTATCTCAAAATAAGATTCTATGAAACTTTTTGAATTACTAGTTTCGGTCAAAAAATTGTAGTATATTATACACAATTTTATACTATTTTCGGTCAAAAAATAAAATTAAATCGAGGATTGTTCGAAATGCTACGAATCTTTTTAGATGCTTTCTATATGTTACGGGGGAAGGTTATGATGGAAGTCCATGAAAATATTATCTCAAAATAAGATTCAATGAAACTTTTTGAATTACTAGTTTCGGTCTAAAAATCGTAATATTTATACACAATTTTATACTATTTTCGGTCAAGAAATCAAATTAAATCGAGGATTGTTTGAAATGCTACGAATCTTTTTAAATGCTTTCTATATGTTACGAGGGAAGGTTATGATGGAAGTCCATTAAAAAATTATCTCAAAATTAGATTCTATGAAACCTTTTGAATTACTAGTTTCGGTCAGAAAATCGTAGTATATTATCTACAATTTTATACTATTTTCGGTTAAAATATCAAAATAAATCGAGGATTGTTCGAAATGCTACGAAACAGTTCATATCCTTTATATATGATATGAAGAAGGTTATGATGGAAGTCCATTCAAAAAATTGTCTCAAAATTAGATTCTATGAAACTTTTTTTAAATATTTGTTTCGGTTAAAAAATTGTAGTATATTGTATACACAATTTTATACAATTTTCGGTCAAAAAATAAAATTAAATCGATGATTGTTCGAAATGCTACGAATCTTTTTAGATGCTTTCTATATGTTACGAGGGAAGGTTATGATGGAAGTCCATGAAAAAATTGTCTCAAAATTAGATTCTATGAAACCTTTTGAATTACTAGTTTCGGTCAGAAAATCGTAGTATATTATCCACAATTTTATACTATATTCGGTTAAAATATCAAATTAAATCGAGTATTGTTCGAAATGCTACGAAACAGTTCAGATCCTTTATATATGTTATGAAGAAGGTTATGATGGAAGTCCATTCAAAAAATTGTCTCAAAATTAGGTTTTATCAAACTTTTTGAAATACTAGTTTTGATCAAAAAATTGTAGTATATTATACACAATTTTATACTATTTTGGTTAAAAAACAAATTAAATCGAGGAATGTTCGAAATGCTACGAAACCTTTTAGATCCTTTATATATGTTACGAGGGAAGGTTATGATGGAAGTCCATGCAAAAAGTTATCTCAAAATAAGATTCTATGAAACTTTTTGAATTACTAGTTTCGGTCAAAAAATCGTAGTATATTATACACAATTTTATACTATTTTCGGTCAAAAAATCAAATTAAATCGAGGATTGTTCGAAATGCTACGAATCTTTTTAGATGCTTTCTATATGTTACGAGGGAAGGTTATGATGGAAGTCCATGAAAATATTATCTCTAAAAAAGATTCTATGAAACTTTTTGAATTACTAGTTTCGGTCAAAAAATCGTAGTATATTATACACAATTTTATACTATTTTCGGTCAAAAAATAAAATTAAATCGAGGATTGTTCGAAATGCTACGAATCTTTTTAGATGCTTTCTATATGTTACGAGGGAAGGTTATGATGGAAGTCCATGAAAATATTATCTCAAAATAAGATTCAATGAAACTTTTTGAATTACTAGTTTCGGTCAAAAAATCGTAGTATTTATACACAATTTTATACTATTTTCGGTCACAAAATAAAATTAAATCGAGGATTGTTTGAAATGCTACGAATATTTTTAGATGCTTTCTATATGTTACGAGGGAAGGTTATGATGGAAGTCCATTAAAACATTATCTCAAAATTAGATTCTATGAAACCTTTTGAATTACTAGTTTCGGTCAAAAAATCGTAGTATATTATCCACAATTTTATACTATTTTCGATTAAAATATCAAATTAAATCGAGGATTGTTCGAAATGCTACGAAACAGTTCATATCCTTTATATATGATATGAAGAAGGTTATGATGGAAGTCCATTCAAAAAATTGTCTCAAAATTAGATTCTATGAAACTTATTTTAAATATTTGTTTCGGTTAAAAAATTGTAGTATATTGTATACACAATTTTATACTATTTTCGGTCAAAAAATCAAATTAAATCGATGATTGTTCGAAATGCTATGAATCTTTTTAGATGCTTTATATATGTTACGAGGGAAGGTTATGATGGAAGTCCATGTAAAAATTGTCTCAAAATTAGATTCTATGAAACCTTTTGAATTACTAGTTTCGGTCAGAAAATCGTAGTATATTATCCACAATTTTATACTATTTTCGGTTAAAATATCAAATTAAATCGAGGATTGTTCGAAATACTACGAAACAGTTCAGATCCTTTATATATGTTATGAAGAAGGTTATGATGGAAGTCCATTCAAAAAATTGTTTCAAAATTAGATTTTATCAAACTTTTTGAAATACTAGTTTTGATCAAAAAATTGTAGTATATTATACACAATTTTATACTATTTTGGTTAAAAAAACAAATTAAATCGAGGAATGTTCGAAATGCTACGAAACCTTTTAGATCCTTTATATATGTTACGAGGGAAGGTTATGATGGAAGTCCATGCAAAAAGTTATCTCAAAATAAGATTCTATGAAACTTTTTGAATTACTAGTTTCGGTCAAAAAATCGTAGTATATTATACACAATTTTATACTATTTTCGGTCAAAAAATCAAATTAAATCGAGGATTGTTCGAAATGCTACGAATCTTTTTAGATGCTTTCTATATGTTACGAGGGAAGGTTATGATGGAAGTCCATGAAAATATTATCTCTAAAAAAGATTCTATGAAACTTTTTGAATTACTAGTTTCGGTCAAAAAATCGTAGTATATTATACACAATTTTATACTATTTTCGGTCAAAAAATAAAATTAAATCGAGGATTGTTCGAAATGCTACGAATCTTTTTAGATGCTTTCTATATGTTACGAGGGAAGGTTATGATGGAAGTCCATGAAAATATTATCTCAAAATAAGATTCAATGAAACTTTTTGAATTACTAGTTTCGGTCTAAAAATCGTAATATTTATACACAATTTTATACTATTTTCGGTCACAAAATCAAATTAAATCGAGGATTGTTTGAAATGCTACGAATCTTTTTAAATGCTTTCTATATGTTACGAGGGAAGGTTATGATGGAAGTCCATTAAAAAATTATCTCAAAATTAGATTCTATGAAACCTTTTGAATTACTAGTTTCGGTCAGAAAATCGTAGTATATTATCCACAATTTTATACTATTTTCGGTTAAAATATCAAAATAAATCGAGGATTGTTCGAAATGCTACGAAACAGTTCATATCCTTTATATATGATATGAAGAAGGTTATGATGGAAGTCCATTCAAAAAATTGTCTCAAAATTAGATTCTATGAAACTTTTTTTAAATATTTGTTTCGGTTAAAAAATTGTAGTATATTGTATACACAATTTTATACAATTTTCGGTCAAAAAATAAAATTAAATCGATGATTGTTCGAAATGCTACGAATCTTTTTAGATGCTTTCTATATGTTACGAGGGAAGGTTATGATGGAATTCCATGAAAAAATTGTCTCAAAATTAGATTCTATGAAACCTTTTGAATTACTAGTTTCGGTCAGAAAATCGTAGTATATTATCCACAATTTTATACTATATTCGGTTAAAATATCAAATTAAATCGAGTATTGTTCGAAATGCTACGAAACAGTTCATATCCTTTATATATGTTATGAAGAAGGTTATGATGGAAGTCCATTCAAAAAATTGTCTCAAAATTAGATTTTATCAAACTTTTTGAAATACTAGTTTTGATCAAAAAATTGTAGTATATTATACACAATTTTATACTATTTTGGTTAAAAAACAAATTAAATCGAGGAATGTTCGAAATGCTACGAAACCTTTTAGATCCTTTATATATGTTACGAGGGAAGGTTATGATGGAAGTCCATGCAAAAAGTTATCTCAAAATAAGATTCTATGAAACTTTTTGAATTACTAGTTTCGGTCAAAAAATCGTAGTATATTATACACAATTTTATACTATTTTCGGTCAAAAAATCAAATTAAATCGAGGATTGTTCGAAATGCTACGAATCTTTTTAGATGCTTTCTATATGTTACGAGGGAAGGTTATGATGGAAGTCCATGAAAATATTATCTCTAAAAAAGATTCTATGAAACTTTTTGAATTACTAGTTTCGGTCAAAAAATCGTAGTATATTATACACAATTTTATACTATTTTCGGTCAAAAAATAAAATTAAATCGAGGATTGTTCGAAATGCTACGAATCTTTTTAGATGCTTTCTATATGTTACGAGGGAAGGTTATGATGGAAGTCCATGAAAATATTATCTCAAAATAAGATTCAATGAAACTTTTTGAATTACTAGTTTCGGTCAAAAAATCGTAGTATTTATACACAATTTTATACTATTTTCGGTCACAAAATAAAATTAAATCGAGGATTGTTTGAAATGCTACGAATATTTTTAGATGCTTTCTATATGTTACGAGGGAAGGTTATGATGGAAGTCCATTAAAACATTATCTCAAAATTAGATTCTATGAAACCTTTTGAATTACTAGTTTCGGTCAAAAAATCGTAGTATATTATCCACAATTTTATACTATTTTCGATTAAAATATCAAATTAAATCGAGGATTGTTCGAAATGCTACGAAACAGTTCATATCCTTTATATATGATATGAAGAAGGTTATGATGGAAGTCCATTCAAAAAATTGTCTCAAAATTAGATTCTATGAAACTTATTTTAAATATTTGTTTCGGTTAAAAAATTGTAGTATATTGTATACACAATTTTATACTATTTTCGGTCAAAAAATCAAATTAAATCGATGATTGTTCGAAATGTTATGAATCTTTTTAGATGCTTTATATATGTTACGAGGGAAGGTTATGATGGAAGTCCATGTAAAAATTGTCTCAAAATTAGATTCTATGAAACCTTTTGAATTACTAGTTTCGGTCAGAAAATCGTAGTATATTATCCACAATTTTATACTATTTTCGGTTAAAATATCAAATTAAATCGAGGATTGTTCGAAATACTACGAAACAGTTCAGATCCTTTATATATGTTATGAAGAAGGTTATGATGGAAGTCCATTCAAAAAATTGTTTCAAAATTAGATTTTATCAAACTTTTTGAAATACTAGTTTTGATCAAAAAATTGTAGTATATTATACACAATTTTATACTATTTTGGTTAAAAAAACAAATTAAATCGAGGAATGTTCGAAATGCTACGAAACCTTTTAGATCCTTTATATATGTTACGAGGGAAGGTTATGATGGAAGTCCATGCAAAAAGTTATCTCAAAATAAGATTCTATGAAACTTTTTGAATTACTAGTTTCGGTCAAAAAATCGTAGTATATTATACACAATTTTATACTATTTTCGGTCAAAAAATCAAATTAAATCGAGGATTGTTCGAAATGCTACGAATCTTTTTAGATGCTTTCTATATGTTACGAGGGAAGGTTATGATGGAAGTCCATGAAAATATTATCTCTAAAAAAGATTCTATGAAACTTTTTGAATTACTAGTTTCGGTCAAAAAATCGTAGTATATTATACACAATTTTATACTATTTTCGGTCAAAAAATAAAATTAAATCGAGGATTGTTCGAAATGCTACGAATCTTTTTAGATGCTTTCTATATGTTACGAGGGAAGGTTATGATGGAAGTCCATGAAAATATTATCTCAAAATAAGATTCAATGAAACTTTTTGAATTACTAGTTTCGGTCTAAAAATCGTAATATTTATACACAATTTTATACTATTTTCGGTCACAAAATCAAATTAAATCGAGGATTGTTTGAAATGCTACGAATCTTTTTAGATGCTTTCTATATGTTACGAGGGAAGGTTATGATGGAAGTCCATTAAAAAATTATCTCAAAATTAGATTCTATGAAACCTTTTGAATTACTAGTTTCGGTCAAAAAATCGTAGTATATTATCCACAATTTTATACTATTTTCGATTAAAATATCAAATTAAATCGAGGATTGTTCGAAATGCTACGAAACAGTTCATATCCTTTATATATGATATGAAGAAGGTTATGATGGAAGTCCATTCAAAAAATTGTCTCAAAATTAGATTCTATGAAACTTATTTTAAATATTTGTTTCGGTTAAAAAATTGTAGTATATTGTATACACAATTTTATACTATTTTCGGTCAAAAAATCAAATTAAATCGATGATTGTTCGAAATGCTATGAATCTTTTTAGATGCTTTCTATATGTTACGAGGGAAGGTTATGATGGAAGTCCATGTAAAAATTGTCTCAAAATTAGATTCTATGAAACCTTTTGAATTACTAGTTTCGGTCAGAAAATCGTAGTATATTATCCACAATTTTATACTATTTTCGGTTAAAATATCAAATTAAATCGAGGATTGTTCGAAATACTACGAAACAGTTCAGATCCTTTATATATGTTATGAAGAAGGTTATTGTGGAAGTCCATTCAAAAAATTGTTTCAAAATTAGATTTTATCAAACTTTTTGAAATACTAGTTTTGATCAAAAAATTGTAGTATATTATACACAATTTTATACTATTTTGGTTAAAAAAACAAATTAAATCGAGGAATGTTCGAAATGCTACGAAACCTTTTAGATCCTTTATATATGTTACGAGGGAAGGTTATGATGGAAGTCCATGCAAAAAGTTATCTCAAAATAAGATTCTATGAAACTTTTTGAATTACTAGTTTCGGTCAAAAAATCGTAGTATATTATACACAATTTTATACTATTTTCGGTCAAAAAATCAAATTAAATCGAGGATTGTTCGAAATGCTACGAATCTTTTTCGATGCTTTCTATATGTTACGAGGGAAGGTTATGATGGAAGTCCAAGAAAATATTATCTCAAAATAAGATTCTATGAAACTTTTTGAATTACTAGTTTCGGTCAAAAAATTGTAGTATATTATACACAATTTTATACTATTTTCGGTCAAAAAATAAAATTAAATCGAGGATTGTTCGAAATGCTACGAATCTTTTTAGATGCTTTCTATATGTTACGAGGGAAGGTTATGATGGAAGTCCATGAAAATATTATCTCAAAATAAGATTCAATGAAACTTTTTGAATTACTAGTTTCGGTCTAAAAATCGTAATATTTATACACAATTTTATACTATTTTCGGTCACAAACTCAAATTAAATCGAGGATTGTTTGAAATGCTACGAATCTTTTTAGATGCTTTCTATATGTTACGAGGGAAGGTTATGATGGAAGTCCATTAAAAAATTATCTCAAAATTAGATTCTCTGAAACCTTTTGAATTACTAGTTTCGGTCAGAAAATCGTAGTATATTATCCACAATTTTATACTATTTTCGGTTAAAATATCAAAATAAATCGAGGATTGTTCGAAATGCTACGAAACAGTTCATATCCTTTATATATGATATGAAGAAGGTTATGATGGAAGTCCATTCAAAAAATTGTCTCAAAATTATATTCTATGAAACTTTTTTTAAATATTTGTTTCGGTTAAAAATTTGTAGTATATTGTATACACAATTTTATACAATTTTCGGTCAAAAAATAAAATTAAATCGATGATTGTTCGAAATGCTACGAATCTTTTTAGATGCTTTCTATATGTTACGAGGGAAGGTTATGATGGAAATCCATGAAAAAATTGTCTCAAAATTAGATTCTATGAAACCTTTTGAATTACTAGTTTCGGTCAGAAAATCGTAGTATATTATCCACAATTTTATACTATTTTCGGTTAAAATATCAAATTAAATCGAGGATTGTTCGAAATGCTACGAAACAGTTCAGATCCTTTATATATGTTATGAAGAAGGTTATGATGGAAGTCCATTCAAAAAATTGTCTCAAAATTAGATTTTATCAAACTTTTTGAAATACTAGTTTTGATCAAAAAATTGTAGTATATTATACACAATTTTATACTATTTTGGTTAAAAAAACAAATTAAATCGAGGAATGTTCGAAATGCTACGAAACCTTTTAGATCCTTTATATATGTTACGAGGGAAGGTTATGATGGAAGTCCATGCAAAAAGTTATCTCAAAATAAGATTCTATGAAACTTTTTGAATTACTAGTTTCGGTCAAAAAATCGTAGTATATTATACACAATTTTATACTATTTTCGGTCAAAAAATCAAATTAAATCGAGGATTGTTCGAAATGCTACGAATCTTTTTAGATGCTTTATATATGTTACGAGGGAAGATTATGATGGAAGTCCATGGAAATATTATCTCAAAATAAGATTCTATGAAACTTTTTGAATTACTAGTTTCGGTCAAAAAATCGTAGTATATTATACACAATTTTATACTATTTTCGGTCAAAAAATAAAATTAAATCGAGGATTGTTCGAAATGCTACGAATCTTTTTAGATGCTTTCTATATGTTACGAGGGAAGGTTATGATGGAAGTCCATGAAAATATTATCTCAAAATAAGATTCAATGAAACTTTTTGAATTACTAGTTTCGGTCTAAAAATCGTAATATTTATACACAATTTTATACTATTTTCGGTCACAAAATCAAATTAAATCGAGGATTGTTTGAAATGCTACGAATCTTTTTAGATGCTTTCTATATGTTACGAGGGAAGGTTATGATGGAAGTCCATTAAAAAATTATCTCAAAATTAGATTCTGTGAAACCTTTTGAATTACTAGTTTCGGTCAGAAAATCGTAGTATATTATCCACAATTTTATACTATTTTCGGTTAAAATATCAAAATAAATCGAGGATTGTTCGAAATGCTACGAAACAGTTCATATCCTTTATATATGATATGAAGAAGGTTATGATGGAAGTCCATTCAAAAAATTGTCTCAAAATTAGATTATATGAAACTTTTTTTAAATATTTGTTTCGGTTAAAAAATTGTAGTATATTGTATACACAATTTTATACAATTTTCGGTCAAAAAATAAAATTAAATCGATGATTGTTCGAAATGCTACGAATCTTTTTAGATGCTTTCTATATGTTACGAGGGAAGGTTATGATGGAAGTCCATGAAAATATTGTCTCAAAATTAGATTCTATGAAACCTTTTGAATTACTAGTTTCGGTCAGAAAATCGTAGTATATTATCCACAATTTTATACTATTTTCGGTTAAAATATCAAATTAAACCGAGGATTGTTCGAAATGCTACGAAACAGTTCAGATCCTTTATATATGTTATGAAGAAGGTTATGATGGAAGTCCATTCAAAAAATTGTCTCAAAATTAGGTTTTATCAAACTTTTTGAAATACTAGTTTTGATCAAAAAATTGTAGTATATTATACACAATTTTATACTATTTTGGTTAAAAAACAAATTAAATCGAGGAATGTTCGAAATGCTACGAAACCTTTTAGATCCTTTATATATGTTACGAGGGAAGGTTATGATGGAAGTCCATGCAAAAAGTTATCTCAAAATAAGATTCTATGAAACTTTATGAATTACTAGTTTCGGTCAAAAAATCGTAGTATATTATACACAATTTTATACTATTTTCGGTCAAAAAATAAAATTAAATCGAGGATTGTTCGAAATGCTACGAATCTTTTTAGATGCTTTCTATATGTTACGAGGGAAGGTTATGATGGAAGTCCATGAAAATATTATCTCAAAATAAGATTCAATGAAACTTTTTGAATTACTAGTTTCGGTCAATAAATCGTAGTATTTATACACAATTTTATACTATTTTCGGTCACAAAATCAAATTAAATCGAGGATTGTTTGAAATGCTACGAATCTTTTTAGATGCTTTCTATATGTTACGAGGGAAGGTTATGATGGAAGTCCATGAAAAAATTGTCTCAAAATTAGATTCTGTGAAACCTTTTGAATTACTAGTTTTGGTCAGAAACTCGTAGTATATTATCCACAATTTTATACTATTTTCGGTTAAAATATCAAATTAAATCGAGGATTGTTCGAAATGCTATGAAACAGTTCAGATCCTTTATATATGATATGAAGAAGGTTATGCTGGAAGTCAATTCAAAAAATTGTCTCAAATTAGATTCTATGAAACTTTTTTTAAATATTTGTTTCGGTTAAAAAATTGTAGTATATCGTATACACAATTTTATACTATTTTCGGTCAAAAAATCAAATTAAATCGAGGATTGTTCGAAGTGCTACTAATCTTTTTAGATGCTTTCTATATGTTACGAGGGAAGGTTATGATGGAAGTCCATGAAAATATTATCTCAAAATAAGATTCAATGAAACTTTTTGAATTACTAGTTTCGGTCAATAAATCGTAGTATTTATACACAATTTTATACTATTTTCGGTCACAAAATCAAATTAAATCGAGGATTGTTTGAAATGCTACGAATCTTTTTAGATGCTTTCTATATGTTACGAGGGAAGGTTATGATGGAAGTCCATGAAAAAATTGTCTCAAAATTAGATTCTGTAAAACCTTTTGAATTACTAGTTTTGGTCAGAAACTCGTAGTATATTATCCACAATTTTATACTATTTTCGGTTAAAATATCAAATTAAATCGAGGATTGTTCGAAATGCTATGAAACAGTTCAGATCCTTTATATATGATATGAAGAAGGTTATGCTGGAAGTCAATTCAAAAAATTGTCTCAAATTAGATTCTATGAAACTTTTTTTAAATATTTGTTTCGGTTAAAAAATTGTAGTATATCGTATACACAATTTTATACTATTTTCGATCAAAAAATCAAATTAAATCGAGGATTGTTCGAAGTGCTACTAATCTTTTTAGATGCTTTCTATATGTTACGAGGGAAGGTTATGATGGAAGTCCATGAAAAAATTGTCTCAAAATTAGATTCTATGAAACCTTTTGAATTACTAGTTTCGGTCAGAAAATCGTAGTATATTATCCACAATTTTATACTATTTTCGGTTAAAATATCAAATTAAATCGAGGATTGTTCGAAATGCTACGAAACAGTTCAGATCCTTTATATATGTTATGAAGAAGGATATGATGGAAGTCCATTCAAAAAATTGACTCAAAATTAGATTTTATCAAACTTTTTGAAATACTAGTTTTGATCAAAAAATTGTAGTCTATTATACAAAATTTTATACTAGTTTTGGTTAAAAAATCAAATTAAATCGAGGATTGTTCGAAATGCTACGAAACTTTTTAGATCCTTTCTATATGTTACGAGGGAAGGTTATGATGGAAGTCCATGAAAAAATTGTCTCAAAATTAGATTCTATGAAACTTTTTGAATTACTAGTTTCGGTCAGAAAATCGTAGTATATTATCCACAATTTATACTATTTTCGGTTAAAAAATCAAATTAAATCGAGGATTGTTCGAAATGCTACAAAACATTTCAGATCCTTTCTATATGTTACGAAGGAAGGTTATGATGGAAGTCCATTCAAAAAATTGTCTCAAAATTAGATTCTATGAAACTTTTCTTAATTATTTGTTTCGGTTAAAAAATTGTAGTATATTGTATACACAATTATATACTAGTTTCGGTCAAAAAATCAAATTAAATCGAGGATTGTTCGAAATGCTAAGAAACTTTTTAGATCCTTTCTATATGTTACGAGGGAAGGTTATGATGGAAGTCCATGCAAAAAATTATATCAAAATTATATTCTATGAAACATTTTGAATTACTAGTATCGGTCAAAAAATCGTAGTATATTATACACAATTTTATACTATTTTCGATTAAAAAATCAAATTAAATCGAGGATTGTTTTAAATGCTACGAATCTTTTTAGATGCTTTCTATATGTTACGAGGGAAGGTTATGATTGAAGTCCATGAAAAAATTGTCTCAAAATTAGATTCTATGAAACCTTTTGAATTACTAGTTTCGGTCAGAAAATCGTAGTATATTATCCACAATTTTATACTATTTTCGGTTAAAATATCAAATTAAATCGAAGATTTTTCGAAATGCTACGAAACAGTTCAGATCCTTTATATATGTTATAAAGAAGGTTATGATGGAAGTCCATTAAAAAAATTGTCTCAAAATTAGATTCTATCAAACTTTTTGAAATAGTTGTTTTGGTCAAAAAATTGTAGTATATTATACACAATTTTAAACTAGTTTTGGTTAAAAAATCAAAATAAATCGAGGATTGTTCGAAATTCTACGAAACTTTTTAGATCATTTCTATATGTTACGAGGGAAGGTTATGATGGAAGTCCATGCAAAAAATTATCTCAAAATAAGATTCTATGAAACTTTTTGAATTACTAGTTTCGGTCAAAAAATCGTAGTATATTATACACAATTTTATACTATTTTCGGTCAAAAAATAAAAATAAATCGAGGATTGTTCGAAATGCTACGAATCTTTTTAGATGATTTCTATATGTTACGATGGAAGGTTATGATGGAAGTCCATGAAAAAATTGTCTCAAAATTAGATTCTATGAAACCTTTTGAATTACTAGTTTCGGTCAGAAAATCGTAGTATATTATCCACAATTTTATACTATTTTCGGTTAAAATATCAAATTAAATCGAGGATTGTTCGAAATGCTACGAAACAGTTCAGATCCTTTATATATGATATGAAGAAGGTTATGATGGAAGTCCATTCAAAAAATTGTCTCAAAATTAGATTCTATGAAACTTTTTTTAAATATTTGTTTCGGTTAAAAAATTGTAGTATATTGTATACACAATTTTATACTATTTTCGGTCAAAAAATCAAATTAAATCGAGGATTGTTCGAAATGCTACGAATCTTTTTAGATGATTTCTATATGTTACGATGGAAGGTTATGATGGAAGTCCATGAAAAAATTGTCTCAAAATTAGATTCTATGAAACCTTTTGAATTACTAGTTTCGGTCAGAAAATCGTAGTATATTATCCACAATTTTATACTATTTTCGGTTAAAATTTCAAATTAAATCGAGGATTGTTCGAAATGCTACGAAACAGTTCAGATCCTTTATATATGTTATGAAGAAGGATATGATGGAAGTCCATTCAAAAAATTGTCTCAAAATTAGATTTTATCAAACTTTTTGAAATACTAGTTTTGATCAAAAAATTGTAGTATATTATACAAAATTTTATACAAGTTTTGGTTAAAAAATCAAATTAAATCGAGGATTGTTCGAAATCCTACGAAACTATTTAGATCCTTTCTATATGTTACGAGGGAAGGTTATGATGGAAGTCCATGAAAAAATTGTCTCAAAATTAGATTCTATGAAACTTTTTGAATTACTATTTTCGGTCAGAAAATCGTAGTATATTATCCTCAATTTATACTATTTTCGGTTAAAAAATCAAATTAAATCGAGGATTGTTCGAAATACTACGAAACTTTTTAGATCCTTTCTATATGTTACGAGGGAAGTTTATGATGGAAGTCCATGCAAAACATTATCTCAAAATAAGAATCTATGAAAATTTTTAAATTACTAGTTTTGGTCAAAAAATCGTAGTATACACAATTTTATACTATTTTCGGTCAAAAATCAAATTAAATCGAGGATTGTTCGAAATGCTACAAAACTTTTTAGATCCTTTCTATATGTTATGAGGGAAGGTTATGATGGAAGTCCATGAAAAAATTGTCTCAAAATTAGATTCTATGAAACTATTTGAATTACTAGTTTCGGTCAGAAAATCGTAGTATATTATCCACAATTTATACTATTTTCGGTTAAAAAATCAAATTAAATCGAGGATTGTTCGAAATGCTACAAAACATTTCAGATCCTTTCTATATGTTACGAAGGAAGGTTATGATGGAAGTCCATTCAAAAAATTGTCTCAAAATTAGATTCTATGAAACTTTTCTTAATTATTTGTTTCGGTTAAAAAATTGTAGTATATTGTATACACAATTATATACTAGTTTCGGTCAAAAAATCAAATTAAATCGAGGATTGTTCGAAATGCTAAGAAACTTTTTAGATCCTTTCTATATGTTACGAGGGAAGGTTATGATGGAAGTCCATGCAAAAAATTATATCAAAATTATATTCTATGAAACATTTTGAATTACTAGTATCGGTCAAAAAATCGTAGTATATTATACACAATTTTATACTATTTTCGATCAAAAAATCAAATTAAATCGAGGATTGTTTTAAATGCTACGAATCTTTTTAGATGCTTTCTATATGTTACGAGGGAAGGTTATGATTGAAGTCCATGAAAAAATTGTCTCAAAATTAGATTCTATGAAACCTTTTGAATTACTAGTTTCGGTCAGAAAATCGTAGTATATTATCCACAATTTTATACTATTTTCGGTTAAAATATCAAATTAAATCGAAGATTTTTCGAAATGCTACGAAACAGTTCAGATCCTTTATATATGTTATGAAGAAGGTTATGATGGAAGTCCATTCAAAAAATTGTCTCAAAATTAGATTCTATCAAACTTTTTGAAATAGTTGTTTTGGTCAAAAAATAGTAGTATATTATACACAATTTTAAACTAGTTTTGGTTAAAAAATCAAAATAAATCAGGGATTGTTCGAAATTCTACGAAACTTTTTAGATCATTTCTATATGTTACGAGGGAAGGTTATGATGGAAGTCCATGCAAAAAATTATCTCAAAATAAGATTCTATGAAACTTTTTGAATTACTAGTTTCGGTCAAAAAATCGTAGTATATTATACACAATTTTATACTATTTTCGGTCAAAAAATCAAATTAAATCGAGGATTGTTCGAAATGCTACGAATCTTTTTAGATGATTTCTATATGTTACGATGGAAGGTTATGATGGAAGTCCATGAAAAAATTGTCTCAAAATTAGATTCTATGAAACCTTATGAATTACTAGTTTCGGTCAGAAAATCGTAGTATATTATCCACAATTTTATACTATTTTCGGTTAAAATATCAAATTAAATCGAGGATTGTTCGAAATGCTACGAAACACTTCAGATCCTTTATATATGTTATGAAGAAGGATATGATGGAAGTCCATTCAAAAAATTGTCTCAAAATTAGATTTTATCAAACTTTTTGAAATACTAGTTTTGATCAAAAAATTGTAGTATATTATACAAAATTTTATACTAGTTTTGGTTAAAAAATCAAATTAAATCGAGGATTGTTCGAAATCCTACGAAACTTTTTAGATCCTTTCTATATGTTACGAGGGAAGGTTATGATGGAAGTCCATGAAAAAATTGTCTCAAAATTAGATTCTATGAAACTTTTTGAATTACTAGTTTCGGTCAGAAAATCGTAGTATATTATCCACAATTTATACTATTTTCGGTTAAAAAATCAAATTAAATCGAGGATTGTTCGAAATACTACGAAACTTTGTAGATCCTTTCTATATGTTACGAGGGAAGTTTATGATGGAAGTCCATGCAAAACATTATCTCAAAATAAGAATCTATGAAAATTTTTAAATTACTAGTTTCGGTCAAAAAATCGTAGTATACACAATTTTATACTATTTTCGGTCAAAAGTCAAATTAAATCGAGGATTGTTCGAAATGCTACGAAACTTTTTAGATCCTTTCTATATGTTACGAGGGAAGGTTATGTTGGAAGTCCATGAAAAAATTGTCTCAAAATTAGATTCTATGAAACTTTTTGAATTACTAGTTTCGGTCAGAAAATCGTAGTATATTATCCACAATTTATACTATTTTTGGTTAAAAAATCAAATTAAAACGAGGATTGTTTGAAATGCTACAAAACTTTTCAGATCCTTTCTATATGTTACGAAGGAAGGTTATGATGGAAGTCAATTCAAAAAATTGTCTCAAAATTAGATTCTATGTAACTTTTCTTAAATATTTGTTTCGGTTAAAAAATTGTAGTATATTGTATACACAATTATATACTAGTTTCGGTCAAAAAATCAAATTAAATCGAGGATTGTTCGAAATGCTAAGAAACTTTTTAGATCCTTTCTATATGTTACGAGGGAAGGTTATGATGGAAGTCCATGCAAAAAATTATATTCTATGAAACATTTTGAATTACTAGTATCGGTCAAAAAATCGTAGTATATTATACACAATTTTATACTATTTTCGGTCAAAAAATCAAATTAAATCGAGGATTGTTCGAAATGCTACGAATCTTTTTAGATGCTTTCTATATGTTACGATGGAAGGTTATGATGGAAGTCCATGAAAAAATTGTCTCAAAATTAGATTCTATGAAACCTTTTGAATTACTAGTTTCGGTCAGAAAATCGTAGTATATTATCCACAATTTTATACTATTTTCGGTTAAAATATCAAATTAAATCGAGGATTGTTCGAAATGCTACGAAACAGTTCAGATCCTTTATATATGATATGAAGAAGGTTATGATGGAATTCCATTCAAAAAATTGTCTCAAAATTGATTCTATGAAACTTTTTTTAAATATTTGTTTCTGTTAAAAAATTGTAGTATATTGTATACACAATTTTATACTATTTTCGGTCAAAAAATCAAATTAAATCGAGGATTGTTCGAAATGCTACGAATCTTTTTATATGCTTTCTATATGTTACGAGGGAAGGTTATGATGGAAGTCCATGAAAAAATTGTCTCAAAATTAGATTCTATGAAACCTTTTGAATTACTAGTTTCGGTCAGAAAACCGTAGTATATTATCCAAAATTTTATACTATTTTCGGTTAAAATATCAATTTAAATCGAGGATTGTTCGAAATGCTACGAAACAGTTCAGATCCTTTATATATGTTATGAAGAAGGATATGATGGAAGTTCATTCAAAAAATTGTCTCAAAATTAGATTTTATCTAACTTTTTGAAATACTAGTTTTGATCAAAAAATTGTAGTATATTATACAAAATTTTATACTAGTTTTGGTTAAAAAATTAAATTAAATCGAGGATTGTTCGAAATTCTATGAAACTTTTTAGATCCTTTCTATATGTTACGAGGGAAGGTTATGATGGAAGTCCATGAAAAATTATCTCAAAATTAGATTCTATGAAACTTTTTGAATTACTAGTTTCGGTCAGAAAATCATAGTATATTATCCACAATTTATACTATTTTCAGTTAAAAAATCATATTAAATCGGGGATTGTTCGAAATTCTACGAAACTTTTTAGATCCTTTCTATATGTTACGAGGGAAGGTTATGATGGAAGTACATGCAAAACATTATCTCAAAATAAGAATCTATGAAAATTTTTGAATTACTAGTTTCGGTCAAAAAATCGTAGTATATTATACACAATTTTATACTATTTTCGGTCAAAAAATCAAATTAAATCGAGGATTGTTCGAAATGCTACGAAACTTTTTAGATCCTTTCTATATGTTACGAGGGAAGGTTATGATGGAAGTCCATGAAAAAATTGTCTCAAAATTAGATTCTATGAAACTTTTTGAATTACTAGTTTCGGTCAGAAAATCGTAGTATATTATCCACAATTTATACTATTTTCGGTTAAAAAATCAAATTAAATCGAGGATTGTTCGAAATGCTACAAAACTTTTCAGATCCTTTCTATATGTTACGAAGGAAGGTTATGATGGAAGTCCATTCAAAAATTGTCTCAAAATTATATTCTATGAAACTTTTTTTAAATATTTGTTTCGGTTAAAAAATTGTAGTATATTGTATACACAATTATATACTAGTTTCGGTCAAAAAATCAAATTAAATCGAGGATTGTTCGAAATGCTAAGAAACTTTTTAGATCCTTTCTATATGTTACGAGGGAAGGTTATGATGGAAGTCCATGCAAAAAATTATATCAAAATTATATTCTATGAAACATTTTGAATTACTAGTTTCGGTCAAAAAATCGTAGTATATTATACACAATTTTATACTATTTTCGATGAAAAAATCAAATTAAATCGAGGATTGTTTTAAATGCTACGAATCTTTTTAGATGCTTTCTATATGTTACGAGGGAAGGTTATGATGGAAGTCCATGAAAAAATTGTCTCAAAATTAGATTCTATGAAACCTTTTGAATTACTAGTTTCGGTCAGAAAATCGTAGTATATTATCCACAATTTTATACTATTTTCGGTTAAAATATCAAATTAAATCGAAGATTTTTCGAAATGCTACGAAACAGTTCAGATCCTTTATATATGATATGAAGAAGGTTATGATGGAAGTCCATTCAAAAAATTTTCTCAAAATTAGATTCTATGAAACTTTTTTTAAATATTTATTTTGGTTAAAAAATTGTAGTATATAGTATACACAATTTTATACTATTTTCGGTCAAAAAATCAAATTAAATCGAGGATTGTTCGAAATGCTACGAATCTTTTTAGATGCTTTCTATATGTTACGAGGGAAGGTTATGATGGAAGTCCATGAAAAAATTGTCTCAAAATTAGATTCTATGAAACCTTTTGAATTACTAGTTTCGGTCAGAAAATCGTAGTATATTATCCACAATTTTATACTATTTTCGGTTAAAATATTAAATTAAATTGAGGATTGTTCGAAATGCTACGAAACAGTTCAGATCCTTTATATATGTTATGAAGAAGGTTATGATGGAAGTCCATTCAAAAAATTGTCTCAAAATTAGATTTTATTAAACTTTTTGAAATACTAGTTTTGATCAAAAAATTGAAGTATATTATACACAATTTTATACTAGTTTTGGTTAAAAAATCAAATTAAATCGAGGATTGTTCGAAATGCTACGAATCTTTTTAGATCCTTTCTATATGTTACCAGGGAAGGTAATCATGGAAGTCCATGCAAAAAATTATCTCAAAATTAGATTCTATGAAACTTTTTGAATTACTAGTTTCGGTCAAAAAATCGTAGTATATTATACACAATTTTATGATATTTTCGGTCAAAAAATCAAATTAAATCGAGGTTTGTTCGAAATGCTACGAAACTTTTTAGATTCTTTCTATATGTTACGAGGGAAGGTTATGATGGAAGTCCATGAAAAAATTGTCTCAAAATTAGATTCTATGAAACTTTTTGAATTACTAGTTTCGGTCAAAAAATCGTTGTAATCCACAATTTGATATTATTTTCGGTTAAAAAATAAAATTAATTCGAGGTTTGTTCGAAATGCTACGAAACTTTTCAGATCCTTTCTATATGTTACGAAGGAAGGTTATGATGGAAGTCCATTCAAAAAATTGTCTCAAAATTAGATTCTATGAAACTTTTTTTAAATATTTGTTTCGGTTAAAAAATTGTAGTATATTGTATACAAAATTTTATACTAGTTTCTGTCAAAAAATCAAAATAAATCGAGGATTGTTCGAAATGCTAAGAAACATTTTAGATCCTTTCTATATGTTACGAGGGAAGGTTATGATGGAAGTCATTACAAAAAATTGTGTCAAAATTAGAATCTATGAATCTTTTTGAAATACTTGTTTCTGTTAAAAAATTGTAGTAATCCACAATTTTATAATATTTTTCGGTTAAAATATAAAATTAAATCGAGGATTGTTCGAAACTCTACGAAACAGTTAGATCCTTTCTATATGTTATGAAGGAAGGTTATGATGGAAGTCCATTCAAAAAAATGTCTCAAAATTAGATTCTATCAAACTTTTTGAAATACTTGTTTTGGTCAAAAAATTGTAGTATATTATACACAATTTTAAACTAGTTTTGGTTAAAAAATCAAAATAAATCGAGGATTGTTCGAAATTCTAAGAAACGTTTTAGATCCTTTCTATATGTTACGAGGGAAGGTTATGATGGAAGTCCATGCAATAAAATTATCTTAAAATAAGATTCTATGAAACTTTTTGAATTACTAGTTTCGGTCAAAAAATCGTAGTATATTATACACAACTTTATACTATTTTCGATCAAAAAATCAAATTAATTCGAGGATTGTTCAAAATGCTACGAATCTTTTTAGATGCTTTCTATATGTTACGAGGGAAGGTTATGATGGAAGTCCATGAAAAAATTGTCTCAAAATTAGATTCCATGAAACCTTTTGAATTACTAGTTTCGGTCAGAAAATCGTAGTATATTATCCACAATTTTATACTATTTTCGGTTAAAATATCAAATGAAATCGAGGATTGTTCGAAATGCTACGAAACAATTCAGATCCTTTATATATGATATGAAGAAGGTTATGATGGTAGTCCATTCAAAAAATTGTCTCAAAATTAGATTCTATGAAACTTTTTTTAAATATTTGTTTCGGTTAAAAAATTGTAGTATATTGTATACACAATTTTATACTATTTTCGGTCAAAAAATCAAATTAAATCGAGGATTGTTCGAAATGCTACGAATCCTTTTAGATGCTTTCTATATGTTACGAGGGAAGGTTATGATGGAAGTCCATGAAAAAATTGTCTCAAAATTAGATTCTATGAAACCTTTTGAATTACTAGTTTCGGTCAGAAAATCGTAGTATATTATCCACAATTTTATACTATTTTCGGTTAAAATATCAAATTAAATCGAGGATTGTTCGAAATACTACGAAACAGTTCAGATCCTTTATATATGTTATGAAGAAGGTTATGATGGAAGTCCATTCAAAAAATTGTCTAAAAATTAGATTTTATCAAACTTTTTGAAATACTAGTTTTGATCAAATAATTGTAGTATATTATACACAATTTTATACTAGTTTTGGTTAAAAAATCAAATTAAATCGAGGATTGTTCGAAATGCTACGAAACTTTTTAGATCCTTTCTATATGTTACGAGGGAAGGTTATGATGGAAGTCCATGCAAAAAATTATCTCAAAATAAGATTCAATGAAACTTTTTGAATTACTAGTTTCGGTCAAAAAATCGTAGTATTTATACACAATTTTATACTATTTTCGGTCACAAAATCAAATTAAATCGAGGATTGTTTGAAATGCTACGAATCTTTTTAGATGCTTTCTATATGTTACGAGGGAAGGTTATGATGGAAGTCCATGAAAAAATTATCTCAAAATTAGATTCTATGAAACCTTTTGAATTACTAGTTTCGGTCAGAAAATCGAAGTATATTATCCACAATTTTATACTATTTTCGGTTAAAATATCAAATTAAATCGAGGATTGTTCGAAATGCTACGAAACAGTTCAGATCCTTTATATATGATATGAAGAAGGTTATGATGGAAGTTCATTCAAAAAATTGTCTCAAAATTAGATTCTATGAAACTTTTTTTAAATATTTGTTTCGGTTAAAAAATTGTAGTATATTGTATACATAATTTTATACTATTTTCAGTCAAAAAATCAAATTAAATCGATGATTGTTCGAAATGCTACGAATCTTTTTAGATGCTTTCTATATGTTACGAGGGAAGGTTATGATGGAAGTCCATGAAAAAATTGTCTCAAAATTAGATTCTATGAAACCTTTTGAATTACTAGTTTCGGTAAGAAAATCATAGTATATTATCCACAATTTTATACTATTTTCGGTTAAAATATCAAATTAAATCGAGGATTGTTCGAAATGCTACGAAACAGTTCAAATCCTTTATATATGTTATGAAGAAGGATATGATGGAAGTTCATTCAAAAAATTGTCTCAAAATTAGATTTTATCTAACTTTTTGAAATACTAGTTTTGATCAAAAAATTGTAGTATATTATACAAAATTTTATACTAGTTTTGGTTAAAAAATCAAATTAAATCGAGGATTGTTCGAAATTCTATGAAACTTTTTAGATCCTTTCTATATGTTACGAGGGAAGGTTATGATGGAAGTCCATGAAAAATTATCTCAAAATTAGATTCTATGAAACTTTTTGAATTACTAGTTCCGGTCAGAAAATCATAGTATATTATCCACAATTTATACTATTTTCAGTTAAAAAATCAAATTAAATCGAGGATTGTTCGAAATTCTACGAAACTTTTTAGATCCTTTCTATATGTTACGAGGGAAGGTTATGATGGATGTCCATGCAAAACATTATCTCAAAATAAGAATCTATGAAAATTTTTGAATTACTAGTTTCGGTCAAAAAATCGTAGTATATTATACACAATTTTATACTATTTTCGGTCAAAAAATCAAATTAAATCAAGGATTGTTCGAAATGCTACGAAACTTTTTAGATCCTTTCTATATGTTACGAGGGAAGGTTATGATGGAAGTCCATGAAAAAATTGTCTCAAAATTAGATTCTATGAAACTTTTTGAATTACTAGTTTCGGTCAGAAAATCGTAGTATATTATCCACAATTTATACTATTTTCGGTTAAAAAATCAAATTAAATCGAGGATTGTTCGAAATACTACGAAACAGTTCATATCCTTTATATATGTTATGAAGAAGGTTATGATGGAAGTCCATTCAAAAAATTGTCTAAAAATTAGATTTTATCAAACTTTTTGAAATACTAGTTTTGATCAAATAATTGTAGTATATTATACACAATTTTATACTAGTTTTGGTTAAAAAATCAAATTAAATCGAGGATTGTTCGAAATGCTACGAAACTTTTTAGATCCTTTCTATATGTTACGAGGGAAGGTTATGATGGAAGTCCATGCAAAAAATTATCTCAAAATAAGATTCAATGAAACTTTTTGAATTACTAGTTTCGGTCAAAAAATCGTAGTATTTATACACAATTTTATACTATTTTCGGTCACAAAATCAAATTAAATCGAGGATTGTTTGAAATGCTACGAATCTTTTTAGATGCTTTCTATATGTTACGAGGGAAAGTTATGATGGAAGTCCATGAAAAAATTATCTCAAAATTAGATTCTATGAAACCTTTTGAATTACTAGTTTCGGTCAGAAAATCGAAGTATATTATCCACAATTTTATACTATTTTCGGTTAAAATATCAAATTAAATCGAGGATTGTTCGAAATGCTACGAAACAGTTCAAATCCTTTATATATGTTATGAAGAAGGATATGATGGAAGTTCATTCAAAAAATTGTCTCAAAATTAGATTTTATCTAACTTTTTGAAATACTAGTTTTGATCAAAAAATTGTAGTATATTATACAAAATTTTATACTAGTTTTGGTTAAAAAATCAAATTAAATCGAGGATTGTTCGAAATTCTATGAAACTTTTTAGATCCTTTCTATATGTTACGAGGGAAGATTATGATGGAAGTCCATGAAAAATTATCTCAAAATTAGATTCTATGAAACTTTTTGAATTACTAGTTTCGGTCAGAAAATCATAGTATATTATCCACAATTTATACTTTTTTCAGTTAAAAAATCAAATTAAATCGAGGATTGTTCGAAATATTACGAAACTTTTTAGATCCTTTCTATATGTTACGAGGGAAGGTTATGATGGAAGTCCATGCAAAACATTATCTCAAAATAAGAATCTATGAAAATTTTTGAATTACTAGTTTCGGTCAAAAAATCGTAGTATATTATACACAATTTTATACTATTTTCGGTCAAAAAATCAAATTAAATCAAGGATTGTTCGAAATGCTACGAAACTTTTTAGATCCTTTCTATATGTTACGAGGGAAGGTTATGATGGAAGTCCATGAAAAAATTGTCTCAAAATTAGATTCTATGAAACTTTTTGAATTACTAGTTTCGGTCAGAAAATCGTAGTATATTATCCACAATTTATATTATTTTCGGTTAAAAAATCAAATTAAATCGAGGATTGTTCGAAATACTACGAAACAGTTCAGATCCTTTATATATGTTATGAAGAAGGTTATGATGGAAGTCCATTCAAAAAATTGTCTAAAAATTAGATTTTATCAAACTTTTTGAAATACTAGTTTTGATCAAATAATTGTAGTATATTATACACAATTTTATACTAGTTTTGGTTAAAAAATCAAATTAAATCGAGGATTGTTCGAAATGCTACGAAACTTTTTAGATCCTTTCTATATGTTACGAGGGAAGGTTATGATGGAAGTCCATGCAAAAAATTATCTCAAAATAAGATTCAATGAAACTTTTTGAATTACTAGTTTCGGTCAAAAAATCGTAGTATTTATACACAATTTTATACTATTTTCGGTCACAAAATCAAATTAAATCGAGGATTGTTTGAAATGCTACGAATCTTTTTAGATGCTTTCTATATGTTACGAGGGAAGGTTATGATGGAAGTCCATGAAAAAATTATCTCAAAATTAGATTCTATGAAACCTTTTGAATTACTAGTTTCGGTCAGAAAATCGAAGTATATTATCCACAATTTTATACTATTTTCGGTTAAAATATCAAATTAAATCGAGGATTGTTCGAAATGCTACGAAACAGTTCAGATCCTTTATATATGATATGAAGAAGGTTATGATGGAAGTTCATTAAAAAAATTGTCTCAAAATTAGATTCTATGAAACTTTTTTTAAATATTTGTTTCGGTTAAAAAATTGTAGTATATTGTATACATAATTTTATACTATTTTCGGTCAAAAAATCAAATTAAATCGATGATTGTTCGAAATGCTACGAATCTTTTTAGATGCTTTCTATATGTTACGAGGGAAGGTTATGATGGAAGTCCATGAAAAAATTGTCTCAAAATTAGATTCTATGAAACCTTTTGAATTACTAGTTTCGGTAAGAAAATCTTAGTATATTATCCACAATTTTATACTATTTTCGGTTAAAATATCAAATTAAATCGAGGATTGTTCGAAATGCTACGAAACAGTTCACATCCTTTATATATGTTATGAAGAAGGATATGATGGAAGTTCATTCAAAAAATTGTCTCAAAATTAGATTTTATCTAACTTTTTGAAATACTAGTTTTGATCAAAAAATTGTAGTATATTATACAAAATTTTATACTAGTTTTGGTTAAAAAATCAAATTAAATCGAGGATTGTTCGAAATTCTATGAAACTTTTTAGATCCTTTCTATATGTTACGAGGGAAGGTTATGATGGAAGTCCATGAAAAATTATCTCAAAATTAGATTCTATGAAACTTTTTGAATTACTAGTTTCGGTCAGAAAATCATAGTATATTATCCACAATTTATACTATTTTCAGTTAAAAAATCAAATTAAATCGAGGATTGTTCGAAATGCTACGAAACTTTTTAGATCCTTTCTATATGTTACGAGGGAAGGTTATGATGGAAGTCCATGCAAAACATTATCTCAAAATAAGAATCTATGAAAATTTTTGAATTACTAGTTTCGGTCAAAAAATCGTAGTATATTATACACAATTTTATACTATTTTCGGTCAAAAAATCAAATTAAATCAAGGATTGTTCGAAATGCTACGAAACTTTTTAGATCCTTTTTATATGTTACGAGGGAAGGTTATGATGGAAGTCCATGAAAAAATTGTCTCAAAATTAGATTCTATGAAACTTTTTGAATTACTAGTTTCGGTCAGAAAATCGTAGTATATTATCCAAAATTTATACTATTTTCGGTTAAAAAATCAAATTAAATCGAGGATTGTTCGAAATACTACGAAACAGTTCAGATCCTTTATATATGTTATGAAGAAGGTTATGATGGAAGTCCATTCAAAAAATTGTCTAAAAATTAGATTTTATCAAACTTTTTGAAATACTAGTTTTGATCAAATAATTGTAGTATATTATACACAATTTTATACTAGTTTTGGTTAAAAAATCAAATTAAATCGAGGATTGTTCGAAATGCTACGAAACTTTTTAGATCCTTTCTATATGTTACGAGGGAAGGTTATGATGGAAGTCCATGCAAAAAATTATCTCAAAATAAGATTCAATGAAACTTTTTGAATTACTAGTTTCGGTCAAAAAATCGTAGTATTTATACACAATTTTATACTATTTTCGGTCACAAAATCAAATTAAATCGAGGATTGTTTGAAATGCTACGAATCTTTTTAGATGCTTTCTATATGTTACGAGGGAAGGTTATGATGGAAGTCCATGAAAAAATTATCTCAAAATTAGATTCTATGAAACCTTTTGAATTACTAGTTTCGGTCAGAAAATCGAAGTATATTATCCATAATTTTATACTATTTTCGGTTAAAATATCAAATTAAATCGAGGATTGTTCGAAATGCTACGAAACAGTTCAGATGCTTTATATATGATATGAAGAAGGTTATGATGGAAGTTCATTCAAAAAATTGTCTCAAAATTAGATTCTATGAAACTTTTTTTAAATATTTGTTTCGGGTAAAAAATTGTAGTATATTGTATACATAATTTTATACTATTTTCGGTCAAAAAATCAAATTAAATCGATGATTGTTTGAAATGCTACGAATCTTTTTAGATGCTTTCTATATGTTACGAGGGAAGGTTATGATGGAAGTCCATGAAAAAATTGTCTCAAAATTAGATTCTATGAAACCTTTTGAATTACTAGTTTCGGTAAGAAAATCATAGTATATTATCCACAATTTTATACTATTTTCGGTTAAAATATCAAATTAAATCGAGGATTGTTCGAAATGCTACGAAACAGTTCAAATCCTTTATATATGTTATGAAGAAGGATATGATGGAAGTTCATTCAAAAAATTGTCTCAAAATTAGATTTTATCTAACTTTTTGAAATACTAGTTTTGATCAAAAAATTGTAGTATATTATACAAAATTTTATACTAGTTTTGGTTAAAAAATCAAATTAAATCGAGGATTGTTCGAAATTCTATGAAACTTTTTAGATCCTTTCTATATGTTACGAGGGAATGTTATGATGGAAGTCCATGAAAAATTATCTCAAAATTAGATTCTATGAAACTTTTTGAATTACTAGTTTCGGTCAGAAAATCATAGTATATTATCCACAATTTATACTATTTTCAGTTAAAAAATCAAATTAAATCGAGGATTGTTCGAAATGCTACGAAACTTTTTAGATCCTTTCTATATGTTACGAGGGAAGGTTATGATGGAAGTCCATGCAAAACATTATCTCAAAATAAGAATCTATGAAAATTTTTGAATTACTAGTTTCGGTCAAAAAATCGTAGTATATTATACACAATTTTATACTATTTTCGGTCAAAAAATCAAATTAAATCAAGGATTGTTCGAAATGCTACGAAACTTTTTAGATCCTTTCTATATGTTACGAGGGAAGGTTATGATGGAAGTCCATGAAAAAATTGTCTCAAAATTAGATTCTATGAAACTTTTTGAATTACTAGTTTCGGTCAGAAAATCGTAGTATATTATCCACAATTTATATTATTTTCGGTTAAAAAATCAAATTAAATCGAGGATTGTTCGAAATGCTACAAAACTTTTCAGATCCTTTCTATATGTTACGAAGGAAGGTTATGATGGAAGTCCATTCAAAAATTGTCTCAAAATTATATTCTATGAAACTTTTTTTAAATATTTGTTTCGGTTAAAAAATTGTAGTATATTGTATACACAATTATATACTAGTTTCGGTCAAAAAATCAAATTAAATCGAGGATTGTTCGAAATGCTAAGAAACTTTTTAGATCCTTTCTATATGTTACGAGGGAAGGTTATGATGGAAGTCCATGCAAAAAATTATATCAAAATTATATTCTATGAAACATTTTGAATTACTAGTTTCGGTCAAAAAATCATAGTATATTATACACAATTTTATACTATTTTCGATGAAAAAATCAAATTAAATCGAGGATTGTTTTAAATGCTACGAATCTTTTTAGATGCTTTCTATATGTTACGAGGGAAGGTTATGATGGAAGTCCATGAAAAAATTGTCTCAAAATTAGATTCTATGAAACCTTTTGAATTACTAGTTTCGGTCAGAAAATCGTAGTATATTATTATCCACAATTTTATACTATTTTCGGTTAAAATATCAAATTAAATCGAGGATTATTCGAAATGCTACAAAACTTTTCAGATCCTTTCTATATGTTACGAAGGAAGGTTATGATGGAAGTCCATTCAAAAATTGTCTCAAAATTAGATTCTATGAAACTTTTTTTAGATATTTGTTTCGGTTAAAAAATTGTAGTATATTGTATACACAATTTTATACTAGTTTTGGTCAAAAAATCAAATTAAATCGAGGATTGTTCGAAATGCTAAGAAACTTTTTAGATCCTTTCTATATGTTACGAGGGAAGGTTATGATGGAAGTCCATGAAAAATTATCTCAAAATTAAATTCTATGAAACTTTTTGAATTACTAGTTTCGGTCAGAAAATCATAGTATATTATCCACAATTTATACTATTTTCAGTTAAAAAATCAAATTAAATTGAGGATTGTTCGAAATGCTACGAAACTTTTTAGATCCTTTCTATATGTTACGAGGGAAGGTTATGATGGAAGTCCATGCAAAACATTATCTCAAAATAAGAATCTATGAAAATTTTTGAATTACTAGTTTCGGTCAAAAAATCGTAGTATATTATACACAATTTTATACTATTTTCGGTCAAAAAATCAAATTAAATCAAGGATTGTTCGAAATGCTACGAAACTTTTTAGATCCTTTCTATATGTTACGAGGGAAGGTTATGATGGAAGTCCATGAAAAAATTGTCTCAAAATTAGTTTCTATGAAACTTTTTGAATTACTAGTTTCGGTCAGAAAATCGTAGTATATTATCCAAAATTTATACTATTTTCGGTTAAAAAATCAAATTAAATCGAGGATTGTTCGAAATACTACGAAACAGTTCAGATCCTTTATATATGTTATGAAGAAGGTTATGATGGAAGTCCATTCAAAAAATTGTCTAAAAATTAGATTTTATCAAACTTTTTGAAATACTAGTTTTGATCAAATAATTGTAGTATATTATACACAATTTTATACTAGTTTTGGTTAAAAAATCAAATTAAATCGAGGATTGTTCGAAATGCTACGAAACTTTTTAGATCCTTTCTATATGTTACGAGGGAAGGTTATGATGGAAGTCCATGCAAAAAATTATCTCAAAATAAGATTCAATGAAACTTTTTGAATTACTAGTTTCGGTCAAAAAATCGTAGTATTTATACACAATTTTATACTATTTTCGGTCACAAAATCAAATTAAATCGAGGATTGTTTGAAATGCTACGAATCTTTTTAGATGCTTTCTATATGTTACGAGGGAAGGTTATGATGGAAGTCCATGAAAAAATTATCTCAAAATTAGATTCTATTAAACCTTTTGAATTACTAGTTTCGGTCAGAAAATCGAAGTATATTATCCATAATTTTATACTATTTTCGGTTAAAATATCAAATTAAATCGAGGATTGTTCGAAATGCTACGAAACAGTTCAGATGCTTTATATATGATATGAAGAAGGTTATGATGGAAGTTCATTCAAAAAATTGTCTCAAAATTAGATTCTATGAAACTTTTTTTAAATATTTGTTTCGGTTAAAAACATGTAGTATATTGTATACATAATTTTATACTATTTTCGGTCAAAAAATCAAATTAAATCGATGATTGTTTGAAATGCTACGAATCTTTTTAGATGCTTTCTATATGTTACGAGGGAAGGTTATGATGGAAGTCCATGAAAAAATTGTCTCAAAATTAGATTCTATGAAACCTTTTGAATTACTAGTTTCGGTAAGAAAATCATAGTATATTATCCACAATTTTATACTATTTTCGGTTAAAATATCAAATTAAATCGAGGATTGTTCGAAATGCTACGAAACAGTTCAAATCCTTTATATATGTTATGAAGAAGGATATGATGGAAGTTCATTCAAAAAATTGTCTCAAAATTAGATTTTATCTAACTTTTTGAAATACTAGTTTTGATCAAAAAATTGTAGTATATTATACAAAATTTTATACTAGTTTTGGTTAAAAAATCAAATTAAATCGAGGATTGTTCGAAATTCTATGAAACTTTTTAGATCCTTTCTATATGTTACGAGGGAATGTTATGATGGAAGTCCATGAAAAATTATCTCAAAATTAGATTCTATGAAACTTTTTGAATTACTAGTTTCGGTCAGAAAATCATAGTATATTATCCACAATTTATACTATTTTCAGTTAAAAAATCAAATTAAATCGAGGATTGTTCGAAATGCTACGAAACTTTTTAGATCCTTTCTATATGTTACGAGGGAAGGTTATGATGGAAGTCCATGCAAAACATTATCTCAAAATAAGAATCTATGAAAATTTTTGAATTACTAGTTTCGGTCAAAAAATCGTAGTATATTATACACAATTTTATACTATTTTCGGTCAAAAAATCAAATTAAATCAAGGATTGTTCGAAATGCTACGAAACTTTTTAGATCCTTTCTATATGTTACGAGGGAAGGTTATGATGGAAGTCCATGAAAAAATTGTCTCAAAATTAGATTCTATGAAACTTTTTGAATTACTAGTTTCGGTCAGAAAATCGTAGTATATTATCCACAATTTATATTATTTTCGGTTAAAAAATCAAATTAAATCGAGGATTGTTCGAAATGCTACAAAACTTTTCAGATCCTTTCTATATGTTACGAAGGAAGGTTATGATGGAAGTCCATTCAAAAATTGTCTCAAAATTATATTCTATGAAACTTTTTTTAAATATTTGTTTCGGTTAAAAAATTGTAGTATATTGTATACACAATTATATACTAGTTTCGGTCAAAAAATCAAATTAAATCGAGGATTGTTCGAAATGCTAAGAAACTTTTTAGATCCTTTCTATATGTTACGAGGGAAGGTTATGATGGAAGTCCATGCAAAAAATTATATCAAAATTATATTCTATGAAACATTTTGAATTACTAGTTTCGGTCAAAAAATCATAGTATATTATACACAATTTTATACTATTTTCGATGAAAAAATCAAATTAAATCGAGGATTGTTTTAAATGCTACGAATCTTTTTAGATGCTTTATATATGTTACGAGGGAAGGTTATGATGGAAGTCCATGAAAAAATTGTCTCAAAATTAGATTCTATGAAACCTTTTGAATTACTAGTTTCGGTCAGAAAATCGTAGTATATTATTATTCACAATTTTATACTATTTTCGGTTAAAATATCAAATTAAATCGAGGATTATTCGAAATGCTACAAAACTTTTCAGATCCTTTCTATATGTTACGAAGGAAGGTTATGATGGAAGTCCATTCAAAAATTGTCTCAAAATTAGATTCTATGAAACTTTTTTTAGATATTTGTTTCGGTTAAAAAATTGTAGTATATTGTATACACAATTTTATACTAGTTTTGGTCAAAAAATCAAATTAAATCGAGGATTGTTCGAAATGCTAAGAAACTTTTTAGATCCTTTCTATATGTTACGAGGGAAGGTTATGATGGAAGTCCATGAAAAAATTGTCTCAAAATTAGATTCTATGAAACTTTTTGAATTATTAGTTTCGGTCAGAAAATCGTAGTATATTATCCACAATTTATACTATTTTCGGTTAAAAAATCAAATTAAATCGAGGATTGTTCGAAATGCTACAAAACTTTTCAGATCCTTTCTATATGTTACGAAGGAAGGTTATGATGGAAGTCCATTCAAAAATTGTCTCAAAATTAGATTCTATGAAACTTTTTTTAAATATTTGTTTCGGTTAAAAAATTGTAGTATATTGTATACACAATTATATACTAGTTTCGGTCAAAAAATCAAATTAAATCGAGGATTGTTCGAAATGCTAAGAAACTTTTTAGATCCTTTCTATATGTTACGAGGGAAGGTTATGATGGAAGTCCATGCAAAAAATTATATCAAAATTATATTCTATGAAACATTTTGAATTACTAGTTTCGGTCAAAAAATCATAGTATATTATACACAATTTTATACTATTTTCGATGAAAAAATCAAATTAAATCGAGGATTGTTTTAAATGCTACGAATCTTTTTAGATGCTTTCTATATGTTACGAGGGAAGGTTATGATGGAAGTCCATGAAAAAATTGTCTCAAAATTAGATTCTATGAAACCTTTTGAATTACTAGTTTCGGTCAGAAAATCGTAGTATATTATCCATAATTTTATACTATTTTCGGTTAAAATATCAAATTAAATCGAAGATTTTTCGAAATGCTACGAAACAGTTCAGATCCTTTATATATGATATGAAGAAGGTTATGATGGAAGTCCATTCAAAAAATTGTCTCAAAATTAGATTCTATGAAACTTTTTTTAAATATTTATTTCGGTTAAAAAATTGTAGTATATAGTATACACAATTTTATACTATTTTCGGTCAAAAAATCAAATTAAATCGAGGATTGTTCGAAATGCTACGAATCTTTTTAGATCCTTTCTATATGTTACCAGGGAAGGTTATGATGGAAGTCCATGCAAAATATTATCTCAAAATTAGATTCTATGAAACTTTTTGAATTTCTAGTTTCGGTCAAAAAATCGTAGTATATTATACACAATTTTATGATATTTTCGGTCAAAAAATCAAATTAAATCGAGGTTTGTTCGAAATGCTACGAAACTTTTTAGATTCTTTCTATATGTTACGAGGGAAGGTTATGATGGAAGTCCATGAAAAAATTGTCTCAAAATTAGATTCTATGAAACTTTTTGAATTACTAGTTTCGGTCAGAAAATCGTAGTAATCCACAATTTTATATTATTTTCGGTTAAAAAATCAAATTAAATCGAGGATTGTTCGAAATGCTACGAAACTTTTCAGATCCTTTCTATATGTTACGAAGGAAGGTTATGATGGAAGTCCATTCAAAAAATTGTCTCAAAATTAGATTCTATGAAACTTTTTTTAAATATTTGTTTCGGTTAAAAAATTGTAGTATATTGTATACAAAATTTTATACTAGTTTCGGTCAAAAAATCAAAATAAATCGAGGATTGTTCGAAATGCTAAGAAACATTTTAGATCCTTTCTATATGTTACGAGGGAAGGTTATGATGGAAGTCATTACAAAAAATTTGGTCAAAATTAGAATCTATGAAACTTTTTGAAATAATTGTTTCTGTTAAAAAATTGTAGTAATCCACAATTTTATAATATTTTTCGGTTAAAATATCAAATTAAATCGAGGATTGTTCGAAAACTCTACGAAACAGTTAGATCCTTTCTATATGTTATGAAGGAAGGTTATGATGGAAGTCCATTCAAAAAAATGTCTCAAAATTAGATTCTATCAAACTTTTTGAAATACTTGTTTTGGTCAAAAAATTGTAGTATATTATACACAATTTTAAACTAGTTTTGGTTAAAAAATCAAAATAAATCGAGGATTGTTCGAAATTCTACGAAACGTTTTAGATCCTTTCTATATGTTACGAGGGAAGGTTATGATGGAAGTCCATGCAATAAAATTATCTCAAAATAAGATTCTATGAAACTTTTTGAATTACTAGTTTCGATCAAAAAATCGTAGTATATTATACACAACTTTATACTATTTTCGATCAAAAAATCAAATTAAATCGAGGATTGTTCAAAATGCTACGAATCTTTTTAGATGCTTTCTATATGTTACGAGGGAAGGTTATGATGTAAGTCAATGAAAAAATTGTCTCAAAATTAGATTCCATGAAACCTTTTGAATTACTTGTTTCGGCAAGAAAATCGTAGTATATTATCCACAATTTTATACTATTTTCGGTTAAAATATCAAATTAAATCGAGGATTGTTCGAAATGCTACGAAACAGTTCAGATCCTTTATATATGATATGAAGAAGGTTATGATGGAAGTCCATTCAAAAAATCGTCTCAAAATTAGATTCTATGAAACTTTTTTTAAATATTTGTTTCGGTTAAAAAATTGTAGTATATTGTATACACAATTTTATACTATTTTCGGTCAAAAAATCAAATTAAATCGAGGATTGTTCGAAATGCTACGAATCTTTTTAGATGCTTTCTATATGTTACGAGGGAAGGTTATGATGGAAGTCCATGAAAAAATTGTCTCAAAATTAGATTCTATGAAACCTTTTGAATTACTAGTTTCGGTCAGAAAATCGTAGTATATTATCCACAATTTTATACTATTTTCGGTTAAAATATCAAATTAAATCGAGGATTGTTCGAAATGCTACGAAATAGTTCAGATCCTTTATATATGTTATGAAGAAGGTTATGATGGAAGTCCATTCAAAAAATTGTCTAAAAATTAGATTTTATCAAACTTTTTGAAATAATAGTTTTGATCAAATAATTGTAGTATATTATACACAATTTTATACTAGTTTTGGTTAAAAAATCAAATTAAATCGAGGATTGTTCGAAATGCTACGAAACTTTTTAGATCCTTTCTATATGTTACGAGGGAAGGTTATGATGGAAGTCCATGAAAAAATTGTCTCAAAATTAGATTCCATGAAACCTTTTGAATTACTAGTTTCGGCAAGAAAATCGTAGTATATTATCCACAATTTTATACTATTTTCGGTTAAAATATCAAATTAAATCGAGGATTATTCGAAATGCTACGAAACAGTTCAGATCCTTTATATATGATATGAAGAAGGTTATGATGGAAGTCCATTCAAAAAATTGTCTCAAAATTAGATTCTATGAAACTTTTTTTAAATATTTGTTTCGGTTAAAAAATTGTAGTATATTGTATACACAATTTTATACTATTTTCGGTCAAAAAATCAAATTAAATCGAGGATTGTTCGAAATGCTACGAATCTTTTTAGATGCTTTCTATATGTTACGAGGGAAGGTTATGATGGAAGTCCATGAAAAAATTGTCTCAAAATTAGATTCTATGAAACCTTTTGAATTACTAGTTTCGGTCAGAAAATCGTAGTATATTATACTATTTTCGGTTAAAATATCAAATTAAATCGAGGATTGTTCGAAATGCTACGAAACAGTTCAGATCCTTTATATATGTTATGAAGAAGGTTATGATGGAAGTCCATTCAAAAAATTGTCTAAAAATTAGATTTTATCAAACTTTTTGAAATACTAGTTTTGATCAAATAATTGTAGTATATTATACACAATTTTATACTAGTTTTGGTTAAAAAATCAAATTAAATCGAGGATTGTTCGAAATGCTACGAAACTTTTTAGATCCATTCTATATGTTACGAGGGAAGGTTATGATGGAAGTCCATGCAAAAAATTATCTCAAAATAAGATTCAATGAAACTTTTTGAATTACTAGTTTCGGTCAAAAAATCGTAGTATTTATACACAATTTTATACTATTTTCGGTCACAAAATCAAATTAAATCGAGGATGGTTTGAAATGCTACGAATCTTTTTAGATGCTTTCTATATGTTACGAGGGAAGGTTATGATGGAAGTCCATGAAAAAATTATCTCAAATTAGATTCTATGAAACCTTTTGAATTACTAGTTTCGGTCAGAAAATCGAAGTATATTATCCACAATTTTATACTATTTTCGGTTAAAATATCAAATTAAATCGAGGATTGTTCGAAATGCTACGAAACAGTTCAGATCCTTTATATATGATATGAAGAAGGTTATGATGGAAGTTCATTCAAAAAATTGTCTCAAAATTAGATTCTATGAAACTTTTTTTAAATATTTGTTTCGGTTAAAAAATTGTAGTATATTGTATACACAATTTTATACTATTTTCGGTCAAAAAATCAAATTAAATCGATGATTGTTCGAAATGCTACGAATCTTTTTAGATGCTTTCTATATGTTACGAGGGAAGGTTATGATGGAAGTCCATGAAAAAATTGTCTCAAAATTAGATTCTATGAAACCTTTTGAATTACTAGTTTCGGTCAGAAAATCGTAGTATATTATCCACAATTTTATACTATTTTCGGTTAAAATATCAAATTAAATCGAGGATTGTTCGAAATGCTACGAAACAGTTCAGATCCTTTATATATGTTATGAAGAAGGTTATGATGGAAGTCCATTCAAAAAATTGTCTAAAAATTAGATTTTATCAAAATTTTTGAAATACTAGTTTTGATCAAATAATTGTAGTATATTATACACAATTTTATACTAGTTTTGGTTAAAAAATCAAATTAAATCGAGGATTGTTCGAAATGCTACGAAACTTTTTAGATCCATTCTATATGTTACGAGGGAAGGTTATGATGGAAGTCCATGCAAAAAATTATCTCAAAATAAGATTCAATGAAACTTTTTGAATTACTAGTTTCGGTCAAAAAATCGTAGTATTTATACACAATTTTATACTATTTTCGGTCACAAAATCAAATTAAATCGAGGATGGTTTGAAATGCTACGAATCTTTTTAGATGCTTTCTATATGTTACGAGGGAAGGTTATGATGGAAGTCCATGAAAAAATTATCTCAAATTAGATTCTATAAAACCTTTTGAATTACTAGTTTCGGTCAGAAAATCGAAGTATATTATCCACAATTTTATACTATTTTCGGTTAAAATATCAAATTAAATCGAGGATTGTTCGAAATGCTACGAAACAGTTCAGATCCTTTATATATGATATGAAGAAGGTTATGATGGAAGTTCATTCAAAAAATTGTCTCAAAATTAGATTCTATGAAACTTTTTTTAAATATTTGTTTCGGTTAAAAAATTGTAGTATATTGTATACACAATTTTATACTATTTTCGGTCAAAAAATAAATTAAATCGATGATTGTTCGAAATGCTACGAATCTTTTTAGATGCTTTCTATATGTTACGAGGGAAGGTTATGATGGAAGTCCATGAAAAAATTGTCTCAAAATTAGATTCTATGAAACCTTTTGAATTACTAGTTTCGGTAAGAAAATCGTTGTATATTATCCACAATTTTATACTATTTACGGTTAAAATATCAAATTAAATCGAGGATTGTTCGAAATGCTACGAAACAGTTCAAATCCTTTATATATGTTATGAAGAAGGATATGATGGAAGTTCATTCAAAAAATTGTCTCAAAATTATATTTTATCAAACTTTTTGAAATACTAGTTTTGATCAAAAAATTGTAGTATATTATACAAAATTTTATACTAGTTTTGGTTAAAAAATCAAATTAAATCGAGGATTGTTCGAAATTCTACGAAACTTTTTAGATCCTTTCTATATGTTACGAGGGAAGGTTATGATGGAAGTCCATGAAAAATTATCTCAAAATTAGATTCTATGAAACTTTTTGAATTACTAGTTTCGGTCAGAAAATCATAGTATATTATCCACAATTTATACTATTTTCGGTTAAAAAATCAAATTAAATCAAGGATTGTTCGAAATTCTACGAAACTTTTTAGATCCTTTCTATATGTTACGAGGGAAGGTTATGATGGAAGTCCATGCAAAACATTATCTCAAAATAAGAATCTATGAAAATTTTTGAATTACTAGTTTCGGTCAAAAAATCGTAGTATATTATATACAATTTTATACTATTTTCGGTCAAAAAATCAAATTAAATCGAGGATTGTTCGAAATGCTAAGAAACTTTTTAGATCCTTTCTATATGTTACGAGGGAAGGTTATGATGGAAGTCCATGAAAAAATTGTCTCAAAATTAGATTCTATGAAACTTTTTGAATTACTAGTTTCGGTCAGAAAATCGTAGTATATTATCCACAATTTATACTATTTTCGGTTAAAAAATCAAATTAAATCGAGGATTGTTCGAAATGCTACAAAACTTTTCAGATCCTTTCTATATGTTACGAAGGAAGGTTATGATGGAAGTCCATTCAAAAATTGTCTCAAAATTAGATTCTATGAAACTTTTTTTAAATATTTGTTTCGGTTAAAAAATTGTAGTATATTGTATACACAATTATATACTAGTTTCGGTCAAAAAATCAAATTAAATCGAGGATTGTTCGAAATGCTAAGAAACTTTTTAGATCCTTTCTATATGTTACGAGAGAAGGTTATGATGGAAGTCCATGCAAAAAATTATATCAAAATTATATTCTATGAAACATTTTGAATTACTAGTTTCGGTCAAAAAATCGTAGTATATTATACACAATTTTATACTATTTTCGATGAAAAAATCAAATTAAATCGAGGATTGTTTAAAATGCTACGAATCTTTTTAGATGCTTTCTATATGTTATGAGGGAAGGTTATGATGGAAGTCCATGAAAAAATTGTCTCAAAATTAGATTCTATGAAACCTTTTGAATTACTAGTTTCGGTCAGAAAATCGTAGTATATTATCCACAATTTTATACTATTTTCGGTTAAAATATCAAATTAAATCGAGGATTGTTCGAAATGCTACGAAACAGTTCAGATCCTTTATATATGTTATGAAGAAGGTTATGATGGAAGTCCATTCAAAAAATTGTCTCAAAATTAGATTTTATCAAACTTTTTGAAATACTAGTTTTGATCAAAAAATTGAAGTATATTATACACAATTTTATACTAGTTTTGGTTAAAAAATCAAATTAAATCGAGGATTGTTCGAAATGCTACGAATCTTTTTAGATCCTTTCTATATGTTACCAGGGAAGGTTATGATGGAAGTCCATTCAAAAAATTATCTCAAAATTAGATTCTATGAAACTTTTTGAATTACTAGTTTCGGTCAAAAAATCGTAGTATATTATACACAATTTTATGATATTTTCGGTCAAAAAATCAAATTAAATCGAGGTTTGTTCGTAATGCTACGAAACTTTTTAGATTCTTTCTATATGTTACGAGGGAAGGTTATGATGGAAGTCCATGAAAAAATTGTCTCAAAATTAGATTCTATGAAACTTTTTGAATTACTAGTTTCAGTCAGAAAATCGTAGTAATCCACAATTTTAAATTATTTTCGGTTAAAAAATCAAATTAAATCGAGGATTGTTTGAAATGCTACGAAACTTTTCAGATCCTTTCTATATGTTACGAAGGAAGGTTATGATGGAAGTCCATTCAAAAAATTGTCTCAAAATTAGATTCTATGAAACTTTTTTTAAATATTTGTTTCGGTTAAAAAATTGTAGTATATTGTATACAAAATTTTATACTAGTTTCGGTCAAAAAATCAAAATAAATCGAGGATTGTTCGAAATGCTAAGAAACATTTTAGATCCATTCTATATGTTACGAGGGAAGGTTATGATGGAAGTCATTACAAAAAATTGTGTCAAAATTAGAATCTATGAAACTTTTTGAAATACTTGTTTCTGTTAAAAAATTGTAGTAATCCATAATTTTATAATATTTTTCGGTTAAAATATCAAATTAAATCGAGGATTGTTCGAAACTCTACGAAATAGTTCAGATCCTTTCTATATGTTATGAAGAAAGGTTATGATGGAAGTCCATTCAAAAAAATGTCTCAAAATTAGATTCTATCAAACTTTTTGAAATACTTGTTTTGGTCAAAAAATTATTGTATATTATACACAATTTTAAACTAGTTTTGGTTAAAAAATCAAAATAAATCGAGGATTGTTCGAAATTCTACGAAACGTTTTAGATCCTTTCTATATGTTACGAGAGAAGGTTATGATGGAAGTCCATGCAAAAAATTATCTCAAAATAAGATTCTATGAAACTTTTTGAATTACTAGTTTCGGTCAAAAAATCGTAGTATATTATACACAACTTTATACTATTTTCGATCAAAAAATCAAATTAAATCGAGGATTGTTCGAAATGTTACGAATCTTTATAGATGCTTTCTATATGTTACGAGGGAAGGTTACGATGGAAGTCCATGAAAAAATTGTCTCAAAATTAGATTCTATGAAACCTTTTGAATTACTAGTTTCGGTCAGAAAATCGTAGTATATTATCCACAATTTTATACTATTTTCGGTTAAAATATCAAATTAAATCGAGGAATGTTCGAAATGCTACGAAACTTTTCAAATCCTTTCTATATGTTACGAAGGAAGGTTATGATGGAAGTCCATTCAAAAAATTGTCTCAAAATTAGATTCTATGAAACTTTTTTTAAATATTTGTTTCGGTTAAAAAATTGTAGTATATTGTATACACAATTTTATACTAGTTTCGGTCAAAAAATAAAAAAAAATCGAGGATTGTTCGAAATGCTAAGAAACGTTTTAGATCCTTTCTATATGTTACGAGGGAAGGTTATGATTAAAGTCATTACAAAAAATTATGTCAAAATTAGAATCTATGAAACTTTTTGAAATACTTGTTTCTGTTAAAAAATTGTAGTAATCCACAATTTTATTCTATTTTTCGGTTAAAATATCAAATTAAATCGAGGATTGTTCGAAACTCTACTAAACAGTTCAAATCCTTTCTATATGTTATGAAGGAAGGTTATGATGGAAGTCCATTCAAAAAATTGTCTCAAAATTAGATTCTATCAAACTTTTTGAAATAGTTGTTTTGGTCAAAAAATTGTAGTATATTATACACAATTTTATACTATTTTCGGTCAAAAAATCAATTTAAATCGAGGATTGTTCGAAATGCTACGAAACTTTTTAGATCCTTTCTATATGTTACGAGGGAAGGTTACGATGGAAGTCCAAGAAAAAATTGTCTCAAAATTAGATTCTATGAAACTTTTTGAATTACTAGTTTCGGTCAGAAAATCATAGTATATTATCCACAATTTTATACTATTTTCGGTTAAAAAATCAAATTAAATCGAGGATTGTTCGAAATGCTACGAAACTTTTCAGATCCTTTCTATATGTTATGAAGGAAGGTTATGATGGAAGTCCATTCACAAAATTGTCTCAAAATTAGATTCTATGAAACTTATTTTAAATATTTGTTTCGGTTAAAAAATTGTAGTATATTGTATACCCAATTTTATACTAGTTTCGGTCAAAAAATCAAATTAAATCGAGGATTGTTCGAAATGCTAAAAAATGTTTTAAATCCTTTCTATATGTTACGAGGGATGGTTATGATGGAAGTCATTGCAAAAAATTGTGTCAAAATTAGAATCTATGAAATTTTTTGAAATACTTGTTTCGGTTAAAAAATTGTAGTATATTATCCACAATTTTATACTATTTTTCGGTTAAAATATCAAATTAAATCGAGGATTGTTCGAAACTCTACGAAATAGTTCAGATCCTTTCTATATGTTATGAAGAAAGGTTATGATGGAAGTCCATTCAAAAAAATGTCTCAAAATTAGATTCTATCAAACTTTTTGAAATACTTGTTTTGGTCAAAAAATTGTAGTATATTATACACAATTTTAAACTAGTTTTGGTTAAAAAATCAAAATAAATCGAGGATTGTTCGAAATTCTACGAAACGTTTTAGATCCTTTCTATATGTTACGAGAGAAGGTTATGATGGAATTCCATGCAAAAAATTATCTCAAAATAAGATTCTATGAAACTTTTTGAATTACTAGTTTCGGTCAAAAAATCGTAGTATATTATACACAACTTTATACTATTTTCGATCAAAAAATCAAATTAAATCGAGGATTGTTCGAAATGTTACGAATCTTTTTAGATGCTTTCTATATGTTACGAGGGAAGGTTACGATGGAAGTCCATGAAAAAATTGTCTCAAAATTAGATTCTATGAAACCTTTTGAATTACTAGTTTCGGTCAGAAAATCGTAGTATATTATCCACAATTTTATACTATTTTCGGTTAAAATATCAAATTAAATCGAGGAATGTTCGAAATGCTACGAAACTTTTCAAATCCTTTCTATATGTTACGAAGGAAGGTTATGATGGAAGTCCATTCAAAAAATTGTCTCAAAATTAGATTCTATGAAACGTTTTTTAAATATTTGTTTCGGTTAAAAAATTGTAGTATATTGTATACACAATTTTATACTAGTTTCGGTCAAAAAATAAAAAAAAATCGAGGATTGTTCGAAATGCTAAGAAACGTTTTAGATCCTTTCTATATGTTACGAGGGAAGGTTATGATTAAAGTCATTACAAAAAATTATGTCAAAATTAGAATCTATGAAACTTTTTGAAATACTTGTTTCTGTTAAAAAATTGTAGTAATCCACAATTTTATTCTATTTTTCGGTTAAAATATCAAATTAAATCGAGGATTGTTCGAAACTCTACTAAACAGTTCAAATCCTTTCTATATGTTATGAAGGAAGGTTATGATGGAAGTCCATTCAAAAAATTGTCTCAAAATTAGATTCTATCAAACTTTTTGAAATAGTTGTTTTGGTCAAAAAATTGTAGTATATTATACACAATTTTATACTATTTTCGGTCAAAAAATCAATTTAAATCGAGGATTGTTCGAAATGCTACGAAACTTTTTAGATCCTTTCTATATGTTACGAGGGAAGGTTACGATGGAAGTCCAAGAAAAAATTGTCTCAAAATTAGATTCTATGAAACTTTTTGAATTACTAGTTTCGGTCAGAAAATCATAGTATATTATCCACAATTTTATACTATTTTCGGTTAAAAAATCAAATTAAATCGAGGATTGTTCGAAATGCTACGAAACAGTTCAGATCCTTTATATATGTTATGAAGAAGGTTATGATGGAAGTCCATTCAAAAAATTGTCTCAAAATTAGATTTTATCAAACTTTTTGAAATACTAGTTTTGATCAAAAAATTGAAGTATATTATACACAATTTTATACTAGTTTTGGTTAAAAAATCAAATTAAATCGAGGATTGTTCGAAATGCTACGAATCTTTTTAGATCCTTTCTATATGTTACCAGGGAAGGTTATGATGGAAGTCCATTCAAAAAATTATCTCAAAATTAGATTCTATGAAACTTTTTGAATTACTAGTTTCGGTCAAAAAATCGTAGTATATTATACACAATTTTATGATATTTTCGGTCAAAAAATCAAATTAAATCGAGGTTTGTTCGAAATGCTACGAAACTTTTTAGATTCTTTCTATATGTTACGAGGGAAGGTTATGATGGAAGTCCATGAAAAAATTGTCTCAAAATTAGATTCTATGAAACTTTTTGAATTACTAGTTTCAGTCAGAAAATCGTAGTAATCCACAATTTTAAATTATTTTCGGTTAAAAAATCAAATTAAATCGAGGATTGTTTGAAATGCTACGAAACTTTTCAGATCCTTTCTATATGTTACGAAGGAAGGTTATGATGGAAGTCCATTCAAAAAATTGTCTCAAAATTAGATTCTATGAAACTTTTTTTAAATATTTGTTTCGGTTAAAAAATTGTAGTATATTGTATACAAAATTTTATACTAGTTTCGGTCAAAAAATCAAAATAAATCGAGGATTGTTCGAAATGCTAAGAAACATTTTAGATCCATTCTATATGTTACGAGGGAAGGTTATGATGGAAGTCATTACAAAAAATTGTGTCAAAATTAGAATCTATGAAACTTTTTGAAATACTTGTTTCTGTTAAAAAATTGTAGTAATCCATAATTTTATAATATTTTTCGGTTAAAATATCAAATTAAATCGAGGATTGTTCGAAACTCTACGAAATAGTTCAGATCCTTTCTATATGTTATGATGAAAGGTTATGATGGAAGTCCATTCAAAAAAATGTCTCAAAATTAGATTCTATCAAACTTTTTGAAATACTTGTTTTGGTCAAAAAATTATTGTATATTATACACAATTTTAAACTAGTTTTGGTTAAAAAATAAAAATAAATCGAGGATTGTTCGAAATTCTACGAAACGTTTTAGATCCTTTCTATATGTTACGAGAGAAGGTTATGATGGAAGTCCATGCAAAAAATTATCTCAAAATAAGATTCTATGAAACTTTTTGAATTACTAGTTTCGGTCAAAAAATCGTAGTATATTATACACAACTTTATACTATTTTCGATCAAAAAATCAAATTAAATCGAGGATTGTTCGAAATGTTACGAATCTTTATAGATGCTTTCTATATGTTACGAGGGAAGGTTACGATGGAAGTCCATGAAAAAATTGTCTCAAAATTAGATTCTATGAAACCTTTTGAATTACTAGTTTCGGTCAGAAAATCGTAGTATATTATCCACAATTTTATACTATTTTCGGTTAAAATATCAAATTAAATCGAGGAATGTTCGAAATGCTACGAAACTTTTCAAATCCTTTCTATATGTTACGAAGGAAGGTTATGATGGAAGTCCATTCAAAAAATTGTCTCAAAATTAGATTCTATGAAACTTTTTTTAAATATTTGTTTCGGTTAAAAAATTGTAGTATATTGTATACACAATTTTATACTAGTTTCGGTCAAAAAATAAAAAAAAATCGAGGATTGTTCGAAATGCTAAGAAACGTTTTAGATCCTTTCTATATGTTACGAGGGAAGGTTATGATTAAAGTCATTACAAAAAATTATGTCAAAATTAGAATCTATGAAACTTTTTGAAATACTTGTTTCTGTTAAAAAATTGTAGTAATCCACAATTTTATTCTATTTTTCGGTTAAAATATCAAATTAAATCGAGGATTGTTCGAAACTCTACTAAACAGTTCAAATCCTTTCTATATGTTATGAAGGAAGGTTATGATGGAAGTCCATTCAAAAAATTGTCTCAAAATTAGATTCTATCAAACTTTTTGAAATAGTTGTTTTGGTCAAAAAATTGTAGTATATTATACACAATTTTATACTATTTTCGGTCAAAAAATCAATTTAAATCGAGGATTGTTCGAAATGCTACGAAACTTTTTAGATCCTTTCTATATGTTACGAGGGAAGGTTACGATGGAAGTCCAAGAAAAAATTGTCTCAAAATTAGATTCTATGAAACTTTTTGAATTACTAGTTTCGGTCAGAAAATCATAGTATATTATCCACAATTTTATACTATTTTCGGTTAAAAAATCAAATTAAATCGAGGATTGTTCGAAATACTACGAAACTTTTCAGATCCTTTCTATATGTTATGAAGGAAGGTTATGATGGAAGTCCATTCACAAAATTGTCTCAAAATTAGATTCTATGAAACTTATTTTAAATATTTGTTTCGGTTAAAAAATTGTAGTATATTGTATACCCAATTTTATACTAGTTTCGGTCAAAAAATCAAATTAAATCGAGGATTGTTCGAAATGCTAAAAAATGTTTTAGATCCTTTCTATATGTTACGAGGGATGGTTATGATGGAAGTCATTGCAAAAAATTGTGTCAAAATTAGAATCTATGAAATTTTTTGAAATACTTGTTTCGGTTAAAAAATTGTAGTATATTATCCACAATTTTATACTATTTTTCGGTTAAAATATCAAATTAAATCGAGGATTGTTCGAAACTCTACGAAATAGTTCAGATCCTTTCTATATGTTATGAAGAAAGGTTATGATGGAAGTCCATTCAAAAAAATGTCTCAAAATTAGATTCTATCAAACTTTTTGAAATACTTGTTTTGGTCAAAAAATTGTAGTATATTATACACAATTTTAAACTAGTTTTGGTTAAAAAATCAAAATAAATCGAGGATTGTTCGAAATTCTACGAAACGTTTTAGATCCTTTCTATATGTTACGAGAGAAGGTTATGATGGAAGTCCATGCAAAAAATTATCTCAAAATAAGATTCTATGAAACTTTTTGAATTACTAGTTTCGGTCAAAAAATCGTAGTATATTATACACAACTTTATACTATTTTCGATCAAAAAATCAAATTAAATCGAGGATTGTTCGAAATGTTACGAATCTTTTTAGATGCTTTCTATATGTTACGAGGGAAGGTTACGATGGAAGTCCATGAAAAAATTGTCTCAAAATTAGATTCTATGAAACCTTTTGAATTACTAGTTTCGGTCAGAAAATCGTAGTATATTATCCACAATTTTATACTATTTTCGGTTAAAATATCAAATTAAATCGAGGAATGTTCGAAATGCTACGAAACTTTTCAAATCCTTTCTATATGTTACGAAGGAAGGTTATGATGGAAGTCCATTCAAAAAATTGTCTCAAAATTAGATTCTATGAAACGTTTTTTAAATATTTGTTTCGGTTAAAAAATTGTAGTATATTGTATACACAATTTTATACTAGTTTCGGTCAAAAAATCAAAAAAAATCGAGGATTGTTCGAAATGCTAAGAAACGTTTTAGATCCTTTCTATATGTTACGAGGGAAGGTTATGATTAAAGTCATTACAAAAAATTATGTCAAAATTAGAATCTATGAAACTTTTTGAAATACTTGTTTCTGTTAAAAAATTGTAGTAATCCACAATTTTATTCTATTTTTCGGTTAAAATATCAAATTAAATCGAGGATTGTTCGAAACTCTACTAAACAGTTCAAATCCTTTCTATATGTTATGAAGGAAGGTTATGATGGAAGTCCATTCAAAAAATTGTCTCAAAATTAGATTCTATCAAACTTTTTGAAATAGTTGTTTTGGTCAAAAAATTGTAGTATATTATACACAATTTTATACTATTTTCGGTCAAAAAATCAATTTAAATCGAGGATTGTTCGAAATGCTACGAAACTTTTTAGATCCTTTCTATATGTTACGAGGGAAGGTTACGATGGAAGTCCAAGAAAAAATTGTCTCAAAATTAGATTCTATGAAACTTTTTGAATTACTAGTTTCGGTCAGAAAATCATAGTATATTATCCACAATTTTATACTATTTTCGGTTAAAAAATCAAATTAAATCGAGGATTGTTCGAAATACTACGAAACTTTTCAGATCCTTTCTATATGTTATGAAGGAAGGTTATGATGGAAGTCCATTCACAAAATTGTCTCAAAATTAGATTCTATGAAACTTATTTTAAATATTTGTTTCGGTTAAAAAATTGTAGTATATTGTATACCCAATTTTATACTAGTTTCGGTCAAAAAATCAAATTAAATCGAGGATTGTTCGAAATGCTAAAAAATGTTTTAGATCCTTTCTATATGTTACGAGGGATGGTTATGATGGAAGTCATTGCAAAAAATTGTGTCAAAATTAGAATCTATGAAATTTTTTGAAATACTTGTTTCGGTTAAAAAATTGTAGTATATTATCCACAATTTTATACTATTTTTCGGTTAAAATATCAAATTAAATCGAGGATTGTTCGAAACTCTACGAAATAGTTCAGATCCTTTCTATATGTTATGAAGAAAGGTTATGATGGAAGTCCATTCAAAAAAATGTCTCAAAATTAGATTCTATCAAACTTTTTGAAATACTTGTTTTGGTCAAAAAATTGTAGTATATTATACACAATTTTAAACTAGTTTTGGTTAAAAAATCAAAATAAATCGAGGATTGTTCGAAATTCTACGAAACGTTTTAGATCCTTTCTATATGTTACGAGAGAAGGTTATGATGGAAGTCCATGCAAAAAATTATCTCAAAATAAGATTCTATGAAACTTTTTGAATTACTAGTTTCGGTCAAAAAATCGTAGTATATTATACACAACTTTATACTATTTTCGATCAAAAAATCAAATTAAATCGAGGATTGTTCGAAATGTTACGAATCTTTTTAGATGCTTTCTATATGTTACGAGGGAAGGTTACGATGGAAGTCCATGAAAAAATTGTCTCAAAATTAGATTCTATGAAACCTTTTGAATTACTAGTTTCGGTCAGAAAATCGTAGTATATTATCCACAATTTTATACTATTTTCGGTTAAAATATCAAATTAAATCGAGGAATGTTCGAAATGCTACGAAACTTTTCAAATCCTTTCTATATGTTACGAAGGAAGGTTATGATGGAAGTCCATTCAAAAAATTGTCTCAAAATTAGATTCTATGAAACGTTTTTTAAATATTTGTTTCGGTTAAAAAATTGTAGTATATTGTATACACAATTTTATACTAGTTTCGGTCAAAAAATCAAAAAAAATCGAGGATTGTTCGAAATGCTAAGAAACGTTTTAGATCCTTTCTATATGTTACGAGGGAAGGTTATGATTAAAGTCATTACAAAAAATTATGTCAAAATTAGAATCTATGAAACTTTTTGAAATACTTGTTTCTGTTAAAAAATTGTAGTAATCCACAATTTTATTCTATTTTTCGGTTAAAATATCAAATTAAATCGAGGATTGTTCGAAACTCTACTAAACAGTTCAAATCCTTTCTATATGTTATGAAGGAAGGTTATGATGGAAGTCCATTCAAAAAATTGTCTCAAAATTAGATTCTATCAAACTTTTTGAAATAGTTGTTTTGGTCAAAAAATTGTAGTATATTATACACAATTTTATACTATTTTCGGTCAAAAAATCAATTTAAATCGAGGATTGTTCGAAATGCTACGAAACTTTTTAGATCCTTTCTATATGTTACGAGGGAAGGTTACGATGGAAGTCCAAGAAAAAATTGTCTCAAAATTAGATTCTATGAAACTTTTTGAATTACTAGTTTCGGTCAGAAAATCATAGTATATTATCCACAATTTTATACTATTTTCGGTTAAAAAATCAAATTAAATCGAGGATTGTTCGAAATGCTACGAAACTTTTCAGATCCTTTCTATATGTTATGAAGGAAGGTTATGATGGAAGTCCATTCACAAAATTGTCTCAAAATTAGATTCTATGAAACTTATTTTAAATATTTGTTTCGGTTAAAAAATTGTAGTATATTGTATACCCAATTTTATACTAGTTTCGGTCAAAAAATCAAATTAAATCGAGGATTGTTCGAAATGCTAAAAAATGTTTTAGATCCTTTCTATATGTTACGAGGGATGGTTATGATGGAAGTCATTGCAAAAAATTGTGTCAAAATTAGAATCTATGAAATTTTTTGAAATACTTGTTTCGGTTAAAAAATTGTAGTATATTATCCACAATTTTATACTATTTTTCGGTTAAAATATCAAATTAAATCGAGGATTGTTCGAAACTCTACGAAATAGTTCAGATCCTTTCTATATGTTATGAAGAAAGGTTATGATGGAAGTCCATTCAAAAAAATGTCTCAAAATTAGATTCTATCAAACTTTTTGAAATACTTGTTTTGGTCAAAAAATTGTAGTATATTATACACAATTTTAAACTAGTTTTGGTTAAAAAATCAAAATAAATCGAGGATTGTTCGAAATTCTACGAAACGTTTTAGATCCTTTCTATATGTTACGAGAGAAGGTTATGATGGAAGTCCATGCAAAAAATTATCTCAAAATAAGATTCTATGAAACTTTTTGAATTACTAGTTTCGGTCAAAAAATCGTAGTATATTATACACAACTTTATACTATTTTCGATCAAAAAATCAAATTAAATCGAGGATTGTTCGAAATGTTACGAATCTTTTTAGATGCTTTCTATATGTTACGAGGGAAGGTTACGATGGAAGTCCATGAAAAAATTGTCTCAAAATTAGATTCTATGAAACCTTTTGAATTACTAGTTTCGGTCAGAAAATCGTAGTATATTATCCACAATTTTATACTATTTTCGGTTAAAATATCAAATTAAATCGAGGAATGTTCGAAATGCTACGAAACTTTTCAAATCCTTTCTATATGTTACGAAGGAAGGTTATGATGGAAGTCCATTCAAAAAATTGTCTCAAAATTAGATTCTATGAAACGTTTTTTAAATATTTGTTTCGGTTAAAAAATTGTAGTATATTGTATACACAATTTTATACTAGTTTCGGTCAAAAAATCAAAAAAAATCGAGGATTGTTCGAAATGCTAAGAAACGTTTTAGATCCTTTCTATATGTTACGAGGGAAGGTTATGATTAAAGTCATTACAAAAAATTATGTCAAAATTAGAATCTATGAAACTTTTTGAAATACTTGTTTCTGTTAAAAAATTGTAGTAATCCACAATTTTATTCTATTTTTCGGTTAAAATATCAAATTAAATCGAGGATTGTTCGAAACTCTACTAAACAGTTCAAATCCTTTCTATATGTTATGAAGGAAGGTTATGATGGAAGTCCATTCAAAAAATTGTCTCAAAATTAGATTCTATCAAACTTTTTGAAATAGTTGTTTTGGTCAAAAAATTGTAGTATATTATACACAATTTTATACTATTTTCGGTCAAAAAATCAATTTAAATCGAGGATTGTTCGAAATGCTACGAAACTTTTTAGATCCTTTCTATATGTTACGAGGGAAGGTTACGATGGAAGTCCAAGAAAAAATTGTCTCAAAATTAGATTCTATGAAACTTTTTGAATTACTAGTTTCGGTCAGAAAATCATAGTATATTATCCACAATTTTATACTATTTTCGGTTAAAAAATCAAATTAAATCGAGGATTGTTCGAAATGCTACGAAACTTTTCAGATCCTTTCTATATGTTATGAAGGAAGGTTATGATGGAAGTCCATTCACAAAATTGTCTCAAAATTAGATTCTATGAAACTTATTTTAAATATTTGTTTCGGTTAAAAAATTGTAGTATATTGTATACCCAATTTTATACTAGTTTCGGTCAAAAAATCAAATTAAATCGAGGATTGTTCGAAATGCTAAAAAATGTTTTAGATCCTTTCTATATGTTACGAGGGATGGTTATGATGGAAGTCATTGCAAAAAATTGTGTCAAAATTAGAATCTATGAAATTTTTTGAAATACTTGTTTCGGTTAAAAAATTGTAGTATATTATCCACAATTTTATACTATTTTTCGGTTAAAATATCAAATTAAATCGAGGATTGTTCGAAACTCTACGAAATAGTTCAGATCCTTTCTATATGTTATGAAGAAAGGTTATGATGGAAGTCCATTCAAAAAAATGTCTCAAAATTAGATTCTATCAAACTTTTTGAAATACTTGTTTTGGTCAAAAAATTGTAGTATATTATACACAATTTTAAACTAGTTTTGGTTAAAAAATCAAAATAAATCGAGGATTGTTCGAAATTCTACGAAACGTTTTAGATCCTTTCTATATGTTACGAGAGAAGGTTATGATGGAAGTCCATGCAAAAAATTATCTCAAAATAAGATTCTATGAAACTTTTTGAATTACTAGTTTCGGTCAAAAAATCGTAGTATATTATACACAACTTTATACTATTTTCGATCAAAAAATCAAATTAAATCGAGGATTGTTCGAAATGTTACGAATCTTTTTAGATGCTTTCTATATGTTACGAGGGAAGGTTACGATGGAAGTCCATGAAAAAATTGTCTCAAAATTAGATTCTATGAAACCTTTTGAATTACTAGTTTCGGTCAGAAAATCGTAGTATATTATCCACAATTTTATACTATTTTCGGTTAAAATATCAAATTAAATCGAGGAATGTTCGAAATGCTACGAAACTTTTCAAATCCTTTCTATATGTTACGAAGGAAGGTTATGATGGAAGTCCATTCAAAAAATTGTCTCAAAATTAGATTCTATGAAACGTTTTTTAAATATTTGTTTCGGTTAAAAAATTGTAGTATATTGTATACACAATTTTATACTAGTTTCGGTCAAAAAATCAAAAAAAATCGAGGATTGTTCGAAATGCTAAGAAACGTTTTAGATCCTTTCTATATGTTACGAGGGAAGGTTATGATTAAAGTCATTACAAAAAATTATGTCAAAATTAGAATCTATGAAACTTTTTGAAATACTTGTTTCTGTTAAAAAATTGTAGTAATCCACAATTTTATTCTATTTTTCGGTTAAAATATCAAATTAAATCGAGGATTGTTCGAAACTCTACTAAACAGTTCAAATCCTTTCTATATGTTATGAAGGAAGGTTATGATGGAAGTCCATTCAAAAAATTGTCTCAAAATTAGATTCTATCAAACTTTTTGAAATAGTTGTTTTGGTCAAAAAATTGTAGTATATTATACACAATTTTATACTATTTTCGGTCAAAAAATCAATTTAAATCGAGGATTGTTCGAAATGCTACGAAACTTTTTAGATCCTTTCTATATGTTACGAGGGAAGGTTACGATGGAAGTCCAAGAAAAAATTGTCTCAAAATTAGATTCTATGAAACTTTTTGAATTACTAGTTTCGGTCAGAAAATCATAGTATATTATCCACAATTTTATACTATTTTCGGTTAAAAAATCAAATTAAATCGAGGATTGTTCGAAATGCTACGAAACTTTTCAGATCCTTTCTATATGTTATGAAGGAAGGTTATGATGGAAGTCCATTCACAAAATTGTCTCAAAATTAGATTCTATGAAACTTATTTTAAATATTTGTTTCGGTTAAAAAATTGTAGTATATTGTATACCCAATTTTATACTAGTTTCGGTCAAAAAATCAAATTAAATCGAGGATTGTTCGAAATGCTAAAAAATGTTTTAGATCCTTTCTATAAGTTACGAGGGATGGTTATGATGGAAGTCATTGCAAAAAATTGTGTCAAAATTAGAATCTATGAAATTTTTTGAAATACTTGTTTCGGTTAAAAATTTGTAGTATATTATCAACAATTTTATACTATTTTTCGGTTAAAATATCAAATTAAATCGAGGATTGTTCGAAACTCTACGAAATAGTTCAGATCCTTTCTATATGTTATGAAGAAAGGTTATGATGGAAGTCCATTCAAAAAAATGTCTCAAAATTAGATTCTATCAAACTTTTTGAAATACTTGTTTTGGTCAAAAAATTGTAGTATATTATACACAATTTTAAACTAGTTTTGGTTAAAAAATCAAAATAAATCGAGGATTGTTCGAAATTCTACGAAACGTTTTAGATCCTTTCTATATGTTACGAGAGAAGGTTATGATGGAAGTCCATGCAAAAAATTATCTCAAAATAAGATTCTATGAAACTTTTTGAATTACTAGTTTCGGTCAAAAAATCGTAGTATATTATACACAACTTTATACTATTTTCGATCAAAAAATCAAATTAAATCGAGGATTGTTCGAAATGTTACGAATCTTTTTAGATGCTTTCTATATGTTACGAGGGAAGGTTACGATGGAAGTCCATGAAAAAATTGTCTCAAAATTAGATTCTATGAAACCTTTTGAATTACTAGTTTCGGTCAGAAAATCGTAGTATATTATCCACAATTTTATACTATTTTCGGTTAAAATATCAAATTAAATCGAGGAATGTTCGAAATGCTACGAAACTTTTCAAATCCTTTCTATATGTTACGAAGGAAGGTTATGATGGAAGTCCATTCAAAAAATTGTCTCAAAATTAGATTCTATGAAACGTTTTTTAAATATTTGTTTCGGTTAAAAAATTGTAGTATATTGTATACACAATTTTATACTAGTTTCGGTCAAAAAATCAAAAAAAATCGAGGATTGTTCGAAATGCTAAGAAACGTTTTAGATCCTTTCTATATGTTACGAGGGAAGGTTATGATTAAAGTCATTACAAAAAATTATGTCAAAATTAGAATCTATGAAACTTTTTGAAATACTTGTTTCTGTTAAAAAATTGTAGTAATCCACAATTTTATTCTATTTTTCGGTTAAAATATCAAATTAAATCGAGGATTGTTCGAAACTCTACTAAACAGTTCAAATCCTTTCTATATGTTATGAAGGAAGGTTATGATGGAAGTCCATTCAAAAAATTGTCTCAAAATTAGATTCTATCAAACTTTTTGAAATAGTTGTTTTGGTCAAAAAATTGTAGTATATTATACACAATTTTATACTATTTTCGGTCAAAAAATCAATTTAAATCGAGGATTGTTCGAAATGCTACGAAACTTTTTAGATCCTTTCTATATGTTACGAGGGAAGGTTACGATGGAAGTCCAAGAAAAAATTGTCTCAAAATTAGATTCTATGAAACTTTTTGAATTACTAGTTTCGGTCAGAAAATCATAGTATATTATCCACAATTTTATACTATTTTCGGTTAAAAAATCAAATTAAATCGAGGATTGTTCGAAATGCTACGAAACTTTTCAGATCCTTTCTATATGTTATGAAGGAAGGTTATGATGGAAGTCCATTCACAAAATTGTCTCAAAATTAGATTCTATGAAACTTATTTTAAATATTTGTTTCGGTTAAAAAATTGTAGTATATTGTATACCCAATTTTATACTAGTTTCGGTCAAAAAATCAAATTAAATCGAGGATTGTTCGAAATGCTAAAAAATGTTTTAGATCCTTTCTATATGTTACGAGGGATGGTTATGATGGAAGTCATTGCAAAAAATTGTGTCAAAATTAGAATCTATGAAATTTTTTGAAATACTTGTTTCGGTTAAAAAATTGTAGTATATTATCCACAATTTTATACTATTTTTCGGTTAAAATATCAAATTAAATCGAGGATTGTTCGAAACTCTACGAAATAGTTCAGATCCTTTCTATATGTTATGAAGAAAGGTTATGATGGAAGTCCATTCAAAAAAATGTCTCAAAATTAGATTCTATCAAACTTTTTGAAATACTTGTTTTGGTCAAAAAATTGTAGTATATTATACACAATTTTAAACTAGTTTTGGTTAAAAAATCAAAATAAATCGAGGATTGTTCGAAATTCTACGAAACGTTTTAGATCCTTTCTATATGTTACGAGAGAAGGTTATGATGGAAGTCCATGCAAAAAATTATCTCAAAATAAGATTCTATGAAACTTTTTGAATTACTAGTTTCGGTCAAAAAATCGTAGTATATTATACACAACTTTATACTATTTTCGATCAAAAAATCAAATTAAATCGAGGATTGTTCGAAATGTTACGAATCTTTTTAGTTGCTTTCTATATGTTACGAGGGAAGGTTACGATGGAAGTCCATGAAAAAATTGTCTCAAAATTAGATTCTATGAAACCTTTTGAATTACTAGTTTCGGTCAGAAAATCGTAGTATATTATCCACAATTTTATACTATTTTCGGTTAAAATATCAAATTAAATCGAGGAATGTTCGAAATGCTACGAAACTTTTCAAATCCTTTCTATATGTTACGAAGGAAGGTTATGATGGAAGTCCATTCAAAAAATTGTCTCAAAATTAGATTCTATGAAACGTTTTTTAAATATTTGTTTCGGTTAAAAAATTGTAGTATATTGTATACACAATTTTATACTAGTTTCGGTCAAAAAATCAAAAAAAATCGAGGATTGTTCGAAATGCTAAGAAACGTTTTAGATCCTTTCTATATGTTACGAGGGAAGGTTATGATTAAAGTCATTACAAAAAATTATGTCAAAATTAGAATCTATGAAACTTTTTGAAATACTTGTTTCTGTTAAAAAATTGTAGTAATCCACAATTTTATTCTATTTTTCGGTTAAAATATCAAATTAAATCGAGGATTGTTCGAAACTCTACTAAACAGTTCAAATCCTTTCTATATGTTATGAAGGAAGGTTATGATGGAAGTCCATTCAAAAAATTGTCTCAAAATTAGATTCTATCAAACTTTTTGAAATAGTTGTTTTGGTCAAAAAATTGTAGTATATTATACACAATTTTATACTATTTTCGGTCAAAAAATCAATTTAAATCGAGGATTGTTCGAAATGCTACGAAACTTTTTAGATCCTTTCTATATGTTACGAGGGAAGGTTACGATGGAAGTCCAAGAAAAAATTGTCTCAAAATTAGATTCTATGAAACTTTTTGAATTACTAGTTTCGGTCAGAAAATCATAGTATATTATCCACAATTTTATACTATTTTCGGTTAAAAAATCAAATTAAATCGAGGATTGTTCGAAATGCTACGAAACTTTTCAGATCCTTTCTATATGTTATGAAGGAAGGTTATGATGGAAGTCCATTCACAAAATTGTCTCAAAATTAGATTCTATGAAACTTATTTTAAATATTTGTTTCGGTTAAAAAATTGTAGTATATTGTATACCCAATTTTATACTAGTTTCGGTCAAAAAATCAAATTAAATCGAGGATTGTTCGAAATGCTAAAAAATGTTTTAGATCTTTTCTATAAGTTACGAGGGATGGTTATGATGGAAGTCATTGCAAAAAATTGTGTCAAAATTAGAATCTATGAAATTTTTTGAAATACTTGTTTCGGTTAAAAAATTGTAGTATATTATCCACAATTTTATACTATTTTTCGGTTAAAATATCAAATTAAATCGAGGATTGTTCGAAACTCTACGAAATAGTTCAGATCCTTTCTATATGTTATGAAGAAAGGTTATGATGGAAGTCCATTCAAAAAAATGTCTCAAAATTAGATTCTATCAAACTTTTTGAAATACTTGTTTTGGTCAAAAAATTGTAGTATATTATACACAATTTTAAACTAGTTTTGGTTAAAAAATCAAAATAAATCGAGGATTGTTCGAAATTCTACGAAACGTTTTAGATCCTTTCTATATGTTACGAGAGAAGGTTATGATGGAAGTCCATGCAAAAAATTATCTCAAAATAAGATTCTATGAAACTTTTTGAATTACTAGTTTCGGTCAAAAAATCGTAGTATATTATACACAACTTTATACTATTTTCGATCAAAAAATCAAATTAAATCGAGGATTGTTCGAAATGTTACGAATCTTTTTAGATGCTTTCTATATGTTACGAGGGAAGGTTACGATGGAAGTCCATGAAAAAATTGTCTCAAAATTAGATTCTATGAAACCTTTTGAATTACTAGTTTCGGTCAGAAAATCGTAGTATATTATCCACAATTTTATACTATTTTCGGTTAAAATATCAAATTAAATCGAGGAATGTTCGAAATGCTACGAAACTTTTCAAATCCTTTCTATATGTTACGAAGGAAGGTTATGATGGAAGTCCATTCAAAAAATTGTCTCAAAATTAGATTCTATGAAACGTTTTTTAAATATTTGTTTCGGTTAAAAAATTGTAGTATATTGTATACACAATTTTATACTAGTTTCGGTCAAAAAATCAAAAAAAATCGAGGATTGTTCGAAATGCTAAGAAACGTTTTAGATCCTTTCTATATGTTACGAGGGAAGGTTATGATTAAAGTCATTACAAAAAATTATGTCAAAATTAGAATCTATGAAACTTTTTGAAATACTTGTTTCTGTTAAAAAATTGTAGTAATCCACAATTTTATTCTATTTTTCGGTTAAAATATCAAATTAAATCGAGGATTGTTCGAAACTCTACTAAACAGTTCAAATCCTTTCTATATGTTATGAAGGAAGGTTATGATGGAAGTCCATTCAAAAAATTGTCTCAAAATTAGATTCTATCAAACTTTTTGAAATAGTTGTTTTGGTCAAAAAATTGTAGTATATTATACACAATTTTATACTATTTTCGGTCAAAAAATCAATTTAAATCGAGGATTGTTCGAAATGCTACGAAACTTTTTAGATCCTTTCTATATGTTACGAGGGAAGGTTACGATGGAAGTCCAAGAAAAAATTGTCTCAAAATTAGATTCTATGAAACTTTTTGAATTACTAGTTTCGGTCAGAAAATCATAGTATATTATCCACAATTTTATACTATTTTCGGTTAAAAAATCAAATTAAATCGAGGATTGTTCGAAATGCTACGAAACTTTTCAGATCCTTTCTATATGTTATGAAGGAAGGTTATGATGGAAGTCCATTCACAAAATTGTCTCAAAATTAGATTCTATGAAACTTATTTTAAATATTTGTTTCGGTTAAAAAATTGTAGTATATTGTATACCCAATTTTATACTAGTTTCGGTCAAAAAATCAAATTAAATCGAGGATTGTTCGAAATGCTAAAAAATGTTTTAGATCCTTTCTATAAGTTACGAGGGATGGTTATGATGGAAGTCATTGCAAAAAATTGTGTCAAAATTAGAATCTATGAAATTTTTTGAAATACTTGTTTCGGTTAAAAATTTGTAGTATATTATCCACAATTTTATACTATTTTTCGGTTAAAATATCACATTAAATCGAGGATTATTCGTAACTCTACGAAACAGTTCAGATCCTTTCTATATGTTATGAAGGAAGGTTATGATGGAAGTCCATTCAAAAAAATGTCTCAAAATTAGATTCTATCAAACTTTTTGAAATACTTGTTTTGGTCAAAAAATTGTAGTATATTATACACAATTTTAAACTAGTTTTGGTTAAAAAATCAAAATAAATCGAGGATTGTTCGAAATTCTACGAAACGTTTTAGATCCTTTCTATATGTTACGAGGGAAGGTTATGATGGAAGTCCATGCAAAAAATTATCTCAAAATAAGATTCTATGAAACTTTTTGAATTACTAGTTTCGGTCAAAAAATCGTAGTATATTAAACACAACTTTATACTATTTTCGGTCAAAAAATCAAATAAAATCGAGGATTGTTCGAAATGCTACGAATCTTTTTATATGCTTTCTATATGTTACTAGGGAAGGTTATGATGGAAGTCCATGAAAAAATTGTCTTAAAATTAGATTCCATGAAACCTTTTGAATTACTAGTTTCGGTCAGAAAATCGTAGTATATTATCCACAATTTTATACTATTTTTCGATTAAAATATCAAATTAAATCGAGGATTGTTCGAAATGCTACGAAACAGTTCAGATCCTTTATATATGAAATGAAGAAGGTTATGATGGAGGTCCATTCAAAAAATTGTCTCAAAATTAGATTCTATGAAACTTTTTTTAAATATTTGTTTCGGTTAAAAAATTGTAGTATATTATATACACAATTTTATACTATTTTCGGTCAAAAAATCAAATTAAATCGAGGATTGTTCGTAATGCTACGAATCTTTTTAGATGATTTCTATATGTTACGAGGGAAGGTTATGATGGAAGTCCATGAAATAATTGTCTCAAAATTAGATTCTATGAAACCTTTTGAATTACTAGTTTCGGTCAGAAAATCGTAGTATATATTATCCACAATTTTATACTATTTTCGGTTAAAATATCAAATTAAATATAGGATTGTTCGAAATGCTACGAAACAGTTCAGATCCTTTATATATGTTATGAAGAAGGTTATGATGGAAGTCCATTCAAAAAATTGTCTCAAAATTAGATTTTATCAAACTTTTTGAAATACTAGTTTTGATCAAAAAATTGTAGTATATTATACACAATTTTATACTAGTTTTGGTTAAAAAAACAAATTAAATCGAGGATTGTTCGAAATGCTACGAAACTTTTTAGATCCTTTTTATATGTTACGAGGGAAGGTTATGATGGAAGTCCATCCAAAAAATTATCTCAAAATTAGATTCTATGAAACTTTTTGAATTACTAGTTTCGGTCAAAAAATCGTAGTATATTATATACAATTTTATACCATTTTCGGTCAAAAAATTAAATTAAATCGAGGATTGTTCGAAATGCTACGAAACTTTTTAGATTCTTTCTATATGTTACGAGGGAAGGTTATGATGGAAGTCCATGAAAAAATTGTCTCAAAATTAGATTATATGAAACTTTTTGAATTACTAGTTCCGGTCAGAAAATCGTAGTAATACACAATTTTATACTATTTTCGGTCAAAAAATAAAATTAAATCGAGGATTGTTCGAAATGCTACGAAACTTTTCAGATCCTTTCTATATGTTACGAGGGAAGGTTATGATGGAAGTCCATTCAAAAAATTGTCTCAAAATTAGATTCTATGAAACTTTTTTTAAATATTTGTTTCGGTAAAAAAATTGTAGTATATTGTATACATAATTTTATACTAGTTTCGGTCAAAAAATCAAAATAAATCGAGGATTTTTCGAAATGCTAAGAAACGTTTTAAATCCTTTCTATATGTTACGAGGGAAGGTTATGATGGAAGTCATTACAAAAAATTGTGTCAAAATTAAAATCTATGAAACTTTTTTTAAATACTTGTTTCTGTTAAAAAATTGTAGTAATCCACAATTTTATACTATTTTTCGGTTAAAATATCAAATTAAATCGAGGATTGTTCGAAACTCTACTAAACAGTACAAATCCTTTCTATATGTTATGAAGGAAGGTTATGATGGAAGTCCATTAAAAAAATTGTCTCAAATTTAGATTCTATCAAACTTTTTGAAATAGTTGTTTTGGTCAAAAAATTGTAGTATATTATACACAATTTTAAACTAGTTTTGGTTAAAAAATCAAAATAAATCGAGGATTGTTCGAAATTCTACGAAACTTTTTAGATCCTTTCTATATGTTACGAGGGAAGGTTATGATGGAAGTCCATGCAAAAAATTATCTCAAAATAAGATTCTATGAAACTTTTTGAATTACTAGTTTCGGTCAAAAAATCGTAGTATATTATACACAATTTTATATTATTTTCAGTCAAAAAATTCCTATTAAATCGAGGATTGTTCGAAATGCTACGAAACATTTTAGATCCTTTCTATATGTTACGATGGAAGGTTATGAGGGAAGTCCATGAAAAAATTGTCTCAAAATTAGATTCTATGAAACTTTTTGAATTACTAGTTTCGGTCAGAAAATCGTAGTATATTATCCACAATTTTATACTATTTTCGGTTAAAAAATCAAATTAAATCGAGGATTGTTCGAAATGCTACGAAACTTTTCAGATCCTTTCTATATGTTACGAAGGAAGGTTATGATGGAAGTCCATTCACAAAATTGTCTCAAAATTAGATTCTATGAAACTTTTTTTAAATATTTGTTTCGGTCAGAAAATCGTAGTATATTGTATACACAATTTTATACTAGTTTCAGTCAAAAAATCAAATTAAATCGAGGATTGTTCGAAATGCTAAGAAATGTTTTAGATCCTTTCTATATGTTACGAGGGATGGTTATGATGGAAGTCATTGCAAAAAATTGTGTCAAAATTAGATTCTATGAAAATTTTTGAAATACTTGTTTCGGTAAAAAAATTGTAGTATATTATCCATAATTTTATACTATTTTTCGGTTAAAATATCACATTAAATCGAGGATTGTTCGTAAATCTACGAAACAGTTCAAATCCTTTCTATATGTTATGAAGGAAGGTTATGATGGAAGTCCAATCAAAAAAATGTCTCCAAATTAGATTCTATCAAACTTTTTGAAATACTTGTTTTGGTCAAAAAATTGTAGTATATACACAATTTTAAACTAGTTTTGGTTAAAAAATCAAAATAAATCGAGGATTGTTCGAAATTCTACGAAACGTTTTAGATCCTTTCTATATGTTACGAGGGAAGGTTATGATGGAAGTCCATGCAAAAAATTATCTCAAAATAAGATTCTATGAAGCTTTTTGAATTACTAGTTTCGGTCAAAAAATCGTAGTATATTATACACAACTTTATACTATTTTCGGTCAAAAAATCAAATTAAATCGAGGATTGTTCGAAATGCTACGAATCTTTTTAGATGCTTTCTATATGTTACGAGGGAAGGTTATGATGGAAGTCCATGAAAAAATTGTCTCAAAATTAGATTCCATGAAACCTTTTGAATTACTAGTTTCGGTCAGAAAATCGTAGTATATTATCCACAATTTTATACTATTTTCGATTAAAATATCAAATTAAATCGAGGAGTGTTTGAAATGCTACGAAACAATTCAGAACCTTTATATATGATATGAAGAAGGTTATGATGGAAGTCCATTCAAAATATTATCTCAAAATGAGATTCTATGAAACTTTTTTTAATTATTTGTTTCGGTTAAAAAATTGTAGTATATTGTATACACAATTTTATAATATTTTCGGTCAAAAAATCAAATTAAATCGAGGATTGTTCGAAATGCTACGAATCGTTTTAGATGCTTTCTATATGTTACGAGGGAAGGTTATGATGGAAGTCCATGAAAAAATTGTCTCATAATTAGATTCTATGAAACCTTTTGAATTACTAGTTTCGGTCAGAAAATCGTAGTATATTATCCACAATTTTATACTATTTTCGGTTAAAATATAAAATTAAATCGATGATTATTCGAAATGCTACGAAACAGTTCAGATCCTTTATATATGTTATGAAGAAGGTTATGATGGAAGTCCATTCAAAAAATTGTCTCAAAATTAGATTCTATAAAACTTTTTGAAATACTAGTTTTGATCAAAAAATTGTAGTATATTATACACAATTTTATACTAGTTTTGGTTAAAAAATCAAATTAAATCGAGGATTGTTCGAAATGCTACGAAACTTTTTAGATCCTTTCAATATGTTACGAGGGAAGGTTATGATGGAAGTCCATGCAAAAAATCATCTCAAAATTAGATTCTATGAAACTTTTTGAATTACTAGTTTCGGTCAAAAAATCGTAGTATATTATACACAATTTTATACTATTTTCGGTCAAAAAATCAAATTAAATCGAGGATTGTTCGAAATGCTACGAAACTTTTTAGATTCTTTCTATATGTTACGAGGGAAGGTTATGATGAAAGTCCATGAAAAAAATGTCTCAAAATTAGATTCTATGAAACTTTTTGAATTACTAGTTTCGGTCAGAAAATCGTAGTATATTATCCACAATTTTATACTATTTTCGGTTAAAAAATCAAATTAAATTGAGGATTGTTCGAAATGCTACGAAACTTTTCAGATCCTTTCTATATGTTACGAAGGAAGGTTATGATGGAAGTCCATTCAAAAAATTGTCTCAAAATTAGATTCTATGAAACCTTTGGAATTACTAGTTTCGGTCAGAAAATCGTAGTATATTATCCACAATTTTATACTATTTTCGGTTAAAATATCAAATTAAATCGAGGATTGTTCGAAATGCTACGAAACAGTTCAAATCCTTTATATATGATATGAAGAATGTTATGATGGAAGTCCATTCAAAAAATTATCTCAAAATTAGATTCTATGAAACTTTTTTAAAATATTTGTTTCGGTTAAAAAATTGTAGTATATTGTATACACAATTTTATACTAGTTTCGGTCAAAAAATCAAATTAAATCGAGGATTGTTCGAAATGCTAAGAAACGTTTTAGATCCTTTCTATATGTTACGAGGGAAGGTTATGATGGAAGTCATTGCAAAAAATTGTGTCAAAATTAGAATCTATGAAACTTTTTGAAATACTTGTTTCTGTTAAAAAATTGTAGTATATTATCCACAATTTTATACTATTTTTCGGTTAAAATATCAAATTAAATCGAGGATTGTTCGAAACTCTACGAAACAGTTCAGATCCTTTCTATATGTTATGAAGGAAGGTTATGATGGAAGTCCATTCAAAAAATTGTCTCACAATTAGATTCTATAAAACTTTTTGAAATAGTTGTTTTGGTCAAAAAATTGTAGTATATTATACACAATTTTAAACTAGTTTTGGATAAAAAATCAAAATAAATCGAGGATTGTTCGAAATTCTACGAAACTTTTTAGATCATTTCTATATGTTACGAGGGAAGGTTATGATGGAAGTCCATGGAAAAAATTATCTCAAAATAAGATTCTATGAAACTTTTTGAATTACTAGTTTCGGTCAGAAAATCGTAGTATATTATCCACAATTTTATACTATTTTCGGTTAAAAAATCAAATTAAATCGAGGATTGTTCGAAATGCTACGAATCGTTTTAGATGCTTTCTATATGTTACGAGGGAAGGTTATGATGGAAGTCCATGAAAAAATTGTCTCATAATTAGATTCTATGAAACCTTTTGAATTACTAGTTTTGGTCAGAAAATCGTAGTATATTATCCACAATTTTATACTATTTTCGGTTAAAATATAAAATTAAATCGATGATTATTCGAAATGCTACGAAACAGTTCAGATCCTTTATATATGTTATGAAGAAGGTTATGATGGAAGTCCATTCAAAAAATTGTCTCAAAATTAGATTCTATAAAACTTTTTGAAATACTAGTTTTGATCAAAAAATTGTAGTATATTATACACAATTTTATACTAGTTTTGGTTAAAAAATCAAATTAAATCGAGGATTGTTCGAAATGCTACGAAACTTTTTAGATCCTTTCAATATGTTACGAGGGAAGGTTATGATGGAAGTCCATGCAAAAAATCATCTCAAAATTAGATTCTATGAAACTTTTTGAATTACTAGTTTCGGTCAAAAAATCGTAGTATATTATACACAATTTTATACTATTTTCGGTCAAAAAATCAAATTAAATCGAGGATTGTTCGAAATGCTACGAAACTTTTTAGATTCTTTCTATATGTTACGAGGGAAGGTTATGATGAAAGTCCATGAAAAAAATGTCTCAAAATTAGATTTTATGAAACTTTTTGAATTACTAGTTTCGGTCAGAAAATCGTAGTATATTATCCACAATTTTATACTATTTTCGGTTAAAAAATCAAATTAAATTGAGGATTGTTCGAAATGCTACGAAACTTTTCAGATCCTTTCTATATGTTACGAAGGAAGGTTATGATGGAAGTCCATTCAAAAAATTGTCTCAAAATTAGATTCTATGAAACCTTTGGAATTACTAGTTTCGGTAAGAAAATCGTAGTATATTATCCACAATTTTATACTATTTTCGGTTAAAATATCAAATTAAATCGAGGATTGTTCGAAATGCTACGAAACAGTTCAAATCCTTTATATATGATATGAAGAATGTTATGATGGAAGTCCATTCAAAAAATTATCTCAAAATTAGATTCTATGAAACTTTTTTAAAATATTTGTTTCGGTTAAAAAATTGTAGTATATTGTATTCACAATTTTATACTAGTTTCGGTCAAAAAATCAAATTAAATCGAGGATTGTTCGAAATGCTAAGAAACGTTTTAGATCCTTTCTATATGTTACGAGGGAAGGTTATGATGGAAGTCATTGCAAAAAATTGTGTCAAAATTAGAATCTATGAAACTTTTTGAAATACTTGTTTCTGTTAAAAAATTGTAGTATATTATCCACAATTTTATACTATTTTTCGGTTAAAATATCAAATTAAATCGAGGATTGTTCGAAACTCTACGAAACAGTTCAGATCCTTTCTATATGTTATGAAGGAAGGTTATGATGGAAGTCCATTCAAAAAATTGTCTCACAATTAGATTCTATAAAACTTTTTGAAATAGTTGTTTTGGTAAAAAAATTGTAGTATATTATACACAATTTTAAACTAGTTTTGGATAAAAAATCAAAATAAATCGAGGATTGTTCGAAATTCTACGAAACTTTTTAGATCATTTCTATATGTTACGAGGGAAGGTTATGATGGAAGTCCATGGAAAAAATTATCTCAAAATAAGATTCTATGAAACTTTTTGAATTACTAGTTTCGGTCAGAAAATAGTAGTATATTATCCACAATTTTATACTATTTTCGGTTAAAAAATCAAATTAAATCGAGGATTGTTCGAAATGCTACGAAACTTTTCAGATCCTTTCTATATGTTACGAAGGAAGGTTATGATGGAAGTTCATTCAAAAAATTGTCTCAAAATTAGATTCTATGAAACTTTTTTTAAATATTTGTTTCGGTTAAAAAATTGTAGTATATTGTATACACAATTTTATACTAGTTTCGGTCAAAAAATCAAATTAAATCGAGGATTGTTCGAAATGCTAAGAAACGTTTTAGATCCTTTCTATATGTTACGAGGGAAGGTTATGATGGAAGTCATTGCAAAAAATTGTGTCAAAATTAGAATCTATGAAACTTTTTGAAATACTTGTTTTTGTTAAAAAATTGTAGTAATCCACAATTTTATACTATTTTTCGGTTAAAATATCAAATTAAATCGAGGATTGTTCGAAACTCTACTAAACAATTCAGATCCTTTCAATATGTTATGAAGGAAGGTTATGATGGAAGTGCATTCAAAAATTTGTCTCAAAATTAGATTCTATCAAACTTTTTGAAATAGTTGTTTTGGTCAAAAAATTGTAGTATATTATACACAATTTTAAACTAGTTTTGGATAAAAAATCAAAATAAATCGAAGAATGTTCGAAATTCTACGAAACCTTTTAGATCATTTCTATATGTTACGAGGGAAGGTTATGATGGAAGTCCATGGAAAAAATTATCTCAAAATAAGATTCTATGAAACTTTTTGAATTACTAGTTTCGGTCAGAAAATCGTAGTATATTATCCACAATTTTATACTATTTTCGGTTAAAAAATCAAATTAAATGGAGGATTGTTCGAAATGCTACGAAACTTTTCAGATCCTTTCTATATGTTACGAAGGAAGGTTATAATGGAAGTCCATGAAAAAATTGTCTCAAAATTAGATTCTATGAAATCTTTTGAATTACTAGTTTCGGTCAGAAAATCGTAGTATATTATCCACAATTTTATACTATTTTCGGTTAAAATATAAAATTAAATCGAGGATTGTTCGAAATGCCTCGAAACAGTTCAGATCCTTTATATATGTTATAAAGAAGGTTATGATGGAAGTTCATTCAAAAAATTGTCTCAAAATTAGATTTTATCAAAATTTTTGAAATACTAGTTTTGATCAAAAAATTGTAGTATATTATACACAATTTTATACTAGTTTTGGTTAAAAAATCAAATTAAATCGAGGATTGTTCGAAATGCTATGAAACTTTTTAGATCCTTTCTATATGTTACGAGGAAAGGTTATGATGGAAGTCCATGCAAAAAACTGTCTCAAAATTAGATTTTATGAAACTTTTTGAATTACTAGTTTCGGTAAAAAAAAAATTGTAGTATATTATACACAACTTTATACTATTTTCGGTCAAAAAATCAAATTAAATCGAGGATTGTTCGAAATGCTACGAATCTTTTTAGATCCTTTCTATATGTTACGAGGGAAGGTTATGATGGAAGTTCATGAAAAAATTGTCTCAAAATTAGATTCTATGAAACCTTTTGAATTACTAGATTCGGTCAGAAAATCGTAGTATATTATCCACAGTTTTATACTATTTTCGGTTAAAATATCAAATTAAATCGAGGATTATTCGAAATGCCTCGAAACAGTTCAGATCCTTTATATATGTTATGAAGAAGGTTATGATGGAAGTTCATTCAAAAAATTGTCTCAAAATTAGATTTTATCAAACTTTTTGAAATACAAGTTTTGATCAAAAAATTCTAGTATATTATACACAATTTTATACTAGTTTTGGTTACAAAATCAAATTAAATCGAGGATTGTTCGAAATGCTACGAATCTTTTTAGATGCTTTCTATATGTTACGAGGGAAGGTTATAATGGAAGTCCATGAAAAAATTGTCTCAAAATTAGATTCTATGAAAACTTTTGAATTACTAGTTTCGGTCAGAAAATCGTAGTATATTATCCACAATTTTATACTATTTTCGGTTAAAATATAAAATTAAATCGAGGATTGTTCGAAATGCCTCGAAACAGTTCAGATCCTTTATATATGTCATAAAGAAGGTTATGATGGAAGTTCATTCAAAAAATTGTCTCAAAATTAGATTTTATCAAAATTTTTGAAATACTAGTTTTGATCAAAAAATTGTAGTATATTATACACAATTTTATACTAGTTTTGGTTAAAAAATCAAATTAAATCGAGGATTGTTCGAAATGCTATGAAACTTTTTAGATCCTTTCTATATGTTACGAGGAAAGGTTATGATGGAAGTCCATGCAAAAAACTGTCTCAAAATTAGATTCTATGAAACTTTTTGAATTACTAGTTTCGGTAAAAAAAAATCGTAGTATATTATACACAACTTTATACTATTTTCGGTCAAAAAATCAAATTAAATCGAGGATTGTTCGAAATTCTATGAATCTTTTTAGATCCTTTCTATATGTTACGAGGGAAGGTTATGATGGAAGTCCATGAAAAAATTGTCTCAAAATTAGATTCTATGAAACCTTTTGAATTACTAGATTCGGTCAGAAAATCGTAGTATATTATCCACAGTTTTATACTATTTTCGGTTAAAATATCAAATTAAATCGAGGATTATTCGAAATGCCTCGAAACAGTTCAGATCCTTTATATATGTTATGAAGAAGGTTATGATGGAAGTTCATTCAAAAAATTGTCTCAAAATTAGATTTTATCAAACTTTTTGAAATACTAGTTTTGATCAAAAAATTCTAGTATATTATACACAATTTTATACTAGTTTTGGTTACAAAATCAAATTAAATCGAGGATTGTTCGAAATGCTACGAAACTTTTTAGATCCTTTCTATATGTTACGAAGGAAGGTTATGATGGAAGTCCATGCAAAAAATTGTCTCAATATTAGATTCTATGAAACTTTTTGAATTACTAGTTTCGGTCAGAAAATCGTAGTATATTATCCACAATTTTATACTATTTTCGGTTAAAAAATCAAATTAAATCGAGGATTGTTCGAAATGCTACGAAACTTTTCAGATCCTTTCTATATGTTACGAAGGAAGGTTACGATGGAAGTCCATTCAAAAAATTGTCTCAAAATTAGATTCTATGAAACTTTTTTTAAATATTTGTTTCGGTTAAAAAATTGTAGTATATTGTATACACAATTTTATACTAGTTTCGGTCAAAAAATCAAATTAAATCGAGGATTGTTCGAAATGCTAAGAAACGTTTTAGATCCTTTCTATATGTTACGAGGGAAGGTTATGATGGAAGTCATTGCAAAAAATTGTGTCAAAATTAGAATCTATGAAAGTTTTTGAAATACTTGTTTCTGTTAAAAAATTGTAGTATATTATCCACAATTTTATACTATTTTTCGGTTAAAATATCAAATTAAATCGAGGATTGTTCGAAACTCTACGAAACAGTTCAGATCCTTTCTATATGTTATGAAGGAAGGTTATGATGGAAGTTCATTCAAAAAATTGTCTCAAAATTAGATTTTATCAAAATTTTTGAAATACTAGTTTTGATCAAAAAATTTTAGTATATTATACACAATTTTATACTAGTTTTGGTTAAAAAATCAAATTAAATCGAGGATTGTTCGAAATGCTACGAATCTTTTTAGATCCTTTCTATATGTTACGAGGGAAGGTTATGATGGAAGTCCATGAAAAAATTGTCTCAAAATTAGATTCTATGAAACCTTTGAATTACTAGATTCGGTCAGAAAATCGTAGTATATTATACACAACTTTATACTATTTTCGGTCAAAAAATCAAATTAAATCGAGGATTGTTCGAAATGCTACGAATCTTTTTAGATCCTTTCTATATGTTACGAGGGAAGGTTATGATGGAAGTCCATTCAAAAAATTGTCTCAAAATTAGATTCTATGAAACTTTTTTTAAATATTTGTTTCGGTTAAAAAATTGTAGTATATTGTATACACAATTTTATACTAGTTTCGGTCAAAAAATCAAATTAAATCGAGGATTGTTCGAAATGCTAAGAAACGTTTTAGATCCTTTCTATATGTTACGAGGGAAGGTTATGATGGAAGTCATTGCAAAAAATTGTGTCAAAATTAGAATCTATGAAACATTTTATAAATACTTGTTTCTGTTAAAAAATTGTAGTATATTATCCACAATTTTATACTATTTTTCGGTTAAAATATCAAATTAAATCTAGGATTGTTCGAAACTCTACGAAACAGTTCAGATCCTTTCTATATGTTATGAAGGAAGGTTATGATGGAAGTCCATTCAAAAAATTGTCTCAAAATTAGATTCTATCAAACTTTTTGAAATAGTTGTTTTGGTCAAAAAATTGTAGTATATTATACACAATTTTAAACTAGTTTTGGTTAAAAAATCAAAATAAATCGAGGATTGTTCAAAATTCTACGAAACTTTTTAGATCATTTCTATATGTTACGAGGGAAGGTTATGATGGAAGTCCATGGAAAAAATTATCTCAAAATAAGTTTCTATGAAACTTTTTGAATTACTAGTTTCGGTCAAAAAATCGTAGTATATTATACACAATTTTATACTATTTTCGGTCAAAAAATAAAATTAAATCAAGGATTGTTCGAAATGCTACGAATCTTTTTATATGCTTTCTATATGTTACGAGGGAAGGTTATGATGGAAGTCCATGCAAAAAATTATCTCAAAATAAGATTCTATGAAACTTTTTGTATTACTAGTTTCGGTCAAAAAATTGTAGTATATTATAACAACTTTATACTATTTTCAGTCAAAAAATCAAATTAAATCGAGGATTGTTCGAAACGCTACGAATCTTTTTAGATGCTTTCTATATGTTACGAGGGAAGGTTATGATGGAAGTCCATGAAAAAATTGTCTCAAAATTAGATTCTATGAAACCTTTTGAATTACTAGTTTCGGTCAGAAAATCGTAGTATGTTATCCACAATTTTATACTATTTTCGGTTAAAATATCAAATTAAATCGAGGATTATTCGAAATGCTACGAAACAGTTCAGATCCTTTATATATGATATGAAGAAGGTTATGATGTAAGTCCATTCAAAAAATTATCTCAAAATTAGATTCTATGAAACTTTTTTTAAATATTTGTTTCGGTTAAAAAATTGTAGTATATTGTATACACAATTTTATAATATTTTCAGTCAAAAAAATCAAATTAAATCGAGGATTGTTCGAAATGCTACGAAACTTTTTAGTTCCTTTCTATATGTTACGAGGGAAGGTTATGATGGAAGTCCATGCAAAAAATTGTCTCAATATTAAATTCTATGAAACTTTTTGAATTACTAGTTTCGGTAAAAAAAAATCGGAGTATATTATACACAACTTTATACTATTTTCGGTCAAAAAATCAAATTAAATCGAGGATTGTTCGAAATGCTACGAATCTTTTTAGATGCTTTCTATATGTTACGAGGGAAGGTTATAATGGAAGTCCTTGAAAAAATTGTCTCAAAATTAGATTCTGTGAAAACTTTTGAATTACCAATTTCGGTCAGAAAATCGTAGTATATTATCCACAATTTTATACTATTTTCGGTTAAAATATAAAATTAAATCGAGGATTGTTCGAAATGCCTCGAAACAGTTCAGATCCTTTATATATGTTATAAAGAAGGTTATGATGGAAGTTCATTCAAAAAATTGTCTCAAAATTAGATTTTATCAAAAATTTTGAAATACTAGTTTTGATCAAAAAATTGTAGTATATTATACACAATTTTATACTAGTTTTGGTTAAAAAATCAAATTAAATCGAGGATTGTTCGAAATGCTACGAATCTTTTTATATCCTTTCTATATGTTACGAGGGAAGGTTATGATGGAAGTCAATGAAAAAATTGTCTCAAAATTAGATTCTATGAAACCTTTTGAATTACTAGATTCGGTCAGAAAATCGTAGTATATTATACAAAACTTTATACTATTTTCGGTCAAAAAATCAAATTAAATCGAGGATTGTTCGAAATGCTACGAATCTTTTTAGATCCTTTCTATATGTTACGAGGGAAGGTTACGATGGAAGTCCATTCAAAAAATTGTCTCAAAATTAGATTCTATGAAACTTTTTTTAAATATTTGTTTCGGTTAAAAAATTGTAGTATATTGTATACACAATTTTATACTAGTTTCGGTCAAAAAATCAAATTAAATCGAGGATTGTTCGAAATGCTAAGAAACGTTTTAGATCCTTTCTATATGTTACGAGGGAAGGTAATGATGGAAGTCATTGCAAAAAATTGTGTCAAAATTAGAATCTATGAAACTTTTTGAAATACTTGTTTCTGTTAAAAAATTGTAGTATATTATCCACAATTTTATACTATTTTTCGGTTAAAATATCAAATTAAATCGAGGATTGTTCGAAACTCTACGAAACAGTTCAGATCCTTTCTATATGTTATGAAGGAAGGTTATGATGGAAGTCCATTCAAAAAATTGTCTCAAAATTAGATTCTATCAAACTTTTTGAAATAGTTGTTTTGGTCAAAAAATTGTAGTATATTATACACAATTTTAAACTATTTTTGGATAAAAAATCAAAATAAATCGAGGATTGTTCGAAATTCTACGAAACTTTTTAGATCATTTCTATATGTTACGAGGGAAGGTTATGATGGAAGTCCATGGAAAAAATTATCTCAAAATAAGATTCTATGAAACTTTTTGAATTACTAGTTTCGGTCAAAAAATCGTAGTATATTATACACAATTTTATACTATTTTCGGTCAAAAAATAAAATTAAATCGAGGATTGTTCGAAATGCTACGAATCTTTTTATATGCTTTCTATATGTTACGAGGGACGGTTATGATGGAAGTCCATGCAAAAAATTATCTCAAAATAAGATTCTATGAAACTTTTTGTATTACTAGTTTCGGTCAAAAAATTGTAGTATATTATAACAACTTTATACTATTTTCAGTCAAAAAATCAAATTAAATCGAGGATTGTTCGAAATGCTACGAATCTTTTTAGATGCTTTCTATATGTTACGAGGGAAGGTTATGATGGAAGTCCATGAAAAAATTGTCTCAAAATTAGATTCTATGAAACCTTTTGAATTACTAGTTTCGGTCAGAAAATCATAGTATATTATCCACAATTTTATACTATTTTCGGTTAAAATATCAAATTAAATCGAGGATTATTCGAAATGCTACGAAACAGTTAAGATCCTTTATATATGATATGAAGAAGGTTATGATGGAAGTCCATTCAAAAAATTATCTCAAAATTAGATTCTATGAAACTTTTTTTAAATATTTGTTTCGGTTAAAAAATTGTAGTATATTGTATACACAATTTTATAATATTTTCGGTCAAAAAATCAAATTAAATCGAGGATTGTTCGAAATGCTACGAATCGTTTTAGATGCTTTCTATATGTTACGAGGGAAGGTTATGATGGATGTCCATGAAAAAATTGTCTCAAAATTAGATTCTATGAAACCTTTTGAATTACTAGTTTCGGTCAGAAAATCGTAGTATATTATCCACAATTTTATACTATTTTGGGTTAAAATATCAAATTAAATCGAAGATTGTTCGAAATGCTACGAAACAGTTCAGATCCTTTATATATGTTATGAAGAAGGTTATGATGGAAGTCCATTCAAAAAATTGTCTCAAAATTAGATTTTATCAAACTTTTTGAAATACTAGTTTTGATCAAAAAATTTTAGTATATTATACACAATTTTATACTAATTTTGGTTAAAAAATCAAATTAAATCGAGGATTGTTCGAAATGCTACGAAACTTTTTAGTTCATTTCTATATGTTACGAGGGAAGGTTATGATGGAAGTCCATGCAAAAAATTGTCTCAATATTAAATTCTATGAAACTTTTTGAATTACTAGTTTCGGTAAAAAAAAATCGGAGTATATTATACACAACTTTATACTATTTTCGGTCAAAAAATTAAATTAAATCGAGGATTGTTCGAAATGCTACGAATCTTTTTAGATGCTTTCTATATGTTACGAGGGAAGGTTATAATGGAAGTCCTTGAAAAAATTGTCTCAAAATTAGATTCTATGAAAACTTTTGAATTACTAGTTTCGGTCAGAAAATCGTAGTATATTATCCACAATTTTATACTATTTTCGGTTAAAATATAAAATTAAATCGAGGATTGTTCGAAATGCCTCGAAACAGTTCAGATCCTTTATATATGTTATAAAGAAGGTTATGATGGAAGTTCATTCAAAAAATTGTCTCAAAATTAGATTTTATCAAAATTTTTGAAATACTAGTTTTGATCAAAAAATTGTAGTATATTATACACAATTTTATACTAGTTTTGGTTAAAAAATCAAATTAAATCGAGGATTGTTCGAAATGCTATGAAACTTTTTAGATCCTTTCTATATGTTACGAGGAAAGGTTATGATGGAAGTCCATGCAAAAAACTGTCTCAAAATTAGATTCTATGAAACTTTTTGAATTACTAGTTTCGGTAAAAAAAAATCGTAGTATATTATACACAACTTTATACTATTTTCGGTCAAAAAATCAAATTAAATCGAGGATTGTTCGAAATGCTACGTATCTTTTTAGATCCTTTCTATATGTTACGAGGGAAGGTTATGATGGAAGTCCATGAAAAAATTGTCTCAAAATTAGATTCTATGAAACCTTTTGAATTACTAGATTCGGTCAGAAAATCGTAGTATATTATCCACAGTTTTATACTATTTTCGGTTAAAATATCAAATTAAATCGAGGATTATTCGATATGCCTCGAAACAATTCAGATCCTTTATATATGTTATGAAGAAGGTTATGATGGAAGTTCATTCAAAAAATTGTCTCAAAATTAGAATTTATCAAACTTTTTGAAATACTAGTTTTGATCAAAAAATTCTAGTATATTATACACAATTTTATACTAGTTTTGGTTACAAAATCAAATTAAATCGAGGATTGTTCGAAATGCTACGAAACTTTTTAGATCCTTTCTATATGTTACGAAGGAAGGTTATGATGGAAGTCCATGCAAAAAATTGTCTCAATATTAGATTCTATGAAACTTTTTGAATTACTAGTTTCAGTCAGAAAATCGTAGTATATTATCCAAAATTTTATACTATTTTCGGTTAAAAAATCAAATTAAATCGAGGATTGTTCGAAATGCTACGAAACTTTTCAGATCCTTTCTATATGTTACGAAGGAAGGTTACGATGGAAGTCCATTCAAAAAATTGTCTCAAAATTAGATTCTATGAAACTTTTTTTATATATTTGTTTCGGTTAAAAAATTGTAGTATATTGTATACACAATTTTATACTAGTTTCGGTCAAAAAATCAAATTAAATCGAGGATTGTTCGAAATGCTAAGAAACGTTTTAGATCCTTTCTATATGTTACGAGGGAAGGTTATGATGGAAGTCATTGCAAAAAATTGTGTCAAAATTAGAATCTATGAAATTTTTGAAATACTTGTTTCTGTTAAAAAATTGTAGTATATTATCCACAATTTTATACTATTTTTCGGTTAAAATATCAAATTAAATCGAGGATTGTTCGAAACTCTACGAAACAATTCAGATCCTTTCTATATGTTATGAAGGAAGGTTATGATGGAAGTCCATTCAAAAAATTGTCTCAAAATTAGATTCTATAAAACTTTTTGAAATAGTTGTTTTGGTCAAAAAATTGTAGTATATTATACACAATTTTAAACTAGTTTTGGATAAAAAATCAAAATAAATCGAGGATTGTTCGAAATTCTACGAAACTTTTTAGATCATTTCTATATGTTACGAGGGAAGGTTATGATGGAAGTCCATGGAAAAAATTATCTCAAAATAAGATTCTATGAAACTTTTTGAATTACTAGTTTCGGTCAGAAAATCGTAGTATATTATTCACAATTTTATACTATTTTCGGTTAAAAAATCAAATTAAATCGAGGATTGTTCGAAATGCTACGAAACTTTTCAGATCCTTTCTATATGTTACGAAGGAAGGTTATGATGGAAGTCCATTCAAAAAATTGTCTCAAAATTAGATTCTATGAAACTTTTTTTAAATATTTGTTTCGGTTAAAAATTGTAGTATATTGTATACACAATTTTATACTAGTTTCGGTCAAAAAATCAAATTAAATCGAGGATTGTTCGAAATGCTAAGAAACGTTTTAGATCCTTTCTATATGTTACGAGGGAAGGTTATGATGGAAGTCATTGCAAAAAATTGTGTCAAAATTAGAATCTATGAAACTTTTTGAAATACTTGTTTTTGTTAAAAAATTGTAGTAATCCACAATTTTATACTATTTTTCGGTTAAAATATCAAATTAAATCGAGGATTGTTCGAAACTCTACTAAACAGTTCAGATCCTTTCAATATGTTATGAAGGAAGGTTATGATGGAAGTCCATTCAAGAATTTGTCTCAAAATTAGATTCTATCAAACTTTTTGAAATAGTTGTTTTGGTCAAAAAATTGTAGTATATTATACACAATTTTAAACTAGTTTTGGATAAAAAATCAAAATAAATCGAGGATTGTTCGAAATTCTACGAAACTTTTTAGATCATTTCTATATGTTACGAGGGAAGGTTATGATGGAAGTCCATGGAAAAAATTATCTCAAAATAAGATTCTATGAAACTTTTTGAATTACTAGTTTCGGTCAAAAAATCGTAGTATATTATACACAATTTTATACTATTTTCTGTCAAAAAATAAAATTAAATCGAGGATTGTTCGAAATGCTACGAATCTTTTTATATGCTTTCTATATGTTACGAGGGAAGGTTATGATGGAAGTCCATGAAAAAATTGTCTCAAAATTAGATTCTATGAAACCTTTTGAATTACTAGATTCGGTCAGAAAATCGTAGTATATTATCCACAGTTTTATACTATTTTCGGTTAAAATATCAAATTAAATCGAGGATTATTCGAAATGCTACGAATCTTTTTAGATGCTTTCTATATGTTACGAGGGAAGGTTATGATGGAAGTCCATGAAAAAATTGTCTCAAAATTAGATTCTATGAAACCTTTTGAATTACTAGTTTCGGTCAGAAAATCGTAGTATATTATCCACAATTTTATACTATTTTCGGTTAAAATATCCAATTAAATCGAGGATTATTCGAAATGCTACGAAACAGTTCAGATCCTTTATATATGATATGAAGAAGGTTATGATGGAAGTCCATTCAAAAAATTATCTCAAAATTAGATTCTATGAAACTTTTTTTAAATATTTGTTTCGGTTAAAAAATTTTAGTATATTGTATACACAATTTTATAATATTTTCGGTCAAAAAATCAAATTAAATCGAGGATTGTTCGAAATGCTACGAATCGTTTTAGATGCTTTCTATATGTTACGAGGGAAGGTTATGATGGATGTCCATGAAAAAATTGTCTCAAAATTAGATTCTATGAAACCTTTTGAATTACTAGTTTAGGTCAGAAAATCGTAGTATATTATCCACAATTTTATACTATTTTCGGTTAAAATATCAAATTAAATCGAGGATTGTTCGAAATGCTACGAAACAGTTCAGATCCTTTATATATGTTATGAAGAAGGTTATGATGGAAGTCCATTCAAAAAATTGTCTCAAAATTAGATTTTATCAAACTTTTTGAAATACTAGTTTTGATCAAAGAATTTTAGTATATTATACACAATTTTATACTAATTTTGGTTAAAAAATCAAATTAAATCGAGGATTGTTCGAAATGCTACGAAACTTTTTAGTTCCTTTCTATATGTTACGAGGGAAGGTTATGATGGAAGTCCATGCAAAAAATTGTCTCAATATTAAATTCTATGAAACTTTTTGAATTACTAGTTTCGGTAAAAAAAAATCGTAGTATATTATACACAACTTTATACTATTTTCGGTCAAAAAATCAAATTAAATCGAGGATTGTTCGAAATGCTACGAATCTTTTTAGATGCTTTCTATATGTTACGAGGGAAGGTTATGATGGAAGTCCATGAAAAAATTGTCTCAAAATTAGATTCTATGAAAACTTTTGAATTACTAGTTTCGGTCAGAAAATCGTAGTATATTATCCACAATTTTATACTATTTTCGGTTAAAATATAAAATTAAATCGAGGATTGTTCTAAATGCCTCGAAACAGTTCAGATCCTTTATATATGTTATAAAGAAGGTTATGATGGAAGTTCATTCAAAAAATTGTCTCAAAATTAGATTTTATCAAAATTTTTGAAATACTAGTTTTGATAAAAAAAATTGTAGTATATTATACACAATTTTATACTAGTTTTGGTTAAAAAATCAAATTAAATCGAGGATTGTTCGAAATGCTATGAAACTTTTTAGATCCTTTCTATATGTTACGAGGAAAGGTTATGATGGAAGTGCATGCAAAAATCTGTCTCAAAATTAGATTCTATGAAACTTTTTGAATTACTAGTTTCGGTAAAAAAAAATCGTAGTATATTATACACAACTTTATACTATTTTCGGTCAAAAAATCAAATTAAATCGAGGATTGTTCGAAATGCTACGAATCTTTTTAGATCCTTTCTATATGTTACGAGGGAAGGTTATGATGGAAGTCCATGAAAAAATTGTCTCAAAATTAGATTCTATGAAACCTTTTGAATTACTAGATTCGGTCAGAAAATCGTAGTATATTATCCACAGTTTTATACTATTTTCGGTTAAAATATCAAATTAAATCGAGGATTATTCGAAATGCCTCGAAACAGTTCAGATCCTTTATATATGTTATGAAGAAGGTTATGATGGAAGTTCATTCAAAAAATTGTCTCAAAATTAGATTTTATCAAACTTTTTGAAATACTAGTTTTGATCAAAAAATTGTAGTATATTATCCACAATTTTATACTATTTTTCGGTTAAAATATCAAATTAAATCGAGGATTGTTCGAAACTCTACGAAACAGTTCAGATCCTTTCTATATGTTATGAAGGAAGGTTATGATGGAAGTCCATTCAAAAAATTGTCTCAAAATTAGATTCTATAAAACTTTTTGAAATAGTTGTTTTGGTCAAAAAATTGTAGTATATTATACACAATTTTAAACTAGTTTTGGTTAAAAAATCAAAATAAATCGAGGTTTGTTCGAAATTCTATGAAACTTTTTAGATCCTTTCTATATGTTACGAGTAAAGGTTATGATGGAAGTCCATGCAAAAAACTGTTTCAAAATTAGATTCTATGAAACTTTTTGAATTACTAGTTTCGGTAAAAAAAAATCGTAGTATATTATACACAACTTTATACTATTTTCGGTCAAAAAATCAAATTAAATCGAGGATTGTTCGAAATGCTACGAATCTTTTTAGATCCTTTCTATATGTTACGAGGGAAGGTTATGATGGAAGTCCATGAAAAAATTGTCTCAAAATTAGATTCTATGAAACCTTTTGATTTACTAGATTCGGTCAGAAAATCGTAGTATATTATCCACAGTTTTATACTATTTTCGGTTAAAATATCAAATTAAATCGAGGATTGTTCGAAATGCCTCGAAACAGTTCAGATCCTTTATATATGTTATGAAGAAGGTTATGATGGAAGTTCATTCAAAAAATTGTCTCAAAATTAGATTTTATCAAACATTTTGAAATACTAGTTTTGATCAAAAAATTCTAGTATATTATACACAATTTTATACTAGTTTTGGTTACAAAATCAAATTAAATCGAGGATTGTTCGAAATGCTACGAAACTTTTTAGATCCTTTCTATATGTTACGAAGGAAGGTTATGATGGAAGTCCATGCAAAAAATTGTCTCAATATTAGATTCTATGAAACTTTTTGAATTACTAGTTTCGGTCAGAAAATCGTAGTATATTATCCACAATTTTATACTATTTTCGGTTAAAATATCAAATTAAATCGAGGATTGTTCGAAATGCTACGAAACTTTTCAGATCCTTTCTATATGTTACGAAGGAAGGTTACGATGGAAGTCCATTCAAAAAATTGTCTCAAAATTAGATTCTATGAAACTTTTTTTTAAATATTTGTTTCGGTTAAAAAATTGTAGTATATTGTATACACAATTTTATACTAGTTTCGGTCAAAAAATCAAATTAAATCGAGGATTGTTCGAAATGCTAAGAAACGTTTTAGATCCTTTCTATATGTTACGAGGGAAGGTTATGATGGAAGTCATTGCAAAAAATTGTGTCAAAATTAGAATCTATGAAATTTTTGAAATACTTGTTTCTGTTAAAAAATTGTAGTATATTATCCACAATTTTATACTATTTTTCGGTTAAAATATCAAATTAAATCGAGGATTGTTCGAAACTCTACGAAACAGTTCAGATCCTTTCTATATGTTATGAAGGAAGGTTATGATGGAAGTCCATTCAAAAAATTGTCTCAAAATTAGATTCTATAAAACTTTTTGAAATAGTTGTTTTGGTCAAAAAATTGTAGTATATTATACACAATTTTAAACTAGTTTTGGATAAAAAATCAAAATAAATCGAGGATTGTTCGAAATTCTACGAAACTTTTTAGATCATTTCTATATGTTACGAGGGAAGGTTATGATGGAAGTCCATGGAAAAAATTATCTCAAAATAAGATTCTATGAAACTTTTTGAATTACTAGTTTCGGTCAGAAAATCGTAGTATATTATTCACAATTTTATACTATTTTCGGTTAAAAAATCAAATTAAATCGAGGATTGTTCGAAATGCTACGAAACTTTTCAGATCCTTTCTATATGTTACGAAGGAAGGTTATGATGGAAGTCCATTCAAAAAATTGTCTCAAAATTAGATTCTATGAAACTTTTTTTAAATATTTGTTTCGGTTAAAAATTGTAGTATATTGTATACACAATTTTATACTAGTTTCGGTCAAAAAATCAAATTAAATCGAGGATTGTTCGAAATGCTAAGAAACGTTTTAGATCCTTTCTATATGTTACGAGGGAAGGTTATGATGGAAGTCATTGCAAAAAATTGTGTCAAAATTAGAATCTATGAAACTTTTTGAAATACTTGTTTTTGTTAAAAAATTGTAGTAATCCACAATTTTATACTATTTTTCGGTTAAAATATCAAATTAAATCGAGGATTGTTCGAAACTCTACTAAACAGTTCAGATCCTTTCAATATGTTATGAAGGAAGGTTATGATGGAAGTCCATTCAAAAATTTGTCTCAAAATTAGATTCTATCAAACTTTTTGAAATAGTTGTTTTGGTCAAAAAATTGTAGTATATTATACACAATTTTAAACTAGTTTTGGATAAAAAATCAAAATAAATCGAGGATTGTTCGAAATTCTACTAAACTTTTTAGATCATTTCTATATGTTACGAGGGAAGGTTATGATGGAAGTCCATGGAAAAAATTATCTCAAAATAAGATTCTATGAAACTTTTTGAATTACTAGTTTCGGTCAAAAAATCGTAGTATATTATACACAATTTTATACTATTTTCTGTCAAAAAATAAAATTAAATCGAGGATTGTTCGAAATGCTACGAATCTTTTTATATGTTTTCTATATGTTACGAGGGAAGGTTATGATGGAAGTCCATGAAAAAATTGTCTCAAAATTAGATTCTATGAAACCTTTTGAATTACTAGATTCGGTCAGAAAATCGTAGTATATTATCCACAGTTTTATACTATTTTCGGTTAAAATATCAAATTAAATCGAGGATTATTCGAAATGCTACGAATCTTTTTAGATGCTTTCTATATGTTACGAGGGAAGGTTATGATGGAAGTCCATGAAAAAATTGTCTCAAAATTAGATTCTATGAAACCTTTTGAATTACTAGTTTCGGTCAGAAAATCGTAGTATATTATCCACAATTTTATACTATTTTCGGTTAAAATATCCAATTAAATCGAGGATTATTCGAAATGCTACGAAACAGTTCAGATCCTTTATATATGATATGAAGAAGGTTATGATGGAAGTCCATTCAAAAAATTATCTCAAAATTAGATTCTATGAAACTTTTGTTAAATATTTGTTTCGGTTAAAAAATTTTAGTATATTGTATACACAATTTTATAATATTTTCGGTCAAAAAATCAAATTAAATCGAGGATTGTTCGAAATGCTACGAATCGTTTTAGATGCTTTCTATATGTTACGAGGGAAGGTTATGATGGATGTCCATGAAAAAATTGTCTCAAAATTAGATTCTATGAAACCTTTTGAATTACTAGTTTCGGTCAGAAAATCGTAGTGTATTATCCACAATTTTATACTATTTTCGGTTAAAATATCAAATTAAATCGAGGATTGTTCGAAATGCTACGAAACAGTTCAGATCCTTTATATATGTTATGAAGAAGGTTATGATGGAAGTCCATTCAAAAAATTGTCTCAAAATTAGATTTTATCAAAATTTTTGAAATACTAGTTTTGATAAAAAAATTGTAGTATATTATACACAATTTTATACTAGTTTTGGTTAAAAAATCAAATTAAATCGAGGATTGTTCGAAATGCTATGAAACTTTTTAGATCCTTTCTATATGTTACGAGGAAAGGTTATGATGGAAGTGCATGCAAAAATCTGTCTCAAAATTAGATTCTATGAAACTTTTTGAATTACTAGTTTCGGTAAAAAAAAATCGTAGTATATTATACACAACTTTATACTATTTTCGGTCAAAAAATCAAATTAAATCGAGGATTGTTCGAAATGCTACGAATCTTTTTAGATCCTTTCTATATGTTACGAGGGAAGGTTATGATGGAAGTCCATGAAAAAATTGTCTCAAAATTAGATTCTATGAAACCTTTTGAATTACTAGATTCGGTCAGAAAATCGTAGTATATTATCCACAGTTTTATACTATTTTCGGTTAAAATATCAAATTAAATCGAGGATTATTCGAAATGCCTCGAAACAGTTCAGATCCTTTATATATGTTATGAAGAAGGTTATGATGGAAGTTCATTCAAAAAATTGTCTCAAAATTAGATTTTATCAAACTTTTTGAAATACTAGTTTTGATCAAAAAATTGTAGTATATTATCCACAATTTTATACTATTTTTCGGTTAAAATATCAAATTAAATCGAGGATTGTTCGAAACTCTACGAAACAGTTCAGATCCTTTCTATATGTTATGAAGGAAGGTTATGATGGAAGTCCATTCAAAAAATTGTCTCAAAATTAGATTCTATAAAACTTTTTGAAATAGTTGTTTTGGTCAAAAAATTGTAGTATATTATACACAATTTTAAACTAGTTTTGGTTAAAAAATCAAAATAAATCGAGGTTTGTTCGAAATTCTATGAAACTTTTTAGATCCTTTCTATATGTTACGAGGAAAGGTTATGATGGAAGTCCATGCAAAAAACTGTCTCAAAATTAGATTCTATGAAACTTTTTGAATTACTAGTTTCGGTAAAAAAAAATCGTAGTATATTATACACAACTTTATACTATTTTCGGTCAAAAAATCAAATTAAATCGAGGATTGTTCGAAATGCTACGAATCTTTTTAGATCCTTTCTATATGTTACGAGGGAAGGTTATGATGGAAGTCCATGAAAAAATTGTCTCAAAATTAGATTCTATGAAACCTTTTGATTTACTAGATTCGGTCAGAAAATCGTAATATATTATTCACAGTTTTATACTATTTTCGGTTAAAATATCAAATTAAATCGAGGATTGTTCGAAATGCCTCGAAACAGTTCAGATCCTTTATATATGTTATGAAGAAGGTTATGATGGAAGTTCATTAAAAAAATTGTCTCAAAATTAGATTTTATCAAACTTTTTGAAATACTAGTTTTGATCAAAAAATTCTAGTATATTATACACAATTTTATACTAGTTTTGGTTACAAAATCAAATTAAATCGAGGATTGTTCGAAATGCTACGAAACTTTTTAGATCCTTTCTATATGTTACGAAGGAAGGTTATGATGGAAGTCCATGCAAAAAATTGTCTCAATATTAGATTCTATGAAACTTTTTGAATTACTAGTTTCGGTCAGAAAATCGTAGTATATTATCCACAATTTTATACTATTTTCGGTTAAAATATCAAATTAAATCGAGGATAGTTCGAAATGCTACGAAACTTTTCAGATCCTTTCTATATGTTACGAAGGAAGGTTACGATGGAAGTCCATTCAAAAAATTGTCTCAAAATTAGATTCTATGAAACTTTTTTTTAAATATTTGTTTCGGTTAAAAAATTGTAGTATATTGTATACAAAATTTTATACTAGTTTCGGTCAAAAAATCAAATTAAATCGAGGATTGTTCGAAATGCTAAGAAACGTTTTATATCCTTTCTATATGTTACGAGGGAAGGTTATGATGGAAGTCATTGCAAAAAATTGTGTCAAAATTAGAATCTATGAAACATTTTGAAATACTTGTTTCTGTTAAAAAATTGTAGTATATTATCCACAATTTTATACTATTTTTTGGTTAAAATATCAAATTAAATCGAGGATTGTTCGAAACTCTACGAAACAGTTCAGATCCTTTCTATATGTTATGAAGGAAGGTTATGATGGAAGTCCATTCAAAAAATTGTCTCAAAATTAGATTCTATAAAACTTTTTGAAATAGTTGTTTTGGTCAAAAAATTGTAGTATATTATACACAATTTTAAACTAGTTTTGGATAAAAAATAAAATAAATCGAGGATTGTTCGAAATTCTATGAAACTTTTTAGATCCTTTCTATATGTTACGAGGAAAGGTTATGATGGAAGTCCATGCAAAAAACTGTCTCAAAATTAAATTCTATGAAACTTTTTGAATTACTAGTTTCGGTAAAAAAAATCGTAGTATATTATACACAACTTTATACTATTTTCGGTCAAAAAATCAAATTAAATCGAGGATTGTTCGAAATGCTACGAATCTTTTTAGATCCTTTCTATATGTTACGAGGGAAGGTTATGATGGAAGTCCATGAAAAAATTGTCTCAAAATTAGATTCTATGAAACCTTTTGATTTACTAGATTCGGTCAGAAAATCGTAGTATATTATCCACAGTTTTATACTATTTTCGGTTAAAATATCAAATTAAATCGAGGATTGTTCGAAATGCCTCGAAACAGTTCAGATCCTTTATATATGTTATGAAGAAGGTTATGATGGAAGTTCATTCAAAAAATTGTCTCAAAATTAGATTTTATCAAACTTTTTGAAATACTAGTTTTGATCAAAAAATTCTAGTATATTATACACAATTTTATACTAGTTTTGGTTACAAAATCAAATTAAATCGAGGATTGTTCGAAATGCTACGAAACTTTTTAGATCCTTTCTATATGTTACGAAGGAAGGTTATGATGGAAGTCCATGCAAAAAATTGTCTCAATATTAGATTCTATGAAACTTTTTGAATTACTAGTTTCGGTCAGAAAATCGTAGTATATTATCCACAATTTTATACTATTTTCGGTTAAAATATCAAATTAAATCGAGGATTGTTCGAAATGCTACGAAACTTTTCAGATCCTTTCTATATGTTACGAAGGAAGGTTACGATGGAAGTCCATTCAAAAAATTGTCTCAAAATTAGATTCTATGAAACTTTTTTTTAAATATTTGTTTCGGTTAAAAAATTGTAGTATATTGTATACACAATTTTATACTAGTTTCGGTCAAAAAATCAAATTAAATCGAGGATTGTTCGAAATGCTAAGAAACGTTTTATATCCTTTCTATATGTTACGAGGGAAGGTTATGATGGAAGTCATTGCAAAAAATTGTGTCAAAATTAGAATCTATGAAACATTTTGAAATACTTGTTTCTGTTAAAAAATTGTAGTATATTATCCACAATTTTATACTATTTTTCGGTTAAAATATCAAATTAAATCGAGGATTGTTCGAAACTCTACGAAACAGTTCAGATCCTTTCTATATGTTATGAAGGAAGGTTATGATGGAAGTCCATTCAAAAAATTGTCTCAAAATTAGATTCTATAAAACTTTTTGAAATAGTTGTTTTGGTCAAAAAATTGTAGTATATTATACACAATTTTAAACTAGTTTTGGATAAAAAATAAAATAAATCGAGGATTGTTCGAAATTCTATGAAACTTTTTAGATCCTTTCTATATGTTATGAGGAAAGGTTATGATGGAAGTCCATGCAAAAAACTGTCTCAAAATTTAATTCTATGAAACTTTTTGAATTACTAGTTTCGGTAAAAAAAATCGTAGTATATTATACACAACCTTATACTATTTTCGGTCAAAAAATCAAATTAAATCGAGGATTGTTCGAAATGCTACGAATCATTTTAGATCCTTTCTATATGTTACGAGGGAAGGTTATGATGGAAGTCCATGAAAAAATTGTCTCAAAATTAGATTCTATGAAACCTTTTGAATTACTAGATTCGGTCAGAAAATCGTAGTATAGAATCCACAGTTTTATACTATTTTCGGTTAAAAAATCAAATTAAATCGAGGATTGTTCGAAATGCTACGAAACTTTTCAGATCCTTTCTATATGTTACGATAGAAGGTTATGATGGAAGTCCATTAAAAAAATTGTCTCAAAATTAGATTCTATGAAACTGTTTTTAAATATTTGTTTCGGTTAAGATATTGTAGTATATTGTATACAAAATTTTATAATATTTTCGGTCAAAAAATCAAATTAAATCGAGGATTGTTCGAAATGCTACGAATCTTTTTAGATGCTTTCTATATGTTACGAGGGAAGGTTATGATGGAAGTCCATGTAAAAATTGTCTCAAAATTAGATTCTATGAAACCTTTTGAATTACTAGTTTCGGTCAGAAAATCGTAGTATATTATCCACAATTTTATACTATTTTCGGTTAAAATATCAAATTAAATCGAGGATTTTTCGAAATGCTACAAAACAGTTCAGATCCTTTATATATGTTATGAAGAAGGTTATGATGGAAGTTCATTCAAAAAATTGTCTCAAAATTAGATTTTATCAAACTTTTTGAAATACTAGTTTTGATCAAAAAATTGTAGTATATTATACACAATTTTATACTAGTTTTGGTTAAAAAAACAAATTAAATCGAGGATTGTTCGAAATGCTACGAAACTTTTTAGATCCTTTCTATATGTTACGAAGGAAGGTTATGATGGAATTTCAAGCAAAAAATTGTCTCAATATTAGATTCTATGAAACTTTTTGAATTACTAGTTTCGGTCAGAAAATCGTAGTATATTATCCACAATTTTATACTATTTTCGGTTAAAAAATCAAATTAAATCGAGGATTGTTCGAAATGTTACGAAACTTTTCAGATCCTTTCTATATGTTACGAAGGAAGGTTACGATGGAAGTCCATTCAAAAAATTGTCTCAAAATTAGATTCTATGAAACTTTTTTTAAATATTTGTTTCGTTTAAAAAATTGTAGTATATTGTATACACAATTTTATACTAGTTTCGGTCTAAAAATCAAATTAAATCGAGGATTGTTCGAAATGCTAAGAAACATTTTAGATCCTTTCTATATGTTACGAGGGAAGGTTATGATGGAAGTCAATGCAAAAAATTGTGTCAAAATTAGAATCTATGAAACTTTTTGAAATACCTTTTTCTGTTAAAAAATTGTAGTATATTATCCACAATTTTATACTATTTTTTGGTTAAAATATAAAATTAAATCGAGGATTGTTCGAAACTCTACGAAACAGTTCAGATCCTTTCTATATGTTATGAAGGAAGGTTATGATGGAAGTCCATTCAAAAAGTTGTCTCAAAATTAGATTCTATCAAACTTTTTGAAATAGTTGTTTTTGTCAAAAAATTGTAGTATATTATACACAATTTTAAACTAGTTTTGGTTAAAAAATCAAAATAAATCGAGGATTGTTCGAAATTCTACGAAACTTTTTAGATCCTTTCTATATGTTACGAGGGAAGGTTATGATGGAAGTCCATACAAAAAATTATCTCAAAATAAGATTCTATGAAACTTTTTGAATTACTAGTTTCGGTCAAAAAATCGTAGTATATTATACACAATTTTGTACTATTTTCGGTCAAAAAATCAAATTAAATCGAGGATTGTTCGAAATGCTACGAAACTTTTTAGATCCTTTCTATATGTTACGAGGGAAGGTTATGATGGAAGTCCATGAAAAATTGTCTCAAAATTAGATTCTATGAATCTTTTTGAATTACTAGTTTCGGTTAGAAAATCGTAGTATATTATCCACAATTTTATACTATTTTCGGTTAAAAAATCAAATTAAATCGAGGATTGTTTGAAATGCTACGAAACTTTTCAGATCCTTTCTATATGTTACGAAGGAAGGTTATGATGGAAGTCCATTCAAAAAATTGTCTCAAAATTAGATTCTATGAAACTTTTTTTAAATATTTGTTTCGGTTAAAAAATTTTAGTATATTGTATACACAATTTTATACTAGTTTCGGTCAAAAAATCAAATTAAATCGAGGATTGTTCGAAATGCTAAAAAACGTTTTATATCCTTTCTATATGTTACGAGGGAAGGTTATGATGGAAGTCATTGCAAAAAATTGTGTCAAAATTAGAATCTATGAAAAATTTTGAAATACTTGTTTCGGTTAAAAAATTGTAGTATATTATCCACAATTTTATACTATTTTATCGGTTAAAATATCAAATTAAATCGAGGATTATTCGAAACTCTACGAAACAGTTCAGATCCTTTCTATATGCTATGAAGGAAGGTTATGATGGAAGTCCATTCAAAAAAATGTCTCAAAATTAGATTCTATCAAACTTTTTGAAATACTTGTTTTGGTCAAAAAATTGTAGTATATTATACACAATTTTAAACTAGTTTTGGTTAAAAAATCAAAAGATATCTCGGATTGTTCGAAATTCTACGAAACGTTTTAGATCTTTTCTATATGTTACGAGGGAAGGTTATGATGGAAGTCCATGCAAAAAATTATCTCAAAATAAGATTCTATGAAACTTTTTGAATTACTAGTTTCGGTCAAACAATCGTAGTATATTATACACAACTTTATACTATTTTCTATCAAAAAATCAAATTAAATCGAGGATTGTTCGAAATGCTATGAATCTTTTTAGATGCTTTCTATTTGTTACAAGGGAAGATTATGATGGAAGTCCATGAAAAAATTGTCTCAAAATTAGATTCTATGAAACCTTTTGAATTACTAGTTTCGGTCAGAAAATCGTTGTATATTATCCACAATTTTATACTATTTTCGGTTAAAATATCAAATTAAATCGAGGAATGTTCGAAATGCTACGAAACAGTTCAGATCCTTTATATATGATATGAAGAAGGTTATGATGGAAGTCCATTCAAAAAATTGTCTCAAAATTAGATTCTATGAAACTTTTTTTAAATATTTGTTTCAGTTAAAAAATTGTAGTATATTATATACACAATTTTATACTAGTTTCTGTCAAAAAATCAAATTAAATCGAGGAATGTTCGAAATGCTAAGAAATGTTTTAGATCCTTTATATATGTTACGAGGGAAGGTTATGATGGAATCCATTGCAAAAAATTGTATCAAAATTAGAATCTATGAAACTTTTTGAAATACTTGTTTCTGTTAAAAAATTGTAGTAATCCACAATTTTATACTATTTTACGGTTAAAATATCAAATTAAATCGAGGATTGTTCGAAACACTACTAAACAGTTCAGATCCTTGCTATATGTTATGAAGGAAGGTTACGATGGAAGTCCATTCAAAAAGTTGTGTCAAAATTAGATTCTATCAAACTTTTTGAAATAGTTGTTTTGGTCAAAAAATTGTAGTATATTATACACAATTTTTAACTAGTTTTGGTTAAAAAATCAAAATAAATCGAGGATTGTTCGAAATTCTACGAAACTTTTTAGATCCTTTCTATATGTTACGAGGGAAGGTTAAGATGGAAGTCCATGCAAAAAATTATCTCAAAATAAGATTCTATGAAACTTTTTGAATTACTAGTTTCGGTCAAAAAATCGTAGTATATTATACACAATTTTATACTATTTTCGGTCAAAAAATCAAATTAAATCGAGGATTTTTCGAAATGCTACGAAACTTTTTAGATCCTTTCTATATGTTACGAGGGAAGGTTATGATGGAAGTCCATGAAAAAATTATCTCAAAATTAGATTCTATGAAACTTTTTGAATTACTAGTTTGGGTCAGAAAATCGTAGTATATTATCCACAATTTTATACTATTTTCGGTTAAAAAATCAAATTAAATCGAGGATTGTTCGAAATGCTACGAAACTTTTCAGATCATTTCTATATGTTACGAAGGAAGGTTATGATAGAAGTCCATTCAAAAATTGTCTCAAAATTAGATTCTATGAAACTTTTTATAAATTTTTGTTTCGGTTAAAAAATCGTAGTATATTGTATACACAATTTTATACTAGTTTCGGTCAAAAAATCAAATTAAATCGAGGATTGTTCGAAATTCTAAGAAACGTTTTAGATCCTTTCTATATGTTACGAGGGAAGGTTATGATGGAAGTCATTGCAAAAAATTGTGTCAAAATTAGAATCTATGAAACTTTTTGAAATACTTGTTTCTGTTAAAAAATCGTAGTATATTGTCCACAATTTTATACTATTTTTCAGTTAAAATATCAAATTAAATCGAGGATTGTTCGAAACCTTACGAAACAGTTCAGATCCTTTCTATATGTTATGAAGGATGGTTATGATGGAAGTCCATTCAAAAAATTTTCTCAAAATTAGATTCTATCAAACTTTTTGAAATAGTTGTTTTGGTCAAAAAATTGTAGTATGTTATACACAATTTTAAACTAGTTTTGGTTAAAAAATCAAAATAAATCGAGGATTGTTCGATATTCTACGAAACTTTTTAGATCCTTTCTATATGTTACGAGGGAAGGTTATGATGGAAGTCCATCCAAAAAATTATCTCAAAATAAGATTCTATGAAACTTTTTGAATTACTAGTTTCGGTCAAAAAATCGTAGTATATTATACACAATTTTATACTATTTTCGGTCAAAAAATCAAATTAAATCGAGGATTGTTCAAAATGCTACGAAACTTTTTAGATCCTTTCTATATGTTACGAGGGAAGGTTATGATGGAAGTCCATGACAAAATTGTCTCAAAATTAGATTCTATGAAACTTTTTGAATTACTATTTTCGGTCAGAAAATCGTAGAATATTGTATACACAATTTTATACTAGTTTCGACCAAAAAATCAAATTAAATCGAGTATTGTTCGAAATTCTAAGAAACATTTTAGATCCTTTCTATATGTTACGAGGGAAGGTTATGATGGAAGTCATTGCAAAAAAATTTTTCAAAATTAGAATCTATGAAACTTTTTGAAATACTTGTTTCCGTTAAAAAATCGTAGTATATTGTCCACAATTTTATACTATTTTTCGGTTAAAATATCAAATTAAATCGAGGATTGTTCGAAACTCTACGAAACAGTTCAGATCCTTTCTATATGTTATGAAGGATGGTTATGATGGAAGTCAATTCAAAAAATTGTCTCAAAATTAGATTCTATCAAACATTTTGAAATAGTTCTTTTGGTAAAAATATTGTAGTATGTTATACACAATTTTAAACTAGTTTTGGTTAAAAAATCAAAATAAATCGAGGATTGTTCGATATTCGACGAAACTTTTTAGATCCTTTCTATATGTTACGAGGGAAGGTTATGATGGAAGTCCATCCAAAAAATTATCTCAAAATAAGATTCTATGAAACTTTTTGAATTACTAGTTTCGGTCAAAAAATCGTAGTATATTATACACAATTTTATACTATTTTCGGTCAAAAAATCAAATTAAATCGAGGATTGTTCGAAATGCTACGAAACTTTTTAGATCCTTTCTATATGTTACGAGGGAAGGTTATGATGGAAGTCCATGAAAAAATTGTCTCAAAATTAGATTCTATGAAACTTTTTGAATTACTATTTTCGGTCAGAAAATCGTAGTATATTATCCACAATTTAATACTATTTTCGGTTAAAAAATCAAATTAAATCGAGGATTGTTCGAAATGCTACGAAACGTTTCAGATCCTTTCTATATGTTACGAAGGAAAGTTATGATGGAAGTCCATTCAAAAAATTGTCTCAAAATTAGATTCTATGAAAGTTTTTTTAAATATTTGTTTCGGTTAAAAAATTGTAGTATATTGTATACACAATTTTATACTAGTTTCGGTCAAAAAATCAAATTAAATCGAGGATTGTTCGAAATGCTAAGAAACATTTTAGATCCTCTCTATATGTTACGAGGGAAGGTTATGATGGAAGTCATTGCAAAAAATTGTGTCAAAATTAGAATCTATGAAAAATTTTGAAATACTTGTTTCGGTTAAAAAATTGTAGTATATTATCCACAATTTTATACTATTTTATCGGTTAAAATATCAAATTAAATCGAGGATTATTCGAAACTCTACGAAACAGTTCAGATCCTTTCTATATGCTATGAAGGAAGGTTATGATGGAAGTCCATTCAAAAAAATGTCTCAAAATTAGATTCTATCAAACTTTTTGAAATACTTGTTTTGGTCAAAAAATTGTAGTATATTATACACAATTTTAAACTAGTTTTGGTTAAAAAATCAAAAGATATCTCGGATTGTTCGAAATTCTACGAAACGTTTTAGATCTTTTCTATATGTTACGAGGGAAGGTTATGATGGAAGTCCATGCAAAAAATTATCTCAAAATAAGATTCTATGAAACTTTTTGAATTACTAGTTTCGGTCAAACAATCGTAGTATATTATACACAACTTTATACTATTTTCGATCAAAAAATCAAATTAAATGGAGGATTGTTCGAAATGCTATGAATCTTTTTAGATGCTTTCTATTTGTTACAAGGGAAGATTATGATGGAAGTCCATGAAAAAATTGTCTCAAAATTAGATTCTATGAAACCTTTTGAATTACTAGTTTCGGTCAGAAAATCGTAGTATATTATCCACAATTTTATACTATTTTCGGTTAAAATATCAAATTAAATCGAGGAATGTTCGAAATGCTACGAAACAGTTCAGATCCTTTATATATGATATGAAGAAGGTTATGATGGAAGTCCATTCAAAAAATTGTCTCAAAATTAGATTCTATGAAACTTTTTTTAAATATTTGTTTCAGTTAAAAAATTGTAGTATATTATATACACAATTTTATACTAGTTTCTGTCAAAAAATCAAATTAAATCGAGGAATGTTCGAAATGCTAAGAAACATTTTAGATCCTTTATATATGTTACGAGGGAAGGTTATGATGGAATCCATTGCAAAAAATTGTATCAAAATTAGAATCTATGAAACTTTTTGAAATACTTGTTTCTGTTAAAAAATTGTAGTAATCCACAATTTTATACTATTTTACGGTTAATATATCAAATTAAATCGAGGATTGTTCGAAACACTACTAAACAGTTCAGATCCTTGCTATATGTTATGAAGGAAGGTTACGATGGAAGTCCATTCAAAAAGTTGTGTCAAAATTAGATTCTATCAAACTTTTTGAAATAGTTGTTTTGGTCAAAAAATTGTAGTATATTATACACAATTTTTAACTAGTTTTGGTTAAAAAATCAAAATAAATCGAGGATTGTTCGAAATTCTACGAAACTTTTTAGATCCTTTCTATATGTTACGAGGGAAGGTTAAGATGGAAGTCCATGCAAAAAATTATCTCAAAATAAGATTCTATGAAACTTTTTGAATTACTAGTTACGGTCAAAAAATCGTAGTATATTATACACAATTTTATACTATTTTCGGTCAAAAAATCAAATTAAATCGAGGATTTTTCGAAATGCTATGAAACTTTTTAGATCCTTTCTATATGTTACGAGGGAAGGTTATGATGGAAGTCCATGAAAAAATTATCTCAAAATTAGATTCTATGAAACTTTTTGAATTACTAGTTTGGGTCAGAAAATCGTAGTATATTATCCACAATTTTATACTATTTTCGGTTAAAAAATCAAATTAAATCGAGGATTGTTCGAAATGCTACGAAACTTTTCAGATCATTTCTATATGTTACGAAGGAAGGTTATGATAGAAGTCCATTCAAAAATTGTCTCAAAATTAGATTCTATGAAACTTTTTATAAATTTTTGTTTCGGTTAAAAAATCGTAGTATATTGTATACACAATTTTATACTAGTTTCGGTCAAAAAATCAAATTAAATCGAGGATTGTTCGAAATTCTAAGAAACGTTTTAGATCCTTTCTATATGTTACGAGGGAAGGTTATGATGGAAGTCATTGCAAAAAATTGTGTCAAAATTAGAATCTATGAAACTTTTTGAAATACTTGTTTCTGTTAAAAAATCGTAGTATATTGTCCACAATTTTATACTATTTTTCAGTTAAAATATCAAATTAAATCGAGGATTGTTCGAAACCTTACGAAACAGTTCAGATCCTTTCTATATGTTATGAAGGATGGTTATGATGGAAGTCCATTCAAAAAATTTTCTCAAAATTAGATTCTATCAAACTTTTTGAAATAGTTGTTTTGGTCAAAAAATTGTAGTATGTTATACACAATTTTAAACTAGTTTTGGTTAAAAAATCAAAATAAATCGAGGATTGTTCGATATTCTACGAAACTTTTTAGATCCTTTCTATATGTTACGAGGGAAGGTTATGATGGAAGTCCATCCAAAAAATTATCTCAAAATAAGATTCTATGAAACTTTTTGAATTACTAGTTTCGGTCAAAAAATCGTAGTATATTATACACAATTTTATACTATTTTCGGTCAAAAAATCAAATTAAATCGAGGATTGTTCAAAATGCTACGAAACTTTTTAGATCCTTTCTATATGTTACGAGGGAAGGTTATGATGGAAGTCCATGAAAAAATTGTCTCAAAATTAGATTCTATGAAACTTTTTGAATTACTATTTTCGGTCAGAAAATCGTAGAATATTGTATACACAATTTTATACTAGTTTCGACCAAAAAATCAAATTAAATCGAGTATTGTTCGAAATTCTAAGAAACATTTTAGATCCTTTCTATATGTTACGAGGGAAGGTTATGATGGAAGTCATTGCAAAAAAATTTTTCAAAATTAGAATCTATGAAACTTTTTGAAATACTTGTTTCCGTTAAAAAATCGTAGTATATTGTCCACAATTTTATACTATTTTTCGGTTAAAATATCAAATTAAATCGAGGATTGTTCGAAACTCTACGAATTAGTTCAGATCCTTTCTATATGTTATGAAGGATGGTTATGATGGAAGTCAATTCAAAAAATTGTCTCAAAATTAGATTCTATCAAACATTTTGAAATAGTTCTTTTGGTAAAAATATTGTAGTATGTTATACACAATTTTAAACTAGTTTTGGTTAAAAAATCAAAATAAATCGAGGATTGTTCGATATTCGACGAAACTTTTTAGATCCTTTCTATATGTTACGAGGGAAGGTTATGATGGAAGTCCATCTTAAAAATTATCTCAAAATAAGATTCTATGAAACTTTTTGAATTACTAGTTTCGGTCAAAAAATCGTAGTATATTATACATAATTTTATACTATTTTCGGTCAAAAAATCAAATTAAATCGAGGATTGTTCGAAATTCTAAGAAACGTTTTAGATCCTTTCTATATGTTACGAGGGAAGGTTATGATGGAAGTCATTGCAAAAAACTGTGTCAAAATTAGAATCTATGAAACTTTTTGAAATACTTGTTTCTTTTAAAGAATCGTAGTATATTGTCCACAATTTTATACTATTTTTCAGTTAAAATATCAAATTAAATCGAGGATTGTTCGAAACCTTACGAAACAGTTCAGATCCTTTCTATATGTTATGAAGGATGGTTATGATGGAAGTCCATTCAAAAAATTTTCTCAAAATTAGATTCTATCAAACTTTTTGAAATAGTTGTTTTGGTCAAAAAATTGTAGTATGTTATACACAATTTTAAACTAGTTTTGGTTAAAAAATCAAAATAAATCGAGGATTGTTCGATATTCTACGAAACTTTTTAGATCCTTTCTATATGTTACGAGGGAAGGTTATGATGGAAGTCCATCCAAAAAATTATCTCAAAATAAGATTCTATGAAACTTTTTGAATTACTAGTTTCGGTCAAAAAATCGTAGTATATTATACACAATTTTATACTATTTTCGGTCAAAAAATCAAATTAAATCGAGGATTGTTCAAAATGCTACGAAACTTTTTAGATCCTTTCTATATGTTACGAGGGAAGGTTATGATGGAAGTCCATGAAAAAATTGTCTCAAAATTAGATTCTATGAAACTTTTTGAATTACTATTTTCGGTCAGAAAATCGTAGAATATTGTATACACAATTTTATACTAGTTTCGACCAAAAAATCAAATTAAATCGAGTATTGTTCGAAATTCTAAGAAACATTTTAGATCCTTTCTATATGTTACGAGGGAAGGTTATGATGGAAGTCATTGCAAAAAATTTTTTCAAAATTAGAATCTATGAAACTTTTTGAAATACTTGTTTCCGTTAAAAAATCGTAGTATATTGTCCAAAATTTTATACTATTTTTCGGTTAAAATATCAAATTAAATCGAGGATTGTTCGAAACTCTACGAATTAGTTCAGATCCTTTCTATATGTTATGAAGGATGGTTATGATGGAAGTCAATTCAAAAAATTGTCTCAAAATTAGATTCTATCAAACATTTTGAAATAGTTCTTTTGGTAAAAATATTGTAGTATGTTATACACAATTTTAAACTAGTTTTGGTTAAAAAATCAAAATAAATCGAGGATTGTTCGATATTCGACGAAACTTTTTAGATCCTTTCTATATGTTACGAGGGAAGGTTATGATGGAAGTCCATCCAAAAAATTATCTCAAAATAAGATTCTATGAAACTTTTTGAATTACTAGTTTCGGTCAAAAAATCGTAGTATATTATACATAATTTTATACTATTTTCGGTCAAAAAATCAAATTAAATCGAGGATTGTTCGAAATGCTACGAAACTTTTTAGATCCTTTCTATATGTTACGAGGGAAGGTTATGATGGAAGTCCATGAAAAAATTGTCTCAAAATTAGATTCTATGAAACTTTTTGAATTACTATTTTCGGTCAGAAAATCGTAGTATATTATCCATAATTTAATACTATTTTCGGTTAAAAAATCAAATTAAATTGAGGATTGTTCGAAATGCTACGAAACGTTTCAGATCCTTTCTATATGTTACGAAGGAAAGTTATGATGGAAGTCCATTCAAAAAATTGTCTCAAAATTAGATTCTATGAAAGTTTTGTTAAATATTTGTTTCGGTTAAAAAATTGTAGTATATTGTATACACAATTTTATACTAGTTTCGGTGAAAAAATCAAATTAAATCGAGGATTGTTCGAAATGCTAAGAAACATTTTAGATCCTCTCTATATGTTACGAGGGAAGGTTATGATGGAAGTCATTGCAAAAAATTGTGTCAAAATTAGAATCTATGAAACTTTTTGAAATACTTGTTTCTGTTAAAAAATTGTAGTATATTATCCACAATTTTATACTATTTTTCGGTTAAAATATCAAATTAAATCGAGGATTGTTCGAAACTCTACGAAACAGTTCAGATCCTTTCTATATGTTATGAAGGAAGGTTATGATGGAAGTCCATTCAAAAAATTGTCTCAAAATTAGATTCTATAAAACTTTTTGAAATAGTTGTTTTGGTTAAAATATTGTAGTATATTATACACAATTTTAAACTAGTTTTGGATAAAAAATCAAAATAAATCGAGGATTGTTCGAAATTCTACGAAACTTTTTAGATCCTTTCTATATGTTACGAGGAAAGGTTATGATGGAAGTCCATGCAAAAAATTATCTCAAAATAAGATTCTATGAAACTTTTTGAATTACTAGTTTCAGTCAAAAAATCGTAGTATATTATACACAATTTTATACTATTTTCGGTCAAAAAATCTAATTAAATAGAGGATTGTTCAAAATGCTTCGAAACTTTTTAGATCCTTTCTATATGTTACGAGGGAAGTTTATGATGGAAGTCCATGAAAAAATTGTCTCAAAATTAGATTCTATGAAACTTTTTGAATTACTATTTTCGGTCAGAAAATCGTAGTATATTATTCACAATTTTATACTATTTTCGGTTAGAAAATCAAATTAAATCGAGGATTGTTCGAAATGCTACGAAACATTTCAGATCCTTTCTATATGTTACGAAGGAAGGTTATGATGGAAGTCCATTCAAAAAATTGTCTCAAAATTAGATTCTATGAAACTTTTTTTAAATACTTGTTTCGGTTAAAAAATTGTAGTATATTGTATACACAATTTTATACTAGTTTCGGTCAAAAAATCAAATTAAATCGAGGATTGTTCGAAATGCTAAGAAATGTTTTAGATCCTTTCTATATGTTATGAGGGAAGGTTATGATGAATGTCATTGCAAAAAATTGTGTCAAAATTAGAATCTATGAAACTTTTTGAAATACTTGTTTCTATTAAAAAATCGTAGTATATTATCCACAATTTTATACTATTTTTCGGTTAAAAAATCAAATTAAATCGAGGATTGTTTGAAATGCTACGAAACTTTTCAGATCCTTTCTATATGTTACGAAGGATGGTTATGATGGAAGTCCATTCAAAAAATTGTCTCAAAATTAGATTCTATGAAACTCTTTTTAAATATTTGTTTCGGTTAAAAAATTTTAGTATATTGTATACACAATTTTATACTAGTTTCGGTCAAAAAATCAAATTAAATCGAGGATTGTTCGAAATGCTAAAAAACGTTTTATATCCTTTCTATATGTTACGAGGGAAGGTTATGATGGAAGTCATTGCAAAAAATTGTGTCAAAATTAGAATCTATGAAAAATTTTGAAATACTTGTTTCGGTTAAAAAATTGTAGTATATTATCCACAATTTTATACTATTTTATCGGTTAAAATATCAAATTAAATCGAGGATTATTCGAAACTCTACGAAACAGTTCAGATCCTTTCTATATGCTATGAAGGAAGGTTATGATGGAAGTCCATTCAAAAAAATGTCTCAAAATTAGATTCTATCAAACTTTTTGAAATACTTGTTTTGGTCAAAAAATTGTAGTATATTATACACAATTTTAAACTAGTTTTGGTTAAAAAATCAAAAGATATCTCGGATTGTTCGAAATTCTACGAAACGTTTTAGATCTTTTCTATATGTTACGAGGGAAGGTTATGATGGAAGTCCATGCAAAAAATTATCTCAAAATAAGATTCTATGAAACTTTTTGAATTACTAGTTTCGGTCAAACAATCGTAGTATATTATACACAACTTTATACTATTTTCGATCAAAAAATCAAATTAAATCGAGGATTGTTCGAAATGCTATGAATCTTTTTAGATGCTTTCTATTTGTTACAAGGGAAGAATATGATGGAAGTCCATGAAAAAATTGTCTCAAAATTAGATTCTATGAAACCTTTTGAATTACTAGTTTCGGTCAGAAAATCGTAGTATATTATCCACAATTTTATACTATTTTCGGTTATAATATCAAATTAAATCGAGGAATGTTCGAAATGCTACGAAACAGTTCAGATCCTTTATATATGATATGAAGAAGGTTATGATGGAAGTCCATTCAAAAAATTGTCTCAAAATTAGATTCTATGAAACTTTTTTTAAATATTTGTTTCAGTTAAAAAATTGTAGTATATTATATACACAATTTTATACTAGTTTCTGTCAAAAAATCAAATTAAATCGAGGATTGTTCGAAATGCTAAGAAACGTTTTAGATCCTTTATATATGTTACGAGGGAAGGTTATGATGGAATCCATTGCAAAAAATTGTATCAAAATTAGAATCTATGAAACTTTTTGAAATACTTGTTTCTGTTAAAAAATTGTAGTAATCCACAATTTTATACTATTTTACGGTTAAAATATCAAATTAAATCGAGGATTGTTCGAAACACTACTAAACAGTTCAGATCCTTGCTATATGTTATGAAGGAAGGTTACGATGGAAGTCCATTCAAAAAGTTGTGTCAAAATTAGATTCTATCAAACTTTTTGAAATAGTTGTTTTGGTCAAAAAATTGTAGTATATTATACACAATTTTTAACTAGTTTTGGTTAAAAAATCAAAATAAATCGAGGATTGTTCGAAATTCTACGAAACTTTTTAGATCCTTTCTATATGTTACGAGGGAAGGTTAAGATGGAAGTCCATGCAAAAAATTATCTCAAAATAAGATTCTATGAAACTTTTTGAATTACTAGTTTCGGTCAAAAAATCGTAGTATATTATACACAATTTTATACTATTTTCGGTCAAAAAATCAAATTAAATCGAGGATTTTTCGAAATGCTACGAAACTTTTTAGATCCTTTCTATATGTTACGAGGGAAGGTTATGATGGAAGTCCATGAAAAAATTGTCTCAAAATTAGATTCTATGAAACTTTTTGAATTACTAGTTTGGGTCAGAAAATCGTAGTATATTATCCACAATTTTATACTATTTTCAGTTAAAAAATCAAATTAAATCGAGGATTGTTCGAAATGCTACGAAACTTTTCAGATCCTTTCTATATGTTACGAAGGAAGGTTATGATAGAAGTCCATTCAAAAATTGTCTCAAAATTAGATTCTATGAAACTTTTTATAAATTTTTGTTTCGGTTAAAAAATCGTAGTATATTGTATACACAATTTTATACTAGTTTCGGTCAAAAAATCAAATTAAATCGAGGATTGTTCGAAATTCTAAGAAACGTTTTAGATCCTTTCTATATGTTACGAGGGAAGGTTATGATGGAAGTCATTGCAAAAAATTGTGTCAAAATTAGAATCTATGAAACTTTTTGAAATACTTGTTTCTGTTAAAAAATCGTAGTATATTGTCCACAATTTTATACTATTTTTCAGTTAAAATATCAAATTAAATCGAGGATTGTTCGAAACCTTACGAAACAGTTCAGATCCTTTCTATATGTTATGAAGGATGGTTATGATGGAAGTCCATTCAAAAAATTTTCTCAAAATTAGATTCTATCAAACTTTTTGAAATAGTTGTTTTGGTCAAAAAATTGTAGTATGTTATACACAATTTTAAACTAGTTTTGGTTAAAAAATCAAAATAAATCGAGGATTGTTCGATATTCTACGAAACTTTTTAGATCCTTTCTATATGTTACGAGGGAAGGTTATGATGGAAGTCCATCCAAAAAATTATCTCAAAATAAGATTCTATGAAACTTTTTGAATTACTAGTTTCGGTCAAAAAATCGTAGTATATTATACACAATTTTATACTATTTTCGGTCAAAAAATCAAATTAAATCGAGGATTGTTCAAAATGCTACGAAACTTTTTAGATCCTTTCTATATGTTACGAGGGAAGGTTATGATGGAAGTCCATGAAAAAATTGTCTCAAAATTAGATTCTATGAAACTTTTTGAATTACTATTTTCGGTCAGAAAATCGTAGAATATTGTATACACAATTTTATACTAGTTTCGACCAAAAAATCAAATTAAATCGAGGATTGTTCGAAATTCTAAGAAACATTTTAGATCCTTTCTATATGTTAAGAGGGAAGGTTATGATGGAAGTCATTGCAAAAAATTTTTTCAAAATTAGAATCTATGAAACTTTTTGAAATACTTGTTTCCGTTAAAAAATCGTAGTATATTGTCCACAATTTTATACTATTTTTCGGTTAAAATATCAAATTAAATCGAGGATTGTTCGAAACTCTACGAAACAGTTCAGATCCTTTCTATATGTTATGAAGGATGGTTATGATGGAAGTCAATTCAAAAAATTGTCTCAAAATTAGATTCTATCAAACATTTTGAAATAGTTCTTTTGGTAAAAAAATTGTAGTATGTTATACACAATTTTAAACTAGTTTTGGTTAAAAAATCAAAATAAATCGAGGATTGTTCGATATTCGACGAAACTTTTTAGATCCTTTCTATATGTTACGAGGGAAGGTTATGATGGAAGTCCATCCAAAAAATTATCTCAAAATAAGATTCTATGAAACTTTTTGAATTACTAGTTTCGGTCAAAAAATCGTAGTATATTATACACAATTTTATACTATTTTCGGTCAAAAAATCAAATTAAATCGAGGATTGTTCGAAATGCTACGAAACTTTTTAGATCCTTTCTATATGTTACGAGGGAAGGTTATGATGGAAGTCCATGAAAAAATTGTCTCAAAATTAGATTCTATGAAACTTTTTGAATTACTAGTTTCGGTCAGAAAATCGTAGTATATTATCCACAATTTTATACTATTTTCGGTTATAATATCAAATTAAATCGAGGAATGTTCGAAATGCTACGAAACAGTTCAGATCCTTTATATATGATATGAAGAAGGTTATGATGGAAGTCCATTCAAAAAATTGTCTCAAAATTAGATTCTATGAAACTTTTTTTAAATATTTGTTTCAGTTAAAAAATTGTAGTATATTATATACACAATTTTATACTAGTTTCTGTCAAAAAATCAAATTAAATCGAGGATTGTTCGAAATGCTAAGAAACGTTTTAGATCCTTTATATATGTTACGAGGGAAGGTTATGATGGAATCCATTGCAAAAAATTGTATCAAAATTAGAATCTATGAAACTTTTTGAAATACTTGTTTCTGTTAAAAAATTGTAGTAATCCACAATTTTATACTATTTTTCAGTTAAAATATCAAATTAAATCGAGGATTGTTCGAAACCTTACGAAACAGTTCAGATCCTTTCTATATGTTATGAAGGATGGTTATGATGGAAGTCCATTCAAAAAATTTTCTCAAAATTAGATTCTATCAAACTTTTTGAAATAGTTGTTTTGGTCAAAAAATTGTAGTATGTTATACACAATTTTAAACTAGTTTTGGTTAAAAAATCAAAATAAATCGAGGATTGTTCGATATTCTACGAAACTTTTTAGATCCTTTCTATATGTTACGAGGGAAGGTTATGATGGAAGTCCATCCAAAAAATTATCTCAAAATAAGATTCTATGAAACTTTTTGAATTACTAGTTTCGGTCAAAAAATCGTAGTATATTATACACAATTTTATACTATTTTCGGTCAAAAAATCAAATTAAATCGAGGATTGTTCAAAATGCTACGAAACTTTTTAGATCCTTTCTATATGTTACGAGGGAAGGTTATGATGGAAGTCCATGAAAAAATTGTCTCAAAATTAGATTCTATGAAACTTTTTGAATTACTATTTTCGGTCAGAAAATCGTAGAATATTGTATACACAATTTTATACTAGTTTCGACCAAAAAATCAAATTAAATCGAGGATTGTTCGAAATTCTAAGAAACATTTTAGATCCTTTCTATATGTTAAGAGGGAAGGTTATGATGGAAGTCATTGCAAAAAATTTTTTCAAAATTAGAATCTATGAAACTTTTTGAAATACTTGTTTCCGTTAAAAAATCGTAGTATATTGTCCACAATTTTATACTATTTTTCGGTTAAAATATCAAATTAAATCGAGGATTGTTCGAAACTCTACGAAACAGTTCAGATCCTTTCTATATGTTATGAAGGATGGTTATGATGGAAGTCAATTCAAAAAATTGTCTCAAAATTAGATTCTATCAAACATTTTGAAATAGTTCTTTTGGTAAAAAAATTGTAGTATGTTATACACAATTTTAAACTAGTTTTGGTTAAAAAATCAAAATAAATCGAGGATTGTTCGATATTCGACGAAACTTTTTAGATCCTTTCTATATGTTACGAGGGAAGGTTATGATGGAAGTCCATCCAAAAAATTATCTCAAAATAAGATTCTATGAAACTTTTTGAATTACTAGTTTCGGTCAAAAAATCGTAGTATATTATACACAATTTTATACTATTTTCGGTCAAAAAATCAAATTAAATCGAGGATTGTTCGAAATGCTACGAAACTTTTTAGATCCTTTCTATATGTTACGAGGGAAGGTTATGATGGAAGTCCATGAAAAAATTGTCTCAAAATTAGATTCTATGAAACTTTTTGAATTACTATTTTCGGTCAGAAAATCGTAGTATATTATCCACAATTTAATACTATTTTCGGTTAAAAAATCAAATTAAATCGAGGATTGTTCGAAATGCTACGAAACGTTTCAGATCCTTTCTATATGTTACGAAGGAAAGTTATGATGGAAGTCCATTCAAAAAATTGTCTCAAAATTAGATTCTATGAAAGTTTTTTTAAATATTTGTTTCGGTTAAAAAATTGTAGTATATTGTATACACAATTTTATACTAGTTTCGGTCAAAAAATCAAATTAAATCGAGGATTGTTCGAAATGCTAAGAAACATTTTAGATCCTCTCTATATGTTACGAGGGAAGGTTATGATGGAAGTCATTGCAAAAAATTGTGTCAAAATTAGAATCTATGAAACTTTTTGAAATACTTGTTTCTGTTAAAAAATTGTAGTATATTATCCACAATTTTATACTATTTTTCGGTTAAAATATCAAATTAAATCGAGGATTGTTCGAAACTCTACGAAACAGTTCAGATCCTTTCTATATGTTATGAAGGAAGGTTATGATGGAAGTCCATTCAAAAAATTGTCTCAAAATTAGATTCTATGAAACTTTTTGAAATAGTTGTTTTGGTTAAAATATTGTAGTATATTATACACAATTTTAAACTAGTTTTGGATAAAAAATCAAAATAAATCGAGGATTGTTCGAAATTCTACGAAACTTTTTAGATCCTTTCTATATGTTACGAGGAAAGGTTATGATGGAAGTCCATGCAAAAAATTATCTCAAAATAAGATTCTATGAAACTTTTTGAATTACTAGTTTCAGTCAAAAAATCGTAGTATATTATACACAATTTTATACTATTTTCGGTCAAAAAATCTAATTAAATAGAGGATTGTTCAAAATGCTTCGAAACTTTTTAGATCCTTTCTATATGTTACGAGGGAAGGTTATGATGGAAGTCCATGAAAAAATTGTCTCAAAATTAGATTCTATGAAACTTTTTGAATTACTATTTTCGGTCAGAAAATCGTAGTATATTATTCACAATTTTATACTATTTTCGGTTAGAAAATCAAATTAAATCGAGGATTGTTCGAAATGCTACGAAACATTTCAGATCCTTTCTATATGTTACGAAGGAAGGTTATGATGGAAGTCCATTCAAAAAATTGTCTCAAAATTAGATTCTATGAAACTTTTTTTAAATACTTGTTTCGGTTAAAAAATTGTAGTATATTGTATACACAATTTTATACTAGTTTCGGTCAAAAAATCAAATTAAATCGAGGATTGTTCGAAATGCTAAGAAATGTTTTAGATCCTTTCTATATGTTATGAGGGAAGGTTATGATGAATGTCATTGCAAAAAATTGTGTCAAAATTAGAATCTATGAAACTTTTTGAAATACTTGTTTCTATTAAAAAATCGTAGTATATTGTCCACAATTTTATACTATTTTTCGGTTAAAATATCAAATTAAATCGAGGATTGTTCGAAACTCTACGAAACAGTTCAGATCCTTTCTATATGTTATGAAGGATGGTTATGATGGAAGTCCATTCAAAAAATTGTCTCAAAATTAGATTCTATGACACTTTTTTTAAATATTTGTTTCAGTTAAAAAATAGTAGTATATTGTATACACAATTTTATACTTGTTTCGGTCAAAAAATCAAATTAAATCGAGGATTGTTCGAAATGCTAAGAAACGTTTTAGATCCTTTCTATATGTTACGAAGGAAGGTTATGATGGAAGTCATTGCAAAAAATTGTGACAAAATTAGAATCTATGAAATTTTTTGAAATACTTGTTTCGGTTAAAAAATTGTAGTATATTATCCATAATTTTATACTATTTTTCGGTTAAAATATCAAATTAAATCGAGGATTGTTCGAAACTCTACGAAACAGTTCAGATCCTTTCTATATGTTATGAAGGAAGGTTATGATGGAAGTACATTCAAAAAAATGTCTCAAAATTAGATTCTATCAAACTTTTTGAAATACTTGTTTTGGACAAAAAATTGTAGTATATTATACACAATTTTAAACTAGTTTTGGTTAAAAAATCAAAATAAATCGAGGATTGTTCGAAATTCTACGAAACGTTTTAGATCCTTTCTATATGTTACGAGGGAAGGTTATGATGGAAGTCCATGCAAAATATTATCTCAAAATAAGATTCTATGAAACTTTTTGAATTACTAGTTTCGGTCAAAAAATCGTAGTATATTATACACAATTTTATACTATTTTCGGTCAAAAAATCAAAATTAATTCGAGGATTGTTCGAAATGCTACGAATCTTTTTAGATGCTTTCTATATGTTACGAGGGAAGGTTATGATGGAAGTCCATGAAAAAATTGTCTCAAAATTAGATTCTATGAAACCTTTTGAATTACTAGTTTCGGTCAGAAAATCGTAGTATATTATCCCCAATTTTATACTATTTTCGGTTAAAATATCAAATTAAATTGAGGATTGTTCGAAATGCTACGAAACAGTTCAGATCCTTTATATATGTTACAAAGGAAGGTTATGATGGAAGTCCATTCAAAAAATTGTCTCAAAATTAGATTCTATGAAACTTTTTTTAAATACTTGTTTCGGTTAAAAAATTGTAGTATATTGTATACACAATTTTATACTAGTTTCGGTCAAAAAATCAAATTAAATCGAGGATTGTTCGAAATGCTAAGAAACGTTTTAGATCCTTTCTATATGTTACAAGGGAAGGTTATGATGAAAGTCATTGCAAAAAATTGTGTCAAAATTAGAATCTATGAAACTTTTTGAAATACTTGTTTCTATTAAAAAATCGTAGTATATTGTCCACAATTTTATACTATTTTTTGGTTAAAATATCAAATTAAATCGAGGATTGTTCGAAACTCTACGAAACAGTTCAGATCCTTTCTATATGTTATGAAGGAAGGTTATGATGGAAGTCCATTCAAAAAATTGTCTCAAAATTAGATTCTATGAAACTTTTTGAAATAGTTGTTTTGGTTAAAATATTGTAGTATATTATACACAATTTTAAACTAGTTTTGGATAAAAAATCAAAATAAATCGAGGATTGTTCGAAATTCTACGAAACTTTTTAGATCCTTTCTATATGTTACGAGGAAAGGTTATGATGGAAGTCCATGCAAAAAATTATCTCAAAATAAGATTCTATGAAACTTTTTGAATTACTAGTTTCAGTCAAAAAATCGTAGTATATTATACACAATTTTATACTATTTTCGGTCAAAAAATCTAATTAAATAGAGGATTGTTCAAAATGCTTCGAAACTTTTTAGATCCTTTCTATATGTTACGAGGGAAGGTTATGATGGAAGTCCATGAAAAAATTGTCTCAAAATTAGATTCTATGAAACTTTTTGAATTACTATTTTCGGTCAGAAAATCGTAGTATATTATTCACAATTTTATACTATTTTCGGTTAGAAAATCAAATTAAATCGAGGATTGTTCGAAATGCTACGAAACATTTCAGATCCTTTCTATATGTTACGAAGGAAGGTTATGATGGAAGTCCATTCAAAAAATTGTCTCAAAATTAGATTCTATGAAACTTTTTTTAAATACTTGTTTCGGTTAAAAAATTGTAGTATATTGTATACACAATTTTATACTAGTTTCGGTCAAAAAATCAAATTAAATCGAGGATTGTTCGAAATGCTAAGAAATGTTTTAGATCCTTTCTATATGTTATGAGGGAAGGTTATGATGAATGTCATTGCAAAAAATTGTGTCAAAATTAGAATCTATGAAACTTTTTGAAATACTTGTTTCTATTAAAAAATCGTAGTATATTGTCCACAATTTTATACTATTTTTTGGTTAAAATATCAAATTAAATCGAGGATTGTTCGAAACTCTACGAAACAGTTCAGATCCTTTCTATATGTTATGAAGGATGGTTATGATGGAAGTCCATTCAAAAAATTGTCTCAAAATTAGATTCTATGACACTTTTTTTAAATATTTGTTTCAGTTAAAAAATAGTAGTATATTGTATACACAATTTTATACTTGTTTCGGTCAAAAAATCAAATTAAATCGAGGATTGTTCGAAATGCTAAGAAACGTTTTAGATCCTTTCTATATGTTACGAAGGAAGGTTATGATGGAAGTCATTGCAAAAAATTGTGACAAAATTAGAATCTATGAAATTTTTTGAAATACTTGTTTCGGTTAAAAAATTGTAGTATATTATCCATAATTTTATACTATTTTTCGGTTAAAATATCAAATTAAATCGAGGATTGTTCGAAACTCTACGAAACAGTTCAGATCCTTTCTATATGTTATGAAGGAAGGTTATGATGGAAGTACATTCAAAAAAATGTCTCAAAATTAGATTCTATCAAACTTTTTGAAATACTTGTTTTGGACAAAAAATTGTAGTATATTATACACAATTTTAAACTAGTTTTGGTTAAAAAATCAAAATAAATCGAGGATTGTTCGAAATTCTACGAAACGTTTTAGATCCTTTCTATATGTTACGAGGGAAGGTTATGATGGAAGTCCATGCAAAATATTATCTCAAAATAAGATTCTATGAAACTTTTTGAATTACTAGTTTCGGTCAAAAAATCGTAGTATATTATACACAATTTTATACTATTTTCGGTCAAAAAATCAAAATTAATTCGAGGATTGTTCGAAATGCTACGAATCTTTTTAGATGCTTTCTATATGTTACGAGGGAAGGTTATGATGGAAGTCCATGAAAAAATTGTCTCAAAATTAGATTCTATGAAACCTTTTGAATTACTAGTTTCGGTCAGAAAATCGTAGTATATTATCCCCAATTTTATACTATTTTCGGTTAAAATATCAAATTAAATTGAGGATTGTTCGAAATGCTACGAAACAGTTCAGATCCTTTATATATGTTACAAAGGAAGGTTATGATGGAAGTCCATTCAAAAAATTGTCTCAAAATTAGATTCTATGAAACTTTTTTTAAATACTTGTTTCGGTTAAAAAATTGTAGTATATTGTATACACAATTTTATACTAGTTTCGGTCAAAAAATCAAATTAAATCGAGGATTGTTCGAAATGCTAAGAAACGTTTTAGATCCTTTCTATATGTTACGAGGGAAGGTTATGATGAAAGTCATTGCAAAAAATTGTGTCAAAATTAGAATCTATGAAACTTTTTGAAATACTTGTTTCTGTTAAAAAATCGTAGTATATTGTCCACAATTTTATACTATTTTTCGGTTAAAATATCAAATTAAATCGAGGATTGTTCGAAACTCTACGAAACAGTTCAGATCCTTTCTATATGTTATGAAGGATGGTTATGATGGAAGTCCATTCAAAAAATTGTCTGAAAATTATATTCTATCAAACTTTTTGAAATAGTTGTTTTGGTCAAAAAATTGTAGTATATTATACACAATTTTAAACTAGTTTTGGTTAAAAAATCAAAATAAATCGAGGATTATTCGAAATTCTACGAAACTTTTTAGATCCTTTCTATATGTTACGAGGGAAGGTTATGATGGAAGTCCATGCAAAAAATTATCTCAAAATAAGATTCTATGAAACTTTTTGAATTACTAGTTTCGGTCAAAAAATCGTAGTATATTATACACAATTTTATACTATTTTCGGTCAAAAAATCAAATTAAATCGAGGATTGTTCGAAATGCTACAAAACATTTTAGATCCTTTCTATATGTTACGAGGGAAGGTTATGATGGAAGTCCATGAAAAAATTGTCTCAAAATTAGATTCTATGAAACTTTTTGAATTACTAGTTTGGGTCAGAAAATCGTAGTATATTATCCACAATTTTATACTATTTTCGGTTAAAAAATCAAATTAAATCGAGGATTGTTCGAAATGCTACAAAACATTTCAGATCCTTTCTATATGTTACGAAGGAAGGTTATGATGGAAGTCCATTCAAAAAAGTGTCTCAAAATTAGATTCTATGAAACTTTTTTTAAATACTTGTTTCGGTTAATAAATTGTAGTATATTGTATACACAATTTTATACTAGTTTCGGTCAAAAAATCAAATTAAATCGAGGATTGTTCGAAATGCTAAGAAACATTTTAGATCCTTTCTATATGTTACGAGGGAAGGTTATGATGAAAGTCATTGCAAAAAATTGTGTCAAAATTAGAATCTATGAAACTTTTTGAAATACATGTTTCTGTTAAAAAATCGTAGTATATTGTCCTCAATTTTATACTATTTTCGGTTAAAATATCAAATTAAATCGAGGATTGTTCGAAACTCTACGAAACAGTTCAGATCCTTTCTATATGTTATGAAGGATGGTTATGATGGAAGTCCATTCAAAAAATTGTCTCAAAATTAGATTCTATCAAACTTTTTGAAATAGTTGTTTTGGTCAAAAAATTGTAGTTTGTTATACACAATTTTAAACTAGTTTTGGTTAAAAAATCAAAATAAATCGAGGATTGTTCGATATTCTACGAAACTTTTTAGATCCTTTCTATATGTTATGAGGGAAGGTTATGATGGAAGTCCATCCAAAAAATTATCTCAAAATAAGATTCTATGAAACTTTTTGAATTACTAGTTTCGGTCAAAAAATCGTAGTATATTATACACAATCTTATACTATTTTCGGTCAAAAAATCAAATTAAATCGAGGATTGATCGAAATGCAACGAAACTTTTTAGATCCTTTCTATATGTTACGAGGGAAGGTTATGATGGAAGTCCATGAAAAAATTGTCTCAAAATTAGATTCTATGAAACTTTTTGAATTACTATTTTCGGTCAGAAAATCGTAGTATATTATCCACAATTTAATACTATTTTCGGTTAAAAAATCAAATTAAATCGAGGATTATTCGAAATGCTACGAAACTTTTCAGATCCATTCTATATGTTACGAAGGAAGGTTATGATGGAAGTCCATTCAAAAAATTGTCTCAAAATTAGATTCTATGATAGTTTTTTTAAATATTTGTTTCGGTTAAAAAATTGTAGTAAATTGTATACACAATTTTATACTAGTTTCGGTCAAAAAATTAAATTAAATCGAGGATTGTTCGAAATGCTAAGAAACATTTTAGATCCTCTCTATATGTTACGAGGGAAGGTTATGATGGAAGTCGTTGCGAAAAAATTGTGTCAAAATTAGAATCTATGAAACTTTTTGAAATATTTGTTTCTATTATAAAATTGTAGTATATTATCCACAATTTTATACTATTTTTCGGTTAAAATATCAAATTAAATCGAGGATTATTCGAAACTCTACGAAACAGTTCAGATCCTTTCTATATGTTATGAAGGATGGTTATGATGGAAGTCCATTCAAAAAATTGTCTCAAAATTAGATTCTATCAAACTTTTTGAAATAGTTGTTTTGGTCAAAAAATTGTAGTATGTTATACACAATTTTAAACTAGTTTTGGTTAAAAAATCAAAATAAATCGAGGATTGTTCGATATTCTACGAAACTTTTTAGATCCTTTCTATATGTTAGGAGGGAAGGTTATGATGGAAGTCCATCCAAAAAATTATCTCAAAATAAGATTCTATGAAACTTTTTGAATTACTAGTTTCGGTCAAAAAATCGTATTATATTATACACAATTTTATACTATTTTCGGTCAAAAAATTAAATTAAATCGAGGATTGATCGAAATGCAACGAAACTTTTTAGATCCTTTCTATATGTTACGAGGGAAGGTTATGATGGAAGTCCATGAAAAAATTGTCTCAAAATTAGATTCTATGAAACTTTTTGAATTAATATTTTCGGTCAGAAAATCGTAGTATATTATCCACAATTTAATACTATTTTCGGTTAAAAAATCAAATTAAATCGAGGATTGTTCGAAATGCTACAAAACTTTTAAGATCCTTTCTATATGTTACGAAGGAAGGTTATGATGGAAGTCCATTCAAAAAATTGTCTCAAAATTAGATTCTATGAAAGTTTTTTTAAATATTTGTTTCGGTTAAAAAATTGTAGTATATTGTATACACAATTTTAAACTAGTTTTGGTCAAAAAATTAAATTAAATCGAGGATTGTTCGAAATGCTAAGAAACATTTTAGATCCTCTCTATATGTTACGAGGGAAGGTTATGATGGAAGTCATTGCAAAAAATTGTGTCAAAATTAGAATCTATGAAACTTTTTGAAATACTTGTTTCTGTTAAAAAATTGTAGTATATTATCTACAATTTTATACTATTTTTCGATTAAAATATCAAATTAAATCGAGGATTATTCGAAACTCTACGAAACAGTTCAGATCCTTTCTATATGTTATGAAGGATGGTTATGATGGAAGTCCATTCAAAAAATTGTCTCAAAATTAGATTCTATCAAACTTTTTGAAATAGTTGTTTTGGTCAAAAAATTGTAGTATGTTATACACAATTTTAAACTAGTTTTGGTTAAAAAATCAAAATAAATCGAGGATTGTTCGATATTCTACGAAACTTTTTAGATCCTTTCTATATGTTATGAGGGAAGGTTATGATGGAAGTCCATCCAAAAAATTATCTCAAAATAAGATTCTATGAAACTTTTTGAATTACTAGTTTCGGTCAAAAAATTGTATTATATTATACACAATTTTATACTATTTTCGGTCAAAAAATTAAATTAAATCGAGGATTGATCGAAATGCAACGAAACTTTTTAGATCCTTTCTATATGTTACGAGGGAAGGTTATGATGGAAGTCCATGAAAAAATTGTCTCAAAATTAGATTCTATGAAACTTTTTGAATTAATATTTTCGGTCAGAAAATCGTAGTATATTATCCACAATTTAATACTATTTTCGGTTAAAAAATCAAATTAAATCGAGGATTGTTCGAAATGCTACAAAACTTTTAAGATCCTTTCTATATGTTACGAAGGAAGGTTATGATGGAAGTCCATTCAAAAAATTGTCTCAAAATTAGATTCTATGAAAGTTTTTTTAAATATTTGTTTCGGTTAAAAAATTGTAGTATACTGTATACACAATTTTAAACTAGTTTTGGTCAAAAAATTAAATTAAATCGAGGATTGTTCGAAATGCTAAGAAACATTTTAGATCCTCTCTATATGTTACGAGGGAAGGTTATGATGGAAGTCATTGCAAAAAATTGTGTCAAAATTAGAATCTATGAAACTTTTTGAAATACTTGTTTCTGTTAAAAAATTGTAGTATATTATCTACAATTTTATACTATTTTTCGATTAAAATATCAAATTAAATCGAGGATTTTTCGAAACTCTACGAAACAGTTCAGATCCTTTCTATATGTTATGAAGGAAGGTTATGATGGAAGTCTATTCAAAAAATTGTCTCAAAATTAGATTCTATCAAACTTTTTGAAATAGTTGTTTTGGTCAAAATATTGTAGTATATTATACACAATTTTAAACTAGTTTTGGTTAAAAAATCAAAATAAATCGAGGATTGTTCGAAATTATACGAAACTTTTTAGATCTTTTCTATATGTTACGTGGGAAGTTATGTTGGAAGTCCATGCAAAAAATTATCTCAAATAAGATTCTATGAAACTTTTTGAATAACTAGTTTCGGTCAAAAAATCGTAGTATATTATACACAATTTTATACTATTTTCGGTCAAAAAATCAAATTAAATAGAGGATTGTTCGAAATGCTACGAAACTTTTTTGATTCTTTCTATATGTTACGAGGGAAGGTTATGATGGAAGTCCATGAAAAAATTGTCTCAAAATTAGATTCTATGAAACTTTTTGAATTACTATTTTCGGTCAGAAAATCGTAGTATATTATCCACAATTTTATACTATTTTCGGTTAAAAAATCAAATCAAATCGAGGATTGTTCGAAATGCTACGAAATTTTCAGATCCTTTCTATATGTTACGAAGGAAGGTTATGATGGAAGTCCATTCAAAAAATTGTCTCAAAATTAGATTCTATGAAACTTTTTTTAAATATTTGTTTCGGTTAAAAAATTGTTGTATATTGTATACACAATTTTATACTAGTTTTGGTCAAAAAATAAAATTAAATCAAGGATTGTTCGAAATGCTAAGAAACGTTTTAGATCCTTTCTATATGTTACGGGGAAAGGTTATGATGGAAGTCATTGCAAAAAATTGTGTCAAAATTAGAATCTATGAAACTTTTTGAAATACTTGTTTCGGTTAAAAAATTGTAGTATATTATCCACAATTTTATACTATTTTTCGGTTAAAATATCAAATTAAATCGAGGATTTTTCGAAACTCTACGAAATACTTCAGATCCTTTCTATATGTTATGAAGGAAGGTTATGATGGAAGTCTATTCAAAAAATTGTCTAAAAATTAGATTCTATCAAACTTTTTGAAATAGTTGTTTTGGTCAAAATATTGTAGTATATTATACACAATTTTAAACTAGTTTTGGTTAAAAAATCAAAATAAATCGAGGATTGTTCGAAATTATACGAAACTTTTTAGATCTTTTCTATATGTTACGTGGGAAGTTATGTTAGAAGTTCATGCAAAAAATTATCTCAAATAAGATTCTATGAAACTTTTTGAATAACTAGTTTCGGTCAAAAAATCGTAGTATATTATACACAATTTTATACTATTTTCGGTCAAAAAATCAAATTAAATAGAGGATTGTTCGAAATGCTACGAAACTTTTTAGATTCTTTCTATATGTTACGAGGGAAGGTTATGATGGAAGTCCATGAAAAAATTGTCTCAAAATTAGATTCTATGAAACTTTTTGAATTACTATTTTCGGTCAGAAAATCGTAGTATATTATCCACAATTTTATACTATTTTCAGTTAAAAAATCAAATTAAATCGAGGATTGTTCGAAATGCTACGAAATTTTCAGATCCTTTCTATATGTTACGAAGGAAGGTTATGATGGAAGTCCATTCAAAAAATTGTCTCAAAATTAGATTCTATGAAACTTTTTTTAAATATTTGTTTCGGTTAAAAAATTGTTGTATATTGTATACACAATTTTATACTAGTTTTGGTCAAAAAATAAAATTAAATCAAGGATTGTTCGAAATGCTAAGAAACGTTTTAGATCCTTTCTATATGTTACGGGGAAAGGTTATGATGGAAGTCATTGCAAAAAATTGTGTCAAAATTAGAATCTATGAAACTTTTTGAAATACTTGTTTCGGTTAAAAAATTGTAGTATATTATCCACAATTTTATACTATTTTTCGGTTAAAATATCAAATTAAATCGAGGATTTTTCGAAACTCTACGAAATACTTCAGATCCTTTCTATATGTTATGAAGGAAGGTTATGATGGAAGTCTATTCAAAAAATTGTCTAAAAATTAGATTCTATCAAACTTTTTGAAATAGTTGTTTTGGTCAAAATATTGTAGTATATTATACACAATTTTAAACTAGTTTTGGTTAAAAAATCAAAATAAATCGAGGATTGTTCGAAATTATACGAAACTTTTTAGATCTTTTCTATATGTTACGTGGGAAGTTATGTTAGAAGTCCATGCAAAAAATTATCTCAAATAAGATTCTATGAAACTTTTTGAATAACTAGTTTCGGTCAAAAAATCGTAGTATATTATACACAATTTTATACTATTTTCGGTCAAAAAATCAAATTAAATAGAGGATTGTTCGAAATGCTACGAAACTTTTTAGATTCTTTCTATATGTTACGAGGGAAGGTTATGATGGAAGTCCATGAAAAAATTGTCTCAAAATTAGATTCTATGAAACTTTTTGAATTACTATTTTCGGTCAGAAAATCGTAGTATATTATCCACAATTTTATACTATTTTCAGTTAAAAAATCAAATTAAATCGAGGATTGTTCGAAATGCTACGAAATTTTCAGATCCTTTCTATATGTTACGAAGGAAGGTTATGATGGAAGTCCATTCAAAAAATTGTCTCAAAATTAGATTCTATGAAACTTTTTTTAAATATTTGTTTCGGTTAAAAAATTGTTGTATATTGTATACACAATTTTATACTAGTTTTGGTCAAAAAATAAAATTAAATCAAGGATTGTTCGAAATGCTAAGAAACGTTTTAGATCCTTTCTATATGTTACGGGGAAAGGTTATGATGGAAGTCATTGCAAAAAATTGTGTCAAAATTAGAATCTATGAAACTTTTTGAAATACTTGTTTCGGTTAAAAAATTGTAGTATATTATCCACAATTTTATACTATTTTTCGGTTAAAATATCAAATTAAATCGAGGATTTTTCGAAACTCTACGAAATACTTCAGATCCTTTCTATATGTTATGAAGGAAGGTTATGATGGAAGTCTATTCAAAAAATTGTCTAAAAATTAGATTCTATCAAACTTTTTGAAATAGTTGTTTTGGTCAAAATATTGTAGTATATTATACACAATTTTAAACTAGTTTTGGTTAAAAAATCAAAATAAATCGAGGATTGTTCGAAATTATACGAAACTTTTTAGATCTTTTCTATATGTTACGTGGGAAGTTATGTTAGAAGTCCATGCAAAAAATTATCTCAAATAAGATTCTATGAAACTTTTTGAATAACTAGTTTCGGTCAAAAAATCGTAGTATATTATACACAATTTTATACTATTTTCGGTCAAAAAATCAAATTAAATAGAGGATTGTTCGAAATGCTACGAAACTTTTTAGATTCTTTCTATATGTTACGAGGGAAGGTTATGATGGAAATCCATGAAAAAATTGTCTCAAAATTAGATTCTATGAAACTTTTTGAATTACTATTTTCGGTCAGAAAATCGTAGTATATTATCCACAATTTTATACTATTTTCAGTTAAAAAATCAAATTAAATCGAGGATTGTTCGAAATGCTACGAAATTTTCAGATCCTTTCTATATGTTACGAAGGAAGGTTATGATGGAAGTCCATTCAAAAAATTGTCTCAAAATTAGATTCTATGAAACTTTTTTTAAATATTTGTTTCGGTTAAAAAATTGTTGTATATTGTATACACAATTTTATACTAGTTTTGGTCAAAAAATAAAATTAAATCAAGGATTGTTCGAAATGCTAAGAAACGTTTTAGATCCTTTCTATATGTTACGAGGAAAGGTTATGATGGAAGTCATTGCAAAAAATTGTGTCAAAATTAGAATCTATGAAACTTTTTGAAATACTTGTTTCGGTTAAAAAATTGTAGTATATTATCCACAATTTTATACTATTTTTCGGTTAAAATATCAAATTAAATCGAGGATTTTTCGAAACTCTACGAAATACTTCAGATCCTTTCTATATGTTATGAAGGAAGGTTATGATGGAAGTCAATTCAAAAAATTGTCTCAAAATTAGATTCTATCAAACTTTTTGAAATAGTTGTTTTGGTCAAAAAATTGTAGTATATTATACACAATTTTATACTAGTTTTGGTTAAAAAAATCAAATTAAATCGAGGATTATTCGAAATGCTACGAAACTTTTTAGAACCTTTCTATATGTTACGAGGGAAGGTTATGATGGAAGTCCATGCAAAAAATTATCTCAAAATTAGATTTTATGAAACTTTTTGAATTACTAGTTTCGGTCAAAAAATCGTAGTATATTATACACAATTTTATACTATTTTCGGTCAAAAAATCAAATAAAATCGAGGATTGTTCGAAATGCTACGAAACTTTTTAGATCCTTTCTATATGTTACGAGGGAAGGTTCTGATGGAATTCCATGAAAAAATTGTCTCAAAATTAGATTTTATGAAACCTTTTGAATTACTAGTTTCGGTCAGAAAATCGTAGTATATTATCCACAATTTTATAGTATTTTCGGTTAAAATATCAAATTAAATCGAGGATTGTTCGAAATGCTACGAAACAGTTCAGATCCTTTATATATGATATGAAGAAGGTTATGATGGAAGTCCATTCAAAAAATTGTCTCAAAATTAGATTCTATCAAACTTTTTGAAATACTAGTTTTGATCATAAAATTGTAGTATATTATACATAATTTTATACTAGTTTTGGTTAAAAAATCAAATTAAATCGAGGATTGTTCGAAATGCTACGAAACTTTTTAGATCCTTCCTATATGTTACGAGGGAAGGTTATGATGGAAGTCCATGCAAAAAATTATCTCAAAATAAGATTCAATGAAACTTTTTGAATTACTAGTTTCGGTCAGAAAATCGTAGTATATTATCCACAATTTTATACTATTTTCGGTTAAAAAATCAAATTAAATCGAGGATTGTTCAAAATGCTAAGAAGCTTTTTTTAAATATTTGTTTCGGTTAAAAAATTGTAGTATATTGTATACACAATTTTATACTAGTTTCGGTCAAAAAATCAAATTAAATCGAGGATTGTGTAAAATGCTAAGAAACGTTTTAGATCCTTTCTATATGTTACGAGGGAAGGTTATGATAGAAGTCATTGCAAAAAATTGTGTCAAAATTAGAATCTATGAAACTTTTTGAAATACTTGTTTCGGTTAAAAAATTGCAGTATATTAACCACAATTTTATACTATTTTTCGGTTAAAATATCAAATTAAATCGAGGATTGTTCGAAACTCTACGAAACAGTTCAGATCCTTTCTATATGTTATGAAGGAAGGTTTTGATGGAAGTCCATTCAAAAAATTGTCTCAAAATTAGATTCTATCAAACTTTTTGAAATACTTGTTTTGGTCAAAAAATTGTAGTATATTATACACAATTTTAAACTAGTTTTGGTTAAAAAATCAAAATAAATCTCGGATTGTTCGAAATTCTACGAAACGTTTTAGATCCTTTCTATATGTTACGAGGGAAGGTTATGATGGAAGTCCATGCAAAAAATTATCTCAAAATAAGATTCTATGAAACTTTTTGAATTACTAGTTTCGGTCAAAAAATCGTAGTATATTATACACAATTTTATACTATTTTCGGTCAAAAAATCAAACTAAATCGAGGATTGTTCGAAATGCTATGAAACTTTTTAGATCCTTTCTATATGTTACGTGGGAAGGTTATGATGGAAGTCCATGAAAAAATTGTCTTAAAATTAGATTCTATGAAACTTTTTGAATTACTAGTTTCGGTCAGAAAATCGTAGTATATTATCCACAATTTTATACTATTTTCGGTTAAAAAATCAAATTAAATCGAGGATTGTTCGAAATGCTACGAAACTTTTCAGATCCTTTCTATATGTTACGAAGGAAGGTTATGATGGAAGTCCATTCAAAAAATTGTCTCAAAATTAGATTCTATGAAACTTTTTTTAAATATTTGTTTCGGTTAAAAAATTGTAGTATATTGTATACATCTATGAAAATCGTAGTATATTATCCACAATTTTATACTATTATCGGTTAAAAAATCAAATTAAATCGTGGATTGTTCGAATTGCTACGAAACTTTTCAGATCCTTTGTATATGTTACGAAGGAAGATTATGATGGAAGTCCATTCAAAAAATTGTCTCAAAAATAGATTCTATGAAACTTTTTTTAAATATTTGTTTCGGTTAAAAAATTGTAGTATATTGTATACATAATTTTATACTAGTTTTGGTCAAAAAATCAAATTAAATCGAGGATTGTGTAAAATGCTAAGAAACGTTTTAGATCCTCTCTAGATGTTACGAGGGAAGGTTATGATGGAAGTCATTGCAAAAAATTGTGTCAAAATTAGAATCTATGAAACTTTTTGAAATACTTGTTTCTGTTAAAAAATTGTAGTATATTATCCACAATTTTATACTATTTTTCGGTTAAAATATCAAATTAAATCGAGGATTGTTCGAAACTCTACGAAACAGTTCAGATCCTTTCTATATGTTATGAAGGAAGGTTTTGATGGAAGTCCATTCAAAAAATTGTCTCAAAATTAGATTCTATCAAACTTTTTGAAATACTTGTTTTGGTCAAAAAATTGTAGTATATTATACACAATTTTAAACTAGTTTTGGTTAAAAAATCAAAATAAATCTCGGATTGTTCGAAATTCTACGAAACGTTTTAGATCCTTTCTATATGTTACGAGGGAAGGTTATGATGGAAGTCCATGCAAAAAATTATCTCAAAATAAGATTCTATGAAACTTTTTGAATTACTAGTTTCGGTCAAAAAATCGTAGTATATTATACACAATTTTATACTATTTTCGGTCAAAAAATCAAACTAAATCGAGGATTGTTCGAAATGCTATGAAACTTTTTAGATCCTTTCTATATGTTACGTGGGAAGGTTATGATGGAAGTCCATGAAAAAATTGTCTTAAAATTAGATTCTATGAAACTTTTTGAATTACTAGTTTCGGTCAGAAAATCGTAGTATATTATCCACAATTTTATACTATTTTCGGTTACAAAATCAAATTAAATCGAGGATTGTTCGAAATGCTACGAAACTTTTCAGATCCTTTCTATATGTTACGAAGGAAGGTTATGATGGAAGTCCATTCAAAAAATTGTCTCAAAATTAGATTCTATGAAACTTTTTTTAAATATTTGTTTCGGTTAAAAAATTGTAGTATATTGTATACATCTATGAAAATCGTAGTATATTATCCTCAATTTTATACTATTATCGGTTAAAAAATCAAATTAAATCGTGGATTGTTCGAATTGCTACGAAACTTTTCAGATCCTTTGTATATGTTACGAAGGAAGATTATGATGGAAGTCCATTCAAAAAATTGTCTCAAAATTAGATTCTATGAAACTTTTTTTAAATATTTGTTTCGGTTAAAAAATTGTAGTATATTGTATACATAATTTTATACTAGTTTTGGTCAAAAAATCAAATTAAATCGAGGATTGTTCAAAATGCTACGAAACTTTTTCTAAATATTTGTTTCGGTTAAAAAATTGTCGTATATTGTATACACAATTTTATACTAGTTTTGGTAAAAAAAATCAAATTAAATCGAGGATTGTGTAAAATGCTAAGAAACGTTTTAGATCCTCTCTATATGTTACGAGGGAAGGTTATGATGGAAGTCATTGCAAAAAATTGTGTCAAAATTAGAATCTATGAAACTTTTTGAAATACTTGTTTCTGTTAAAAAATTGTAGTATATTATCCACAATTTTATACTATTTTTCGGTTAAAATATCAAATTAAATCGAGGATTTTTCGAAACTCTACGAAACAGTTCAGATCCTTTCTATATGTTATGAAGGAAGGTTATGATGGAAGTCTAATCAAAAAATTGTCTCAAAATTAGATTCTATCAAACTTTTTGAAATAGTTGTTTTGGTCAAAATATTGTAGTATATTATACACAATTTTAAACTAGTTTTGGTTAAAAAATCAAAATAAATCGAGGATTGTTCGAAATTATACGAAACTTTTTAGATCTTTTATATATGTTACGTGGGAAGGTTATGATGGAAGTCCATGCAAAAAATTATCTCAAATAAGATTCTATGAAACTTTTTGAATTACTAGTTTCGGTCAAAAAATCGTAGTATATTATACACAATTTTATACTATTTTCGGTCAAAAAATCAAATTAAATAGAGGATTGTTCGAAATGCTACGAAACTTTTTAGATCCTTTCTATATGTTACGAGGGAAGGTTATGATGGAAGTCCATGAAAAAACTTGTCTCAAAATTAGATTCTATGAAACTTTTTGAATTACTATTTTCGGTCAGAAAATCGTAGTATATTATCCACAACTTTATACTATTTTCGGTTAAAAAATCAAATTAAATCGAGGATTGTTCGAAATGCTAAGAAACTTTTCAGATCCTTTCTATATGTTACGAAGGAAGGTTATGATGGAATTCCATTCAAAAAATTGTCTCAAAGTTAGATTCTATGAAACCTTTTGAATTACTAGTTTCGGTCAGAAAATCGTAGTATATTATCCACAATTTTATAGTATTTTCGGTTAAAATATCAAATTAAATCAAGGATTGTTCGAAATGCTAGGAAACAGTTCAGATCCTTTATATATGATATGAAGAAGGTTATGATGGAAGTCCATTCAAAAAATTGTCTCAAAATTAGATTCTATCAAACTTTTTGAAATACTAGTTTTGATCAAAAAATTGTAGTATATTATACACAATTTTATACTAGTTTTGGTTAAAAAATCAAATTAAATCGAGGATTGTTCGAAATGCTACGAAACTTTTTAGATCCTTTCTATATGTTACGAGGGAAGGTTATGATGGAAGTCCATGCAAAAAATTATCTCAAAATAAGATTCTATGAAACTTTTTGAATTACTAGTTTCGGTCAAAAAATCGTAGTATATTATACACAATTTTATATTATTTTCGGTAAAAAAATCAAATTAAATCGAGGATTGTTCGAAATGCTACGAAACCTTTTAGATCCTTTCTATATGTTACGAGGGAAGGTTATGATGGAAGTCCATGAAAAAATTGTCTCAAAATTAGATTCTATGAAACTTTTTAAATTACTAGTTTCGGTCAGAAAATCATAGTATATTATCCACAAATTAAATCGAGGATTGTTCAAAATGCTACGAAACTTTTTTTAAATATTTGTTTCGGTTAAAAAATTGTAGTATATTGTATACACAATTTTATACTAGTTTCGGTCAAAAAATCAAATTAAATCGAGGATTGTGTAAAATGCTAAGAAACATTTTAGATCCTTTCTATATGTTACTAGGGAAGGTTATGATGGAAGTCATTGCAAAAAATTGTGTCAAAATTAGAATCTATGAAACTTTTTGAAATACTTGTTTCGGTTAAAAAATTGCAGTATATTAACCACAATTTTATACTATTTTTGGGTTAAAATATCAAATTAAATCGAGGATTGTTCGAAACTCTACGAAACAGTTCAGATCCTTTCTATATGTTATGAAGGAAGGTTTTGATGGAAGCCCATTCAAAAAATTGTCTAAAAATTAGATTCTATCAAACTTTTTGAAATACTTGTTTTGGTCAAAAAATTGTAGTATATTATACACAATTTTAAACTAGTTTTGGTTAAAAAATCAAAATAAATCTTGGATTGTTCGAAATTCTATGAAACGTTTTAGATCCTTTCTATATGTTACGAGGGAAGGTTATGATGGAAGTCCATGCAAAAAATTATCTCAAAATAAGATTCTATGAAACTTTTTGAATTACTAGTTTCGGTCAAAAAATTGTAGTATATTATACACAATTTTATACTGGTTTTGGTTAAAAAATCAAAATAAATCGAGGATTGTTCGAAATTCTACGAAACGTTTTAGATCCTTTCTATATGTTACGAGGGAAGGTTATGATGGAAGTCCATGTAAAAAATTATCTCAAAATTAGATTCTATAAAACTTTATGAATTACTAATTTCGGTCAAAAAATCGTAGTATATTATACACAATTTTATACTAGTTTCGGTCAAAAAATCAAATTAAATCGAGGATTGTTCGAAATGCTAAGAAACATTTTAGATCCTTTCTATATGTTACGAGGGAAGGTTATGATGGAAGTCATTGCAAAAAATTGTGTCAAAATTAGAATCTATGAAACTTTTTGAATTACTAGTTTCGGTCAGAAAATCGTAGTATATTATCCACAATTTTATACTATTATCGGTTAAAAAATCAAATTAAATCGGGGATTGTTCGAATTGCTACGAAACATTTCAGATCCTTTGTATATGTTACGAAGGAAGTATATGATGGAAGTCCATTCAAAAAATTGTCTCAAAATTAGATTCTATGAAACTTTTTTTAAATATTTGTTTCGGTTAAAAAATTGTAGTATATTGTATACATAATTTTATACTAGTTTCGGTCAAAAAATCAAATTAAATCGAGGATTGTTCGAAATGCTAAGAAACATTTTAGATCCTTTCTATATGTTTAGAGGGAAGGTTATGATGGAAGTCATTGCAAAAAATTGTGTCAAAATTAGAATCTATGAAATTTTTGGAATACTTGTTTCGGTTAAAAAATTGTAGTATATTATCCACAATTTTATACTATTTTCGGTTAAAAAATCAAATTAAATCGAGGTTTGTTCGAAATGCTACAAAACGTTTCAAATCCTTTCTATATGTTACGAGGGAAGGTTATGATATAGTCCATTCAAAACATTGTCTCAAAATTAGATTCTATCAAAAATTTTGAAATACTAGTTTTGGTCAAAAAATTGTAGTATATTATACACAATTTTATACTAGTTTTGGTTAAAAAATCAAAATAAATCGAGGATTGTTCGAAATTCTACGAAACTTTTTAGATCCTTTCTATATGTTTCGAGGGAAGGTTATGATGGAAGTCCATGCAAAACATTATCTCAAAATTAGATTCTATGAAACTCTTTGAATTACTAGTTTCGGTAAAAAAATTGTAGTATATTATGCACAATTTTATACTATTTTCGGTCAAAAAATTAAATTAAATTGAGGATTGTTCGAAATTCTATGAAACTTTTCAGATCCTTTCTATATGTTACGAGGGAAGGTTATGATGGAAGTCCATGAAAACATTGTCTCAAATATTAGATTCTATGAAATTTTTTGATTTATTAGTTTCGGTTAGAAAATCGTAATATATTATCCACACTTTTATACTATTTTCGGTTAAAAAATAAATTTAAATCGAAGATTGTTCTAAATGCTACGAAACTTTTCAGATCCTTTCTATATGTTACGAAGGAAGGTTATGATGGAAGTCCATGCAAAAAATTATCTCAAAATTATATTCTATGAAACTTTTTGAATTACTAGTTTCGGTCAAAAAATCGTAGTATATTATACACAATTTTATACTATTTTCGGTCAAAAAGTCAAATTAAATCGAGGATAGTTCGAAATGCAACGAATCTTTTTAGATGCTTTCTATATGTTACGAGGGAAGGTTATGATGGAAGTCAATGAAAAAATTATCTCAAAATTATATTCTATGAAACTTTTTGAATTACTAGTTTCGGTCAGAAAATCGTAGTATATTATCCACAATTTTATACTATTTTCGGTTAACAAATCAAATTAAATCGAGGATTGTTCGAAATGCTACAAAACTTTTTAGATCCTTTCAATATGTTACGAAGGAAGAATATGATGGAAGTTCATTCAAAAAATCGTCTCAAAATTAGATTCTATGAAACTTTTTTTAAATATTTGTTTCGGTTAAAAAATTGTAGTATATTGTATACATAATTTTATACTAGTTTCGGTCAAAAAATCAAATTAAATCGAGGATTGGTCGAAATGCTAAGAAACATTTTAGATCCTTTCTATATGTTTAGAGGGAAGGTTATGATGGAAGTCATTGCAAAAAATTGTGTCAAAATTAGAATCTATGAAATTTTTGAAATACTTGTTTCGGTTAAAAAATTGTAGTATATTATCCACAATTTTATACTATTTTCGGTTAAAAAATCAAATTAAATCGAGGATTGTTCGAAATGCTACAAAACGTTTCAAATCCTTTCTATATGTTACGAGGGAAGGTTATGATATAGTCCATTCAAAACATTGTCTCAAAATTAGATTCTATCAAAAATTTTGAAATACTAGTTTTGGTCAAAAAATTGTAGTATATTATACACAATTTTATACTAGTTTTGGTTAAAAAATCAAAATAAATCTCGGATTGTTCGAAATTCTACGAAACGTTTTAGATCCTTTCTATATGTTACGAGGGAAGGTTATGATGGAAGTCCATGCAAAAAATTATCTCAAAATAAGATTCTATGAAACTTTTTGAATTACTAGTTTCGGTCAAAAAATCGTAGTATATTATACACAATTTTATACTATTTTCGGTCAAAAAATCAAACTAAATCGAGGATTGTTCGAAATGCTATGAAACTTTTTAGATCCTTTCTATATGTTACGTGGGAAGGTTATGATGGAAGTCCATTCAAAAATTGTCTCAAAATTAGATTCTATGAAACTTTTTTTAAATATTTGTTTCGGTTAAAAAATTGTAGTATATTGTATACATCTATGAAAATCGTAGTATATTATCCACAATTTTATACTATTATCGGTTAAAAAATCAAATTAAATCGTGGATTGTTCGAATTGCTACGAAACTTTTCAGATCCTTTGTATATGTTACGAAGGAAGATTATGATGGAAGTCCATTCAAAAAATTGTCTCAAAATTAGATTCTATGAAACTTTTTTTAAATATTTGTTTCGGTTAAAAAATTGTAGTATATTGTATACATAATTTTATACTAGTTTTGGTCAAAAAATCAAATTAAATCGAGGATTGTTCAAAATGCTACGAAACTTTTTCTAAATATTTGTTTCGGTTAAAAAATTGTCGTATATTGTATACACAATTTTATACTAGTTTTGGTCAAAAAATCAAATTAAATCGAGGATTGTGTAAAATGCTAAGAAACGTTTTAGATCCTCTCTATATGTTACGAGGGAAGGTTATGATGGAAGTCATTGCAAAAAATTGTGTCAAAATTAGAATCTATGAAACTTTTTGAAATACTTGTTTCTGTTAAAAAATTGTAGTATATTATCCACAATTTTATACTATTTTTCGGTTAAAATATCAAATTAAATCGAGGATTGTTCGAAACTCTACGAAACAGTTCAGATCCTTTCTATATGTTATGAAGGAAGGTTTTGATGGAAGTCCATTCAAAAAATTGTCTCAAAATTAGATTCTATCAAACTTTTTGAAATACTTGTTTTGGTCAAAAAATTGTAGTATATTATACACAATTTTAAACTAGTTTTGGTTAAAAAATCAAAATAAATCTCGGATTGTTCGAAATTCTACGAAACGTTTTAGATCCTTTCTATATGTTACGAGGGAAGGTTATGATGGAAGTCCATGCAAAAAATTATCTCAAAATAAGATTCTATGAAACTTTTTGAATTACTAGTTTCGGTCAAAAAATCGTAGTATATTATACACAATTTTATACTATTTTCGGTCAAAAAATCAAACTAAATCGAGGATTGTTCGAAATGCTATGAAACTTTTTAGATCCTTTCTATATGTTACGTGGGAAGGTTATGATGGAAGTCCATGAAAAAATTGTCTTAAAATTAGATTCTATGAAACTTTTTGAATTACTAGTTTCGGTCAGAAAATCGTAGTATATCATCCACAATTTTATACTATTTTCGGTTAAAAAATCAAATTAAATCGAGGATTGTTCGAAATGCTACGAAACTTTTCAGATCCTTTCTATATGTTTCGAAGGAAGGTTATGATGGAAGTCCATTCAAAAAATTGTCTCAAAATTAGATTCTATGAAACTTTTTTTAAATATTTGTTTCGGTTAAAAAATTGTAGTATATTGTATACATCTATGAAAATCGTAGTATATTATCCACAATTTTATACTATTATCGGTTAAAAAATCAAATTAAATCGTGGATTGTTCGAATTGCTACGAAACTTTTCAGATCCTTTGTATATGTTACGAAGGAAGATTATGATGGAAGTCCATTCAAAAAATTGTCTCAAAATTAGATTCTATGAAACTTTTTTTAAATATTTGTTTCGGTTAATAAATTGTAGTATATTGTATACATAATTTTATACTAGTTTTGGTCAAAAAATCAAATTAAATCGAGGATTGTTCAAAATGCTACGAAACTTTTTCTAAATATTTGTTTCGGTTAAAAAATTGTCGTATATTGTATACACAATTTTATACTAGTTTTGGTCAAAAAATCAAATTAAATCGAGGATTGTGTAAAATGCTAAGAAACGTTTTAGATCCTCTCTATATGTTACGAGGGAAGGTTATGATGGAAGTCATTGCAAAAAATTGTGTCAAAATTAGAATCTATGAAACTTTTTGAAATACTTGTTTCTGTTAAAAAATTGTAGTATATTATCCACAATTTTATACTATTTTTCGGTTAAAATATCAAATTAAATCGAGGATTTTTCGAAACTCTACGAAACAGTTCAGATCCTTTCTATATGTTATGAAGGAAGGTTATGATGGAAGTCTAATCAAAAAATTGTCTCAAAATTAGATTCTATCAAACTTTTTGAAATAGTTGTTTTGGTCAAAATATTGTAGTATATTATACACAATTTTAAACTAGTTTTGGTTAAAAAATCAAAATAAATCGAGGATTGTTCGAAATTATACGAAACTTTTTAGATCTTTTCTATATGTTACGTGGGAAGGTTATGATGGAAGTCCATGCAAAAAATTATCTCAAATAAGATTCTATGAAACTTTTTGAATTACTAGTTTCGGTCAAAAAATCGTAGTATATTATACACAATTTTATACTATTTTCGGTCAAAAAATCAAATTAAATAGAGGATTGTTCGAAATGCTACGAAACTTTTTAGATCCTTTCTATATGTTACGAGGGAAGGTTATGATGGAAGTCCATGAAAAAACTTGTCTCAAAATTAGATTCTATGAAACTTTTTGAATTATTATTTTCGGTCAGAAAATCGTAGTATATTATCCACAACTTTATACTATTTTCGGTTAAAAAATCAAATTAAATCGAGGATTGTTCGAAATGCTAAGAAACTTTTCAGATCCTTTCTATATGTTACGAAGGAAGGTTATGATGGAATTCCATTCAAAAAATTGTCTCAAAGTTAGATTCTATGAAACCTTTTGAATTACTAGTTTCGGTCAGAAATCGTAGTATATTATCCACAATTTTATAGTATTTTCGGTTAAAATATCAAATTAAATCAAGGATTGTTCGAAATGCTAGGAAACAGTTCAGATCCTTTATATATGATATGAAGAAGGTTATGATGGAAGTCCATTCAAAAAATTGTCTCAAAATTAGATTCTATCAAACTTTTTGAAATACTAGTTTTGATCAAAAAATTGTAGTATATTATACACAATTTTATACTAGTTTTGGTTAAAAAATCAAATTAAATCGAGGATTATTCGAAATGCTACGAAACTTTTTAGATCCTTTCTATATGTTAAGAGGGAAGGTTATGATGGAAGTCCATGCAAAAGATTATCTCAAAATAAGATTCTATGAAACTTTTTGAATTACTAGTTTCGGTCAAAAAATCGTAGTATATTATACACAATTTTATATTATTTTCGGTAAAAAAATCAAATTAAATCGAGGATTGTTCGAAATGCTACGAAACCTTTTAGATCCTTTCTATATGTTACGAGGGAAGGTTATGATGGAAGTCCATGAAAAAATTGTCTCAAAATTAGATTCTATGAAACTTTTTAAATTACTAGTTTCGGTCAGAAAATCATAGTATATTATCCACAAATTAAATCGAGGATTGTTCAAAATGCTACGAAACTTTTTTTAAATATTTGTTTCGGTTAAAAAATTGTAGTATATTGTATACACAATTTTATACTAGTTTCGGTCAAAAAATCAAATTAAATCGAGGATTGTGTAAAATGCTAAGAAACATTTTAGATCCTTTCTATATGTTACTAGGGAAGGTTATGATGGAAGTCATTGCAAAAAATTGTGTCAAAATTAGAATCTATGAAACTTTTTTAAATACTTGTTTCGGTTAAAAAATTGCAGTATATTAACCATAATTTTATACTATTTTTGGGTTAAAATATCAAATTAAATCGAGGATTGTTCGAAACTCTACGAAACAGTTCAGATCCTTTCTATATGTTATGAAGGAAGGTTTTGATGGAAGCCCATTCAAAAAATTGTCTAAAAATTGATTCTATCAAACTATTTGAAATACTTGTTTTGGTCAAAAAATTGTAGTATATTATACACAATTTTAAACTAGTTTTGGTTAAAAAATCAAAATAAATCTTGGATTGTTCGAAATTCTATGAAACGTTTTAGATCCTTTCTATATGTTACGAGGGAAGGTTATGATGGAAGTCCATGTAAAAAATTATCTCAAAATTAGATTCTATAAAACTTTATGAATTACTAATTTCGATCAAAAAATCGTAGTATATTATACACAATTTTATACTAGTTTCGGTCAAAAAATCAAATTAAATCGAGGATTGTTCGAAATGCTAAGAAACGTTTTAGATCCTTTCTATATGTTACGAGGGAAGGTTATGATGGAAGTCATTGCAAAAAATTGTGTCAAAATTAGAATCTATGAAACTTTTTGAATTACTAGTTTCGGTCAGAAAATCGTAGTATATTATCCACAATTTTATACTATTATCGGTTAAAAAATCAAATTAAATCGTGGATTGTTCGAATTGCTACGAAACATTTCAGATCCTTTGTATATGTTACGAAGGAAGAATATGATGGAAGTCCATTCAAAAAATTGTCTCAAAATTAGATTCTATGAAACTTTTTTTAAATATTTGTTTCGGTTAAAAAATTGTAGTATATTGTATACATAATTTTATACTAGTTTCAGTCAAAAAATCAAATTAAATCGAGGATTGTTCGAAATGCTAAGAAACATTTTAGATCCTTTCTATATGTTTAGAGGGAAGGTTATGATGGAAGTCATTGCAAAAAATTGTGTCAAAATTAGAATCTATGAAATTTTTGGAATACTTGTTTCGGTTAAAAAATTGTAGTATATTATCTACAATTTTATACTATTTTCGGTTAAAAAATCAAATTAAATCGAGGTTTGTTCGAAATGCTACAAAACGTTTCAAATCCTTTCTATATGTTACGAGGGAAGGTTATGATATAGTCCATTCAAAACATTGTCTCAAAATTAGATTCTATCAAAAATTTTGAAATACTAGTTTTGGTCAAAAAATTGTAGTATATTATACACAATTTTATACTAGTTTTGGTTAAAAAATCAAAATAAATCGAGGATTGTTCGAAATTCTACGAAACTTTTTAGATCCTTTCTATATGTTTCGAGGGAAGGTTATGATGGAAGTCCATGCAAAACATTATCTCAAAATTAGATTCTATGAAACTCTTTGAATTACTAGTTTCGGTAAAAAAATTGTAGTATATTATGCACAATTTTTTACTATTTTCGGTCAAAAAATTAAATTAAATTGAGGATTGTTCGAAATTCTATGAAACTTTTCAGATCCTTTCTATATGTTACGAGGGAAGGTTATGATGGAAGTCCATGAAAACATTGTCTCAAATATTAGATTCTATGAAATTTTTTGATTTATTAGTTTCGGTTAGAAAATCGTAATATATTATCCACACTTTTATACTATTTTCGGTTAAAAAATAAATTTAAATCGAAGATTATTCTAAATGCTACGAAACTTTTCAGATCCTTTCTATATGTTACGAAGGAAGGTTATGATGGAAGTCCATGCAAAAAATCATCTCAAAATTATATTCTATGAAACTTTTTGAATTACTAGTTTCGGTCAAAAAATCGTAGTATATTATACACAATTTTATACTATTTTCGGTCAAAAAGTCAAATTAAATCGAGGATAGTTCGAAATGCAACGAATCTTTTTAGATGCTTTCTATATGTTACGAGGGAAGGTTATGATGGAAGTCCATGAAAAAATTATCTCAAAATTATATTCTATGAAACTTTTTGAATTACTAGTTTCGGTCAGAAAATCGTAGTATATTATCCACAATTTTATACTATTTTCGGTTAACAAATCAAATTAAATCGAGGATTGTTCGAAATGCTACAAAACTTTTCAGATCCTTTCAATATGTTACGAAGGAAGAATATGATGGAAGTCCATTCAAAAAATCGTCTCAAAATTAGATTCTATGAAACTTTTTTTAAATATTTGTTTCGGTTAAAAAATTGTAGTATATTGTATACATAATTTTATACTAGTTTCGGTCAAAAAATCAAATTAAATCGAGGATTGGTCGAAATGCTAAGAAACATTTTAGATCCTTTCTATATGTTTAGAGGGAAGGTTATGATGGAAGTCATTGCAAAAAATTGTGTCAAAATTAGAATCTATGAAATTTTTGATATACTTGTTTCGGTTAAAAAATTGTAATATATTATCCACAATTTTATACTATTTTCGGTTAAAAAATCAAATTAAATCGAGGATTGTTCGAAATGCTACAAAACGTTTCAAATCCTTTCTATATGTTACGAGGGAAGGTTATGATATAGTCCATTCAAAACATTGTCTCAAAATTAGATTCTATCAAAAATTTTGAAATACTAGTTTTGGTCAAAAAATTGTAGTATATTATACACAATTTTATACTAGTTTTGGTTAAAAAATCAAAATAAATCGAGGATTGTTCGAAATTCTACGAAACTTTTTAGATCCTTTCTATATGTTTCGAGGGAAGGTTATGATGGAAGTCCATGCAAAACATTATCTCAAAATTAGATTCTATGAAACTCTCTGAATTACTAGTTTCGGTAAAAAAATTGTAGTATATTATGCACAATTTTATACTATTTTCGGTCAAAAAATTAAATTAAATTGAGCATTGTTCGAAATTCTATGAAACTTTTCAGATCCTTTCTATATGTTACGAGGGAAGGTTATGATGGAAGTCCATGAAAACATTGTCTCAAATATTAGATTCTATGAAATTTTTTGATTTACTAGTTTCGGTTAGAAGATCGTAATATATTATCCACACTTTTATACTATTTTCGGTTAAAAAATCAATTTAAATCAAAGATTGTTCTAAATGCTACGAAACTTTTCAGATCCTTTCTATATGTTACGAAGGAAGGTTATGATGGAAGTCCATGCAAAAAATTATCTCAAAATTATATTCTATGAAACTTTTTGAATTACTAGTTTCGGTCAAAAAATCGTAGTATATTATACACAATTTTATACTATTTTCGGTCAAAAAATCAAATTAAATCGAGGATTGTTCGAAATGCTACGAATCTTTTTAGATGCTTTCTATATGTTACGAGGGAAGGTTATGATGGAAGTCCATGAAAAAATTATCTCAAAATTATATTCTATGAAACTTTTTGAATTACTAGTTTCGGTCAGAAAATCGTAGTATATTATCCACAATTTTATACTATTTTCGGTTAAAAAATCAAATTAAATCGAGGATTGTTCGAAATGCTACAAAACTTTTCAGATCCTTTCAATATATTACGAAGGAAGAATATGATGGAAGTCCATTCAAAAAATTGTCTCAAAATTAGATTCTATGAAACTTTTTTTAAATATTTGTTTCGGTTAAAAAATTGTAGTATATTGTATACATAATTTTATACTAGTTTCGGTCAAAAAATCAAATTAAACCGAGGATTGTTCGAAATGCTAAGAAACGTTTTAGATCCTTTCTATATGTTTAGAGGGAAGGTTATGATGGAAGTCATTGCAAAAAATTGTGTCAAAATTAGAATCTTTGAAATTTTTGGAATACTTGTTTCGGTTAAAAAATTGTAGTATATTATCCACAATTTTATACTATTTTCGGTTAAAAAATCAAATTAAATCGAGGATTGTTCGAAATGCTACAAAACGTTTCAAATCCTTTCTATATGTTACGAGGGAAGGTTATGATATAGTCCATTCAAAACATTGTCTCAAAATTAGATTCTATCAAAATTTTTGAAATACTAGTTTTGATCAAAAAATTGTAGTATATTATACACAATTTTATACTAGTTTTGGTTAAAAAATCAAAATAAATCGAGGATTGTTCGAAATTCTACGAAACTTTTTAGATCCTTTCTATATGTTACGAGGGAAGGTTATGATGGAAGTCCATGCAAAACATTATCTCAAAATTAGATTCTATGAAACTCTTTGAATTACTAGTTTCGGTAAAAAATATGTAGTATATTATGCACAATTTTATACTATTTTCGGTCAAAAAATTAAATTAAATTGAGGATTGTTCGAAATTCTATGAAACTTTTCAGATCCTTTCTATATGTTACGAGGGAAGGTTATGATGGAAGTCCATGAAAACATTGTCTCAAATATTAGATTCTATGAAATTTTTTGATTTACTAGTTTCGGTTAGAAAATCGTAATATATTATCCACACTTTTATACTATTTTCGGTTAAAAAATAAATTTAAATCGAGGATTGTTCTAAATGCTACGAAACTTTTCAGATCCTTTCTATATGTTACGAAGGAAGGTTATGATGGAAGTCCATGCAAAAAATTATCTCAAAATTATATTCTATGAAACTTTTTGAATTACTAGTTTCGGTCAAAAAATCGTAGTATATTATACAAAATTTTATACTATTTTCGGTCAAAAAATCAAATTAAACTGAGGATTGTTCGAAATGCTACGAATCTTTTTAGATGCTTTCTATATGTTACGAGGGAAGGTTATGATGGAAGTCCATGAAAAAATTATCTCAAAATTATATTCTATGAAACTTTTTGAATTACTAGTTTCGGTCAGAAAATCGTAGTATATTATCCACAATTTTATACTATTTTCGGTTAAAAAATCAAATTAAATCGAGGATTGTTCGAAATGCTACAAAACTTTTCAGATCCTTTCAATATATTACGAAGGAAGAATATGATGGAAGTCCATTCAAAAAATTGTCTCAAAATTAGATTCTATGAAACTTTTTTTAAATATTTGTTTCGGTTAAAAAATTGTAGTATATTGTATACATAATTTTATACTAGTTTTGGTCAAAAAATCAAATTAAACCGAGGATTGTTCGAAATGCTAAGAAACGTTTTAGATCCTTTCTATATGTTTAGAGGGAAGGTTATGATGGAAGTCATTGCAAAAAATTGTGTCAAAATTAGAATCTTTGAAATTTTTGAAATACTTGTTTCGGTTAAAAAATTGTAGTATATTATCCAAAATTTTATACTATTTTCGGTTAAAAAATCAAATTAAATCGAGGATTGTTCGAAATGCTACAAAACGTTTCAAATCCGTTCTATATGTTAAGAGGGAAGGTTATGATATAGTCCATTCAAAACATTGTCTCAAAATTAGATTCTATCAAAAATTTTGAAATACTAGTTTTGGTCAAAAAATTGTAGTATATTATACACAATTTTATACTAGTTTTGGTTAAAAAATCAAAATAAATCGAGGATTGTTCGAAATTCTACGAAACTTTTTAGATCCTTTCTATATGTTTCGAGGGAAGGTTATGATGGAAGTCCATGCAAAACATTATCTCAAAATTAGATTCTATGAAACTCTCTGAATTACTAGTTTCGGTAAAAAAATTGTAGTATATTATGCACAATTTTATACTATTTTCGGTCAAAAAATTAAATTAAATTGAGGATTGTTCGAAATTCTATGAAACTTTTCAGATCCTTTCTATATGTTACGAGGGAAGGTTATGATGGAAGTCCATGAAAACATTGTCTCAAATATTAGATTCTATGAAATTTTTTGATTTACTAGTTTTGGTTAGAAAATCGTAATATATTATCCACACTTTTATACTATTTTCGGTTAAAAAATCAATTTAAATCGAGGATTGTTCTAAATGCTACGAAACTTTTCAGATCCTTTCTATATGTTACGAAGGAAGGTTATGATGGAAGTCCATGCAAAAAATTATCTCAAAATTATATTCTATGAAACTTTTTGAATTACTAGTTTCGGTCAAAAAATCGTAGTATATAATACACAATTTTATACTATTTTCGGTCAAAAAATCAAATTAAATCGAGGATTGTTCGAAATGATACGAATCTTTTTAGATGCTTTTAATATGTTACGAGGGATGGTTATGATGGAAGTCCATGAAAAAATTATCTCAAAATTATATTCTATGAAACTTTTTGAATTACTAGTTTCGGTCAGAAAATCGTAGTATATTATCCACAATTTTATACTATTTTCGGTTAAAAAATCAAATTAAATCGAGGATTGTTCGAAATGCTACAAAACTTTTCAGATCCTTTCAATATATTACGAAGGAAGAATATGATGGAAGTCCATTCAAAAAATTGTCTCAAAATTAGATTCTATGAAACTTTTTTTAAATATTTGTTTCGGTTAAAAAATTGTAGTATATTGTATACATAATTTTATACTAGTTTCGGTCAAAAAATCAAATTAAACCGAGGATTGTTCGAAATGCTAAGAAACGTTTTAGATCCTTTCTATATGTTTAGAGGGAAGGTTATGATGGAAGTCATTGCAAAAAATTGTGTCAAAATTAGAATCTTTGAAATTTTTGGAATACTTGTTTCGGTTAAAAAATTGTAGTATATTATCCACAATTTTATACTATTTTCGGTTAAAAAATCAAATTAAATCGAGGATTGTTCGAAATGCTACAAAACGTTTCAAATCCTTTCTATATGTTACGAGGGAAGGTTATGATATAGTCCATTCAAAACATTGTCTCAAAATTAGATTCTATCAAAATTTTTGAAATACTAGTTTTGATCAAAAAATTGTAGTATATTATACACAATTTTATACTAGTTTTGGTTAAAAAATCAAAATAAATCGAGGATTGTTCGAAATTCTACGAAACTTTTTAGATCCTTTCTATATGTTACGAGGGAAGGTTATGATGGAAGTCCATGCAAAACATTATCTCAAAATTAGATTCTATGAAACTCTTTGAATTACTAGTTTCGGTAAAAAATATGTAGTATATTATGCACAATTTTATACTATTTTCGGTCAAAAAATTAAATTAAATTGAGGATTGTTCGAAATTCTATGAAACTTTTCAGATCCTTTCTATATGTTACGAGGGAAGGTTATGATGGAAGTCCATGAAAACATTGTCTCAAATATTAGATTCTATGAAATTTTTTGATTTACTAGTTTCGGTTAGAAAATCGTAATATATTATCCACACTTTTATACTATTTTCGGTTAAAAAATAAATTTAAATCGAGGATTGTTCTAAATGCTACGAAACTTTTCAGATCCTTTCTATATGTTACGAAGGAAGGTTATGATGGAAGTCCATGCAAAAAATTATCTCAAAATTATATTCTATGAAACTTTTTGAATTACTAGTTTCGGTCAAAAAATCGTAGTATATTATACAAAATTTTATACTATTTTCGGTCAAAAAATCAAATTAAACTGAGGATTGTTCGAAATGCTACGAATCTTTTTAGATGCTTTCTATATGTTACGAGGGAAGGTTATGATGGAAGTCCATGAAAAAATTATCTCAAAATTATATTCTATGAAACTTTTTGAATTACTAGTTTCGGTCAGAAAATCGTAGTATATTATCCACAATTTTATACTATTTTCGGTTAAAAAATCAAATTAAATCGAGGATTGTTCGAAATGCTACAAAACTTTTCAGATCCTTTCAATATATTACGAAGGAAGAATATGATGGAAGTCCATTCAAAAAATTGTCTCAAAATTAGATTCTATGAAACTTTTTTTAAATATTTGTTTCGGTTAAAAAATTGTAGTATATTGTATACATAATTTTATACTAGTTTTGGTCAAAAAATCAAATTAAACCGAGGATTGTTCGAAATGCTAAGAAACGTTTTAGATCCTTTCTATATGTTTAGAGGGAAGGTTATGATGGAAGTCATTGCAAAAAATTGTGTCAAAATTAGAATCTTTGAAATTTTTGAAATACTTGTTTCGGTTAAAAAATTGTAGTATATTATCCAAAATTTTATACTATTTTCGGTTAAAAAATCAAATTAAATCGAGGATTGTTCGAAATGCTACAAAACGTTTCAAATCCGTTCTATATGTTAAGAGGGAAGGTTATGATATAGTCCATTCAAAACATTGTCTCAAAATTAGATTCTATCAAAAATTTTGAAATACTAGTTTTGGTCAAAAAATTGTAGTATATTATACACAATTTTATACTAGTTTTGGTTAAAAAATCAAAATAAATCGAGGATTGTTCGAAATTCTACGAAACTTTTTAGATCCTTTCTATATGTTTCGAGGGAAGGTTATGATGGAAGTCCATGCAAAACATTATCTCAAAATTAGATTCTATGAAACTCTCTGAATTACTAGTTTCGGTAAAAAAATTGTAGTATATTATGCACAATTTTATACTATTTTCGGTCAAAAAATTAAATTAAATTGAGGATTGTTCGAAATTCTATGAAACTTTTCAGATCCTTTCTATATGTTACGAGGGAAGGTTATGATGGAAGTCCATGAAAACATTGTCTCAAATATTAGATTCTATGAAATTTTTTGATTTACTAGTTTTGGTTAGAAAATCGTAATATATTATCCACACTTTTATACTATTTTCGGTTAAAAAATCAATTTAAATCGAGGATTGTTCTAAATGCTACGAAACTTTTCAGATCCTTTCTATATGTTACGAAGGAAGGTTATGATGGAAGTCCATGCAAAAAATTATCTCAAAATTATATTCTATGAAACTTTTTGAATTACTAGTTTCGGTCAAAAAATCGTAGTATATAATACACAATTTTATACTATTTTCGGTCAAAAAATCAAATTAAATCGAGGATTGTTCGAAATGATACGAATCTTTTTAGATGCTTTTAATATGTTACGAGGGATGGTTATGATGGAAGTCCATGAAAAAATTATCTCAAAATTATATTCTATGAAACTTTTTGAATTACTAGTTTCGGTCAGAAAATCGTAGTATATTATCCACAATTTTATACTATTTTCGGTTAAAAAATCAAATTAAATCGAGGATTGTTCGAAATGCTACAAAACTTTTCAGATCCTTTCAATATATTACGAAGGAAGAATATGATGGAAGTCCATTCAAAAAATTGTCTCAAAATTAGATTCTATGAAACTTTTTTTAAATATTTGTTTCGGTTAAAAAATTGTAGTATATTGTATACATAATTTTATACTAGTTTCGGTCAAAAAATCAAATTAAACCGAGGATTGTTCGAAATGCTAAGAAACGTTTTAGATCCTTTCTATATGTTTAGAGGGAAGGTTATGATGGAAGTCATTGCAAAAAAATGTGTCAAAATTAGAATCTATGAAATTTTTGGAATACTTGTTTCGGTTATAAAATTGTAGTATATTATCCACAATTTTATACTATTTTCGGTTAAAAAATCAAATTAAATCGAGGATTGTTCGAAATGCTACAAAACGTTTCAAATCCTTTCTATATGTTACGAGGGAAGGTTATGATATAGTCCATTCAAAACATTGTCTCAAAATTAGATTCTATCAAAATTTTTGAAATACTAGTTTTGATCAAAAAATTGTAGTATATTATACACAATTTTATACTAGTTTTGGTTAAAAAATCAAAATAAATCGAGGATTGTTCGAAATTCTACGAAACTTTTTAGATCCTTTCTATATGTTACGAGGGAAGGTTATGATGGAAGTCCATGCAAAACATTATCTCAAAATTAGATTCTATGAAACTCTTTGAATTACTAGTTTCGGTAAAAAAATTGTAGTATATTATGCACAATTTTATACTATTTTCGGTCAAAAAATTAAATTAAATTGAGGATTGTTCGAAATTCTATGAAACTTTTCAGATCCTTTCTATATGTTACGAGGGAAGGTTATGATGGAAGTCCATGAAAACATTGTCTCAAATATTAGATTCTATGAAATTTTTTTATTTACTAGTTTCGGTTAGAAAATCGTAATATATTATCCACACTTTTATACTATTTTCGGTTAAAAAATAAATTTAAATCGAGGATTGTTCTAAATGCTACGAAACTTTTCAGATCCTTTCTATATGTTACGAAGGAAGGTTATGATGGAAGTCCATGCAAAAAATTATCTCAAAATTATATTCTATGAAACTTTTTGAATTACTAGTTTCGGTCAAAAAATTGTAGTATATTATACACAATTTTATACTATTTTCGGTCAAAAAATCAAATTAAATCGAGGATTGTTCGAAATGCTACGAATCTTTTTAGATGCTTTCAATATGTTACGAGGGAAGGTTATGATGGAAGTCCATGAAAAAATTATCTCAAAATTATATTCTATGAAACTTTTTGAATTACTAGTTTCGGTCAGAAAATCGTAGTATATTATCCACAATTTTATACTATTTTCGGTTAAAAAATCAAATTAAATCGAGGATTGTTCGAAATGCTACAAAACTTTTCAGATCCTTTCAATATATTACGAAGGAAGAATATGATGGAAGTCCATTCAAAAAATTGTCTCAAAATTAGATTCTATGAAACTTTTTTTAAATATTTGTTTCGGTTAAAAAATTGTAGTATATTGTATACATAATTTTATACTAGTTTCGGTCAAAAAATCAAATTAAACCGAGGATTGTTCGAAATGCTAAGAAACGTTTTAGATCCTTTCTATATGTTTAGAGGGAAGGTTATGATGGAAGTCATTGCAAAAAATTGTGTCAAAATTAGAATCTATTAAATTTTTGAAATACTTGTTTCGGTTAAAAAATTGTAGTATATTATCCACAATTTTATACTATTTTCGGTTAAAAAATCAAATTAAATCGAGGATTGTTCGAAATGCTACAAAACGTTTCAAATCCTTTCTATATGTTACGAGGGAAGGTTATGATATAGTCCATTCAAAACATTGTCTCAAAATTAGATTCTATCAAAAATTTTGAAATACTAGTTTTGATCAAAAAATTGTAGTATATTATACACAATTTTATACTAGTTTTGGTTAAAAAACCAAAATAAATCGAGGATTGTTCGAAATTCTACGAAACTTTTTAGATCCTTTCTATATGTTACGAAGGAAGGTTATGATGGAAGTCCATGCAAAAAATTATCTCAAAATTATATTCTATGAAACTTTTTGAATTACTAGTTTCGGTCAAAAAATCGTAGTATATTATACAAAATTTTATACTATTTTCGGTCAAAAAATCAAATTAAATCGAGGATTGTTCGAAATGCTACGAATCTTTTTAGATGCTTTCAATATGTTACGAGGGAAGGTTATGATGGAAGTCCATGAAAAAATTATCTCAAAATTATATTCTATGAAACTTTTTGAATTACTAGTTTCGGTCAAAAAATCGTAGTATATTATACATAATTTTATACTATTTTCGGTCAAAAAATCAAATTAAATCGAGGATTGTTCGAAATGATACGAATCTTTTTAGATGCTTTTAATATTTTACGAGGGAAGGTTATGATGGAAGTCCATGAAAAAATTATCTCAAAATTATATTCTATGAAACTTTTTGAATTACTAGTTTCGGTCAGAAAATCGTAGTATATTATCCACAATTTTATACTATTTTCGGTTAAAAAATCAAATTAAATCGAGGATTGTTCGAAATGCTACAAAACTTTTCAGATCCTTTCAATATATTACGAAGGAAGAATATGATGGAAGTCCATTCAAAAAATTGTCTCAAAATTAGAGTCTATGAAACTTTTTTTAAATATTTGTTTCGGTTAAAAAATTGTAGTATATTGTATACATAATTTTATACTAGTTTCGGTCAAAAAATCAAATTTAACCGAGGATTGTTCGAAATGCTAAGAAACGTTTTAGATCATTTCTATATGTTTAGAGGGAAGGTTATGATGGAAGTCATTGCAAAAAAATGTGTCAAAATTAGAATCTATGAAATTTTTGGAATACTTGTTTCGGTTATAAAATTGTAGTATATTATCCACAATTTTATACTATTTTCGGTTAAAAAATCAAATTAAATCGAGGATTGTTCGAAATGCTACAAAACGTTTCAAATCCTTTCTATATGTTACGAGGGAAGGTTATGATATAGTCCATTCAAAACATTGTCTCAAAATTAGATTCTATCAAAATTTTTGAAATACTAGTTTTGATCAAAAAATTGTAGTATATTATACACAATTTTATACTAGTTTTGGTTAAAAAATCAAAATAAATCGAGGATTGTTCGAAATTCTACGAAACTTTTTAGATCCTTTCTATATGTTACGAGGGAAGGTTATGATGGAAGTCCATGCAAAACATTATCTCAAAATTAGATTCTATGAAACTCTTTTAATTACTAGTTTCGGTAAAAAAATTGTAGTATATTATGCACAATTTTATACTATTTTCGGTCAAAAAATTAAATTAAATTGAGGATTGTTCGAAATTCTATGAAACTTTTCAGATCCTTTCTATATGTTACGAGGGAAGGTTATGATGGAAGTCCATGAAAACATTGTCTCAAATATTAGATTCTATGAAATTTTTTTATTTACTAGTTTCGGTTAGAAAATCGTAATATATTATCCACACTTTTATACTATTTTCGGTTAAAAAATAAATTTAAATCGAGGATTGTTCTAAATGCTACGAAACTTTTCAGATCCTTTCTATATGTTACGAAGGAAGGTTATGATGGAAGTCCATGCAAAAAATTATCTCAAAATTATATTCTATGAAACTTTTTGAATTACTAGTTTCGGTCAAAAAATCGTAGTATATTATACACAATTTTATACTATTTTCGGTCAAAAAATCAAATTAAATCGAGGATTGTTCGAAATGCTACGAATCTTTTTAGATGCTTTCAATATGTTACGAGGGAAGGTTATGATGGAAGTCCATGAAAAAATTATCTCAAAATTATATTCTATGAAACTTTTTGAATTACTAGTTTCGGTCAGAAAATCGTAGTATATTATCCACAATTTTATACTATTTTCGGTTAAAAAATCAAATTAAATCGAGGATTGTTCGAAATGCTACAAAACTTTTCAGATCCTTTCAATATATTACGAAGGAAGAATATGATGGAAGTCCATTCAAAAAATTGTCTCAAAATTAGATTCTATGAAACTTTTTTTAAATATTTGTTTCGGTTAAAAAATTGTAGTATATTGTATACATAATTTTATACTAGTTTCGGTCAAAAAATCAAATTAAACCGAGGATTGTTCGAAATGCTAAGAAACGTTTTAGATCCTTTCTATATGTTTAGAGGGAAGGTTATGATGGAAGTCATTGCAAAAAATTGTGTCAAAATTAGAATCTATGAAATTTTTGAAATACTTGTTTCGGTTAAAAAATTGTAGTATATTATCCACAATTTTATACTATTTTCGGTTAAAAAATCAAATTAAATCGAGGATTGTTCGAAATGCTACAAAACGTTTCAAATCCTTTCTATATGTTACGAGGGAAGGTTATGATATAGTCCATTCAAAACATTGTCTCAAAATTAGATTCTATCAAAAATTTTGAAATACTAGTTTTGATCAAAAAATTGTAGTATATTATACACAATTTTATACTAGTTTTGGTTAAAAAATCAAAATAAATCGAGGATTGTTCGAAATTCTACGAAACTTTTTAGATCCTTTCTATATGTTACGAAGGAAGGTTATGATGGAAGTCCATGCAAAAAATTATCTCAAAATTATATTCTATGAAACTTTTTGAATTACTAGTTTCGGTCAAAAAATCGTAGTATATTATACAAAATTTTATACTATTTTCGGTCAAAAAATCGAATTAAATCGAGGATTGTTCGAAATGCTACGAATCTTTTTAGATGCTTTCAATATGTTACGAGGGAAGGTTATGATGGAAGTCCATGAAAAAATTATCTCAAAATTATATTCTATGAAACTTTTTGAATTACTAGTTTCGGTCAAAAAATCGTAGTATATTATACACAATTTTATACTATTTTCGGTCAAAAAATCAAATTAAATCGAGGATTATTCGAAATGCTACGAATCTTTTTAGATGCTTTCTATATGTTACGAGGGAAGGTTATGATGGAAGTCCATGAAAAAATTATCTCAAAATTATATTCTATGAAACTTTTTGAATTACTAGTTTCGGTCAGAAAATCGTAGTATATTATCCACAATTTTATACTATTTTCGGTTAAAAAATCAAATTAAATCGAGGATTGTTCGAAATGCTACAAAACTTTTCAGATCCTTTCAATATATTACGAAGGAAGAATATGATGGAAGTCCATTCAAAAAATTGTCTCAAAATTAGATTCTATGAAACTTTTTTTAAATATTTGTTTCGGTTAAAAAATTGTAGTATATTGTATACATAATTTTATACTAGTTTCGGTCAAAAAATCAAATTAAACCGAGGATTGTTCGAAATGCTAAGAAACGTTTTAGATCCTTTCTATATGTTTAGAGGGAAGGTTATGATGGAAGTCATTGCAAAAAATTGTGTCAAAATTAGAATCTTTGAAATTTTTGGAATACTTGTTTCGGTTAAAAAATTGTAGTATATTATCCACAATTTTATACTATTTTCGGTTAAAAAATCAAATTAAATCGAGGATTGTTCGAAATGCTACAAAACGTTTCAAATCCTTTCTATATGTTACGAGGGAAGGTTATGATATAGTCCATTCAAAACATTGTCTCAAAATTAGATTCTATCAAAATTTTTGAAATACTAGTTTTGATCAAAAAATTGTAGTATATTATACACAATTTTATACTAGTTTTGGTTAAAAAATCAAAATAAATCGAGGATTGTTCGAAATTCTACGAAACTTTTTAGATCCTTTCTATATGTTACGAGGGAAGGTTATGATGGAAGTCCATGCAAAACATTATCTCAAAATTAGATTCTATGAAACTCTTTGAATTACTAGTTTCGGTAAAAAATATGTAGTATATTATGCACAATTTTATACTATTTTCGGTCAAAAAATTAAATTAAATTGAGGATTGTTCGAAATTCTATGAAACTTTTCAGATACTTTCTATATGTTACGAGGGAAGGTTATGATGGAAGTCCATGAAAACATTGTCTCAAATATTAGATTCTATGAAATTTTTTGATTTACTAGTTTCGGTTAGAAAATCGTAATATATTATCCACACTTTTATACTATTTTCGGTTAAAAAATAAATTTAAATCGAGGATTGTTCTAAATGCTACGAAACTTTTCAGATCCTTTCTATATGTTACGAAGGAAGGTTATGATGGAAGTCCATGCAAAAAATTATCTCAAAATTATATTCTATGAAACTTTTTGAATTACTAGTTTCGGTCAAAAAATCGTAGTATATTATACACAATTTAATACTATTTTCGGTCAAAAAATCAAATTAAATCGAGGATTGTTCGAAATGCTACGAATCTTTTTAGATGCTTTCAATATGTTACGAGGGAAGGTTATGATGGAAGTCCATGAAAAAATTATCTCAAAATTATATTCTATGAAACTTTTTGAATTACTAGTTTCGGTCAGAAAATCGTAGTATATTATCCACAATTTTATACTATTTTCGGTTAAAAAATCAAATTAAATCGAGGATTGTTCGAAATGCTACAAAACTTTTCAGATCCTTTCAATATATTACGAAGGAAGAATATGATGGAAGTCCATTCAAAAAATTGTCTCAAAATTAGATTCTATGAAACTTTTTTTAAATATTTGTTTCGGTTAAAAAATTGTAGTATATTGTATACATAATTTTATACTAGTTTCGGTCAAAAAATCAAATTAAATCGAGGATTGTTCGAAATGCTAAGAAACGTTTTAGATCCTTTCTATATGTTTAGAGGGAAGGTTATGATGGAAGTCATTGCAAAAAATTGTGTCAAAATTAGAATCTATGAAATTTTTGAAATACTTGTTTCGGTTAAAAAATTGTAGTATATTATCCACAATTTTATACTATTTTCGGTTAAAAAATCAAATTAAATTGAGGATTGTTCGAAATGCTACAAAACGTTTCAAATCCTTTCTATATGTTACGAGGGAAGGTTATGATATAGTCCATTCAAAACATTGTCTCAAAATTAGATTCTATCAAAAATTTTGAAATACTAGTTTTGATCAAAAAATTGTAGTATATTATACACAATTTTATACTAGTTTTGGTTAAAAAATCAAAATAAATCGAGGATTGTTCGAAATTCTACGAAACTTTTTAGATCCTTTCTATATGTTACGAAGGAAGGTTATGATGGAAGTCCATGCAAAAAATTATCTCAAAATTATATTCTATGAAACTTTTTGAATTACTAGTTTCGGTCAAAAAATCGTAGTATATTATACAAAATTTTATACTATTTTCGGTCAAAAAATCAAATTAAATCGAGGATTGTTCGAAATGCTACGAATCTTTTTAGATGCTTTCAATATGTTACGAGGGAAGGTTATGATGGAAGTCCATGAAAAAATTATCTCAAAATTATATTCTATGAAACTTTTTGAATTACTAGTTTCGGTCAAAAAATCGTAGTATATTATACACAATTTTATACTATTTTCGGTCAAAAAATCAAATTAAATTGAGGATTGTTCGAAATGCTACGAATCTTTTTAGATGCTTTCAATATGTTACGAGGGAAGGTTATGATGGAAGTCCATGAAAAAATTATCTCAAAATTATATTCTATGAAACTTTTTGAATTACTAGTTTCGGTCAGAAAATCGTAGTATATTATCCACAATTTTATACTATTTTCGGTTAAAAAATCAAATTAAATCGAGGATTGTTCGAAATGCTACAAAACTTTTCAGATCCTTTCAATATATTACGAAGGAAGAATATGATGGAAGTCCATTCAAAAAATTGTCTCAAAATTAGATTCTATGAAACTTTTTTTAAATATTTGTTTCGGTTAAAAAATTGTAGTATATTGTATACATAATTTTATACTAGTTTCGGTCAAAAAATCAAATTAAACCGAGGATTGTTCGAAATGCTAAGAAACGTTTTAGATCCTTTCTATATGTTTAGAGGGAAGGTTATGATGGAAGTCATTGCAAAAAATTGTGTCAAAATTAGAATCTATGAAATTTTTGAAATACTTGTTTCGGTTAAAAAATTGTAGTATATTATCCACAATTTTATACTATTTTCGGTTAAAAAATCAAATTAAATCGAGGATTGTTCGAAATGCTACAAAACGTTTCAAATCCTTTCTATATGTTACGAGGGAAGGTTATGATATAGTCCATTCAAAACATTGTCTCAAAATTAGATTCTATCAAAAATTTTGAAATACTAGTTTTGATCAAAAAATTGTAGTATATTATACACAATTTTATACTAGTTTTGGTTAAAAAATCAAAATAAATCGAGGATTGTTCGAAATTCTACGAAACTTTTTAGATCCTTTCTATATGTTACGAAGGAAGGTTATGATGGAAATCCATGCAAAAAATTATCTCAAAATTATATTCTATGAAACTTTTTGAATTACTAGTTTCGGTCAAAAAATCGTAGTATATTATACAAAATTTTATACTATTTTCGGTCAAAAAATCAAATTAAATCGAGGATTGTTCGAAATGCTACGAATCTTTTTAGATGCTTTCAATATGTTATGAGGGAAGGTTATGATGGAAGTCCATGAAAAAATTATCTCAAAATTATATTCTATGAAACTTTTTGAATTACTAGTTTCGGTCAGAAAATCGTAGTATATTATCCACAATTTTATACTATTTTCGGTTAAAAAATCAAATTAAATCGAGGATTGTTCGAAATGCTACAAAACTTTTCAGATCCTTTCAATATATTACGAAGGAAGAATATGATGGAAGTCCATTCAAAAAATTGTCTCAAAATTAGATTCTATGAAACTTTTTTTAAATATTTGTTTCGGTTAAAAAATTGTAGTATATTGTATACATAATTTTATACTAGTTTCGGTCAAAAAATCAAATTAAACCGAGGATTGTTCGAAATGCTAAGAAACGTTTTAGATCCTTTCTATATGTTTAGAGGGAAGGTTATGATGGAAGTCATTGCAAAAAATTGTGTCAAAATTAGAATCTATGAAATTTTTGAAATACTTGTTTCGGTTAAAAAATTGTAGTATATTATCCACAATTTTATACTATTTTCGGTTAAAAAATCAAATTAAATCGAGGATTGTTCGAAATGCTACAAAACGTTTCAAATCCTTTCTATATGTTACGAGGGAAGGTTATGATATAGTCCATTCAAAACATTGTCTCAAAATTAGATTCTATCAAAAATTTTGAAATACTAGTTTTGATCAAAAAATTGTAGTATATTATACACAATTTTATACTAGTTTTGGTTAAAAAATCAAAATAAATCGAGGATTGTTCGAAATTCTACGAAACTTTTTAGATCCTTTCTATATGTTACGAAGGAAGGTTATGATGGAAGTCCATGCAAAAAATTATCTCAAAATTATATTCTATGAAACTTTTTGAATTACTAGTTTCGGTCAAAAAATCGTAGTATATTATACAAAATTTTATACTATTTTCGGTCAAAAAATCAAATTAAATCGAGGATTGTTCGAAATGCTACGAATCTTTTTAGATGCTTTCAATATGTTACGAGGGAAGGTTATGATGGAAGTCCATGAAAAAATTATCTCAAAATTATATTCTATGAAACTTTTTGAATTACTAGTTTCGGTCAAAAAATCGTAGTATATTATACACAATTTTATACTATTTTCGGTCAAAAAATCAAATTAAATTGAGGATTGTTCGAAATGCTACGAATCTTTTTAGATGCTTTCAATATGTTACGAGGGAAGGTTATGATGGAAGTCCATGAAAAAATTATCTCAAAATTATATTCTATGAAACTTTTTGAATTACTAGTTTCGGTCAGAAAATCGTAGTATATTATCCACAATTTTATACTATTTTCGGTTAAAAAATCAAATTAAATCGAGGATTGTTCGAAATGCTACAAAACTTTTCAGATCCTTTCAATATATTACGAAGGAAGAATATGATGGAAGTCCATTCAAAAAATTGTCTCAAAATTAGATTCTATGAAACTTTTTTTAAATATTTGTTTCGGTTAAAAAATTGTAGTATATTGTATACATAATTTTATACTAGTTTCGGTCAAAAAATCAAATTAAACCGAGGATTGTTCGAAATGCTAAGAAACGTTTTAGATCCTTTCTATATGTTTAGAGGGAAGGTTATGATGGAAGTCATTGCAAAAAATTGTGTCAAAATTAGAATCTATGAAATTTTTGAAATACTTGTTTCGGTTAAAAAATTGTAGTATATTATCCACAATTTTATACTATTTTCGGTTAAAAAATCAAATTAAATCGAGGATTGTTCGAAATGCTACAAAACGTTTCAAATCCTTTCTATATGTTACGAGGGAAGGTTATGATATAGTCCATTCAAAACATTGTCTCAAAATTAGATTCTATCAAAAATTTTGAAATACTAGTTTTGATCAAAAAATTGTAGTATATTATACACAATTTTATACTAGTTTTGGTTAAAAAATCAAAATAAATCGAGGATTGTTCGAAATTCTACGAAACTTTTTAGATCCTTTCTATATGTTACGAAGGAAGGTTATGATGGAAATCCATGCAAAAAATTATCTCAAAATTATATTCTATGAAACTTTTTGAATTACTAGTTTCGGTCAAAAAATCGTAGTATATTATACAAAATTTTATACTATTTTCGGTCAAAAAATCAAATTAAATCGAGGATTGTTCGAAATGCTACGAATCTTTTTAGATGCTTTCAATATGTTATGAGGGAAGGTTATGATGGAAGTCCATGAAAAAATTATCTCAAAATTATATTCTATGAAACTTTTTGAATTACTAGTTTCGGTCAGAAAATCGTAGTATATTATCCACAATTTTATACTATTTTCGGTTAAAAAATCAAATTAAATCGAGGATTGTTCGAAATGCTACAAAACTTTTCAGATCCTTTCAATATATTACGAAGGAAGAATATGATGGAAGTCCATTCAAAAAATTGTCTCAAAATTAGATTCTATGAAACTTTTTTTAAATATTTGTTTCGGTTAAAAAATTGTAGTATATTGTATACATAATTTTATACTAGTTTCGGTCAAAAAATCAAATTAAACCGAGGATTGTTCGAAATGCTAAGAAACGTTTTAGATCCTTTCTATATGTTTAGAGGGAAGGTTATGATGGAAGTCATTGCAAAAAATTGTGTCAAAATTAGAATCTATGAAATTTTTGAAATACTTGTTTCGGTTAAAAAATTGTAGTATATTATCCACAATTTTATACTATTTTCGGTTAAAAAATCAAATTAAATCGAGGATTGTTCGAAATGCTACAAAACGTTTCAAATCCTTTCTATATGTTACGAGGGAAGGTTATGATATAGTCCATTCAAAACATTGTCTCAAAATTAGATTCTATCAAAAATTTTGAAATACTAGTTTTGATCAAAAAATTGTAGTATATTATACACAATTTTATACTAGTTTTGGTTAAAAAATCAAAATAAATCGAGGATTGTTCGAAATTCTACGAAACTTTTTAGATCCTTTCTATATGTTACGAAGGAAGGTTATGATGGAAGTCCATGCAAAAAATTATCTCAAAATTATATTCTATGAAACTTTTTGAATTACTAGTTTCGGTCAAAAAATCGTAGTATATTATACAAAATTTTATACTATTTTCGGTCAAAAAATCAAATTAAATCGAGGATTGTTCGAAATGCTACGAATCTTTTTAGATGCTTTCAATATGTTACGAGGGAAGGTTATGATGGAAGTCCATGAAAAAATTATCTCAAAATTATATTCTATGAAACTTTTTGAATTACTAGTTTCGGTCAAAAAATCGTAGTATATTATACACAATTTTATACTATTTTCGGTCAAAAAATCAAATTAAATTGAGGATTGTTCGAAATGCTACGAATCTTTTTAGATGCTTTCAATATGTTACGAGGGAAGGTTATGATGGAAGTCCATGAAAAAATTATCTCAAAATTATATTCTATGAAACTTTTTGAATTACTAGTTTCGGTCAGAAAATCGTAGTATATTATCCACAATTTTATACTATTTTCGGTTAAAAAATCAAATTAAATCGAGGATTGTTCGAAATGCTACAAAACTTTTCAGATCCTTTCAATATATTACGAAGGAAGAATATGATGGAAGTCCATTCAAAAAATTGTCTCAAAATTAGATTCTATGAAACTTTTTTTAAATATTTGTTTCGGTTAAAAAATTGTAGTATATTGTATACATAATTTTATACTAGTTTCGGTCAAAAAATCAAATTAAACCGAGGATTGTTCGAAATGCTAAGAAACGTTTTAGATCCTTTCTATATGTTTAGAGGGAAGGTTATGATGGAAGTCATTGCAAAAAATTGTGTCAAAATTAGAATCTATGAAATTTTTGAAATACTTGTTTCGGTTAAAAAATTGTAGTATATTATCCACAATTTTATACTATTTTCGGTTAAAAAATCAAATTAAATCGAGGATTGTTCGAAATGCTACAAAACGTTTCAAATCCTTTCTATATGTTACGAGGGAAGGTTATGATATAGTCCATTCAAAACATTGTCTCAAAATTAGATTCTATCAAAAATTTTGAAATACTAGTTTTGATCAAAAAATTGTAGTATATTATACACAATTTTATACTAGTTTTGGTTAAAAAATCAAAATAAATCGAGGATTGTTCGAAATTCTACGAAACTTTTTAGATCCTTTCTATATGTTACGAAGGAAGGTTATGATGGAAATCCATGCAAAAAATTATCTCAAAATTATATTCTATGAAACTTTTTGAATTACTAGTTTCGGTCAAAAAATCGTAGTATATTATACAAAATTTTATACTATTTTCGGTCAAAAAATCAAATTAAATCGAGGATTGTTCGAAATGCTACGAATCTTTTTAGATGCTTTCAATATGTTATGAGGGAAGGTTATGATGGAAGTCCATGAAAAAATTATCTCAAAATTATATTCTATGAAACTTTTTGAATTACTAGTTTCGGTCAGAAAATCGTAGTATATTATCCACAATTTTATACTATTTTCGGTTAAAAAATCAAATTAAATCGAGGATTGTTCGAAATGCTACAAAACTTTTCAGATCCTTTCAATATATTACGAAGGAAGAATATGATGGAAGTCCATTCAAAAAATTGTCTCAAAATTAGATTCTATGAAACTTTTTTTAAATATTTGTTTCGGTTAAAAAATTGTAGTATATTGTATACATAATTTTATACTAGTTTCGGTCAAAAAATCAAATTAAACCGAGGATTGTTCGAAATGCTAAGAAACGTTTTAGATCCTTTCTATATGTTTAGAGGGAAGGTTATGATGGAAGTCATTGCAAAAAATTGTGTCAAAATTAGAATCTATGAAATTTTTGAAATACTTGTTTCGGTTAAAAAATTGTAGTATATTATCCACAATTTTATACTATTTTCGGTTAAAAAATCAAATTAAATCGAGGATTGTTCGAAATGCTACAAAACGTTTCAAATCCTTTCTATATGTTACGAGGGAAGGTTATGATATAGTCCATTCAAAACATTGTCTCAAAATTAGATTCTATCAAAAATTTTGAAATACTAGTTTTGATCAAAAAATTGTAGTATATTATACACAATTTTATACTAGTTTTGGTTAAAAAATCAAAATAAATCGAGGATTGTTCGAAATTCTACGAAACTTTTTAGATCCTTTCTATATGTTACGAAGGAAGGTTATGATGGAAGTCCATGCAAAAAATTATCTCAAAATTATATTCTATGAAACTTTTTGAATTACTAGTTTCGGTCAAAAAATCGTAGTATATTATACAAAATTTTATACTATTTTCGGTCAAAAAATCAAATTAAATCGAGGATTGTTCGAAATGCTACGAATCTTTTTAGATGCTTTCAATATGTTACGAGGGAAGGTTATGATGGAAGTCCATGAAAAAATTATCTCAAAATTATATTCTATGAAACTTTTTGAATTACTAGTTTCGGTCAAAAAATCGTAGTATATTATACACAATTTTATACTATTTTCGGTCAAAAAATCAAATTAAATTGAGGATTGTTCGAAATGCTACGAATCTTTTTAGATGCTTTCAATATGTTACGAGGGAAGGTTATGATGGAAGTCCATGAAAAAATTATCTCAAAATTATATTCTATGAAACTTTTTGAATTACTAGTTTCGGTCAGAAAATCGTAGTATATTATCCACAATTTTATACTATTTTCGGTTAAAAAATCAAATTAAATCGAGGATTGTTCGAAATGCTACAAAACTTTTCAGATCCTTTCAATATATTACGAAGGAAGAATATGATGGAAGTCCATTCAAAAAATTGTCTCAAAATTAGATTCTATGAAACTTTTTTTAAATATTTGTTTCGGTTAAAAAATTGTAGTATATTGTATACATAATTTTATACTAGTTTCGGTCAAAAAATCAAATTAAACCGAGGATTGTTCGAAATGCTAAGAAACGTTTTAGATCCTTTCTATATGTTTAGAGGGAAGGTTATGATGGAAGTCATTGCAAAAAATTGTGTCAAAATTAGAATCTATGAAATTTTTGAAATACTTGTTTCGGTTAAAAAATTGTAGTATATTATCCACAATTTTATACTATTTTCGGTTAAAAAATCAAATTAAATCGAGGATTGTTCGAAATGCTACAAAACGTTTCAAATCCTTTCTATATGTTACGAGGGAAGGTTATGATATAGTCCATTCAAAACATTGTCTCAAAATTAGATTCTATCAAAAATTTTGAAATACTAGTTTTGATCAAAAAATTGTAGTATATTATACACAATTTTATACTAGTTTTGGTTAAAAAATCAAAATAAATCGAGGATTGTTCGAAATTCTACGAAACTTTTTAGATCCTTTCTATATGTTACGAAGGAAGGTTATGATGGAAATCCATGCAAAAAATTATCTCAAAATTATATTCTATGAAACTTTTTGAATTACTAGTTTCGGTCAAAAAATCGTAGTATATTATACAAAATTTTATACTATTTTCGGTCAAAAAATCAAATTAAATCGAGGATTGTTCGAAATGCTACGAATCTTTTTAGATGCTTTCAATATGTTATGAGGGAAGGTTATGATGGAAGTCCATGAAAAAATTATCTCAAAATTATATTCTATGAAACTTTTTGAATTACTAGTTTCGGTCAGAAAATCGTAGTATATTATCCACAATTTTATACTATTTTCGGTTAAAAAATCAAATTAAATCGAGGATTGTTCGAAATGCTACAAAACTTTTCAGATCCTTTCAATATATTACGAAGGAAGAATATGATGGAAGTCCATTCAAAAAATTGTCTCAAAATTAGATTCTATGAAACTTTTTTTAAATATTTGTTTCGGTTAAAAAATTGTAGTATATTGTATACATAATTTTATACTAGTTTCGGTCAAAAAATCAAATTAAACCGAGGATTGTTCGAAATGCTAAGAAACGTTTTAGATCCTTTCTATATGTTTAGAGGGAAGGTTATGATGGAAGTCATTGCAAAAAATTGTGTCAAAATTAGAATCTTTGAAATTTTTGAAATACTTGTTTCGGTTAAAAAATTGTAGTATATTATCCACAATTTTATACTATTTTCGGTTAAAAAATCAAATTAAATCGAGGATTGTTCGAAATGCTACAAAACGTTTCAAATCCTTTCTATATGTTACGAGGGAAGGTTATGATATAGTCCATTCAAAACATTGTCTCAAAATTAGATTCTATCAAAATTTTTGAAATACTAGTTTTGATCAAAAAATTGTAGTATATTATACACAATTTTATACTAGTTTTGGTTAAAAAATCAAAATAAATCGAGGATTGTTCGAAATTCTACGAAACTTTTTAGATCCTTTCTATATGTTACGAGGGAAGGTTATGATGGAAGTCCATGCAAAACATTATCTCAAAATTAGATTCTATGAAACTCTTTGAATTACTAGTTTCGGTAAAAAATATGTAGTATATTATGCACAATTTTATACTATTTTCGGTCAAAAAATTAAATTAAATTGAGGATTGTTCGAAATTCTATGAAACTTTTCAGATCCTTTCTATATGTTACGAGGGAAGGTTATGATGGAAGTCCATGAAAACATTGTCTCAAATATTAGATTCTATGAAATTTTTTGATTTACTAGTTTAGGTTAGAAAATCGTAATATATTATCCACACTTTTATACTATTTTCGGTTAAAAAATAAATTTAAATCGAGGATTGTTCTAAATGCTACGAAACTTTTCAGATCCTTTCTATATGTTACGAAGGAAGGTTATGATGGAAGTCCATGCAAAAAATTATCTCAAAATTATATTCTATGAAACTTTTTGAATTACTAGTTTCGGTCAAAAAATCGTAGTATATTATACACAATTTAATACTATTTTCGGTCAAAAAATCAAATTAAATCGAGGATTGTTCGAAATGCTACGAATCTTTTTAGATGCTTTCAATATGTTACGAGGGAAGGTTATGATGGAAGTCCATGAAAAAATTATCTCAAAATTATATTCTATGAAACTTTTTGAATTACTAGTTTCGGTCAGAAAATCGTAGTATATTATCCACAATTTTATACTATTTTCGGTTAAAAAATCAAATTAAATCGAGGATTGTTCGAAATGCTACAAAACTTTTCAGATCCTTTCAACATATTACGAAGGAAGAATATGATGGAAGTCCATTCAAAAAATTGTCTCAAAATTAGATTCTATGAAACTTTTTTTAAATATTTGTTCCGGTTAAAAAATTGTAGTATATTGTATACATAATTTTATACTAGTTTCGGTCAAAAAATCAAATTAAATCGAGGATTGTTCGAAATGCTAAGAAACGTTTTAGATCCTTTCTATATGTTTAGAGGGAAGGTTATGATGGAAGTCATTGCAAAAAATTGTGTCAAAATTAGAATCTATGAAATTTTTGAAATACTTGTTTCGGTTAAAAAATTGTAGTATATTATCCACAATTTTATACTATTTTCGGTTAAAAAATCAAATTAAATCGAGGATTGTTCGAAATGCTACAAAACGTTTCAAATCCTTTCTATATGTTACGAGGGAAGGTTATGATATAGTCCATTCAAAACATTGTCTCAAAATTAGATTCTATCAAAAATTTTGAAATACTAGTTTTGATCAAAAAATTGTAGTATATTATACACAATTTTATACTAGTTTTGGTTAAAAAATCAAAATAAATCGAGGATTGTTCGAAATTCTACGAAACTTTTTAGATCCTTTCTATATGTTACGAAGGAAGGTTATGATGGAAGTCCATGCAAAAAATTATCTCAAAATTATATTCTATGAAACTTTTTGAATTACTAGTTTCGGTCAAAAAATCGTAGTATATTATACAAAATTTTATACTATTTTCGGTCAAAAAATCAAATTAAATCGAGGATTGTTCGAAATGCTACGAATCTTTTTAGATGCTTTCAATATGTTACGAGGGAAGGTTATGATGGAAGTCCATGAAAAAATTATCTCAAAATTATATTCTATGAAACTTTTTGAATTACTAGTTTCAGTCAAAAAATCGTAGTATATTATACACAATTTTATACTATTTTCGGTCAAAAAATCAAATTAAATTGAGGATTGTTCGAAATGCTACGAATCTTTTTAGATGCTTTCAATATGTTACGAGGGAAGGTTATGATGGAAGTCCATGAAAAAATTATCTCAAAATTATATTCTATGAAACTTTTTGAATTACTAGTTTCGGTCATAAAATCGTAGTATATTATCCACAATTTTATACTATTTTCGGTTAAAAAATCAAATTAAATCGAGGATTGTTCGAAATGCTACAAAACTTTTCAGATCCTTTCAATATATTACGAAGGAAGAATATGATGGAAGTCCATTCAAAAAATTGTCTCAAAATTAGATTCTATGAAACTTTTTTTAAATATTTGTTTCGGTTAAAAAATTGTAGTATATTGTATACATAATTTTATACTAGTTTCGGTCAAAAAATCAAATTAAACCGAGGATTGTTCGAAATGCTAAGAAACGTTTTAGATCCTTTCTATATGTTTCGAGGGAAGGTTATGATGGAAGTCATTGCAAAAAATTGTGTCAAAATTAGAATCTTTGAAATTTTTGAAATACTTGTTTCGGTTAAAAAATTGTAGTATATTATCCACAATTTTATACTATTTTCGGTTAAAAAATCAAATTAAATCGAGGATTGTTCGAAATGCTACAAAACGTTTCAAATCCTTTCTATATGTTACGAGGGAAGGTTATGATATAGTCCATTCAAAACATTGTCTCAAAATTAGATTCTATCAAAATTTTTGAAATACTAGTTTTGATCAAAAAATTGTAGTATATTATACACAATTTTATACTAGTTTTGGTTAAAAAATCAAAATAAATCGAGGATTGTTCGAAATTCTACGAATCTTTTTAGATGCTTTCAATATGTTACGAGGGAAGGTTATGATGGAAGTCCATGAAAAAATTATCTCAAAATTATATTCTATGAAACTTTTTGAATTACTAGTTTCGGTCAGAAAATCGTAGTATATTATCCACAATTTTATACTATTTTCGGTTAAAAAATCAAATTAAATCGAGGATTGTTCGAAATGCTACAAAACTTTTCAGATCCTTTCAATATATTACGAAGGAAGAATATGATGGAAGTCCATTCAAAAAATTGTCTCAAAATTAGATTCTATGAAACTTTTTTTAAATATTTGTTCCGGTTAAAAAATTGTAGTATATTGTATACATAATTTTATACTAGTTTCGGTCAAAAAATCAAATTAAATCGAGGATTGTTCGAAATGCTAAGAAACGTTTTAGATCCTTTCTATATGTTTAGAGGGAAGGTTATGATGGAAGTCATTGCAAAAAATTGTGTCAAAATTAGAATCTATGAAATTTTTGAAATACTTGTTTCGGTTAAAAAATTGTAGTATATTATCCACAATTTTATACTATTTTCGGTTAAAAAATCAAATTAAATCGAGGATTGTTCGAAATGCTACAAAACGTTTCAAATCCTTTCTATATGTTACGAGGGAAGGTTATGATATAGTCCATTCAAAACATTGTCTCAAAATTAGATTCTATCAAAAATTTTGAAATACTAGTTTTGATCAAAAAATTGTAGTATATTATACACAATTTTATACTAGTTTTGGTTAAAAAATCAAAATAAATCGAGGATTGTTCGAAATTCTACGAAACTTTTTAGATCCTTTCTATATGTTACGAAGGAAGGTTATGATGGAAGTCCATGCAAAAAATTATCTCAAAATTATATTCTATGAAACTTTTTGAATTACTAGTTTCGGTCAAAAAATCGTAGTATATTATACAAAATTTTATACTATTTTCGGTCAAAAAATCAAATTAAATCGAGGATTGTTCGAAATGCTACGAATCTTTTTAGATGCTTTCAATATGTTACGAGGGAAGGTTATGATGGAAGTCCATGAAAAAATTATCTCAAAATTATATTCTATGAAACTTTTTGAATTACTAGTTTCAGTCAAAAAATCGTAGTATATTATACACAATTTTATACTATTTTCGGTCAAAAAATCAAATTAAATTGAGGATTGTTCGAAATGCTACGAATCTTTTTAGATGCTTTCAATATGTTACGAGGGAAGGTTATGATGGAAGTCCATGAAAAAATTATCTCAAAATTATATTCTATGAAACTTTTTGAATTACTAGTTTCGGTCAGAAAATCGTAGTATATTATCCACAATTTTATACTATTTTCGGTTAAAAAATCAAATTAAATCGAGGATTGTTCGAAATGCTACAAAACTTTTCAGATCCTTTCAATATATTACGAAGGAAGAATATGATGGAAGTCCATTCAAAAAATTGTCTCAAAATTAGATTCTATGAAACTTTTTTTAAATATTTGTTTCGGTTAAAAAATTGTAGTATATTGTATACATAATTTTATACTAGTTTCGGTCAAAAAATCAAATTAAACCGAGGATTGTTCGAAATGCTAAGAAACGTTTTAGATCCTTTCTATATGTTTCGAGGGAAGGTTATGATGGAAGTCATTGCAAAAAATTGTGTCAAAATTAGAATCTTTGAAATTTTTGAAATACTTGTTTCGGTTAAAAAATTGTAGTATATTATCCACAATTTTATACTATTTTCGGTTAAAAAATCAAATTAAATCGAGGATTGTTCGAAATGCTACAAAACGTTTCAAATCCTTTCTATATGTTACGAGGGAAGGTTATGATATAGTCCATTCAAAACATTGTCTCAAAATTAGATTCTATCAAAATTTTTGAAATACTAGTTTTGATCAAAAAATTGTAGTATATTATACACAATTTTATACTAGTTTTGGTTAAAAAATCAAAATAAATCGAGGATTGTTCGAAATTCTACGAAACTTTTTAGATCCTTTCTATATGTTACGAGGGAAGGTTATGATGGAAGTCCATGCAAAACATTATCTCAAAATTAGATTCTATGAAACTCTTTGAATTACTAGTTTCGGTAAAAAATATGTAGTATATTATGCACAATTTTATACTATTTTCGGTCAAAAAATTAAATTAAATTGAGGATTGTTCGAAATTCTATGAAACTTTTCAGATCCTTTCTATATGTTACGAGGGAAGGTTATGATGGAAGTCCATGAAAACATTGTCTCAAATATTAGATTCTATGAAATTTTTTGATTTACTAGTTTCGGTTAGAAAATCGTAATATATTATCCACACTTTTATACTATTTTCGGTTAAAAAATAAATTTAAATCGAGGATTGTTCTAAATGCTACGAAACTTTTCAGATCCTTTCTATATGTTACGAAGGAAGGTTATGATGGAAGTCCATGCAAAAAATTATCTCAAAATTATATTCTATGAAACTTTTTGAATTACTAGTTTCGGTCAAAAAATCGTAGTATATTATACACAATTTAATACTATTTTCGGTCAAAAAATCAAATTAAATCGAGGATTGTTCGAAATGCTACGAATCTTTTTAGATGCTTTCAATATGTTACGAGGGAAGGTTATGATGGAAGTCCATGAAAAAATTATCTCAAAATTATATTCTATGAAACTTTTTGAATTACTAGTTTCGGTCAGAAAATCGTAGTATATTATCCACAATTTTATACTATTTTCGGTTAAAAAATCAAATTAAATCGAGGATTGTTCGAAATGCTACAAAACTTTTCAGATCCTTTCAATATATTACGAAGGAAGAATATGATGGAAGTCCATTCAAAAAATTGTCTCAAAATTAGATTCTATGAAACTTTTTTTAAATATTTGTTTCGGTTAAAAAATTGTAGTATATTGTATACATAATTTTATACTAGTTTCGGTCAAAAAATCAAATTAAATCGAGGATTGTTCGAAATGCTAAGAAACGTTTTAGATCCTTTCTATATGTTTAGAGGGAAGGTTATGATGGAAGTCATTGCAAAAAATTGTGTCAAAATTAGAATCTATGAAATTTTTGAAATACTTGTTTCGGTTAAAAAATTGTAGTATATTATCCACAATTTTATACTATTTTCGGTTAAAAAATCAAATTAAATCGAGGATTGTTCGAAATGCTACAAAACGTTTCAAATCCTTTCTATATGTTACGAGGGAAGGTTATGATATAGTCCATTCAAAACATTGTCTCAAAATTAGATTCTATCAAAAATTTTGAAATACTAGTTTTGATCAAAAAATTGTAGTATATTATACACAATTTTATACTAGTTTTGGTTAAAAAATCAAAATAAATCGAGGATTGTTCGAAATTCTACGAAACTTTTTAGATCCTTTCTATATGTTACGAAGGAAGGTTATGATGGAAGTCCATGCAAAAAATTATCTCAAAATTATATTCTATGAAACTTTTTGAATTACTAGTTTCGGTCAAAAAATCGTAGTATATTATACAAAATTTTATACTATTTTCGGTCAAAAAATCAAATTAAATCGAGGATTGTTCGAAATGCTACGAATCTTTTTAGATGCTTTCAATATGTTACGAGGGAAGGTTATGATGGAAGTCCATGAAAAAATTATCTCAAAATTATATTCTATGAAACTTTTTGAATTACTAGTTTCAGTCAAAAAATCGTAGTATATTATACACAATTTTATACTATTTTCGGTCAAAAAATCAAATTAAATTGAGGATTGTTCGAAATGCTACGAATCTTTTTAGATGCTTTCAATATGTTACGAGGGAAGGTTATGATGGAAGTCCATGAAAAAATTATCTCAAAATTATATTCTATGAAACTTTTTGAATTACTAGTTTCGGTCAGAAAATCGTAGTATATTATCCACAATTTTAAACTATTTTCGGTTAAAAAATCAAATTAAATCGAGGATTGTTCGAAATGCTACAAAACTTTTCAGATCCTTTCAATATATTATGAAGGAAGAATATGATGGAAGTCCATTCAAAAAATTGTCTCAAAATTAGATTCTATGAAACTTTTTTTAAATATTTGTTTCGGTTAAAAAATTGTAGTATATTGTATACATAATTTTATACTAGTTTCGGTCAAAAAATCAAATTAAACCGAGGATTGTTCGAAATGCTAAGAAACGTTTTAGATCCTTTCTATATGTTTCGAGGGAAGGTTATGATGGAAGTCATTGCAAAAAATTGTGTCAAAATTAGAATCTATGAAATTTTTGAAATACTTGTTTCGGTTAAAAAATTGTAGTATATTATCCACAATTTTATACTATTTTCGGTTAAAAAATCAAATTAAATCGAGGATTGTTCGAAATGCTACAAAACGTTTCAAATCCTTTCTATATGTTACGAGGGAAGGTTATGATATAGTCCATTCAAAACATTGTCTCAAAATTAGATTCTATCAAAAATTTTGAAATACTAGTTTTGATCAAAAAATTGTAGTATATTATACACAATTTTATACTAGTTTTGGTTAAAAAATCAAAATAAATCGAGGATTGTTCGAAATTCTACGAAACTTTTTAGATCCTTTCTATATGTTACGAAGGAAGGTTATGATGGAAATCCATGCAAAAAATTATCTCAAAATTATATTCTATGAAACTTTTTGAATTACCAGTTTCGGTCAAAAAATCGTAGTATATTATACAAAATTTTATACTATTTTCGGTCAAAAAATCAAATTAAATCGAGGATTGTTCGAAATGCTACGAATCTTTTTAGATGCTTTCAATATGTTACGAGGGAAGGTTATGATGGAAGTCCATGAAAAAATTATCTCAAAATTATATTCTATGAAACTTTTTGAATTACTAGTTTCGGTCAGAAAATCGTAGTATATTATCCACAATTTTATACTATTTTCGGTTAAAAAATCAAATTAAATCGAGGATTGTTCGAAATGCTACAAAACTTTTCAGATCCTTTCAATATATTACGAAGGAAGAATATGATGGAAGTCCATTCAAAAAATTGTCTCAAAATTAGATTCTATGAAACTTTTTTTAAATATTTGTTTCGGTTAAAAAATTGTAGTATATTGTATACATAATTTTATACTAGTTTCGGTCAAAAAATCAAATTAAACCGAGGATTGTTCGAAATGCTAAGAAACGTTTTAGATCCTTTCTATATGTTTAGAGGGAAGGTTATGATGGAAGTCATTGCAAAAAATTGTGTCAAAATTAGAATCTATGAAATTTTTGAAATACTTGTTTCGGTTAAAAAATTGTAGTATATTATCCACAATTTTATACTATTTTCGGTTAAAAAATCAAATTAAATCGAGGATTGTTCGAAATGCTACAAAACGTTTCAAATCCTTTCTATATGTTACGAGGGAAGGTTATGATATAGTCCATACAAAACATTGTCTCAAAATTAGATTCTATCAAAAATTATGAAATACTAGTTTTGGTCAAAAAATTGTAGTATATTATACACAATTTTATACTAGTTTTGGTTAAAAAATCAAAATAAATCGAGGATTGTTCGAAATTCTACGAAACTTTTTAGATCCTTTCTATATGTTTCGAGGGAAGGTTATGATGGAAGTCCATGCAAAACATTATCTCAAAATTAGATTCTATGAAACTCTCTGAATTACTAGTTTCGGTAAAAAAATTGTAGTATATTATGCACAATTTTATACTATTTTCGGTCAAAAAATTAAATTAAATTGAGGATTGTTCGAAATTCTATGAAACTTTTCAGATCCTTTCTATATGTTACGAGGGAAGGTTATGATGGAAGTCCATGAAAACATTGTCTCAAATATTAGATTCTATGAAATTTTTTGATTTACTAGTTTCGGTTAGAAAATCGTAATATATTATCCACACTTTTATACTATTTTCGGTTAAAAAATCAATTTAAATCGAGGATTGTTCTAAATGCTACGAAACTTTTCAGATCCTTTCTATATGTTACGAAGGAAGGTTATGATGGAAGTCCATGCAAAAAATTATCTCAAAATTATATTCTATGAAACTTTTTGAGTTACTAGTTTCGGTCAAAAAATCGTAGTATATTATACACAATTTTATACTATTTTCGGTCAAAAAATCAAATTAAATCGAGGATTGTTCGAAATGCTACGAATCTTTTTAGATGCTTTCTATATGTTACGAGGGAAGGTTATGATGGAAGTCCATGAAAAAATTATCTCAAAATTATATTCTATGAAACTTTTTGAATTACTAGTTTCGGTCAGAAAATCGTAGTATATTATCCACAATTTTATACTATTTTCGGTTAAAAAATCAAATTAAATCGAGGATTGTTCGAAATGCTACAAAACTTTTCAGATCCTTTCAATATGTTACGAAGGAAGAATATGATGGAAGTCCATTCAAAAAATTGTATCAAAATTAGATTCTATGAAACTTTTTTTAAATATTTGTTTCGGTTAAAAAATTGTAGTATATTGTATACATAATTTTATACTAGTTTCGGTCAAAAAATCAAATTAAACCGAGGATTGTTCGAAATGCTAAGAAACGTTTTAGATCCTTTCTATATGTTTAGAGGGAAGGTTATGATGGAAGTCATTGCAAAAAAATGTGTCAAAATTAGAATCTATGAAATTTTTGGAATACTTGTTTCGGTTATAAAATTGTAGTATATTATCCACAATTTTATACTATTTTCAGTTAAAAAATCAAATTAAATCGAGGATTGTTCGAAATGCTACAAAACTTTTCAGATCCTTTCAATATATTACGAAGGAAGAATATGATGGAAGTCCATTCAAAAAATTGTCTCAAAATTAGATTCTATGAAACTTTTTTTAAATATTTGTTTCGGTTAAAAAATTGTAGTATATTGTATACATAATTTTATACTAGTTTCGGTCAAAAAATCAAATTAAATCGAGGATTGTTCGAAATGCTAAGAAACGTTTTAGATCCTTTCTATATGTTTAGAGGGAAGGTTATGATGGAAGTCATTGCAAAAAATTGTGTCAAAATTAGAATCTATGAAATTTTTGAAATACTTGTTTCGGTTAAAAAATTGTAGTATATTATCCACAATTTTATACTATTTTCGGTTAAAAAATCAAATTAAATCGAGGATTGTTCGAAATGCTACAAAACGTTTCAAATCCTTTCTATATGTTACGAGGGAAGGTTATGATATAGTCCATTCAAAACATTGTCTCAAAATTAGATTCTATCAAAAATTTTGAAATACTAGTTTTGATCAAAAAATTGTAGTATATTATACACAATTTTATACTAGTTTTGGTTAAAAAATCAAAATAAATCGAGGATTGTTCGAAATTCTACGAAACTTTTTAGATCCTTTCTATATGTTACGAAGGAAGGTTATGATGGAAGTCCATGCAAAAAATTATCTCAAAATTATATTCTATGAAACTTTTTGAATTACTAGTTTCGGTCAAAAAATCGTAGTATATTATACAAAATTTTATACTATTTTCGGTCAAAAAATCAAATTAAATCGAGGATTGTTCGAAATGCTACGAATCTTTTTAGATGCTTTCAATATGTTACGAGGGAAGGTTATGATGGAAGTCCATGAAAAAATTATCTCAAAATTATATTCTATGAAACTTTTTGAATTACTAGTTTCGGTCAAAAAATCGTAGTATATTATACACAATTTTATACTATTTTCGGTCAAAATATCAAATTAAATCGAGGATTGTTCGAAATGCTACGAATCTTTTTAGATGCTTTCAATATGTTACGAGGGAAGGTTATGATGGAAGTCCATGAAAAAATTATCTCAAAATTATATTCTATGAAACTTTTTGAATTACTAGTTTCGGTCAGAAAATCGTAGTATATTATCCACAATTTTATACTATTTTCGGTTAAAAAATCAAATTAAATCGAGGATTGTTCGAAATGCTACAAAACTTTTCAGATCCTTTCAATATATTACGAAGGAAGAATATGATGGAAGTCCATTCAAAAAATTGTCTCAAAATTAGATTCTATGAAACTTTTTTTAAATATTTGTTTCGGTTAAAAAATTGTAGTATATTGTATACATAATTTTATACTAGTTTCGGTCAAAAAATCAAATTAAACCGAGGATTGTTCGAAATGCTAAGAAACGTTTTAGATCCTTTCTATATGTTTAGAGGGAAGGTTATGATGGAAGTCATTGCAAAAAATTGTGTCAAAATTAGAATCTTTGAAATTTTTGAAATACTTGTTTCGGTTAAAAAATTGTAGTATATTATCCACAATTTTATACTATTTTCGGTTAAAAAATCAAATTAAATCGAGGATTGTTCGAAATGCTACAAAACGTTTCAAATCCGTTCTATATGTTACGAGGGAAGGTTATGATATAGTCCATTCAAAACATTGTTTGAAAATTAGATTCTATCAAAAATTTTGAAATACTAGTTTTGGTCAAAAAATTGTAGTATATTATACACAATTTTATACTAGTTTTGGTTAAAAAATCAAAATAAATCGAGGATTGTTCGAAATTCTACGAAACTTTTTAGATCCTTTCTATATGTTACGAAGGAAGGTTATGATGGAAGTCCATGCAAAAAATTATCTCAAAATTATATTCTATGAAACTTTTTGAATTACTAGTTTCGGTCAAAAAATCGTAGTATATTATACAAAATTTTATACTATTTTCGGTCAAAAAATCAAATTAAATCGAGGATTGTTCGAAATGCTACGAATCTTTTTAGATGCTTTCAATATGTTACGAGGGAAGGTTATGATGGAAGTCCATGAAAAAATTATCTCAAAATTATATTCTATGAAACTTTTTGAATTACTAGTTTCGGTCAAAAAATCGTAGTATATTATACACAATTTTATACTATTTTCGGTCAAAATATCAAATTAAATCGAGGATTGTTCGAAATGCTACGAATCTTTTTAGATGCTTTCAATATGTTACGAGGGAAGGTTATGATGGAAGTCCATGAAAAAATTATCTCAAAATTATATTCTATGAAACTTTTTGAATTACTAGTTTCGGTCAGAAAATCGTAGTATATTATCCACAATTTTATACTATTTTCGGTTAAAAAATCAAATTAAATCGAGGATTGTTCGAAATGCTACAAAACTTTTCAGATCCTTTCAATATATTACGAAGGAAGAATATGATGGAAGTCCATTCAAAAAATTGTCTCAAAATTAGATTCTATGAAACTTTTTTTAAATATTTGTTTCGGTTAAAAAATTGTAGTATATTGTATACATAATTTTATACTAGTTTCGGTCAAAAAATCAAATTAAACCGAGGATTGTTCGAAATGCTAAGAAACGTTTTAGATCCTTTCTATATGTTTAGAGGGAAGGTTATGATGGAAGTCATTGCAAAAAATTGTGTCAAAATTAGAATCTTTGAAATTTTTGAAATACTTGTTTCGGTTAAAAAATTGTAGTATATTATCCACAATTTTATACTATTTTCGGTTAAAAAATCAAATTAAATCGAGGATTGTTCGAAATGCTACAAAACGTTTCAAATCCGTTCTATATGTTACGAGGGAAGGTTATGATATAGTCCATTCAAAACATTGTTTGAAAATTAGATTCTATCAAAAATTTTGAAATACTAGTTTTGGTCAAAAAATTGTAGTATATTATACACAATTTTATACTAGTTTTGGTTAAAAAATCAAAATAAATCGAGGATTGTTCGAAATTCTACGAAACTTTTTAGATCCTTTCTATATGTTTCGAGGGAAGGTTATGATGGAAGTCCATGCAAAACATTATCTCAAAATTAGATTCTATGAAACTCTCTGAATTACTAGTTTCGGTAAAAAAATTGTAGTATATTATGCACAATTTTATACTATTTTCGGTCAAAAAATTAAATTAAATTGAGGATTGTTCGAAATTCTATGAAACTTTTCAGATCCTTTCTATATGTTACGAGGGAAGGTTATGATGGAAGTCTATGAAAACATTGTCTCAAATATTAGATTCTATGAAATTTTTTGATTTACTAGTTTCGGTTAGAAAATCGTAATATATTATCCACACTTTTATACTATTTTCGGTTAAAAAATCAATTTAAATCGAGGATTGTTCTAAATGCTACGAAACTTTTCAGATCCTTTCTATATGTTACGAAGGAAGGTTATGATGGAAGTCCATGCAAAAAATTATCTCAAAATTATATTCTATGAAACTTTTTGAATTACTAGTTTCGGTCAAAAAATCGTAGTATATTATACACAATTTTATACTATTTTCGGTCAAAAAATCAAATTAAATCGAGGATTGTTCGAAATGCTACGAATCTTTTTAGATGCTTTCTATATGTTACGAGGGAAGGTTATGATGGAAGTCCATGAAAAAATTATCTCAAAATTATATTCTATGAAACTTTTTGAATTACTAGTTTCGGTCAGAAAATCGTAGTATATTATCCACAATTTTATACTATTTTCGGTTAAAAAATCAAATTAAATCGAGGATTGTTCGAAATGCTACAAAACTTTTCAGATCCTTTCAATATGTTACGAAGGAAGAATATGATGGAAGTCCATTCAAAAAATTGTATCAAAATTAGATTCTATGAAACTTTTTTTAAATATTTGTTTCGGTTAAAAAATTGTAGTATATTGTATACATAATTTTATACTAGTTTCGGTCAAAAAATCAAATTAAACCGAGGATTGTTCGAAATGCTAAGAAACGTTTTAGATCCTTTCTATATGTTTAGAGGGAAGGTTATGATGGAAGTCATTGCAAAAAATTGTGTCAAAATTAGAATCTTTGAAATTTTTGAAATACTTGTTTCGGTTAAAAAATTGTAGTATATTATCCACAATTTTATACTATTTTCGGTTAAAAAATCAAATTAAATCGAGGATTGTTCGAAATGCTACAAAACGTTTCAAATCCGTTCTATATGTTACGAGGGAAGGTTATGATATAGTCCATTCAAAACATTGTTTGAAAATTAGATTCTATCAAAAATTTTGAAATACTAGTTTTGGTCAAAAAATTGTAGTATATTATACACAATTTTATACTAGTTTTGGTTAAAAAATCAAAATAAATCGAGGATTGTTCGAAATTCTACGAAACTTTTTAGATCCTTTCTATATGTTTCGAGGGAAGGTTATGATGGAAGTCCATGCAAAACATTATCTCAAAATTAGATTCTATGAAACTCTCTGAATTACTAGTTTCGGTAAAAAAATTGTAGTATATTATGCACAATTTTATACTATTTTCGGTCAAAAAATTAAATTAAATTGAGGATTGTTCGAAATTCTATGAAACTTTTCAGATCCTTTCTATATGTTACGAGGGAAGGTTATGATGGAAGTCTATGAAAACATTGTCTCAAATATTAGATTCTATGAAATTTTTTGATTTACTAGTTTCGGTTAGAAAATCGTAATATATTATCCACACTTTTATACTATTTTCGGTTAAAAAATCAATTTAAATCGAGGATTGTTCTAAATGCTACGAAACTTTTCAGATCCTTTCTATATGTTACGAAGGAAGGTTATGATGGAAGTCCATGCAAAAAATTATCTCAAAATTATATTCTATGAAACTTTTTGAATTACTAGTTTCGGTCAAAAAATCGTAGTATATTATACACAATTTTATACTATTTTCGGTCAAAAAATCAAATTAAATCGAGGATTGTTCGAAATGCTACGAATCTTTTTAGATGCTTTCTATATGTTACGAGGGAAGGTTATGATGGAAGTCCATGAAAAAATTATCTCAAAATTATATTCTATGAAACTTTTTGAATTACTAGTTTCGGTCAGAAAATCGTAGTATATTATCCACAATTTTATACTATTTTCGGTTAAAAAATCAAATTAAATCGAGGATTGTTCGAAATGCTACAAAACTTTTCAGATCCTTTCAATATGTTACGAAGGAAGAATATGATGGAAGTCCATTCAAAAAATTGTATCAAAATTAGATTCTATGAAACTTTTTTTAAATATTTGTTTCGGTTAAAAAATTGTAGTATATTGTATACATAATTTTATACTAGTTTCGGTCAAAAAATCAAATTAAACCGAGGATTGTTCGAAATGCTAAGAAACGTTTTAAATCCTTTCTATATGTTTAGAGGGAAGGTTATGATGGAAGTCATTGCAAAAAAATGTGTCAAAATTAGAATCTATGAAATTTTTGGAATACTTGTTTCGGTTATAAAATTGTAGTATATTATCCACAATTTTATACTATTTTCAGTTAAAAAATCAAATTAAATCGAGGATTGTTCGAAATGCTACAAAACGTTTCAAATCCTTTCTATATGTTACGAGGGAAGGTTATGATATAGTCCATTCAAAACATTGTCTGAAAATTAGATTCTATCAAAATTTTTGAAATACTAGTTTTGATCAAAAAATTGTAGTATTTTATACACAATTTTATACTAGTTTTGGTTAAAAAATCAAAATAAATCGAGGATTGTTCGAAATTCTACGAAACTTTTTAGATCCTTTCTATATGTTTCGAGGGAAGGTTATGATGGAAGTCCATGCAAAACATTATCTCAAAATTAGATTCTATGAAACTCTTTGAATTACTAGTTTCGGTAAAAAAATTGTAGTATATTATGCACAATTTTATACTATTTTCGGTCAAAAAATTAAATTAAATTGAGGATTGTTCGAAATTCTATGAAACTTTTCAGATCCTTTCTATATGTTACGAGGGAAGGTTATGATGGAAGTCCATGAAAACATTGTCTCAAATATTAGATTCTATGAAATTTTTTGATTTACTAGTTTCGGTTAGAAAATCGTAATATATTATCCACACTTTTATACTATTTTCGGTTAAAAAATAAATTTAAATCGAGGATTGTTCGAAATGCTACGAAACTTTTCAGATCCTTTCTATATGTTACGAAGGAAGGTTATGATGGAAGTCCATGCAAAAAATTATCTCAAAATTATATTCTATGAAACTTTTTGAATTACTAGTTTCGGTCAAAAAATCGTAGTATATTATACACAATTTTATACTATTTTCGGTCAAAAAATCAAATTAAATCGAGGATTGTTCGAAATGATACGAATCTTTTTAGATGCTTTCAATATGTTACGAGGGAAGGTTATGATGGAAGTCCATGAAAAAATTATCTCAAAATTATATTCTATGAAACTTTTTGAATTACTAGTTTCGGTCAGAAAATCGTAGTATATTATCCACAATTTTATACTATTTTCGGTTAAAAAATCAAATTAAATCGAGGATTGTTCGAAATGCTACAAAACTTTTCAGATCCTTTCAATATATTACGAAGGAAGAATATGATGGAAGTCCATTCAAAAAATTGTCTCAAAATTAGATTCTATGAAACTTTTTTTAAATATTTGTTTCGGTTAAAAAATTGTAGTATATTGTATACATAATTTTATACTAGTTTCGGTCAAAAAATCAAATTAAACCGAGGATTGTTCGAAATGCTAAGAAACGTTTTAGATCCTTTCTATATGTTTAGAGGGAAGGTTATGATGGAAGTCATTGCAAAAAAATGTGTCAAAATTAGAATCTATGAAATTTTTGGAATACTTGTTTCGGTTATAAAATTGTAGTATATTATCCACAATTTTATACTATTTTCGGTTAAAAAATCAAATTAAATCGAGGATTGTTCGAAATGCTACAAAACGTTTCAAATCCTTTCTATATGTTACGAGGGAAGGTTATGATATAGTCCATTCAAAACATTGTCTCAAAATTAGATTCTATCAAAATTTTTGAAATACTAGTTTTGATCAAAAAATTGTAGTATATTATACACAATTTTATACTAGTTTTGGTTAAAAAATCAAAATAAATCGAGGATTGTTCGAAATTCTACGAAACTTTTTAGATCCTTTCTATATGTTACGAGGGAAGGTTATGATGGAAGTCCATGCAAAACATTATCTCAAAATTAGATTCTATGAAACTCTTTGAATTACTAGTTTCGGTAAAAAAATTGTAGTATATTATGCACAATTTTATACTATTTTCGGTCAAAAAATTAAATTAAATTGAGGATTGTTCGAAATTCTATGAAACTTTTCAGATCCTTTCTATATGTTACGAGGGAAGGTTATGATGGAAGTCCATGAAAACATTGTCTCAAATATTAGATTCTATGAAATTTTTTGATTTACTAGTTTCGGTTAGAAAATCGTAATATATTATCCACACTTTTATACTATTTTCGGTTAAAAAATAAATTTAAATCGAGGATTGTTCTAAATGCTACGAAACTTTTCAGATCCTTTCTATATGTTACGAAGGAAGGTTATGATGGAAGTCCATGCAAAAAATTATCTCAAAATTATATTCTATGAAACTTTTTGAATTACTAGTTTCGGTCAAAAAATCGTAGTATATTATACACAATTTTATACTATTTTCGGTCAAAAAATCAAATTAAATCGAGGATTGTTCGAAATGCTACGAATCTTTTTAGATGCTTTCAATATGTTACGAGGGAAGGTTATGATGGAATTCCATGAAAAAATTATCTCAAAATTATATTCTATGAAACTTTTTGAATTACTAGTTTCGGTCAGAAAATCGTAGTATATTATCCACAATTTTATACTATTTTCGGTTAAAAAATCAAATTAAATCGAGGATTGTTCGAAATGCTACAAAACTTTTCAGATCCTTTCAATATATTACGAAGGAAGAATATGATGGAAGTCCATTCAAAAAATTGTCTCAAAATTAGATTCTATGAAACTTTTTTTAAATATTTGTTTCGGTTAAAAAATTGTAGTATATTGTATACATAATTTTATACTAGTTTCGGTCAAAAAATCAAATTAAACCGAGGATTGTTCGAAATGCTAAGAAACGTTTTAGATCCTTTCTATATGTTTAGAGGGAAGGTTATGATGGAAGTCATTGCAAAAAAATGTGTCAAAATTAGAATCTATGAAATTTTTGGAATACTTGTTTCGGTTATAAAATTGTAGTATATTATCCACAATTTTATACTATTTTCGGTTAAAAAATCAAATTAAATCGAGGATTGTTCGAAATGCTACAAAACGTTTCAAATCCTTTCTATATGTTACGAGGGAAGGTTATGATATAGTCCATTCAAAACATTGTCTCAAAATTAGATTCTATCAAAATTTTTGAAATACTAGTTTTGATAAAAAAATTGTAGTATATTATACACAATTTTATACTAGTTTTGGTTAAAAAATCAAAATAAATCGAGGATTGTTCGAAATTCTACGAAACTTTTTAGATCCTTTCTATATGTTACGAGGGAAGGTTATGATGGAAGTCCATGCAAAACATTATCTCAAAATTAGATTCTATGAAACTCTTTGAATTACTAGTTTCGGTAAAAAAATTGTAGTATATTATGCACAATTTTATACTATTTTCGGTCAAAAAATTAAATTAAATTGAGGATTGTTCGAAATTCTATGAAACTTTTCAGATCCTTTCTATATGTTACGAGGGAAGGTTATGATGGAAGTCCATGAAAACATTGTCTCAAATATTAGATTCTATGAAATTTTTTGATTTACTAGTTTCGGTTAGAAAATCGTAATATATTATCCACACTTTTATACTATTTTCGGTTAAAAAATAAATTTAAATCGAGGATTGTTCTAAATGCTACGAAACTTTTCAGATCCTTTCTATATGTTACGAAGGAAGGTTATGATGGAAGTCCATGCAAAAAATTATCTCAAAATTATATTCTATGAAACTTTTTGAATTACTAGTTTCGGTCAAAAAATTGTAGTATATTATACACAATTTTATACTATTTTCGGTCAAAAAATCAAATTAAATCGAGGATTGTTCGAAATGCTACGAATCTTTTTAGATGCTTTCAATATATTACGAGGGAAGGTTATGATAGAAGTCCATGAAAAAATTATCTCAAAATTATATTCTATGAAACTTTTTGAATTACTAGTTTCGGTCAGAAAATCGTAGTATATTATCCACAATTTTATACTATTTTCGGTTAAAAAATCAAATTAAATCGAGGATTGTTCGAAATGCTACAAAACTTTTCAGATCCTTTCAATATATTACGAAGGAAGAATATGATGGAAGTCCATTCAAAAAATTGTCTCAAAATTAGATTCTATGAAACTTTTTTTAAATATTTGTTTCGGTTAAAAAATTGTAGTATATTGTATACATAATTTTATACTAGTTTCGGTCAAAAAATAAAATTAAACCGAGGATTGTTCGAAATGCTAAGAAACGTTTTAGATCCTTTCTATATGTTTAGAGGGAAGGTTATGATGGAAGTCATTGCAAAAAATTGTGTCAAAATTAGAATCTATGAAATTTTTGAAATACTTGTTTCGGTTAAAAAATTGTAGTATATTATCCACAATTTTATACTATTTTCGGTTAAAAAATCAAATTAAATCGAGGATTGTTCGAAATGCTACAAAACGTTTCAAATCCTTTCTATATGTTACGAGGGAAGGTTATGATATAGTCCATTCAAAACATTGTCTCAAAATTAGATTCTATCAAAAAATTTGAAATACTAGTTTTGATCAAAAAATTGTAGTATATTATACACAATTTTATACTAGTTTTGGTTAAAAAATCAAAATAAATCGAGGATTGTTCGAAATTCTACGAAACTTTTTAGATCCTTTCTATATGTTACGAGGGAAGGTTATGATGGAAGTCCATGCAAAACATTATCTCAAAATTAGATTCTATGAAACTCTTTGAATTACTAGTTTCGGTAAAAAAATTGTAGTATATTATGCACAATTTTATACTATTTTCGGTCAAAAAATTAAATTAAATTGAGGATTGTTCGAAATTCTATGAAACTTTTCAGATCCTTTCTATATGTTACGAGGGAAGGTTATGATGGAAGTCCATGAAAACATTGTCTTAAATATTAGATTCTATGAAATTTTTTGATTTACTAGTTTCGGTTAGAAAATCGTAATATATTATCCACACTTTTATACTATTTTCGGTTAAAAAATAAATTTAAATCGAGGATTGTTCTAAATGCTACGAAACTTTTCAGATCCTTTCTATATGTTACGAAGGAAGGTTATGATGGAAGTCCATGCAAAAAATTATCTCAAAATTATATTCTATGAAACTTTTTGAATTACTAGTTTCGGTCAGAAAATCGTAGTATATTATCCACAATTTTATACTATTTTCGGTTAAAAAATCAAATTAAATCGAGGATTGTTCGAAATGCTACGAATCTTTTCAGATCCTTTCAATATATTACGAAGGAAGAATATGATGGAAGTCCATTCAAAAAATTGTCTCAAAATTAGATTCTATGAAACTTTTTTTAAATATTTGTTTCGGTTAAAAAATTGTAGTATATTGTATACATAATTTTATACTAGTTTCGGTCAAAAAATCAAATTAAACCGAGGATTGTTCGAAATGCTAAGAAACGTTTTAGATCCTTTCTATATGTTTAGAGGGAAGGTTATGATGGAAGTCATTGCAAAAAATTGTGTCAAAATTAGAATCTATGAAATTTTTGAAATACTTGTTTCGGTTAAAAAATTGTAGTATATTATCCACAATTTTATACTATTTTCGGTTAAAAAATCAAATTAAATCGAGGATTGTTCGAAATGCTACAAAACGTTTCAAATCCTTTCTATATGTTACGAGGGAAGGTTATGATATATTCCATTCAAAACATTGTCTCAAAATTAGATTCTATCAAAAATTTTGAAATACTAGTTTTGATCAAAAAATTGTAGTATATTATACACAATTTTATACTAGTTTTGGTTAAAAAATCAAAATAAATCGAGGATTGTTCGAAATTCTACGAAACTTTTTAGATCCTTTCTATATGTTACGAGGGAAGGTTATGATGGAAGTCCATGCAAAACATTATCTCAAAATTAGATTCTATGAAACTCTTTGAATTACTAGTTTCGGTAAAAAAATTGTAGTATATTATGCACAATTTTATACTATTTTCGGTCAAAAAATTAAATTAAATTGAGGATTGTTCGAAATTCTATGAAACTTTTCAGATCCTTTCTATATGTTACGAGGGAAGGTTATGATGGAAGTCCATGAAAACATTGTCTCAAATATTAGATTCTATGAAATTTTTTGATTTACTAGTTTCGGTTAGAAAATCGTAATATATTATCCACACTTTTATACTATTTTCGGTTAAAAAATAAATTTGAATCGAGGATTGTTCTAAATGCTACGAAACTTTTCAGATCCTTTCTATATGTTACGAAGGAAGGTTATGATGGAAGTCCATGCAAAAAATTATCTCAAAATTATATTCTATGAAACTTTTTGAATTACTAGTTTCGGTCAGAAAATCGTAGTATATTATCCACAATTTTATACTATTTTCGGTTAAAAAATCAAATTAAATCGAGGATTGTTCGAAATGCTACGAATCTTTTCAGATCCTTTCAATATATTACGAAGGAAGAATATGATGGAAGTCCATTCAAAAAATTGTCTCAAAATTAGATTCTATGAAACTTTTTTTAAATATTTGTTTCGGTTAAAAAATTGTAGTATATTGTATACATAATTTTATACTAGTTTCGGTCAAAAAATCAAATTAAACCGAGGATTGTTCGAAATGCTAAGAAACGTTTTAGATCCTTTCTATATGTTTAGAGGGAAGGTTATGATGGAAGTCATTGCAAAAAAATGTGTCAAAATTAGAATCTATGAAATTTTTGGAATACTTGTTTCGGTTATAAAATTGTAGTATATTATCCACAATTTTATACTATTTTCGGTTAAAAAATCAAATTAAATCGAGGATTGTTCGAAATGCTACAAAACGTTTCAAATCCTTTCTATATGTTACGAGGGAAGGTTATGATATAGTCCATTCAAAACATTGTCTCAAAATTAGATTCTATCAAAAATTTTGAAATACTAGTTTTGATCAAAAAATTGTAGTATATTATACACAATTTTATACTAGTTTTGGTTAAAAAATCAAAATAAATCGAAGATTGTTCGAAATTCTACGAAACTTTTTAGATCCTATCTATATGTTACGAGGGAAGGTTATGATGGAAGTCCATGCAAAACATTATCTCAAAATTAGATTTTATGAAACTCTTTGAATTACTAGTTTCGGTAAAAAAATTGTAGTATATTATGCACAATTTTATACTATTTTCGGTCAAAAAATTAAATTAAATTGAGGATTGTTCGAAATTCTATGAAACTTTTCAGATCCTTTCTATATGTTACGAGGGAAGGTTATGATGGAAGTCCATGAAAACATTGTCTCAAATATTAGATTCTATGAAATTTTTTGATTTACTAGTTTCGGTTAGAAAATCGTAATATATTATCCACACTTTTATACTATTTTCGGTTAAAAAATAAATTTAAATCGAGGATTGTTCTAAATGCTACGAAACTTTTCAGATCCTTTCTATATGTTACGAAGGAAGGTTATGATGGAAGTCCATGCAAAAAATTATCTCAAAATTATATTCTATGAAACTTTTTGAATTACTAGTTTCGGTCAAAAAATCGTAGTATATTATACACAATTTTATACTATTTTCGGTCAAAAAATCAAATTAAATCGAGGATTGTTCGAAATGCTACGAATCTTTTTAGATGCTTTCAATATGTTATGAGGGAAGGTTATGATGGAAGTCCATGAAAAAATTATCTGAAAATTATATTCTATGAAACTTTTTGAATTACTAGTTTCGGTCAGAAAATCGTAGTATATTATCCACAATTTTATACTATTTTCGGTTAAAAAATCAAATTAAATCGAGGATTGTTCGAAATGCTACAAAACTTTTCAGATCCTTTCAATATATTACGAAGGAAGAATATGATGGAAGTCCATTCAAAAAATTGTCTCAAAATTAGATTCTATGAAACTTTTTTTAAATATTTGTTTCGGTTAAAAAATTGTAGTATATTGTATACATAATTTTATACTAGTTTCGGTCAAAAAATCAAATTAAACCGAGGATTGTTCGAAATGCTAAGAAACGTTTTAGATCCTTTCTATATGTTTAGAGGGAAGCTTATGATGGAAGTCATTGCAAAAAATTGTGTCAAAATTAGAATCTATGAAATTTTTTAAATACTTGTTTCGGTTAAAAAATTGTAGTATATTATCCACAATTTTATACTATTTTCGGTTAAAAAATCAAATTAAATCGAGGATTGTTCGAAATGCTACAAAACGTTTCAAATCCTTTCTATATGTTACGAGGGAAGGTTATGATATAGTCCATTCAAAACATTGTCTCAAAATTAGATTCTATCAAAAATTTTGAAATACTAGTTTTGATCAAAAAATTGTAGTATATTATACACAATTTTATACTAGTTTTGGTTAAAAAATCAAAATAAATCGAGGATTGTTCGAAATTCTACGAAACTTTTTAGATCCTTTCTATATGTTACGAGGGAAGGTTATGATGGAAGTCCATGCAAAACATTATCTCATAATTAGATTCTATGAAACTCTTTGAATTATTAGTTTCGGTAAAAAAATTGTAGTATATTATGCACAATTTTATACTATTTTCGGTCAAAAAATTAAATTAAATTGAGGATTGTTCGAAATTCTATGAAACTTTTCAGATCCTTTCTATATGTTACGAGGGAAGGTTATGATGGAAGTCCATGAAAACATTGTCTCAAATATTAGATTCTATGAAATTTTTTGATTTACTAGTTTCGGTTAGAAAATCGTAATATATTATCCACACTTTTATACTATTTTCGGTTAAAAAATAAATTTAAATCGAGGATTGTTCTAAATGCTACGAAACTTTTCAGATCCTTTCTATATGTTACGAAGGAAGGTTATGATGGAAGTCCATGCAAAAAATTATCTCAAAATTATATCCTATGAAACTTTTTGAATTACTAGTTTCGGTCAAAAAATCGTAGTATATTATACACAATTTTATACTATTTTCGGTCAAAAAATCAAATTAAATCGAGGATTGTTCGAAATGCTACGAATCTTTTTAGATGCTTTCAATATGTTACGAGGGAAGGTTATGATGGAAGTCCATGAAAAAATTATCTCAAAATTATATTCTATGAAACTTTTTGAATTACTAGTTTCGGTCAGAAAATCGTAGTATATTATCCACAATTTTATACTATTTTCGGTTAAAAAATCAAATTAAATCGAGGATTGTTCGAAATGCTACAAAACTTTTCAGATCCTTTCAATATATTACGAAGGAAGAATATGATGGAAGTCCATTCAAAAAATTGTCTCAAAATTAGATTCTATGAAACTTTTTTTAAATATTTGTTTCGGTTAAAAAATTGTAGTATATTGTATACATAATTTTATACTAGTTTCGGTCAAAAAATCAAATTAAACCGAGGATTGTTCGAAATGCTAAGAAACGTTTTAGATCCTTTCTATATGTTTAGAGGGAAGGTTATGATGGAAGTCATTGCAAAAAAATGTGTCAAAATTAGAATCTATGAAATTTTTGGAATACTTGTTTCGGTTATAAAATTGTAGTATATTATCCACAATTTTATACTATTTTCGGTTAAAAAATCAAATTAAATCGAGGATTGTTCGAAATGCTACAAAACGTTTCAAATCCTTTCTATATGTTACGAGGGAAGGTTATGATATAGTCCATTCAAAACATTGTCTCAAAATTAGATTCTATCAAAAATTTTGAAATACTAGTTTTGATCAAAAAATTGTAGTATATTATACACAATTTTATACTAGTTTTGGTTAAAAAATCAAAATAAATCGAGGATTGTTCGAAATTCTACGAAACTTTTTAGATCCTTTCTATATGTTACGAGGGAAGGTTATGATGGAAGTCCATGCAAAACATTATCTCAAAATTAGATTCTATGAAACTCTTTGAATTACTAGTTTCGGTAAAAAAATTGTAGTATATTATGCACAATTTTATACTATTTTCGGTCAAAAAATTAAATTAAATTGAGGATTGTTCGAAATTCTATGAAACTTTTCAGATCCTTTCTATATGTTACGAGGGAAGGTTATGATGGAAGTCCATGAAAACATTGTCTCAAATATTAGATTCTATGAAATTTTTTGATTTACTAGTTTCGGTTAGAAAATCGTAATATATTATCCACACTTTTATACTATTTTCGGTTAAAAAATAAATTTAAATCGAGGATTGTTCTAAATGCTACGAAACTTTTCAGATCCTTTCTATATGTTACGAAGGAAGGTTATGATGGAAGTCCATGCAAAAAATTATCTCAAAATTATATCCTATGAAACTTTTTGAATTACTAGTTTCGGTCAAAAAATCGTAGTATATTATACACAATTTTATACTATTTTCGGTCAAAAAATCAAATTAAATCGAGGATTGTTCGAAATGCTACGAATCTTTTTAGATGCTTTCAATATGTTACGAGGGAAGGTTATGATGGAAGTCCATGAAAAAATTATCTCAAAATTATATTCTATGAAACTTTTTGAATTACTAGTTTCGGTCAGAAAATCGTAGTATATTATCCACAATTTTGTACTATTTTCGGTTAAAAAATCAAATTAAATCGAGGATTGTTCGAAATGCTACAAAACTTTTCAGATCCTTTCAATATATTACGAAGGAAGAATATGATGGAAGTCCATTCAAAAAATTGTCTCAAAATTAGATTCTATGAAACTTTTTTTAAATATTTGTTTCGGTTAAAAAATTGTAGTATATTGTATACATAATTTTATACTAGTTTCGGTCAAAAAATCAAATTAAACCGAGGATTGTTCGAAATGCTAAGAAACGTTTTAGATCCTTTCTATATGTTTAGAGGGAAGGTTATGATGGAAGTCATTGCAAAAAAATGTGTCAAAATTAGAATCTATGAAATTTTTGGAATATTTGTTTCGGTTATAAAATTGTAGTATATTATCCACAATTTTATACTATTTTCGGTTAAAAAATCAAATTAAATCGAGGATTGTTCGAAATGCTACAAAACGTTTCAAATCCTTTCTATATGTTACGAGGGAAGGTTATGATATAATCCATTCAAAACATTGTCTCAAAATTAGATTCTATCAAAAATTTTGAAATACTAGTTTTGATCAAAAAATTGTAGTATATTATACACAATTTTATACTAGTTTTGGTTAAAAAATCAAAATAAATCGAGGATTGTTCGAAATTCTACGAAACTTTTTAGATCCTTTCTATATGTTACGAGGGAAGGTTATGATGGAAGTCCATGCAAAACATTATCTCAAAATTAGATTTTATGAAACTCTTTGAATTACTAGTTTCGGTAAAAAAATTGTAGTATATTATGCACAATTTTATACTATTTTCGGTCAAAAAATTAAATTAAATTGAGGATTGTTCGAAATTCTATGAAACTTTTCAGATCCTTTCTATATGTTACGAGGGAAGGTTATGATGGAAGTCCATGAAAACATTGTCTCAAATATTAGATTCTATGAAATTTTTTGATTTACTAGTTTCGGTTAGAAAATCGTAATATATTATCCACACTTTTATACTATTTTCGGTTAAAAAATAAATTTAAATCGAGGATTGTTCTAAATGCTACGAAACTTTTCAGATCCTTTCTATATGTTACGAAGGAAGGTTATGATGGAAGTCCATGCAAAAAATTATCTCAAAATTATATCCTATGAAACATTTTGAATTACTAGTTTCGGTCAAACAATCGTAGTATATTATACACAATTTTATACTATTTTCGGTCAAAAAATCAAATTAAATCGAGGATTGTTCGAAATGCTACGAATCTTTTTAGATGCTTTCAATATGTTACGAGGGAAGGTTATGATGGAAGTCCATGAAAAAATTATCTCAAAATTATATTCTATGAAACTTTTTGAATTACTAGTTTCGGTCAGAAAATCGTAGTATATTATCCACAATTTTATACTATTTTCGGTTAAAAAATCAAATTAAATCGAGGATTGTTCGAAATGCTACAAAACTTTTCAGATCCTTTCAATATATTACGAAGGAAGAATATGATGGAAGTCCATTCAAAAAATTGTCTCAAAATTAGATTCTATGAAACTTTTTTTAAATATTTGTTTCGGTTAAAAAATTGTAGTATATTGTATACATAATTTCATACTAGTTTCGGTCAAAAAATCAAATTAAACCGAGGATTGTTCGAAATGCTAAGAAACGTTTTAGATCCTTTCTATATGTTTAGAGGGAAGGTTATGATGGAAGTCATTGCAAAAAAATGTGTCAAAATTAGAATCTATGAAATTTTTGGAATACTTGTTTCGGTTATAAAATTGTAGTATATTATCCACAATTTTATACTATTTTCGGTTAAAAAATCAAATTAAATCGAGGATTGTTCGAAATGCTACAAAACGTTTCAAATCCTTTCTATATGTTACGAGGGAAGGTTATGATATAGTCCATTCAAAACATTGTCTCAAAATTAGATTCTATCAAAAATTTTGAAATACTAGTTTTGATCAAAAAATTGTAGTATATTATACACAATTTTATACTAGTTTTGGTTAAAAAATCAAAATAAATCGAGGATTGTTCGAAATTCTACGAAACTTTTTAGATCCTTTCTATATGTTACGAGGGAAGGTTATGATGGAAGTCCATGCAAAACATTATCTCAAAATTAGATTTTATGAAACTCTTTGAATTACTATTTTCGGTAAAAAAATTGTAGTATATTATGCACAATTTTATACTATTTTCGGTCAAAAAATTAAATTAAATTGAGGATTGTTCGAAATTCTATGAAACTTTTCAGATCCTTTCTATATGTTACGAGGGAAGGTTATGATGGAAGTCCATGAAAACATTGTCTCAAATATTAGATTCTATGAAATTTTTTGATTTACTAGTTTCGGTTAGAAAATCGTAATATATTATCCACACTTTTATACTATTTTCGGTTAAAAAATAAATTTAAATCGAGGATTGTTCTAAATGCTACGAAACTTTTCAGATCCTTTCTATATGTTACGAAGGAAGGTTATGATGGAAGTCCATGCAAAAAATTATCTCAAAATTATATCCTATGAAACTTTTTGAATTACTAGTTTCGGTCAAAAAATCGTAGTATATTATACACAATTTTATACTATTTTCGGTCAAAAAATCAAATTAAATCGAGGATTGTTCGAAATGCTACGAATCTTTTTAGATGCTTTCAATATGTTACGAGGGAAGGTTATGATGGAAGTCCATGAAAAAATTATCTCAAAATTATATTCTATGAAACTTTTTGAATTACTAGTTTCGGTCAGAAAACCGTAGTATATTATCCACAATTTTATACTATTTTCGGTTAAAAAATCAAATTAAATCGAGGATTGTTCGAAATGCTACAAAACTTTTCAGATCCTTTCAATATATTACGAAGGAAGAATATGATGGAAGTCCATTCAAAAAATTGTCTCAAAATTAGATTCTATGAAACTTTTTTTAAATATTTGTTTCGGTTAAAAAATTGTAGTATATTGTATACATAATTTTATACTAGTTTCGGTCAAAAAATCAAATTAAACCGAGGATTGTTCGAAATGCTAAGAAACATTTTAGATCCTTTCTATATGTTTAGAGGGAAGGTTATGATGGAAGTCATTGCAAAAAATTGTGTCAAAATTAGAATCTATGAAATTTTTGAAATACTTGTTTCGGTTAAAAAATTGTAGTATATTATCCACAATTTTATACTATTTTCGGTTAAAAAATCAAATTAAATCCAGGATTGTTCGAAATGCTACAAAATGTTTCAAATCCTTTCTATATGTTACGAGGGAAGGTTATGATATAGTCCATTCAAAACATTGTCTCAAAATTAGATTCTATCAAAAATTTTGAAATACTAGTTTTGATCAAAAAATTGTAGTATATTATACACAATTTTATACTAGTTTTGGTTAAAAAATCAAAATAAATCGAGGATTGTTCGAAATTCTACGAAACTTTTTAGATCCTTTCTATATGTTACGAGGGAAGGTTATGATGGAAGTCCATGAAAAAATTATCTCAAAATTAGATTCTATGAAACTCTTTGAATTACTAGTTTCGGTCAAAAAATTGTAGTATATTATGCACAATTTTTTACTATTTTCGGTCAAAAAATTAAATTAAATTGAGGATTGTTCGAAATGCTATGAAACTTTTCAGATCCTTTCTATATGTTACGAGGGAAGGTTATGATGGAAGTCCATGAAAACATTGTCTCAAATATTAGATTCTATGAAATTTTTTGATTTACTAGTTTCGGTTAGAAAATCGTAATATATTATCCACACTTTTATACTATTTTCGCTTAAAAAATCAATTTAAATCGAGGATTGTTCTAAATGCTACGAAACTTTTCAGATTCTTTCTATATGTTACGAAGGAATGTTATGATGGAAGTCCATTCAAAAAATTGTCTCAAAATTAGATTCTATGAAAAAAGTTTTAAATATTTGTTTCAGTTAAAAAATTAAAGTATGTTGTATACACAATTTTATACTAGTTTCGGTCAAATAATCATATTAAATCGAGGATTGTTCGAAATGCTAAGAAACTTTTTAGATCCTTTCTATATGTTACGAAGGAAGGTTATGATGGAAGTCCATGCAAAAAATTATCTCAAAATTATATTCTACGAAACTTTTTGAATTACTAGTTTCGGTCAAAAAATCGTAGTATATTATACACAATTTTATACTATTTCGGTCAAAAAATCAAATTAAATCGAGGATTGTTCGAAATGCTACGAATCTTTTTAGATGCTTTCTATATGTTACGAGGGAAGGTTATGATGGAAGTCCATGAAAAAATTATCTCAAAATTATATTCTATGAAACTTTTTGAATTACTAGTTTCGGTCAGAAAATCGTAGTATATTATCCACAATTTTATACTATTTTCGGTTAAAAAATCAAATTAAATCGAGGATTGTTCGAAATGCTACAAAACTTTTCAGATCCTTTCAATATATAACGAAGGAAGAATATGATGGAAGTCCATTCAAAAAATTGTCTCAAAATTAGATTCTATGAATCTTTTTTTAAATATTTGTTTCAGTTAAAAAATTGTAGTATATTGTATACATAATTTTATACTAGTTTCGGTCAAAAAATCAAATTAAACCGAGGATTGTTCGAAATGCTAAGAAACGTTTTAGATCCTTTCTATATGTTTAGAGGGAAGGTTATGATGGAAGTCATTGCAAAAAATTGTGTCAAAATTAGAATCTATGAAATTTTTGAAATACTTGTTTCGGTTAAAAAATTGTAGTATATTATCCACAATTTTATACTATTTTCGATTAAAAAATCAAATTAAATCGAGGATTGTTCGAAATGCTACAAAACGTTTCAAATCCGTTCTATATGTTACGAGGGAAGGTTATGATATAGTCCATTCAAAACATTGTCTCAAAATTAGATTCTATCAAAAATTTTGAAATACTAGTTTTGGTCAAAAAATTGTAGTATATTATACACAATTTTATACTAGTTTTGGTTAAAAAATCAAAATAAATCGAGGATTGTTCGAAATTCTACGAAACTTTTTAGATCCTTTCTATATGTTTCGAGGGAAGGTTATGATGGAAGTCCATGCAAAACATTATCTCAAAATTAGATTCTATGAAAATCTTTGAATTACTAGTTTCGGTAAAAAAATTGTAGTATATTATGCACAATTTTATACTATTTTCGGTCAAAAAATTAAATTAAATTGAGGATTGTTCGAAATTCTATGAAACTTTTCAGATCCTTTCTATATGTTACGAGGGAAGGTTATGATGGAAGTCCATGAAAACATTGTCTCAAATATTAGATTCTATGAAATTTTTTGATTTACTAGTTTCGGTTAGAAAATCGTAATATATTATCCACACTTTTATACTATTTTCGGTTAAAAAATCAATTTAAATCGAGGATTGTTCTAAATGCTACGAAACTTTTCAGATCCTTTCTATATGTTACGAAGGAAGGTTATGATGGAAGTCCATGCAAAAAATTATCTCAAAATTATATTCTATGAAACTTTTTGAATTACTAGTTTCGGTCAAAAAATCGTAGTATATTATACACAATTTTATACTATTTTCGGTCAAAAAATCAAATTAAATCGAGGATTGTTCGAAATGCTATGAATCTTTTTAGATGCTTTCTATATGTTACGAGGGAAGGTTGTGATGGAAGTCCATGAAAAAATTATCTCATAATTATATTCTATGAAACTTTTTGAATTACTAGTTTCGGTCAGAAAATCGTAGTATATTATCCACAATTTTATACTATTTTCGGTTAAAAAATCAAATTAAATCGAGGATTGTTTTAAATGCTACAAAACTTTTCAGATCCTTTCAATATGTTACGAAGGAAGAATATGATGGAAGTCCATTCAAAAAATTGTCTCAAAATTAGATTCTATGAAACTTTTTTTAAATATTTGTTTCGGTTAAAAAATTGTAGTATATTGTATACATAATTTTATACTAGTTTCGGTCAAAAAATCAAATTAAACCGAGGATTGTTCGAAATGCTAAGAAACGTTTTAGATCCTTTCTATATGTTTAGAGGGAAGGTTATGATGGAAGTCATTGCAAAAAATTGTGTCAAAATTAGAATCTATGAAATTTTTGAAATACTTGTTTCGGTTAAAAAATTGTAGTATATTATCCACAATTTTATACTATTTTCGGTTAAAAAATCAAATTAAAACGAGGATTGTTCGAAATGCTACAAAACGTTTCAAATCCTTTCTATATGTTACGAGGGAAGGTTATGATATAGTCCATTCAAAACATTGTCTCAAAATTAGATTCTATCAAAATTTTTGAAATACTAGTTTTGATCAAAAAATTGTAGTATATTATACACAATTTTATACTAGTTTTGGTTAAAAAATCAAAATAAATCGAGGATTGTTCGAAATTCTACGAAACTTTTTAGATCCTTTCTATATGTTACGAGGGAAGGTTATGATGGAAGTCCATGAAAAAATTATCTCAAAATTAGATTCTATGAAACTCTTTGAATTACTAGTTTCGGTCAAAAAATTGTAGTATATTATGCACAATTTTTTACTATTTTCGGTCAAAAAATTAAATTAAATTGAGGATTGTTCGAAATGCTATGAAACTTTTTAGATCCATTCTATATGTTACGAGGGAAGGTTATGATGGAAGTCCATGAAAACATTGTCTCAAATATTAGATTCTATGAAATTTTTTGATTTACTAGTTTCGGTTAGAAAATCGTAATATATTATCCACACTTTTATACTATTTTCGTTTAAAAAATCAATTTAAATCGAGGATTGTTCTAAATGCTACGAAACTTTTCAGATTCTTTCTATATGTTACGAAGGAATGTTATGATGGAAGTCCATTCAAAAAATTGTCTCAAAATTAGATTCTATGAAAAAAGTTTTAAATATTTGTTTCAGTTAAAAAATTGTAGTATGTTGTATACACAATTTTATACTAGTTTCGGTCAAATAATCATATTAAATCGAGGATTGTTCGAAATGCTAAGAAACTTTTTAGATCCTTTCTATATGTTACGAAGGAAGGTTATGATGGAAGTCCATGCAAAAAATTATCTCAAAATTATATTCTACGAAACTTTTTGAATTACTAGTTTCGGTCAAAAAATCGTATTATATTATACACAATTTTATACTATTTCGGTCAAAAAATCAAATTAAATCGAGGATTGTTCGAAATGCTACGAATCTTTTTAGATGCTTTCTATATGTTACGAGGGAAGGTTATGATGGAAGTCCATGAAAAACTTATCTCAAAATTATATTCTATGAAACTTTTTGAATTACTAGTTTTGGTCAGAAAATCGTAGTATATATTATCCACAATTTTATACTATTTTCGGTTAAAAAATCAAATTAAATCGAGGATTGTTCGAAATGCTACGAATCTTTTCAGATCCTTTCTATATGTTACGAAGGAAGATTATGATGGAAGTCCATTCAAAAAATTGTCTCAAAATTAGATTCTATGAAATTTTTTTTAAATATTTGTTTCGGTTAAAAAATTGTAGTATATTGTATACACAATTTTTTACTAGTTTCGGTCAAAAAATCAAATTAAATCGAGGATTGTTCGAAATGCTAAGAAATGTTTTAGATCCTTTCTATTTGTTTAGCGGGAAGATTATGATGGAAGTCATTGCAAAAAATTGTGTCAAAATTAGAATCTATGAAATTTTTGAAATATTTGTTTCGGTTAAAAAATTGTAGTATATTATCCACAATTTTATACTATTTTCGGTTAAAAAATCAAATTAAATCGAGGATTGTTCGAAATGCTACAAAACATTTCAGATCCTTTCTATATGTTACGAGGGAAGGTTATGATGATAGTCCATTCAAAACATTGTCTCAAAATTAGATTCTATGAAATTTTTTGAAATACTAGTTTTGGTCAAAAAATTGTAGTATATTATAAACAATTTTATACTAGTTTTGGTTAAAAAATCAAAATAAATCGAGGATTGTTTGAAATTCTACGAAACTTTTTAGATCCTTTCTATATGTTACGAGGGAAGGTTATGTTGGAAGTCCATGCAAAAAATTATCTCAAAATTAGATTCTATGAAACTCTTTGAATTACTAGTTTCGGTCAAAAAATTGTAGTATATTATGCACAATTTTATACTATTTTCGGTCAAAAAATCAAATTAAATTGAGGATTGTTCAAAATGCTATGAAACTTTTCAGATCCTTTCTATATGTTACGAGGGAAGGTTATGATGGAAGTCCATGAAAACATTGTCTCACAAATTAGATTCTATGAAAATTTTTGAATTACTAGTTTCGGTTAGAAAATCGTAGTATATTATCCACACTTTTATACTATTTTCGCTTAAAAAATCAAATTAAATCGAGGATTGTTCGAAATGCCACGAAACTTTTCGGACCCTTTCTATATGTCACGAAGGAATGTTATGATGGAAGTCCATTCAAAAAATGTCTCAGAATTAGATTCTATGAAACTTTTTTTAAATATTTGTTTCGGTTAAAAAATTGTAGTATGTTGTATACACAATTTTATACTAGTTTCGGTCAAAAAATCAAATTAAATCGAGGCTTGTTCGAAATGCTAAGAAACTTTTTAGATCCCTTCTATATGTTACGAAGGAAGGTTATGATGGAAGTCCATGCAAAAAATTATCTCAAAATTATATTCTATGAAACTTTTTGAAATACTAGTTTCGGTCAAAAAATCGTAGTATATTATACACAATTTTATACTTTTTCGGTCAAAAAATCAAATTAAATCGAGGATTGTTCGAAATGCTACGAATCTTTTTAGATGCTTTCTATATCTTACGAGGGAAGGTTATGATGGAAGTCCATGAAAAAATTATCTCAAAATTATATTCTATGAAACTTTTTGAATTACTAGTTTCGGTCAGAAAATCGTAGTATATTATCCATAATTTTATACTATTTTCGGTTAAAAAATCAAATTAAATCGAGGATTGTTCGAAATGCTACGAAACTTTTCTGATACTTTCTATATGTTACGAAGGAAGATTATGATGGAAGTCCATTCAAAAAATTGTCTCCAAATTAGATTCTATGAAATTTTTTTTAAATATTTGTTTCTGTTAAAAAATTGTAGTATATTGTATACACAATTTTATACTAGTTTCGGTCAAAAAATCAAATTAAATCGAGGATTGTTCGAAATGCTAAGAAATGTTTTAGATCCTTTCTATATGTTTAGAGGGAAGATTATGATGGAAGTCATAGCAAAAAATTGTGTCAAAATTAGAATCTATGAAATTTTTGAAATATTTGTTTCGGTTAAAAAATTGTAGTATATTATCCACAATTTTATACTATTTTCGGTTAAAAAATCAAATTAAATCGAGGATTGTTCGAAAGTCTACAAAACGTTTCCGATCCTTTCTATATGTTACGAGAGAAGGTTATGATGATAGTCCATTCAAAACATTGTCTCAAAATTAGATTCTATGAAATTTTTGAAATACTAGTTTTGGTCAAAAAATTGTAGTATATTATAAACAATTTTATACTAGTTTTGGTTAAAAAATCAAAATAAATCGAGGATTGTTCGAAATTCTACGAAACTTTTTAGATCCTTTCTATATGTTACGAGGGAAGGTTATGTTGGAAGTCCATGCAAAAAATTATCTCAAAATTAGATTCTATGAAACTCTTTGAATTACTAGTTTCGGTCAAAAAATTGTAGTATATTATGCACAATTTTATACTATTTTCGGTCAAAAAATCAAATTAAATTGAGGATTGTTCAAAATGCTATGAAACTTTTCAGATCCTTTCTATATGTTACGAGGGAAGGTTATGATGGAAGTCCATGAAAACATTGTCTCACAAATTAGATTCTATGAAAATTTTTGAATTACTAGTTTCGGTTAGAAAATCGTAGTATATTATCCACACTTTTATACTATTTTCGCTTAAAAAATCAAATTAAATCGAGGATTGTTCGAAATGCCACGAAACTTTTCGGACCCTTTCTATATGTCACGAAGGAATGTTATGATGGAAGTCCATTCAAAAAATGTCTCAGAATTAGATTCTATGAAACTTTTTTTAAATATTTGTTTCGGTTAAAAAATTGTAGTATGTTGTATACACAATTTTATACTAGTTTCGGTCAAAAAATCAAATTAAATCGAGGCTTGTTCGAAATGCTAAGAAAATTTTTAGATCCCTTCTATATGTTACGAAGGAAGGTTATGATGGAAGTCCATGCAAAAAATTATCTCAAAATTATATTCTATGAAACTTTTTGAAATACTAGTTTCGGTCAAAAAATCGTAGTATATTATACACAATTTTATACTTTTTCGGTCAAAAAATCAAATTAAATCGAGGATTGTTCGAAATGCTACGAATCTTTTTAGATGCTTTCTATATCTTACGAGGGAAGGTTATGATGGAAGTCCATGAAAAAATTATCTCAAAATTATATTCTATGAAACTTTTGGAATTACTAGTTTCGGTCAGAAAATCGTAGTATATTATCCATAATTTTATACTATTTTCGGTTAAAAAATCAAATTAAATCGAGGATTGTTCGAAATGCTACGAAACTTTTCTGATCCTTTCTATATGTTACGAAGGAAGATTATGATGGAAGTCCATTCAAAAAATTGTCTCCAAATTAGATTCTATGAAATTTTTTTTAAATATTTGTTTCTGTTAAAAAATTGTAGTATATTGTATACACAATTTTATACTAGTTTCGGTCAAAAAATCAAATTAAATCGAGGATTGTTCGAAATGCTAAGAAATGTTTTAGATCCTTTCTATATGTTTAGAGGGAAGATTATGATGGAAGTCATAGCAAAAAATTGTGTCAAAATTAGAATCTATGAAATTTTTGAAATATTTGTTTCGGTTAAAAAATTGTAGTATATTATCCACAATTTTATACTATTTTCGGTTAAAAAATCAAATTAAATCGAGGATTGTTCGAAAGTCTACAAAACGTTTCCGATCCTTTCTATATGTTACGAGAGAAGGTTATGATGATAGTCCATTCAAAACATTGTCTCAAAATTAGATTCTATGAAATTTTTGAAATACTAGTTTTGGTCAAAAAATTGTAGTATATTATAAACAATTTTATACTAGTTTTGGTTAAAAAATCAAAATAAATCGAGGATTGTTCGAAATTCTACGAAACTTTTTAGATCCTTTCTATATGTTACGAGGGAAGGTTATGTTGGAAGTCCATGCAAAAAATTATCTCAAAATTAGATTCTATGAAACTCTTTGAATTACTAGTTTCGGTCAAAAAATTGTAGTATATTATGCACAATTTTATACTATTTTCGGTCAAAAAATCAAATTAAATTGAGGATTGTTCAAAATGCTATGAAACTTTTCAGATCCTTTCTATATGTTACGAGGGAAGGTTATGATGGAAGTCCATGAAAACATTGTCTCACAAATTAGATTCTATGAAAATTTTTGAATTACTAGTTTCGGTTAGAAAATCGTAGTATATTATCCACACTTTTATACTATTTTCGCTTAAAAAATCAAATTAAATCGAGGATTGTTCGAAATGCCACGAAACTTTTCGGACCCTTTCTATATGTCACGAAGGAATGTTATGATGGAAGTCCATTCAAAAAATGTCTCAGAATTAGATTCTATGAAACTTTTTTTAAATATTTGTTTCGGTTAAAAAATTGTAGTATGCTGTATACACAATTTTATACTAGTTTCGGTCAAAAAATCAAATTAAATCGAGGATTGTTCGAAATGCTAAGAAACTTTTTAGATCCTTTCTATATGTTACGAAGGAAGGTTATGATGGAAGTCTATGCAAAAAATTATCTCAAAATTATATTCTACGAAACTTTTTGAATTACTAGTTTCGGTCAAAAAATCGTAGTATATTATACACAATTTTATACTATTTTCGGTCAAAAAATCAAATTAAATAGAGGATTATTCGAAATGCTACGAATCTTTTTAGATGCTTTCTATATGTTACGAGGGAAGGTTATGATGGAAGTCCATGAAAAAATTATCTCAAAATTATATTCTATGAAACTTTTTGAATTACTAGTTTCGGTCAGAAAATCGTAGTATATTATCCACAATTTTATACTATTTTCGGTTAAAAAATCAAATTAAATCGAGGATTGTTCGAAATGGTACGAAACTTTTCAGATCCTTTCTATATGTTACGAAGGAAGATTATGATGGAAGTCCATTCAAAAAATTGTCTCAAAATTAGATTCTATGAAATTTTTTTAAAATATTTGTTTCGGTTAAAAAATTGTAGTATATTGTATACACAATTTTATACTAGTTTCGGTCAAAAAATCAAATTAAATTGAGGATTGTTCGAAATGCTAAGAAATGATTTAGATCCTTTCTATATGATTAGAGGGAAGATTATGATGGAAGTCATTGCAAAAAATTGTGTCAAAATTAGAATCTATGAAATTTTTGAAATATTTGTTTCGGTTAAAAAATTGTAGTATATTATCCACAATTTTATACTATTTTCGGTTAAAAAATCAAATTAAATCGAGGATTGTTCGAAATGCTACAAAACGTTTCCGAACCTTTCTATATGTTACGAGGGAAGGTTATGATGATAGTCCATTCAAAACATTGTCTCAAAATTAGATTCTATGAAATTCTTTGAAATACTAGTTTTGGTCAAAAAATTGTAGTATATTATAAACAATTTTATACTAGTTTTGGTTAAAAAATCAAAATAAATCGAGGATTGTTTGAAATTCTACGAAACTTTTTAGATCCTTTCTATATGTTACGAGGGAAGGTTATGTTGGAAGTCCATGCAAAAAATTATCTCAAAATTAGATTCTATGAAACTCTATGAATTACTAGTTTCGGTCAAAAAATTGTAGTATATTATGCACAATTTTATACTATTTTCGGTCAAAAAATCAAATTAAATTGAGGATTGTTCAAAATGCTATGAAACTTTTCAGATCCTTTCTATATGTTACGAGGGAAGGTTATGATGGAAGTCCATGAAAACATTGTCTCAAAAATTAGATTGTATGAAAATTTTTGAATTACTAGTTTCGGTTAGAAAATCGTAGTATATTATCCACACTTTTATACTATTTTCGCTTAAAAAATCAAATTAAATCGAGGATTGTTCGAAATGCTATGAAACTTTTCGGATCCTTTCTATATGTTACGAAGTAATGTTATGATGGAAGTCCATTCAAAAAATTGTCTCAAAATTAGATTCTATGAAACTTTTTTTAAATATTTGTTTCGGTTAAAAAATTGTAGTATGTTGTATACACAATTTTATACTAGTTTCGGTCAAAAAATCAAATTAAATCGAGGATTGTTCGAAATGCTAAGAAACTTTTTAGATCCTTTCTATATGTTACAAAGGAAGGTTATGATGGAAGTCTATGCAAAAAATTATCTCAAAATTATATTCTACGAAACTTTTTGAATTACTAGTTTCGGTCAAAAAATCGTAGTATATTATACACAATTTTATACTATTTCCGGTCAAAAAATCAAATTAAATAGAGGATTATTCGAAATGCTACGAATCTTTTTAGATGCTTTCTATATGTTACGAGGGAAGGTTATGATGGAAGTCCATGAAAAAATTATCTCAAAATTATATTCTATGAAACTTTTTGAATTACTAGTTTCGGTCAGAAAATCGTAGTATATTATCCCCAATTTTATACTATTTTCGGTTAAAAAATCAAATTAAATCGAGGATTGTTCGAAATGGTACGAAACTTTTCAGATCCTTTCTATATGTTACGAAGGAAGATTATGATGGAAGTCCATTCAAAAAATTGTCTCAAAATTTGATTCTATGAAATTTTTTTAAATTTTTTGGTTCGGTTAAAAAATTGTAGTATATTGTATACACAATTTTATACTAGTTTCGGTCAAAAAATCAAATTAAATCGAGGATTGTTCGAAATGCTAAGAAATGTTTTAGATCCTTTCTATATGATTAGAGGGAAGATTATGATGGAAGTCATTGCAAAAAATTGTGTCAAAATTAGAATCTATGAAATTTTTGAAATATTTGTTTCGGTTATAAAATTGTAGTATATTATCCACAATTTTATACTATTTTCGGTTAAAAAATCAAATTAAATCGAGGATTGTTCGAAATGCTACAAAACGTTTCCGAACCTTTCTATATGTTACGAGGGAAGGTTATGATGATAGTCCATTCAAAACATTGTCTCAAAATTAGATTCTATGAAATTTTTGAAATACTAGTTTTGGTCAAAAAATTGTAGTATATTATAAACAATTTTATACTAGTTTTAGTTAAAAAATCAAAATAAATCGAGGATTGTTCGAAATTCTACGAAACTTTTTAGATCCTTTCTATATGTTACTAGGGAAGGTTATGATGGAAGTCCATGCAAAAAATTATCTCAATTTTAGATTCTATGAAACTCTTTGAATTACTAGTTCGGTCAAAAAGTTGTAGTATATTATGCACAATTTTATACTATTTTCGGTCAAAAAATCAAATTAAATTGAGGATTGTTCAAAATGCTATGAAACGTTTCAGATCCTTTCTATATGTTACGAGGGAAGGTTATGATGGAAGTCCATGAAAACATTGTCTCAAAAATTAGATTGTATGAAAATTTTTGAATTACTAGTTTCGGTTAGAAAATCGTAGTATATTATCCACACTTTTATACTATTTTCGCTTAAAAAATCAAATTAAATCGAGGATTGTTCGAAATGCTATGAAACTTTTCGGATCCTTTCTATATGTTACGAAGGAATGTTATGATGGAAGTCCATTCAAAAAATTGTCTCAAAATTAGATTCTATGAAACTTTTTTTAAATATTTGTTTCGGTTAAAAAATTGTAGTATGTTGTATACACAATTTTATACTAGTTTCGGTCAAAAAATCAAATTAAATCGAGGATTGTTCGAAATGCTAAGAAACTTTTTAGATCCTTTCTATATGTTACGAAGGAAGGTTATGATGGAAGTCTATGCAATAAATTATCTCAAAATTATATTCTACGAAACTTTTTGAATTACTAGTTTCGGTCAAAAAATCGTAGTATATTATACATAATTTTATACTATTTTCGGTCAAAAAATCAAATTAAATAGAGGATTATTCGAAATGCTACGAATCTTTTTAGATGCTTTCTATATGTTACGAGGGAAGGTTATGATGGAAGTCCATGAAAAAATTATCTCAAAATTATATTCTATGAAACTTTTTGAATTACTAGTTTCGGTCAGAAAATCGTAGTATATTATCCACAATTTTATACTATTTTCGGTTAAAAAATCAAATTAAATCGAGGATTGTTCGAAATGGTACGAAACTTTTCAGATCCTTTCTATATGTTACGAAGGAAGATTATGATGGAAGTCCATTCAAAAAATTGTCTCAAAATTAGATTCTATGAAATTTTTTTAAAATATTTGTTTCGGTTAAAAAATTGTAGTATATTGTATACACAATTTTATACTAGTTTCGGTCAAAAAATCAAATTAAATTGAGGATTGTTCGAAATGCTAAGAAATGATTTAGATCCTTTCTATATGATTAGAGGGAAGATTATGATGGAAGTCATTGCAAAAAATTGTGTCAAAATTAGAATCTATGAAATTTTTGAAATATTTGTTTCGGTTAAAAAATTGTAGTATATTATCCACAATTTTATACTATTTTCGGTTAAAAAATCAAATTAAATCGAGGATTGTTCGAAATGCTACAAAACGTTTCCGAACCTTTCTATATGTTACGAGGGAAGGTTATGATGATAGTCCATTCAAAACATTGTCTCAAAATTAGATTCTATGAAATTCTTTGAAATACTAGTTTTGGTCAAAAAATTGTAGTATATTATAAACAATTTTATACTAGTTTTGGTTAAAAAATCAAAATAAATCGAGGATTGTTCGAAATTCTACGAAACTTTTTAGATCCTTTCTATATGTTACGACGGAAGGTTATGATGGAAGTCCATGCAAAAAATTATCTCAAATTAGATTCTATGAAACTCTTTCAATTACTAGTTTCGGTCAAAAAATTGTAGTATATTATGCACAATTTTATACTATTTTCGGTCAAAAAATCAAATTAAATTGAGGATTGTTCAAAATGCTATGAAACTTTTCAGATCCTTTCTATATGTTACGAGGGAAGGTTATGATGGAAGTCCATGAAAACATTGTCTCAAAAATTAGATTGTATGAAAATTTTTGAATTACTAGTTTCGGTTAGAAAATCGTAGTATATTATCCACACTTTTATACTATTTTCGCTTAAAAAATCAAATTAAATCGAGGATTGTTCGAAATGCTATGAAACTTTTCGGATCCTTTCTATATGTTACGAAGTAATGTTATGATGGAAGTCCATTCAAAAAATTGTCTCAAAATTAGATTCTATGAAACTTTTTTTAAATATTTGTTTCGGTTAAAAAATTGTAGTATGTTGTATACACAATTTTATACTAGTTTCGGTCAAAAAATCAAATTAAATCGAGGATTGTTCGAAATGCTAAGAAACTTTTTAGATCCTTTCTATATATTACGAAGGAAGGTTATGATGGAAGTCTATGCAAAAAATTATCTCAAAATTATATTCTACGAAACTTTTTGAATTACTAGTTTCGGTCAAAAAATCGTAGTATATTATACACAATTTTATACTATTTTCGGTCAAAAAATCAAATTAAATAGAGGATTATTCGAAATGCTACGAATCTTTTTAGATGCTTTCTATATGTTACGAGGGAAGGTTATGATGGAAGTCCATGAAAAAATTATCTCAAAATTATATTCTATGAAACTTTTTGAATTACTAGTTTCGGTCAGAAAATCGTAGTATATTATCCCCAATTTTATACTATTTTCGGTTAAAAAATCAAATTAAATCGAGGATTGTTCGAAATGGTACGAAACTTTTCAGATCCTTTCTATATGTTACGAAGGAAGATTATGATGGAAGTCCATTCAAAAAATTGTCTCAAAATTTGATTCTATGAAATTTTTTTAAATTTTTTGGTTCGGTTAAAAAATTGTAGTATATTGTATACACAATTTTATACTAGTTTCGGTCAAAAAATCAAATTAAATTGAGGATTGTTCGAAATGCTAAGAAATGTTTTAGATCCTTTCTATATGATTAGAGGGAAGATTATGATGGAAGTCATTGCAAAAAATTGTGTCAAAATTAGAATCTATGAAATTTTTGAAATATTTGTTTCGGTTAAAAAATTGTAGTATATTATCCACAATTTTATACTATTTTCGGTTAAAAAATCAAATTAAATCGAGGATTGTTCGAAATGCTACAAAACGTTTCCGAACCTTTCTATATGTTACGAGGGAAGGTTATGATGATAGTCCATTCAAAACATTGTCTCAAAATTAGATTCTATGAAATTTTTGAAATACTAGTTTTGGTCAAAAAATTGTAGTATATTATAAACAATTTTATACTAGTTTTAGTTAAAAAAATCAAAATAAATCGAGGATTGTTCGAAATTCTACGAAACTTTTTAGATCCTTTCTATATGTTACGAGGGAAGGTTATGATGGAAGTCCATGCAAAAAATTATCTCAATTTTAGATTCTATGAAACTCTTTGAATTACTAGTTCGGTCAAAAAGTTGTAGTATATTATGCACAATTTTATACTATTTTCGGTCAAAAAATCAAATTAAATTGAGGATTGTTCAAAATGCTATGAAACGTTTCAGATCCTTTCTATATGTTACGAGGGAAGGTTATGATGGAAGTCCATGAAAACATTGTCTCAAAAATTAGATTGTATGAAAATTTTTGAATTACTAGTTTCGGTTAGAAAATCGTAGTATATTATCCACACTTTTATACTATTTTCGCTTAAAAAATCAAATTAAATCGAGGATTGTTCGAAATGCTATGAAACTTTTCGGATCCTTTCTATATGTTACGAAGGAATGTTATGATGGAAGTCCATTCAAAAAATTGTCTCAAAATTAGATTCTATGAAACTTTTTTTAAATATTTGTTTCGGTTAAAAAATTGTAGTATGTTGTATACACAATTTTATACTAGTTTCGGTCAAAAAATCAAATTAAATCGAGGATTGTTCGAAATGCTAAGAAACTTTTTAGATCCTTTCTATATGTTACGAAGGAAGGTTATGATGGAAGTCTATGCAAAAAATTATCTCAAAATTATATTTTACGAAACTTTTTGAATTACTAGTTTCGGTCAAAAAATCGTAGTATATTATACACAATTTTATACTATTTTCGGTCAAAAAATCAAATTAAATAGAGGATTATTCGAAATGCTACGAATCTTTTTAGATGCTTTCTATATGTTACGAGGGAAGGTTATGATGGAAGTCCATGAAAAAATTATCTCAAAATTATATTCTATGAAACTTTTTGAATTACTAGTTTCGGTCAGAAAATCGTAGTATATTATCCCCAATTTTATACTATTTTCGGTTAAAAAATCAAATTAAATCGAGGATTGTTCGAAATGGTACGAAACTTTTCAGATCCTTTCTATATGTTACGAAGGAAGATTATGATGGAAGTCCATTCAAAAAATTGTCTCAAAATTAGATTCTATGAAATTTTTTTTAAATATTTGTTTCGGTTAAAAAATTGTAGTATATTGTATACACAATTTTATACTAGTTTCGGTCAAAAAATCAAATTAAATTGAGGATTGTTCGAAATGCTAAGAAATGTTTTAGATCCTTTCTATATGATTAGAGGGAAGATTATGATGGAAGTCATTGCAAAAAATTGTGTCAAAATTAGAATCTATGAAATTTTTGAAATATTTGTTTCGGTTAGAAAATTGTAGTATATTATCCACAATTTTATACTATTTTCGGTTAAAAAATCAAATTAAATTGAGGATTGTTCGAAATGCTACAAAACGTTTCCGAACCTTTCTATATGTTACGAAGGAAGGTTATGATGATAGTCCATTCAAAACATTGTCTCAAAATTAGATTCTATGAAATTCTTTGAAATACTAGTTTTGGTCAAAAAATTTTAGTATATTATAAACAATTTTATACTAGTTTTGGTTAAAAAATCAAAATAAATCGAGGATTGTTCGAAATTCTACGAAACTTTTTAGATCCTTTCTATATGTTACGACGGAAGGTTATGATGGAAGTCCATGCAAAAAATTATCTCAAATTAGATTCTATGAAACTCTTTCAATTACTAGTTTCGGTCAAAAAATTGTAGTATATTATGCACAATTTTATACTATTTTCGGTCAAAAAATCAAATTAAATTGAGGATTGTTCAAAATGCTATGAAACTTTTCAGATCCTTTCTATATGTTACGAGGGAAGGTTATGATGGAAGTCCATGAAAACATCGTCTCAAAAATTAGATTCTATGAAACTTTTTGAATTACTAGTTTCGGTCAGAAAATCGTAGTATATTATCCACACTTTTATACTATTTTCGCTTAAAAAATCAAATTAAATCGAGGATTGTTCGAAATGCTATGAAACTTTTCGGATCATTTCTATATGTTACGAAGGAATGTTATGATGGAAGTCCATTCAAAAAATTGTCTCAAAATTAGATTCTATGAAACTTTTTTTAAATATTTGTTTCGGTTAAAAAATTGTAGTATGTTGTATACACAATTTTATACTAGTTTCGGTCAAAAAATCAAATTAAATCGAGGATTGTTCGAAATGCTAAGAAACTTTTTAGATCCTTTCTATATGTTACGAAGGAAGGTTATGATGGAAGTCTATGCAAAAAATTATCTCAAAATTATATTTTACGAAACTTTTTGAATTACTAGTTTCGGTCAAAAAATCGTAGTATATTATACACAATTTTATACTATTTTCGGTCAAAAAATCAAATTAAATAGAGGATTATTCGAAATGCTACGAATCTTTTTAGATGCTTTCTATATGTTACGAGGGAAGGTTATGATGGAAGTCCATGAAAAAATTATCTCAAAATTATATTCTATGAAACTTTTTGAATTACTAGTTTCGGTCAGAAAATCGTAGTATATTATCCCCAATTTTATACTATTTTCGGTTAAAAAATCAAATTAAATCGAGGATTGTTCGAAATGGTACGAAACTTTTCAGATCCTTTCTATATGTTACGAAGGAAGATTATGATGGAAGTCCATTCAAAAAATTGTCTCAAAATTAGATTCTATGAAATTTTTTTTAAATATTTGTTTCGGTTAAAAAATTGTAGTATATTGTATACACAATTTTATACTAGTTTCGGTCAAAAAATCAAATTAAATTGAGGATTGTTCGAAATGCTAAGAAATGTTTTAGATCCTTTCTATATGATTAGAGGGAAGATTATGATGGAAGTCATTGCAAAAAATTGTGTCAAAATTAGAATCTATGAAATTTTTGAAATATTTGTTTCGGTTAGAAAATTGTAGTATATTATCCACAATTTTATACTATTTTCGGTTAAAAAATCAAATTAAATCGAGGATTGTTCGAAATGCTACAAAACGTTTCCGAACCTTTCTATATGTTACGAAGGAAGGTTATGATGATAGTCCATTCAAAACATTGTCTCAAAATTAGATTCTATGAAATTCTTTGAAATACTAGTTTTGGTCAAAAAATTGTAGTATATTATAAACAATTTTATACTAGTTTTGGTTAAAAAATCAAAATAAATCGAGGATTGTTCGAAATTCTACGAAACTTTTTAGATCCTTTCTATATGTTACGACGGAAGGTTATGATGGAAGTCCATGCAAAAAATTATCTCAAATTAGATTCTATGAAACTCTTTCAATTACTAGTTTCGGTCAAAAAATTGTAGTATATTATGCACAATTTTATACTATTTTCGGTCAAAAAATCAAATTAAATTGAGGATTGTTCAAAATGCTATGAAACTTTTCAGATCCTTTCTATATGTTACGAGGGAAGGTTATGATGGAAGTCCATGAAAACATCGTCTCAAAAATTAGATTCTATGAAACTTTTTGAATTACTAGTTTCGGTCAGAAAATCGTAGTATATTATCCACACTTTTATACTATTTTCGCTTAAAAAATCAAATTAAATCGAGGATTGTTCGAAATGCTATGAAACTTTTCGGATCATTTCTATATGTTACGAAGGAATGTTATGATGGAAGTCCATTCAAAAAATTGTCTCAAAATTAGATTCTATGAAACTTTTTTTAAATATTTGTTTCGGTTAAAAAATTGTAGTATGTTGTATACACAATTTTATACTAGTTTCGGTAAAAAAATCAAATTAAATCGAGGATTGTTCGAAATGCTAAGAAACTTTTTAGATCCTTTCTATATGTTACGAAGGAAGGTTATGATGGAAGTCCATGCAAAAAATTATCTCAAAATTAGATTCTATGAAACTTTTTGAATTACTAGTTTCGGTCAAAAAATTGTAGTATATTATGCATAATTTTATACTATTTTCGGTCAAAAAATCAAATTAAATCGAGGATTGTTCGAAATGCTACGAATCTTTTTAGATGATTTCTATATGTTACGAGGGAAGGTTATGATGGAAGTCCATGAAAAAATTATCTCAAAATTATATTCTATGAAACTTTTTGAATTACTAGTTTCGGTCAGAAAATCGTAGTATATTATCCACAATTTTATACTATTTTCGGTTAAAAAATCAAATTAAATCGAGGATTGTTCGAAATGATACGAAACTTTTCAGATCCTTTCTATATGTTACGAAGGAAGATTATGATGGAAGTCCATTCAAAAAATTGTCTCAAAATTAGATTCTATGAAATTTCTTTTAAATATTTATTTTGGTTAAAAAATTGTAGTATATTGTATACACAATTTAATACTAGTTTCGGTCAAAAAATAAAATTAAATCGAGGATTGTTCGAAATGCAAAGAAATGTTTTAGATCCTTTCTATATGTTACGAGGGAAGGTTATGATGGAAGTCATTGCAAAAAATTGTGTCAAAATTAGAATCTATAAAATTTTTGAAATATTTGTTTCGGTTAAAAAATTGTAGTATATTATACACAATATTATACTATTTTCGGTTAAAAAATCAAATTAAATCGAGGATTGTTCGAAATGCTACGAAATTTTGTAGATCCTTTCTATATTTTACGAGGAAAGGTTTTGATGAAAGTCTATTCAAAAAATTCTCTCAAAATTAGAATCTATGAAACTTTTTGAAATACTTGTTTCGGTCAAAAAATTGTAGTATATTATCCACAATTTTATACTATTTTCGGTTAAAAAATCAAATTAAATCGAGGATTGTTCTAAATGCTACAAAACGTTTCAGATCCTTTCTATATGTTACGAGGGAAGGTTATGATGATAGTCCATTCAAAAAATTGTCTCAAAATTAGATTCTATAAAAAAAATTTAAATACTAGTTTTGGTCAAAAAATTGTAGTATATTATACACAATTTTATACTAGTTTTGGTTAAAAAATCAAAATAAACATTTTATATCCTTTCTATATGTTACGAGGGAAGGTTATGATGGAAGTCCATGCAAAAAATTATCTCAAAATTAGATTCTATGAAACTTTTTGAATTACTAGTTTCGGTCAAAAAATTGTAGTATATTATGCATAATTTTATACTATTTTCGGTCAAAAAATCAAATTAAATCGAGGATTGTTCGAAATGCTATGAAACGTTTCAGATCCTTTCTATATGTTACGAGGGAAGGTTATGATGGAAGTCCATGAAAACATTGTCTCAAAAATTAGATTCTATGAAACTTTTTGAATTACTAGTTTCGGTCAGAATATCGTAGTATATTATCCACACTTTTATACTATTTTCGCTTAAAAAATCAAATTAAATGGAGGATTGATCGAAATGCTACGAAACTTTTCAGATCCTTTCTATATGTTACGAAGGAAGGTTATGATGGAAGTCCATTCAAAAAATTGTCTCAAAATTAGATTCTATGAAACTTTTTTTAAATATTTGTTTCGATTAAAAAATTGTTGTATATTGTATACACAATTTTATACTAGTTTCGGTCAAAAAATCAAATTAAATCGAGGGTTGTTCGAAATGCTAAGAAACGTTTTAGAACCTTTCTATATGTTATGAGGGAAGGTTATGATGGATGTCATTGCAAAAAATTGTGTCAAAATTAGAATCTATAAAACTTTTTGAAATACTTGTTTCGGTTAAAAAATTGTAGTATATTATCCACAATTTATACTATTTTCGGTTAAAAAATCAAATTAAATCGAGGATTGTTCGAAATGCTACAAAACGTTTCAGATCCTTTCTATATGTTACGAGGAAAGGTTATGATGATAGTCCATTCAAAAAATTGTCTCAAAATTAGATTCTATAAAAAATTTTGAAATACTAGTTTTGGTCAAAAAATTGTAGTATATTATACACAATTTTATACTATTTTCGGTCAAAAAATCAAATTAAATCGAGGATTGTTCGAAATGCTATGAAACTTTTCAGATCCTTGCTATATGTTATGAGAGAAGGTTATGATGGAAGTCCATGAAAACATTGTCTCCAAAATTAGATTCTATGAAACTTTTTGAATTACTAGTTTCGGTCAGAAAATTGTAGTATATTATCCACAATTTTATACTATTTTCGGTTAAAAAATTAAATTAAATCGAGGATTGTTCGAAATGCTACGAAACTTTTCAGATCCTTTCTATATGTTACGAAGGAATGTTATGATGGAAGTCCATTCAAAAAATTGTCTCAAAATTAGATTCTATGAAATTTCTTTTAAATATTTATTTTGGTTAAAAAATTGTAGTATATTGTATACACAATTTAATACTAGTTTCGGTCAAAAAATAAAATTAAATCGAGGATTGTTCGAAATGCAAAGAAATGTTTTAGATCCTTTCTATATGTTACGAGGGAAGGTTATGATGGAAGTCATTGCAAAAAATTGTGTCAAAATTAGAATCTATAAAAATTTTGAAATATTTGTTTCGGTTAAAAAATTGTAGTATATTATCCACAATATTATACTATTTTCGGTTAAAAAATAAAATTAAATCGAGGATTGTTCGAAATGCTACGAAATTTTGTAGATCCTTTCTATATTTTAGGAGGAAAGGTTTTGATGAAAGTCTATTCAAAAAATTCTCTCAAAATTAGAATCTATGAAACTTTTTGAAATACTTGTTTCGGTCAAAAAATTGTAGTATATTATCCACAATTTTATACTATTTTCGGTTAAAAAATCAAATTAAATCGAGGATTGTTCTAAATGCTACAAAACGTTTCAGATCCTTTCTATATGTTACGAGGGAAGGTTATGATGATAGTCCATTCAAAAAATTGTCTCAAAATTAGATTCTATAAAAAAAATTTAAATACTAGTTTTGGTCAAAAAATTGTAGTATATTATACACAATTTTATACTAGTTTTGGTTAAAAAATAAAAATAAACATTTTAGATCCTTTCTATATGTTACGAGGGAAGGTTATGATGGAAGTCCATGCAAAAAATTATCTCAAAATTAGATTCTATGAAACTTTTTGAATTACTAGTTTCGGTCAAAAAATTGTAGTATATTATGAATAATTTTATACTATTTTCGGTCAAAAAATCAAATTAAATCGAGGATTGTTCGAAATGCTATGAAACGTTTCAGATCCTTTCTATATGTTACGAGGGAAGGTTATGATGGAAGTCCATGAAAACATTGTCTCAAAAATTAGAATCTATGAAACTTTTTGAATTACTAGTTTCGGTCAGAAAATCGTAGTATATTATCCACACTTTTATACTATTTTCGCTTAAAAAATCAAATTAAATGGAGGATTGATCGAAATGCTACGAAACTTTTCAGATCCTTTCTATATGTTACGAAGGAAGGTTATGATGGAAGTCCATTCAAAAAATTGTCTCAAAATTAGATTCTATGAAACTTTTTTTAAATATTTGTTTCGATTAAAAAATTGTTGTATATTGTATACACAATTTTATACTAGTTTCGGTCAAAAAATCAAATTAAATCGAGGGTTGTTCGAAATGCTAAGAAACGTTTTAGAACCTTTCTATATGTTATGAGGGAAGGTTATGATGGATGTCATTGCAAAAAATTGTGTCAAAATTAGAATCTATAAAACTTTTTGAAATACTTGTTTCGGTTAAAAAATTGTAGTATATTATCCACAATTTATACTATTTTCGGTTAAAAAATCAAATTAAATCGAGGATTGTTCGAAATGCTACAAAACGTTTCAGATCCTTTCTATATGTTACGAGGAAAGGTTATGATGATAGTCCATTCAAAAAATTGTCTCAAAATTAGATTCTATAAAAAATTTTGAAATACTAGTTTTGGTCAAAAAATTGTAGTATATTATACACAATTTTATACTATTTTCGGTCAAAAAATCAAATTAAATCGAGGATTGTTCGAAATGCTATGAAACTTTTCAGATCCTTGCTATATGTTACGAGAGAAGGTTATGATGGAAGTCCATGAAAACATTGTCTCCAAAATTAGATTCTATGAAACTTTTTGAATTACTAGTTTCGGTCAGAAAATTGTAGTATATTATCCACAATTTTATACTATTTTCGGTTAAAAAATAAAATTAAATCGAGGATTGTTCGAAATGCTACGAAACTTTTCAGATCCTTTCTATATGTTACGAAGGAATGTTATGATGGAAGTCCATTCAAAAAATTGTCTCAAAATTAGATTCTATGAAATTTCTTTTAAATATTTATTTTGGTTAAAAAATTGTAGTATATTGTATACACAATTTAATACTAGTTTCGGTCAAAAAATAAAATTAAATCGAGGATTGTTCGAAATGCAAAGAAATGTTTTAGATCCTTTCTATATGTTACGAGGGAAGGTTATGATGGAAGTCATTGCAAAAAATTGTGTCAAAATTAGAATCTATAAAAATTTTGAAATATTTGTTTCGGTTAAAAAATTGTAGTATATTATCCACAATATTATACTATTTTCGGTTAAAAAATAAAATTAAATCGAGGATTGTTCGAAATGCTACGAAATTTTGTAGATCCTTTCTATATTTTAGGAGGAAAGGTTTTGATGAAAGTCTATTCAAAAAATTCTCTCAAAATTAGAATCTATGAAACTTTTTGAAATACTTGTTTCGGTCAAAAAATTGTAGTATATTATCCACAATTTTATACTATTTTCGGTTAAAAAATCAAATTAAATCGAGGATTGTTCTAAATGCTACAAAACGTTTCAGATCCTTTCTATATGTTACGAGGGAAGGTTATGATGATAGTCCATTCAAAAAATTGTCTCAAAATTAGATTCTATAAAAAAAATTTAAATACTAGTTTTGGTCAAAAAATTGTAGTATATTATACACAATTTTATACTAGTTTTGGTTAAAAAATAAAAATAAACATTTTAGATCCTTTCTATATGTTACGAGGGAAGGTTATGATGGAAGTCCATGCAAAAAATTATCTCAAAATTAGATTCTATGAAACTTTTTGAATTACTAGTTTCGGTCAAAAAATTGTAGTATATTATGAATAATTTTATACTATTTTCGGTCAAAAAATCAAATTAAATCGAGGATTGTTCGAAATGCTATGAAACGTTTCAGATCCTTTCTATATGTTACGAGGGAAGGTTATGATGGAAGTCCATGAAAACATTGTCTCAAAAATTAGAATCTATGAAACTTTTTGAATTACTAGTTTCGGTCAGAAAATCGTAGTATATTATCCACACTTTTATACTATTTTCGCTTAAAAAATCAAATTAAATGGAGGATTGATCGAAATGCTACGAAACTTTTCAGATCCTTTCTATATGTTACGAAGGAAGATTATGATGGAAGTCCATTCAAAAAATTGTCTCAAAATTAGATTCTATGAAACTTTTTTTAAATATTTGTTTCGATTAAAAAATTGTTGTATATTGTATACACAATTTTATACTAGTTTCGGTCAAAAAATCAAATTAAATCGAGGGTTGTTCGAAATGCTAAGAAACGTTTTAGAACCTTTCTATATGTTATGAGGGAAGGTTATGATGGATGTCATTGCAAAAAATTGTGTCAAAATTAGAATCTATAAAACTTTTTGAAATACTTGTTTCGGTTAAAAAATTGTAGTATATTATCCACAATTTATACTATTTTCGGTTAAAAAATCAAATTAAATCGAGGATTGTTCGAAATGCTACAAAACGTTTCAGATCCTTTCTATATGTTACGAGGAAAGGTTATGATGATAGTCCATTCAAAAAATTGTCTCAAAATTAGATTCTATAAAAAATTTTGAAATACTAGTTTTGGTCAAAAAATTGTAGTATATTATACACAATTTTATACTATTTTCGGTCAAAAAATCAAATTAAATCGAGGATTGTTCGAAATGCTATGAAACTTTTCAGATCCTTGCTATATGTTACGAGAGAAGGTTATGATGGAAGTCCATGAAAACATTGTCTCCAAAATTAGATTCTATGAAACTTTTTGAATTACTAGTTTCGGTCAGAAAATTGTAGTATATTATCCACAATTTTATACTATTTTCGGTTAAAAAATAAAATTAAATCGAGGATTGTTCGAAATGCTACGAAACTTTTCAGATCCTTTCTATATGTTACGAAGGAATGTTATGATGGAAGTCCATTCAAAAAATTGTCTCAAAATTAGATTCTATGAAATTTCTTTTAAATATTTATTTTGGTTAAAAAATTGTAGTATATTGTATACACAATTTAATACTAGTTTCGGTCAAAAAATAAAATTAAATCGAGGATTGTTCGAAATGCAAAGAAATGTTTTAGATCCTTTCTATATGTTACGAGGGAAGGTTATGATGGAAGTCATTGCAAAAAATTGTGTCAAAATTAGAATCTATAAAAATTTTGAAATATTTGTTTCGGTTAAAAAATTGTAGTATATTATCCACAATATTATACTATTTTCGGTTAAAAAATAAAATTAAATCGAGGATTGTTCGAAATGCTACGAAATTTTGTAGATCCTTTCTATATTTTAGGAGGAAAGGTTTTGATGAAAGTCTATTCAAAAAATTCTCTCAAAATTAGAATCTATGAAACTTTTTGAAATACTTGTTTCGGTCAAAAAATTGTAGTATATTATCCACAATTTTATACTATTTTCGGTTAAAAAATCAAATTAAATCGAGGATTGTTCTAAATGCTACAAAACGTTTCAGATCCTTTCTATATGTTACGAGGGAAGGTTATGATGATAGTCCATTCAAAAAATTGTCTCAAAATTAGATTCTATAAAAAAAATTTAAATACTAGTTTTGGTCAAAAAATTGTAGTATATTATACACAATTTTATACTAGTTTTGGTTAAAAAATAAAAATAAACATTTTAGATCCTTTCTATATGTTACGAGGGAAGGTTATGATGGAAGTCCATGCAAAAAATTATCTCAAAATTAGATTCTATGAAACTTTTTGAATTACTAGTTTCGGTCAAAAAATTGTAGTATATTATGAATAATTTTATACTATTTTCGGTCAAAAAATCAAATTAAATCGAGGATTGTTCGAAATGCTATGAAACGTTTCATATCCTTTCTATATGTTACGAGGGAAGGTTATGATGGAAGTCCATGAAAACATTGTCTCAAAAATTAGAATCTATGAAACTTTTTGAATTACTAGTTTCGGTCAGAAAATCGTAGTATATTATCCACACTTTTATACTATTTTCGCTTAAAAAATCAAATTAAATGGAGGATTGATCGAAATGCTACGAAACTTTTCAGATCCTTTCTATATGTTACGAAGGAAGGTTATGATGGAAGTCCATTCAAAAAATTGTCTCAAAATTAGATTCTATGAAACTTTTTTTAAATATTTGTTTCGATTAAAAAATTGTAGTATATTGTATACACAATTTTATACTAGTTTCGGTCAAAAAATCAAATTAAATCAAGGATTGTTCGAAATGCTAAGAAACGTTTTAGATCCTTTCTATATGTTATGAGGGAAGGTTATGATGGATGTCATTGCAAAAAATTGTGTCAAAATTAGAATCTATGAAACTTTTTGAAATACTTGTTTCGGTTAAAAAATTGTAGTATATTATCCACAATTTATACTATTTTCGGTTAAAAAATCAAATTAAATCGAGGATTGTTCGAAATGCTACAAAACGTTTCAGATCCTTTCTATATGTTACGAGGAAAGGTTATGATGATAGTCCATTCAAAAAATTGTCTCAAAATTAGATTCTATAAAAAATTTTGAAATACTAGTTTTGGTCAAAAAATTGTAGTATATTATACACAATTTTATACTATTTTCGGTCAAAAAATCAAATTAAATCGAGGATTGTTCGAAATGCTATGAAACTTTTCAGATCCTTGCTATATGTTACGAGAGAAGGTTATGATGGAAGTCCATGAAAACATTGTCTCCAAAATTAGATTCTATGAAACTTTTTGAATTACTAGTTTCGGTCAGAAAATCGTAGTATATTATCCATAATTTTATACTATTTTCGGTTAAAAAAAAAATTAAATCGAGGATTGTTCGAAATGCTACGGAACTTTTCAGATCCTTTCTATATGTTACGAGGGAAGGTTATGATTAAAGTCCATTCAAAATATTGTCTCAAAATTATATTCTATGAAACCTTTGGAAATACTAGTTTTGGTAAAAAAATTGTAGTATATTATACAAAATTTTATACTATTTTCGGTCAAAAATCAAATTAAATTGAGGATTGTTCGAAATGCTACGAAATTTTTTAGATCCTTTCTATATTTTACGAGGAAAGGTTTTGATGAAAGTCTATTAAAAAAATTCTCTCAAAATTAGAATCTATGAAACTTTTTGAAATACTTGTTTCGGTCAAAAAATTGTAGTATATTATCCACAATTTTATATTATTTTCGGTTAAAAAATCAAATTAAATCGAGGATTGTTCGAAATGCTACGGAACTTTTCAGATCCTTTCTATATGTTACGAGGGAAGGTTATGATTAAAGTCCATTCAAAATATTGTCTCAAAATTATATTCTATGAAACCTTTGGAAATACTAGTTTTGGTAAAAAAATTGTAGTATATTATACAAAATTTTATACTATTTTCGGTCAAAAATCAAATTAAATTGAGGATTGTTCGAAATGCAACGAAATTTTTTAGATCCTTTCTATATTTTACGAGGAAAGGTTTTGATGAAAGTCTATTCAAAAAATTCTCTCAAAATTAGAATCTATGAAACTTTTTGAAATACTTGTTTCGGTCAAAAAATTGTAGTATATTATCCATAATTTTATATTATTTTCGGTTAAAAAATCAAATTAAATCGAGGATTGTTCGAAATGCTACGGAACTTTTCAGATCCTTTCTATATGTTACGAGGGAAGGTTATGATTAAAGTCCATTCAAAATATTGTCTCAAAATTATATTCTATGAAACCTTTGGAAATACTAGTTTTGGTAAAAAAATTGTAGTATATTATACAAAATTTTATACTATTTTCGGTCAAAAATCAAATTAAATTGAGGATTGTTCGAAATGCTACGAAATTTTTTAGATCCTTTCTATATTTTACGAGGAAAGGTTTTGATGAAAGTCTATTCAAAAAATTCTCTCAAAATTAGAATCTATGAAACTTTTTGAAATACTTGTTTCGGTCAAAAAATTGTAGTATATTATCCACAATTTTATATTATTTTCGGTTAAAAAATCAAATTAAATTGAGGATTGTTCGAAATGCTACGGAACTTTTCAGATCCTTTCTATATGTTACGAGGGAAGGTTATGATGAAAGTCCATTCAAAATATTGTCTCAAAATTATATTCTATGAAACCTTTGGAAATACTAGTTTTGGTCAAAAAATTGTAGTATATTATACACAATTTTATACTAGTTTTGGTTTAAAAATCAAATTAAATCGAGGATTGTTCGAAATGCTACGAAACTTTTTAGATCCTTTCTATATGTTACGAGGGAAAGTTATGATGGAAGTCCATGAAAAAATTGTTTCAAAATTAGATTCTATGAAACTTTTTGAATTACTAGTTTTGGTCAAAAAATTGTAGTATATTATACACAATTTTATACTAGTTTTGGTTAAAAAATCAAATTAAATCGAGGATTGTTCGAAATGCTACGAAACTTTTTAGATCCTTTCTATATGTTACGAGGGAAGGTTATGATGGATGTACATGCAAAAAATTATCTCAAAATTAGATTCTATAAAACTTTTTGAATTACTAGTTTTTGTCAAAAAATCGTAGTATATTATACACAATTTTATACTATTTTCGGTAAAAAAAAATCAAATTAAATAGAGGATTGTTCGAAATGCTACGAAACTTTTTAGATCCTTTCTATATGTTACGAGGGAAAGTTATGATGGAAGTCCATGAAAAAATTGTTTCAAAATTAGATTCTATGAAACTTTTTGAATTACTAGTTTCGGTCAGAAAATCGTAGTATATTATCCACAATTTTATACTATTTTCGGTTAAAAAATCAAATTAAATCGAGGATTATTCGAAATGCTACGAAGGAAGGTTATGATGGAAGTCCATTCAAAAAATTGTCTCAAAATTAGATTCTATGAAATTTTTTTAAATATTTGTTTCGGTTAAAAAATTGTAGTATATTGTATAAACAAATTTATACTAGTTTCGGTCAAAAAATCAAATTAAATCGAGGATTGTCGAAATGCTAAGAAACGTTTTAGATCCTTTCTATATGTTACGAGGGAAGGTTATGATGGAAGTCTTTGCAAAAAATTGTGTCAAAATTAGAATCTATGAAACTTTTTGAAATACTTGTTTCGGTTAAAAAATTGTAGTATATTATCCACAATTTTATACTATTTTCGGTTAAAAAATCAAATTAAATCGAGGATTGTTCGAAATGCTACAAAAGGTTTCAGATCCTTTCTAAATGTTACGAGGGAAGGTTTTGATGATAGTCCATTCAAAAAATTGTCTCAAAATTAGATTCTATGAAAAATTTTGAAATACTAGTTTTGGTCAAAAAATTGTAGTATATTATACACAATTTTATACTAGTTTTGGTTAAAAAATCAAAATAAATCGAGGATTGTTCGAAATTCTAAGAAACATTTTAGATCCTTTATATATGTTACGAGGGAAGGTTATGATGGAAGTCCATGCAAAAAATTATCTCAAAATTAGATTCTATGAAACTTTTTGAATTACTAGTTTCGGTCAAAAAATTGTAGTATATTATGCATAATTTTATACTATTTTCGGTCAAAAAATCAAATTAAATCGAGGGTTGTTCGAAATGCTATGAAACTTTTCAGATCCTTTCTATATGCTACGATGGAAGGTTATGATGGAAGTCCATGAAAACATTGTCTCAAAAATTAGATTCTATGAAACTTTTTGAATTACTAGTTTCGGTTAGAAAATCGTAGTATATTATCCACACTTTTATACTATTTTCGCTTAAAAAATCAAATTAAATCGAGGATTGTTCGAAATGCTACGAAACTTTTCAGATCCTTTCTATATGTTACGAAGTAAGGTTATGATGGAAGTCCATTCAAAAAATTGTCTCAAAATTAGATTCTATGGAACTTTTTTTAAATATTTGTTTCGGTTAAAAAATTGTAGTATATTGTATACACAATTTTATACTAGTTTCGGTCAAAAAATCAAATTAAATCGAGGATTGTTCGAAATGCTAAGAAACGTTTTAGATCCTTTCTATATGTTATGAGGGAAGGTTATGATGGATGTCATTGCAAAAAATTGTGTCAGAATTAGAATCTATGAAACTTTTTGAAATACTTGTTTCGGTTAAAAAATTGTAGTTTATTATCCACATTTTTATACTATTTTCGGTTAAAAAGTCAAATTAAATCGAGGATTGTTCGAAATGCTACAAAATGTTTCAGATCCTTTCTATATGTTACGAGGAAAGGTTATGATGATAGTCCATTCAAAAAATTGTCTCAAAATTAGATTCTATGAAAAGTTTTGAAATACTAGTTTTGGTCAAAAAATTGTAGTATATTATACACAATTTTATACTAGTTTTGGTTAAAAAATAAAAATAAATCGAGGATTGTTTGATATTCTACGAAACTTTTTAGATCATTTCTATATGTTACGAGGGAAGGTTATGATGGAAGTCCATGCAAAAAATTATCTCAAAATTAGATTCTGTGAAACTTTTTGAATTACTAGTTTCGGTCAAAAAATTGTAGTAATTATGCACAATTTTATACTATTTTCGGTCAAAAAATCAAATTAAATCGAGGATTGTTCGAAATGCTATGAAACTTTTCAGATCCTTTCTATATGTTACGAGAGAAGGTTATGATGGAAGTCCATGAAAACATTGTCTCCAAAATTAGATTCTATGAAACTTTTTGAATTACTAGTTTCGGTCAGAAAATCGTAGTATATTATCCATAATTTTATACTATTTTCGGTTAAAAAATCAAATTAAATCGAGGATTGTTCGAAATGCTACGAAACTTTTGAGATCCTTTCTATATTTTACGAGGAAAGGTTTTGATGAAAGTCTATTCAAAAAATTCTCTCAAAATTAGAATCTATGAAACTTTTTGAAATACTTGTTTCGGTCAAAAAATTGTAGTATATTATCAATAATTTTATACTATTTTCGGTTAAAAAATCAAATTAAATCGAGGATTGTTCGAAATGCTACGGAACTTTTCAGATCCTTTCTATATGTTACGAGGGAAGGTTATGATGAAAGTCCATTCAAAATATTGTCTCAAAATTATATTCTATGAAACCTTTGGAAATACTAGTTTTGGTAAAAAAATTGTAGTATATTATACAAAATTTTATACTATTTTCGGTCAAAAATCAAATTAAATTGAGGATTGTTCGAAATGCTACGAAATTTTTTAGATCCTTTCTATATTTTACGAGGAAAGGTTTTGATGAAAGTCTATTCAAAAAATTCTCTCAAAATTAGAATCTATGAAACTTTTTGAAATACTTGTTTCGGTCAAAAAATTGTAGTATATTATCCACAATTTTATATTATTTTTGGTTAAAAAATCAAATTAAATTGAGGATTGTTCGAAATGCTACGGAACTTTTCAGATCCTTTCTATATGTTACGAGGGAAGGTTATGATGAAAGTCCATTCAAAATATTGTCTCAAAATTATATTCTATGAAACCTTTGGAAATACTAGTTTTGGTCAAAAAATTGTAGTATATTATACACAATTTTATACTAGTTTTGGTTTAAAAATCAAATTAAATCGAGGATTGTTCGAAATGCTACGAAACTTTTTAGATCCTTTCTATATGTTACGAGGGAAAGTTATGATGGAAGTCCATGAAAAAATTGTTTCAAAATTAGATTCTATGAAACTTTTTGAATTACTAGTTTTGGTCAAAAAATTGTAGTATATTATACACAATTTTATACTAGTTTTGGTTAAAAAATCAAATTAAATCGAGGATTGTTCGAAATGCTACGAAACTTTTTAGATCCTTTCTATATGTTACGAGGGAAGGTTATGATGGATGTCCATGCAAAAAATTATCTCAAAATTAGATTCTATAAAACTTTTTGAATTACTAGTTTTTGTCAAAAAATCGTAGTATATTATACACAATTTTATACTATTTTCGGTAAAAAAAAATCAAATTAAATCGAGGATTGTTCGAAATGCTACGAAACTTTTCAGATCCTTTCTATATGTTACGAAGTAAGGTTATGATGGAAGTCCATTCAAAAAATTGTCTCAAAATTAGATTCTATGGAACTTTTTTTAAATATTTGTTTCGGTTAAAAAATTGTAGTATATTGTATACACAATTTTATACTAGTTTCGGTCAAAAAATCAAATTAAATCGAGGATTGTTCGAAATGCTAAGAAACGTTTTAGATCCTTTCTATATGTTATGAGGGAAGGTTATGATGGATGTCATTGCAAAAAATTGTGTCAGAATTAGAATCTATGAAACTTTTTGAAATACTTGTTTCGGTTAAAAAATTGTAGTTTATTATCCACATTTTTATACTATTTTCGGTTAAAAAGTCAAATTAAATCGAGGATTGTTCGAAATGCTACAAAATGTTTCAGATCCTTTCTATATGTTACGAGGAAAGGTTATGATGATAGTCCATTCAAAAAATTGTCTCAAAATTAGATTCTATGAAAAGTTTTGAAATACTAGTTTTGGTCAAAAAATTGTAGTATATTATACACAATTTTATACTAGTTTTGGTTAAAAAATAAAAATAAATCGAGGATTGTTTGATATTCTACGAAACTTTTTAGATCATTTCTATATGTTACGAGGGAAGGTTATGATGGAAGTCCATGCAAAAAATTATCTCAAAATTAGATTCTATGAAACTTTTTGAATTACTAGTTTCGGTCAAAAAATTGTAGTAATTATGCACAATTTTATACTATTTTCGGTCAAAAAATCAAATTAAATCGAGGATTGTTCGAAATGCTATGAAACTTTTCAGATCCTTTCTATATGTTACGAGAGAAGGTTATGATGGAAGTCCATGAAAACATTGTCTCCAAAATTAGATTCTATGAAACTTTTTGAATTACTAGTTTCGGTCAGAAAATCGTAGTATATTATCCATAATTTTATACTATTTTCGGTTAAAAAATCAAATTAAATCGAGGATTGTTCGAAATGCTACGAAACTTTTGAGATCCTTTCTATATTTTACGAGGAAAGGTTTTGATGAAAGTCTATTCAAAAAATTCTCTCAAAATTAGAATCTATGAAACTTTTTGAAATACTTGTTTCGGTCAAAAAATTGTAGTATATTATCAATAATTTTATACTATTTTCGGTTAAAAAATCAAATTAAATCGAGGATTGTTCGAAATGCTACGGAACTTTTCAGATCCTTTCTATATGTTACGAGGGAAGGTTATGATGAAAGTCCATTCAAAATATTGTCTCAAAATTATATTCTATGAAACCTTTGGAAATACTAGTTTTGGTAAAAAAATTGTAGTATATTATACAAAATTTTATACTATTTTCGGTCAAAAATCAAATTAAATTGAGGATTGTTCGAAATGCTACGAAATTTTTTAGATCCTTTCTATATTTTACGAGGAAAGGTTTTGATGAAAGTCTATTCAAAAAATTCTCTCAAAATTAGAATCTATGAAACTTTTTGAAATACTTGTTTCGGTCAAAAAATTGTAGTATATTATCCACAATTTTATATTATTTTCGGTTAAAAAATCAAATTAAATTGAGGATTGTTCGAAATGCTACGGAACTTTTCAGATCCTTTCTATATGTTACGAGGGAAGGTTATGATGAAAGTCCATTCAAAATATTGTCTCAAAATTATATTCTATGAAACCTTTGGAAATACTAGTTTTGGTCAAAAAATTGTAGTATATTATACACAATTTTATACTAGTTTTGGTTTAAAAATCAAATTAAATCGAGGATTGTTCGAAATGCTACGAAACTTTTTAGATCCTTTCTATATGTTACGAGGGAAAGTTATGATGGAAGTCCATGAAAAAATTGTTTCAAAATTAGATTCTATGAAACTTTTTGAATTACTAGTTTTGGTCAAAAAATTGTAGTATATTATACACAATTTTATACTAGTTTTGGTTAAAAAATCAAATTAAATCGAGGATTGTTCGAAATGCTACGAAACTTTTTAGATCCTTTCTATATGTTACGAGGGAAGGTTATGATGGATGTCCATGCAAAAAATTATCTCAAAATTAGATTCTATAAAACTTTTTGAATTACTAGTTTTTGTCAAAAAATCGTAGTATATTATACACAATTTTATACTATTTTCGGTAAAAAAAAATCAAATTAAATCGAGGATTGTTCGAAATGCTACGAAACTTTTCAGATCCTTTCTATATGTTACGAAGTAAGGTTATGATGGAAGTCCATTCAAAAAATTGTCTCAAAATTAGATTCTATGGAACTTTTTTTAAATATTTGTTTCGGTTAAAAAATTGTAGTATATTGTATACACAATTTTATACTAGTTTCGGTCAAAAAATCAAATTAAATCGAGGATTGTTCGAAATGCTAAGAAACGTTTTAGATCCTTTCTATATGTTATGAGGGAAGGTTATGATGGATGTCATTGCAAAAAATTGTGTCAGAATTAGAATCTATGAAACTTTTTGAAATACTTGTTTCGGTTAAAAAATTGTAGTTTATTATCCACATTTTTATACTATTTTCGGTTAAAAAGTCAAATTAAATCGAGGATTGTTCGAAATGCTACAAAATGTTTCAGATCCTTTCTATATGTTACGAGGAAAGGTTATGATGATAGTCCATTCAAAAAATTGTCTCAAAATTAGATTCTATGAAAAGTTTTGAAATACTAGTTTTGGTCAAAAAATTGTAGTATATTATACACAATTTTATACTAGTTTTGGTTAAAAAATAAAAATAAATCGAGGATTGTTTGATATTCTACGAAACTTTTTAGATCATTTCTATATGTTACGAGGGAAGGTTATGATGGAAGTCCATGCAAAAAATTATCTCAAAATTAGATTCTATGAAACTTTTTGAATTACTAGTTTCGGTCAAAAAATTGTAGTAATTATGCACAATTTTATACTATTTTCGGTCAAAAAATCAAATTAAATCGAGGATTGTTCGAAATGCTATGAAACTTTTCAGATCCTTTCTATATGTTACGAGAGAAGGTTATGATGGAAGTCCATGAAAACATTGTCTCCAAAATTAGATTCTATGAAACTTTTTGAATTACTAGTTTCGGTCAGAAAATCGTAGTATATTATCCATAATTTTATACTATTTTCGGTTAAAAAATCAAATTAAATCGAGGATTGTTCGAAATGCTACGAAACTTTTGAGATCCTTTCTATATTTTACGAGGAAAGGTTTTGATGAAAGTCTATTCAAAAAATTCTCTCAAAATTAGAATCTATGAAACTTTTTGAAATACTTGTTTCGGTCAAAAAATTGTAGTATATTATCAATAATTTTATACTATTTTCGGTTAAAAAATCAAATTAAATCGAGGATTGTTCGAAATGCTACGGAACTTTTCAGATCCTTTCTATATGTTACGAGGGAAGGTTATGATGAAAGTCCATTCAAAATATTGTCTCAAAATTATATTCTATGAAACCTTTGGAAATACTAGTTTTGGTAAAAAAATTTTAGTATATTATACAAAATTTTATACTATTTTCGGTCAAAAATCAAATTAAATTGAGGATTGTTCGAAATGCTACGAAATTTTTTAGATCCTTTCTATATTTTACGAGGAAAGGTTTTGATGAAAGTCTATTCAAAAAATTCTCTCAAAATTAGAATCTATGAAACTTTTTGAAATACTTGTTTCGGTCAAAAAATTGTAGTATATTATCCACAATTTTATATTATTTTCGGTTAAAAAATCAAATTAAATTGAGGATTGTTCGAAATGCTACGGAACTTTTCAGATCCTTTCTATATGTTACGAGGGAAGGTTATGATGAAAGTCCATTCAAAATATTGTCTCAAAATTATATTCTATGAAACCTTTGGAAATACTAGTTTTGGTCAAAAAATTGTAGTATATTATACACAATTTTATACTAGTTTTGGTTTAAAAATCAAATTAAATCGAGGATTGTTCGAAATGCTACGAAACTTTTTAGATCCTTTCTATATGTTACGAGGGAAAGTTATGATGGAAGTCCATGAAAAAATTGTTTCAAAATTAGATTCTATGAAACTTTTTGAATTACTAGTTTTGGTCAAAAAATTGTAGTATATTATACACAATTTTATACTAGTTTTGGTTAAAAAATCAAATTAAATCGAGGATTGTTCGAAATGCTACGAAACTTTTTAGATCCTTTCTATATGTTACGAGGGAAGGTTATGATGGATGTCCATGCAAAAAATTATCTCAAAATTAGATTCTATAAAACTTTTTGAATTACTAGTTTTTGTCAAAAAATCGTAGTATATTATACACAATTTTATACTATTTTCGGTAAAAAAAAATCAAATTAAATAGAGGATTGTTCGAAATGCTACGAAACTTTTCAGATCCTTTCTATATGTTACGAGGGAAAGTTATGATGGAAGTCCATGAAAAAATTGTTTCAAAATTAGATTCTATGAAACTTTTTGAATTACTAGTTTCGGTCAGAAAATCGTAGTATATTATCCACAATTTTATACTATTTTCGGTTAAAAAATCAAATTAAATCGAGGATTATTCGAAATGCTACGAAACTTTTCAGATCCTTTCTATATGTTACGAAGGAAGGTTATGATGGAAGTCCATTCAAAAAATTGTCTCAAAATTAGATTCTATGAAATTTTTTTAAATATTTGTTTCGGTTAAAAAATTGTAGTATATTGTATAAACAAATTTATACTAGTTTCGGTCAAAAAATCAAATTAAATCGAGGATTGTCGAAATGCTAAGAAACGTTTTAGATCCTTTCTATATGTTACGAGGGAAGGTTATGATGGAAGTCTTTGCAAAAAATTGTGTCAAAATTAGAATCTATGAAACTTTTTGAAATACTTGTTTCGGTTAAAAAATTGTAGTATATTATCCACAATTTTATACTATTTTCGGTTAAAAAATCAAATTAAATCGAGGATTGTTCGAAATGCTACAAAAGGTTTCAGATCCTTTCTATATGTTACGAGGGAAGGTTTTGATGATAGTCCATTCAAAAAATTGTCTCAAAATTAGATTCTATGAAAAATTTTGAAATACTAGCTTTGGTCAAAAAATTGTAGTATATTATACACAATTTTATACTAGTTTTGGTTAAAAAATCAAAATAAATCGAGGATTGTTCGAAATTCTAAGAAACATTTTAGATCCTTTATATATGTTACGAGGGAAGGTTATGATGGAAGTCCATGCAAAAAATTATCTCAAAATTAGATTCTATGAAACTTTTTGAATTACTAGTTTCGGTCAAAAAATTGTAGTATATTATGCATAATTTTATACTATTTTCGGTCAAAAAATCAAATTAAATCGAGGGTTGTTCGAAATGCTATGAAACTTTTCAGATCCTTTCTATATGCTACGATGGAAGGTTATGATGGAAGTCCATGAAAACATTGTCTCAAAAATTAGATTCTATGAAACTTTTTGAATTACTAGTTTCGGTTAGAAAATCGTAGTATATTATCCACACTTTTATACTATTTTCGCTTAAAAAATCAAATTAAATCGAGGATTGTTCGAAATGCTACGAAACTTTTCAGATCCTTTCTATATGTTACGAAGTAAGGTTATGATGGAAGTCCATTCAAAAAATTGTCTCAAAATTAGATTCTATGGAACTTTTTTTAAATATTTGTTTCGGTTAAAAAATTGTAGTATATTGTATACACAATTTTATACTAGTTTCGGTCAAAAAATCAAATTAAATCGAGGATTGTTCGAAATGCTAAGAAACGTTTTAGATCCTTTCTATATGTTATGAGGGAAGGTTATGATGGATGTCATTGCAAAAAATTGTGTCAGAATTAGAATCTATGAAACTTTTTGAAATACTTGTTTCGGTTAAAAAATTGTAGTTTATTATCCACATTTTTATACTATTTTCGGTTAAAAAGTCAAATTAAATCGAGGATTGTTCGAAATGCTACAAAATGTTTCAGATCCTTTCTATATGTTACGAGGAAAGGTTATGATGATAGTCCATTCAAAAAATTGTCTCAAAATTAGATTCTATGAAAAGTTTTGAAATACTAGTTTTGGTCAAAAAATTGTAGTATATTATACACAATTTTATACTAGTTTTGGTTAAAAAATAAAAATAAATCGAGGATTGTTTGATATTCTACGAAACTTTTTAGATCATTTCTATATGTTACGAGGGAAGGTTATGATGGAAGTCCATGCAAAAAATTATCTCAAAATTAGATTCTATGAAACTTTTTTAATTACTAGTTTCGGTCAAAAAATTGTAGTAATTATGCACAATTTTATACTATTTTCGGTCAAAAAATCAAATTAAATCGAGGATTGTTCGAAATGCTATGAAACTTTTCAGATCCTTTCTATATGTTACGAGAGAAGGTTATGATGGAAGTCCATGAAAACATTGTCTCCAAAATTAGATTCTATGAAACTTTTTGAATTACTAGTTTCGGTCAGAAAATCGTAGTATATTATCCATAATTTTATACTATTTTCGGTTAAAAAATCAAATTAAATCGAGGATTGTTCGAAATGCTACGAAACTTTTTAGATCCTTTCTATATTTTACGAGGAAAGGTTTTGATGAAAGTCTATTCAAAAAATTCTCTCAAAATTAGAATCTATGAAACTTTTTGAAATACTTGTTTCGGTCAAAAAATTGTAGTATATTATCAATAATTTTATACTATTTTCGGTTAAAAAATCAAATTAAATCGAGGATTGTTCGAAATGCTACGGAACTTTTCAGATCCTTTCTATATGTTACGAGGGAAGGTTATGATGAAAGTCCATTCAAAATATTGTCTCAAAATTATATTCTATGAAACCTTTGGAAATACTAGTTTTGGTAAAAAAATTGTAGTATATTATACAAAATTTTATACTATTTTCGGTCAAAAATCAAATTAAATTGAGGATTGTTCGAAATGCTACGAAATTTTTTAGATCCTTTCTATATTTTACGAGGAAAGGTTTTGATGAAAGTCTATTCAAAAAATTCTCTCAAAATTAGAATATATGAAACTTTTTGAAATACTTGTTTCGGTCAAAAAATTGTAGTATATTATCCACAATTTTATAATATTTTCGGTTAAAAAATCAAATTAAATCGAGGATTGTTCGAAATGCTACGGAACTTTTCAGATCCTTTCTATATGTTACGAGGGAAGGTTATGATGAAAGTCCGTTAAAAAAATTGTCTCAAAATTATATTCTATGAAACCTTTGGAAATACTAGTTTTGGTCAAAAAATTGTAGTATATTATACACAATTTTATACTAGTTTTGGTTAAAAAATCAAATTAAATCGAGGATTGTTCGAAATGCTACGAAACTTTTTAGATCCTTTCTATATGTTACGAGGGAAGGTTATGATGGATGTCCATGCAAAAAATTATCTCAAAATTAGATTCTATAAAACTTTTTGAATTACTAGTTTTTGTCAAAAAATCGTAGTATATTATACACAATTTTATACTATTTTCGGTAAAAAAAAATCAAATTAAATAGAGGATTGTTCGAAATGCTACGAAACTTTTCAGATCCTTTCTATATGTTACGAGGGAAAGTTATGATGGAAGTCCATGAAAAAATTGTTTCAAAATTAGATTCTATGAAACTTTTTGAATTACTAGTTTCGGTCAGAAAATCGTAGTATATTATCCACAATTTTATACTATTTTCGGTTAAAAAATCAAATTAAATCGAGGATTGTTCGAAATGCTACGAAACTTTTCAGATCCTTTCTATATGTTACGAAGGAAGGTTATGATGGAAGTCCATTCAAAAAATTGTCTCAAAATTAGATTCTATGAAATTTTTTTAAATATTTGTTTCGGTTAAAAAATTGTAGTATATTGTATAAACAATTTTATACTAGTTTCGGTCAAAAAATCAAATTAAATCGAGGATTGTCGAAATGCTAAGAAACGTTTTAGATCCTTTCTATATGTTACGAGGGAAGGTTAAGATGGAAGTCTTTGCAAAAAATTGTGTCAAAATTAGAATCTATGAAACTTTTTGAAATACTTGTTTCGGTTAAAAAATTGTAGTATATTATCCACAATTTTATTCTATTTTCGGTTAAAAAATCAAATTAAATCGAGGATTGTTCGAAATGCTACAAAAGGTTTCAGATCCTTTCTATATGTTACGAGGGAAGGTTTTGATGATAGTCCATTCAAAAAATTGTCTCAAAATTAGATTCTATGAAATGTTTTGAAATACTAGTTTTGGTCAAAAAATTGTAGTATATTATACACAATTTTATACTAGTTTTGGTTAAAAAATCAAAATAAATCGAGGATTGTTTGATATTCTACGAAACTTTTTAGATCCTTTCTATATGTTACGAGGGAAGATTATGATGGAAGTCCATGCAAAAAATTATCTCAAAATTAGATTCTATGAAACTTTTTGAATTACTAGTTTCGGTCAAAAAATTGTAGTAATTATGCACAATTTTATACTATTTTCGGTCAAAAAATCAAATTAAATCGAGGATTGTTCGAAATGCTATGAAACTTTTCAGATCCTTTCTATATGTTACGAGAGAAGGTTATGATGGATGTCCATGAAAACATTGTCTCCAAAATTAGATTCTATGAAACTTTTTGAATTACTAGTTTCGGTCAGAAAATCGTAGTATATTATCCATAATTTTATACTATTTTCGGTTAAAAAATCAAATTAAATCGAGGATTGTTCGAAATGCTACGAAACTTTTGAGATCCTTTCTATATTTTACGAGGAAAGGTTTTGATGAAAGTCTATTCAAAAAATTCTCTCAAAATTAGATTCTATGAAACTTTTTGAAATACTAGTTTTGGTCAAAAAATTGTAGTATATTATCAATAATTTTATACTATTTTCGGTTAAAAAATCAAATTAAATCGAGGATTGTTCGAAATGCTACGGAACTTTTCAGATCCTTTCTATATGTTACGAGGGAAGGTTATGATGAAAGTCCATTCAAAATATTGTCTCAAAATTATATTCTATGAAACCTTTGGAAATACTAGTTTTGGTCAAAAAATTGTAGTATATTGTACAAAATTTTATACTATTTTCGGTCAAAATCAAATTAAATCGAGGATTGTTCGAAATGCTACGAAATTTTTTAGATCCTTTCTATATTTTACGAGGAAAGGTTTTGATGAAAGTCTATTAAAAAAATTCTCTCAAAATTAGAATCTATAAAACTTTTTGAAATACTTGTTTCGGTCAAAAAATTGTAGTATATTATCCACAATTTTATACTATTTTCGGTTAAAAAATCAAATTAAATCGAGGATTGTTCGAAATCCTACGGAACTTTTCAGATCCTTTCTATATGTTACGAGGGAAGGTTATGATGAAAGTCCATTCAAAATATTGTCTTAAAATAATATTCTATGAAACCTTTGGAAATACTAGTTTTGGTCAAAAATTGTAGTATATTATACACATTTTTATACTAGTTTTGGTTAAAAAATCAAATTAAATCGAGGATTGTTCGAAATGCTACGAAACTTTTTAGATCCATTCTATATGTTATGAGGGAAGGTTATGATGGATGTACATGCAAAAAATTATCTCAAAATTAGATTCTATAAATCTTTTTGAATTACTAGTTTCTGTCAAAAAATCGTAGTATATTATACTCAATTTTATACTATTTTCGGTAAAAAAAATCAAATTAAATAGAGGATAGTTCGAAATGCTACGAAACTTTTCAGATCCTTTCTATATGTTACGAGGGAAAGTTATGATGGAAGTCCATGAAAAAATTGTCTCAAAATTAGATTCTATGAAACTTTTTGAATTACTAGTTTCGGTCAGAAAATCGTAGTATATTATCCACAATTTTATACTATTTTCGGTTAAAAAATCAAATTAAATCGAGGATTGTTCGAAATGCTACGGAACTTTTCAGATCCTTTCTATATGTTACGAGGGAAGGTTATGATGAAAGTCCATTCAAAATACTGTCTTAAAATAATATTCTATGAAACCTTTGGAAATACTAGTTTTGGTCAAAAATTGTAGTATATTATACACATTTTTATACTAGTTTTGGTTAAAAAATCAAATTAAATCGAGGATTGTTCGAAATGCTACGAAACTTTTTAGATCCATTCTATATGTTATGAGGGAAGGTTATGATGGATGTTCATGCAAAAAATTATCTCAAAATTAGATTCTATAAATCTTTTTGAATTACTAGTTTCGGTCAAAAAATTGTAGTAATTATGCACAATTTTATATTATTTTCGGTCAAAAAATCAAATTAAATCGAGGATTGTTCGAAATGCTATGAAACTTTTCAGATCCCTTCTATATGTTACGAGAGAAGGTTATGATGGAAGTCCATGAAAACATTGTCTCCAAAATTAGATTCTATGAAACTTTTTGAATTACTAGTTTCAGGCAGAAAATCGTAGTATATTATCCACAATTTTATACTATTTTCGGTTAAAAAATCAAATTAAATCGAGGATTGTTCGAAATGCTACGAAACTTTTTAGATCCTTTCTATATTTTACGAGGAAAGGTTTTGATGAAAGTCTATTCAAAATATTCTCTCAAAATTAGAATCTATGAAACTTTTTGAAATACTTGTTTCGGTCAAATAATTGTAGTATATTATCAATAATTTTATACTATTTTCGGTTAAAAAATCTAATTAAATCGAGGATTGTTCGAAATGCTAAGGAACTTTTCAGATCCTTTCTATATGTTACGAGGGAAGGTTATGATGAAAGTCCATTCAAAATATTGTCTCAAAATTATATTCTATGAAACCTTTGGAAATACTAGTTTTGGTCAAAAAATTGTAGTATATTATACACAATTTTATACTAGTTTTGGTTAAAAAATCAAATTAAATCGTGGATTGTTCGAAATGCTACGAAACTTTTTAGATCCTTTCTATATGTTACGATGGAAGGTTATGATGGATTCCATGCAAAATATTATCTCAAAATTAGATTCTATAAAACTTTTTGAATTACTTGTTTCTGTCAAAAAATCGTAGTATATTATACACAATATTATACTATTTTCGGTAAAAAAAATCAAATTAAATAGAGGATTGTTCGAAATGCTACGAAACTTTTAAGATCCATTCTATATGTTACGAGGAAAAGTTATGATGGAAGTCCATGAAAAAATTGTCTCAAAATTAGATTCTATGAAACTTTTTGAATTACTAGTTTTGGTCAGAAAATCGTAGTATATTATCCACAATTTTATACTATTTTCGGTTAAAAAATCAAATTAAATCGAGGATTTTTCGAAATGCTACGAAACTTTTCAGATCCTTTCTATATGTTACGAAGGAAGGTTATGATGGAAGTCCATTCAAAAAATTGTCTCAAAATTAGGTTCTATGAAATTTGTTTAAATATTTGTTTCGGTTAAAAAATTGTAGTATATTGTATAAACAATTTTATACTAGTTTCGGTCAAAAAATCAAATTAAATCGAGGATTGTTCGAATTGCTAAGAAACGTTTTAGATCCTTTCTATATGTTACGAGGGAAGGTTATGATGGAAGTCATTGCAAAAAATTGTGTCAAAATTAGAATCTATGAAACATTTTTTAAAATACTTGTTTCGGTCAAAAAATTGTAGTATATTATCCACAATTTTATACTATTTTCGGTTAAAAAATTAAATTAAATCGAAGATTGTTCGAAATGCTACAAAACGTTTCAGATCCTTTCTATATGTTACGAGGGAAGGTTATGATGATAGTCCATTCAAAAATTGTCTCAAAATTAGATTCTATAAAAAATTTTGAAATACTAGTTTTGGTCAAAAAATTGTAGTATATTATACACAATTTTATACTAGTTTTGGTTAAAAAATCAAAATAAATCGAGGAATGTTCGAAATTCTACGAAACATTTTAGTTCCTTTCTATTGTTATGAGGGAAGGTTATGATGGAAGTCCATGCAAAATATTATCTCAAAATTAGATTCTATGAAACTTTTTGAATTACTAGTTTCGGTCAAAAAATTGTAGTATATTATGCATAGTTTTATACTATTTTCGGTCAAAAATCAAATTAAATCGAGGATTGTTCAAAATGCTATGAAACTTTTCAGATCCTTTCTACATGTTACGAGAGAAGGTTATGATGGAAGTCCATGAAAACATTGTCTCAAAAATTAGATTCTATGAAACTTTTTGAATTACTAGTTTCGGTTAGAAAATCGTAGTATATTATCCACACTTTTATACTATTTTCGCTTAAAAAATCTAATTAAATCAAGGATTGTTCGAAATGCTACGAAAATTTTCAGATCCTTTCTATATGTTACGAAGGAAGGTTATAATGGAAGTCCATTCAAAAAATTATCTCAAAATTAGATTCTATGAAACTTTTTTTAAATATTTGTTTCGGTTAAAAAATTGTAGTATATTGTATACACAATTTTATACTAGTTTCGGTCAAAAAATCAAATTAAATCGAGGATTGTTCAAAATGCTAAGAAACGTTTTAGATCCTTTCTATATGTTATGAGGGAAGGTTATGATGGATGTCATTGCAAAAAATTGTATCAAAATTATAATCTATGAAACTTTTTGAAATACTTGTTTCGGTTAAAAAATTGTAGTATATTATCCACAATTTTAAACTATTTTCGGTTAAAAAATCAAATTAAATCGAGGATTGTTCGAAATGCTACAAAACGTTTCAGATCCTTTCTATATTTTACGAGGAAAGGTTATGATGATAGTCCATTCAAAAAATTGTCTCAAAATTAGATTCTATGAAAATTTTTTAAATACTAGTTTTGGTCAAAAAATTGTAGTATATTATACACAATTTTATACTAGTTTTGGTTAAAAAATCAAAATAAATCGAGGATTGATTGAAATTCTACGAAACTTTTTAGATCTTTTCTATATGTTACGAGGGAAGGTTATGATGGAAGTCCATGCAAAAAATTATCTCAAAATTTGATTCTATGAAACTTTTTGAATTACTAGTTTCGGTCAAAAAATTGTAGTAATTATGCACAATTTTATACTATTTTCGGTCAAAAAATCAAATTAAATCGAGGATTGTTCGAAGTGCTATGAAACTTTTCAGATCCTTTCTATATGTTACGAGAGAAGGTTATGATGGAAGTCCATGAAAACATTGTCTCCAAAATTAGATTCTATGAAACTTTTTGAATTACTAATTTCGGTTAGAAAATCGTAGTATATTATCCACACTTTTATACTATTTTCGCTTAAAAAATCAAATTAAATCAAGGATTGTTCAAAATGATACGAAACTTTTCAGATCCTTTCTATATGTTACGAAGGAAGGTTATGATGGAAGTCCATTCAAAAAATTATCTCAAAATTAGATTCTATGAAACTTTTTTTAAATATTTGTTTCGGTTAAAAAATTGTAGTATATTGTATACACAATTTTATACTAGTTTCGGTCAAAAAATCAAATTAAATCGAGGATTGTTCGAAATGCTAAGAAACGTTTTAGATCCTTTCTATATGTTATGAGGGAAGGTTATGATGGATGTCATTGAAAAAAATTGTGACAAAATTAGAAGCTATGAAACTTTTTGAAATACTTGTTTCGGTTAAAAAATTGTAGTATATTATCCACAATTTTATACTATTTTCGGTTAAAAAATCAAATTAAATCGAGGATTGTTCGAAATGCTACAAAACGTTTCAGATCCTTTCTATATGTTACGAGGAAAGGTTATGATGATAGTCCATTCAAAAAATTGTCTCAAAATTAGATTCTATGAAAAGTTTTGAAATACTAGTTTTGGTCAAAAAATTGTAGTATATTATACACAATTTTATACTAGTTTTGGTTTAAAAATCAAAATAAATCAAGGATTGTTTGAAATTCTACGAAAGTTTTTAGATCCTTTAAATATGTTACGAGGGAAGGTTATGATGGAATTTCATGAAAAAAATTATCTCAAAATTAGATTCTATGAAATTTTTGAATTACTAGTTTAGGTCAAAAAATTGTAGTAATTATGCACAATTTTATACTATTTTCGGTCAAAAAATCAAATTAAATCGAGGATTGTTCGAAATGCTATGAAAATTTTCAGATCCTTTCTATATGTTACGAGGGAAGGTTATGATGGAAGTCCATGAAAACATTGTCTCAAAAATTAGATTTTATGAAACTTTATGAATTACTAGTTTCGGTTAGAAAATCGTAGTATATTATCCACACTTTTATACTATTTTTGCTTAAAAAATCAAATTAAATCGAGGATTGTTCGAAATGCTACGAAACTTTTCAGATCCTTTGTATATGTTACGAAGGAAGGTTATGATGGAAGTCCATTACAAAATTGTCTCAAAATTAGATTCTATGAAACTTTTTTTAAATATTTTTTTCGGTTAAAAAATTGTAGTATATTGTATACACAATTTTATACTAGTTTCGGTCAAAAAATCAAATTAAATCGAGGATTGTTCGAAATGCTAAGAAACGTTTTAGATCCTTTCTATATGTTATGAGGGAAGGTTATGATGGATGTCATTGCAAAAAATTGTGTCAGAATTAGAATCTATGAAACTTTTTGAAATACTTGTTTCAGTTAAAAAATTGTAGTTTATTATCCACATTTTTATACTATTTTCGGTTAAAAAGTCAAATTAAATCGAGGATTGTTCGAAATGCTACAAAATGTTTCAGATCCTTTCTATATGTTACGAGGAAAGGTTATGATGATAGTCCATTCAAAAAATTGTCTCAAAATTAGATTCTATGAAAAGTTTTGAAATACTAGTTTTGGTCAAAAAATTGTAGTATATTATACACAATTTTATACTAGTTTTGGTTAAAAAATAAAAATAAATCGAGGATTGTTTGATATTCTACGAAACTTTTTAGATCATTTCTATATGTTACGAGGGAAGGTTATGATGGAAGTCCATGCAAAAAATTATCTCAAAATTAGATTCTATGAAACTTTTTTAATTACTAGTTTCGGTCAAAAAATTGTAGTAATTATGCACAATTTTATACTATTTTCGGTCAAAAAATCAAATTAAATCGAGGATTGTTCGAAATGCTATGAAACTTTTCAGATCCTTTCTATATGTTACGAGAGAAGGTTATGATGGAAGTCCATGAAAACATTGTCTCCAAAATTAGATTCTATGAAACTTTTTGAATTACTAGTTTCGGTCAGAAAATCGTAGTATATTATCCATAATTTTATACTATTTTCGGTTAAAAAATCAAATTAAATCGAGGATTGTTCGAAATGCTACGAAACTTTTTAGATCCTTTCTATATTTTACGAGGAAAGGTTTTGATGAAAGTCTATTCAAAAAATTCTCTCAAAATTAGAATCTATGAAACTTTTTGAAATACTTGTTTCGGTCAAAAAATTGTAGTATATTATCAATAATTTTATACTATTTTCGGTTAAAAAATCAAATTAAATCGAGGATTGTTCGAAATGCTACGGAACTTTTCAGATCCTTTCTATATGTTACGAGGGAAGGTTATGATGAAAGTCCATTCAAAATATTGTCTCAAAATTATATTCTATGAAACCTTTGGAAATACTAGTTTTGGTAAAAAAATTGTAGTATATTATACAAAATTTTATACTATTTTCGGTCAAAAATCAAATTAAATTGAGGATTGTTCGAAATGCTACGAAATTTTTTAGATCCTTTCTATATTTTACGAGGAAAGGTTTTGATGAAAGTCTATTCAAAAAATTCTCTCAAAATTAGAATATATGAAACTTTTTGAAATACTTGTTTCGGTCAAAAAATTGTAGTATATTATCCACAATTTTATAATATTTTCGGTTAAAAAATCAAATTAAATCGAGGATTGTTCGAAATGCTACGGAACTTTTCAGATCCTTTCTATATGTTACGAGGGAAGGTTATGATGAAAGTCCGTTAAAAAAATTGTCTCAAAATTATATTCTATGAAACCTTTGGAAATACTAGTTTTGGTCAAAAAATTGTAGTATATTATACACAATTTTATACTAGTTTTGGTTAAAAAATCAAATTAAATCGAGGATTGTTCGAAATGCTACGAAACTTTTTAGATCCTTTCTATATGTTACGAGGGAAGGTTATGATGGATGTCCATGCAAAAAATTATCTCAAAATTAGATTCTATAAAACTTTTTGAATTACTAGTTTTTGTCAAAAAATCGTAGTATATTATACACAATTTTATACTATTTTCGGTAAAAAAAAATCAAATTAAATAGAGGATTGTTCGAAATGCTACGAAACTTTTCAGATCCTTTCTATATGTTACGAGGGAAAGTTATGATGGAAGTCCATGAAAAAATTGTTTCAAAATTAGATTCTATGAAACTTTTTGAATTACTAGTTTCGGTCAGAAAATCGTAGTATATTATCCACAATTTTATACTATTTTCGGTTAAAAAATCAAATTAAATCGAGGATTGTTCGAAATGCTACGAAACTTTTCAGATCCTTTCTATATGTTACGAAGGAAGGTTATGATGGAAGTCCATTCAAAAAATTGTCTCAAAATTAGATTCTATGAAATTTTTTTAAATATTTGTTTCGGTTAAAAAATTGTAGTATATTGTATAAACAATTTTATACTAGTTTCGGTCAAAAAATCAAATTAAATCGAGGATTGTCGAAATGCTAAGAAACGTTTTAGATCCTTTCTATATGTTACGAGGGAAGGTTAAGATGGAAGTCTTTGCAAAAAATTGTGTCAAAATTAGAATCTATGAAACTTTTTGAAATACTTGTTTCGGTTAAAAAATTGTAGTATATTATCCACAATTTTATTCTATTTTCGGTTAAAAAATCAAATTAAATCGAGGATTGTTCGAAATGCTACAAAAGGTTTCAGATCCTTTCTATATGTTACGAGGGAAGGTTTTGATGATAGTCCATTCAAAAAATTGTCTCAAAATTAGATTCTATGAAATGTTTTGAAATACTAGTTTTGGTCAAAAAATTGTAGTATATTATACACAATTTTATACTAGTTTTGGTTAAAAAATCAAAATAAATCGAGGATTGTTTGATATTCTACGAAACTTTTTAGATCCTTTCTATATGTTACGAGGGAAGATTATGATGGAAGTCCATGCAAAAAATTATCTCAAAATTAGATTCTATGAAACTTTTTGAATTACTAGTTTCGGTCAAAAAATTGTAGTAATTATGCACAATTTTATACTATTTTCGGTCAAAAAATCAAATTAAATCGAGGATTGTTCGAAATGCTATGAAACTTTTCAGATCCTTTCTATATGTTACGAGAGAAGGTTATGATGGATGTCCATGAAAACATTGTCTCCAAAATTAGATTCTATGAAACTTTTTGAATTACTAGTTTCGGTCAGAAAATCGTAGTATATTATCCATAATTTTATACTATTTTCGGTTAAAAAATCAAATTAAATCGAGGATTGTTCGAAATGCTACGAAACTTTTGAGATCCTTTCTATATTTTACGAGGAAAGGTTTTGATGAAAGTCTATTCAAAAAATTCTCTCAAAATTAGATTCTATGAAACTTTTTGAAATACTAGTTTTGGTCAAAAAATTGTAGTATATTATCAATAATTTTATACTATTTTCGGTTAAAAAATCAAATTAAATCGAGGATTGTTCGAAATGCTACGGAACTTTTCAGATCCTTTCTATATGTTACGAGGGAAGGTTATGATGAAAGTCCATTCAAAATATTGTCTCAAAATTATATTCTATGAAACCTTTGGAAATACTAGTTTTGGTCAAAAAATTGTAGTATATTGTACAAAATTTTATACTATTTTCGGTCAAAATCAAATTCAATCGAGGATTGTTCGAAATGCTACGAAATTTTTTAGATCCTTTCTATATTTTACGAGGAAAGGTTTTGATGAAAGTCTATTAAAAAAATTCTCTCAAAATTAGAATCTATAAAACTTTTTGAAATACTTGTTTCGGTCAAAAAATTGTAGTATATTATCCACAATTTTATACTATTTTCGGTTAAAAAATCAAATTAAATCGAGGATTGTTCGAAATCCTACGGAACTTTTCAGATCCTTTCTATATGTTACGAGGGAAGGTTATGATGAAAGTCCATTCAAAATATTGTCTTAAAATAATATTCTATGAAACCTTTGGAAATACTAGTTTTGGTCAAAAATTGTAGTATATTATACACATTTTTATACTAGTTTTGGTTAAAAAATCAAATTAAATCGAGGATTGTTCGAAATGCTACGAAACTTTTTAGATCCATTCTATATGTTATGAGGGAAGGTTATGATGGATGTACATGCAAAAAATTATCTCAAAATTAGATTCTATAAATCTTTTTGAATTACTAGTTTCTGTCAAAAAATCGTAGTATATTATACTCAATTTTATACTATTTTCGGTAAAAAAAATCAAATTAAATAGAGGATAGTTCGAAATGCTACGAAACTTTTCAGATCCTTTCTATATGTTACGAGGGAAAGTTATGATGGAAGTCCATGAAAAAATTGTCTCAAAATTAGATTCTATGAAACTTTTTGAATTACTAGTTTCGGTCAGAAAATCGTAGTATATTATCCACAATTTTATACTATTTTCGGTTAAAAAATCAAATTAAATCGAGGATTGTTCGAAATGCTACGGAACTTTTCAGATCCTTTCTATATGTTACGAGGGAAGGTTATGATGAAAGTCCATTCAAAATACTGTCTTAAAATAATATTCTATGAAACCTTTGGAAATACTAGTTTTGGTCAAAAATTGTAGTATATTATACACATTTTTATACTAGTTTTGGTTAAAAAATCAAATTAAATCGAGGATTGTTCGAAATGCTACGAAACTTTTTAGATCCATTCTATATGTTATGAGGGAAGGTTATGATGGATGTTCATGCAAAAAATTATCTCAAAATTAGATTCTATAAATCTTTTTGAATTACTAGTTTCGGTCAAAAAATTGTAGTAATTATGCACAATTTTATATTATTTTCGGTCAAAAAATCAAATTAAATCGAGGATTGTTCGAAATGCTATGAAACTTTTCAGATCCCTTCTATATGTTACGAGAGAAGGTTATGATGGAAGTCCATGAAAACATTGTCTCCAAAATTAGATTCTATGAAACTTTTTGAATTACTAGTTTCAGGCAGAAAATCGTAGTATATTATCCACAATTTTATACTATTTTCGGTTAAAAAATCAAATTAAATCGAGGATTGTTCGAAATGCTACGAAACTTTTTAGATCCTTTCTATATTTTACGAGGAAAGGTTTTGATGAAAGTCTATTCAAAATATTCTCTCAAAATTAGAATCTATGAAACTTTTTGAAATACTTGTTTCGGTCAAATAATTGTAGTATATTATCAATAATTTTATACTATTTTCGGTTAAAAAATCTAATTAAATCGAGGATTGTTCGAAATGCTAAGGAACTTTTCAGATCCTTTCTATATGTTACGAGGGAAGGTTATGATGAAAGTCCATTCAAAATATTGTCTCAAAATTATATTCTATGAAACCTTTGGAAATACTAGTTTTGGTCAAAAAATTGTAGTATATTATACACAATTTTATACTAGTTTTGGTTAAAAAATCAAATTAAATCGTGGATTGTTCGAAATGCTACGAAACTTTTTAGATCCTTTCTATATGTTACGATGGAAGGTTATGATGGATTCCATGCAAAATATTATCTCAAAATTAGATTCTATAAAACTTTTTGAATTACTTGTTTCTGTCAAAAAATCGTAGTATATTATACACAATATTATACTATTTTCGGTAAAAAAAATCAAATTAAATAGAGGATTGTTCGAAATGCTACGAAACTTTTAAGATCCATTCTATATGTTACGAGGAAAAGTTATGATGGAAGTCCATGAAAAAATTGTCTCAAAATTAGATTCTATGAAACTTTTTGAATTACTAGTTTTGGTCAGAAAATCGTAGTATATTATCCACAATTTTATACTATTTTCGGTTAAAAAATCAAATTAAATCGAGGATTTTTCGAAATGCTACGAAACTTTTCAGATCCTTTCTATATGTTACGAAGGAAGGTTATGATGGAAGTCCATTCAAAAAATTGTCTCAAAATTAGGTTCTATGAAATTTGTTTAAATATTTGTTTCGGTTAAAAAATTGTAGTATATTGTATAAACAATTTTATACTAGTTTCGGTCAAAAAATCAAATTAAATCGAGGATTGTTCGAATTGCTAAGAAACGTTTTAGATCCTTTCTATATGTTACGAGGGAAGGTTATGATGGAAGTCATTGCAAAAAATTGTGTCAAAATTAGAATCTATGAAACATTTTTTAAAATACTTGTTTCGGTCAAAAAATTGTAGTATATTATCCACAATTTTATACTATTTTCGGTTAAAAAATTAAATTAAATCGAAGATTGTTCGAAATGCTACAAAACGTTTCAGATCCTTTCTATATGTTACGAGGGAAGGTTATGATGATAGTCCATTCAAAAATTGTCTCAAAATTAGATTCTATAAAAAATTTTGAAATACTAGTTTTGGTCAAAAAATTGTAGTATATTATACACAATTTTATACTAGTTTTGGTTAAAAAATCAAAATAAATCGAGGAATGTTCGAAATTCTACGAAACATTTTAGTTCCTTTCTATTGTTATGAGGGAAGGTTATGATGGAAGTCCATGCAAAATATTATCTCAAAATTAGATTCTATGAAACTTTTTGAATTACTAGTTTCGGTCAAAAAATTGTAGTATATTATGCATAGTTTTATACTATTTTCGGTCAAAAATCAAATTAAATCGAGGATTGTTCAAAATGCTATGAAACTTTTCAGATCCTTTCTACATGTTACGAGAGAAGGTTATGATGGAAGTCCATGAAAACATTGTCTCAAAAATTAGATTCTATGAAACTTTTTGAATTACTAGTTTCGGTTAGAAAATCGTAGTATATTATCCACACTTTTATACTATTTTCGCTTAAAAAATCTAATTAAATCAAGGATTGTTCGAAATGCTACGAAAATTTTCAGATCCTTTCTATATGTTACGAAGGAAGGTTATAATGGAAGTCCATTCAAAAAATTATCTCAAAATTAGATTCTATGAAACTTTTTTTAAATATTTGTTTCGGTTAAAAAATTGTAGTATATTGTATACACAATTTTATACTAGTTTCGGTCAAAAAATCAAATTAAATCGAGGATTGTTCAAAATGCTAAGAAACGTTTTAGATCCTTTCTATATGTTATGAGGGAAGGTTATGATGGATGTCATTGCAAAAAATTGTATCAAAATTATAATCTATGAAACTTTTTGAAATACTTGTTTCGGTTAAAAAATTGTAGTATATTATCCACAATTTTAAACTATTTTCGGTTAAAAAATCAAATTAAATCGAGGATTGTTCGAAATGCTACAAAACGTTTCAGATCCTTTCTATATTTTACGAGGAAAGGTTATGATGATAGTCCATTCAAAAAATTGTCTCAAAATTAGATTCTATGAAAATTTTTTAAATACTAGTTTTGGTCAAAAAATTGTAGTATATTATACACAATTTTATACTAGTTTTGGTTAAAAAATCAAAATAAATCGAGGATTGATTGAAATTCTACGAAACTTTTTAGATCTTTTCTATATGTTACGAGGGAAGGTTATGATGGAAGTCCATGCAAAAAATTATCTCAAAATTTGATTCTATGAAACTTTTTGAATTACTAGTTTCGGTCAAAAAATTGTAGTAATTATGCACAATTTTATACTATTTTCGGTCAAAAAATCAAATTAAATCGAGGATTGTTCGAAGTGCTATGAAACTTTTCAGATCCTTTCTATATGTTACGAGAGAAGGTTATGATGGAAGTCCATGAAAACATTGTCTCCAAAATTAGATTCTATGAAACTTTTTGAATTACTAATTTCGGTTAGAAAATCGTAGTATATTATCCACACTTTTATACTATTTTCGCTTAAAAAATCAAATTAAATCAAGGATTGTTCAAAATGATACGAAACTTTTCAGATCCTTTCTATATGTTACGAAGGAAGGTTATGATGGAAGTCCATTCAAAAAATTATCTCAAAATTAGATTCTATGAAACTTTTTTTAAATATTTGTTTCGGTTAAAAAATTGTAGTATATTGTATACACAATTTTATACTAGTTTCGGTCAAAAAATCAAATTAAATCGAGGATTGTTCGAAATGCTAAGAAACGTTTTAGATCCTTTCTATATGTTATGAGGGAAGGTTATGATGGATGTCATTGAAAAAAATTGTGACAAAATTAGAAGCTATGAAACTTTTTGAAATACTTGTTTCGGTTAAAAAATTGTAGTATATTATCCACAATTTTATACTATTTTCGGTTAAAAAATCAAATTAAATCGAGGATTGTTCGAAATGCTACAAAACGTTTCAGATCCTTTCTATATGTTACGAGGAAAGGTTATGATGATAGTCCATTCAAAAAATTGTCTCAAAATTAGATTCTATGAAAAGTTTTGAAATACTAGTTTTGGTCAAAAAATTGTAGTATATTATACACAATTTTATACTAGTTTTGGTTTAAAAATCAAAATAAATCAAGGATTGTTTGAAATTCTACGAAAGTTTTTAGATCCTTTAAATATGTTACGAGGGAAGGTTATGATGGAATTTCATGAAAAAAATTATCTCAAAATTAGATTCTATGAAATTTTTGAATTACTAGTTTAGGTCAAAAAATTGTAGTAATTATGCACAATTTTATACTATTTTCGGTCAAAAAATCAAATTAAATCGAGGATTGTTCGAAATGCTATGAAAATTTTCAGATCCTTTCTATATGTTACGAGGGAAGGTTATGATGGAAGTCCATGAAAACATTGTCTCAAAAATTAGATTTTATGAAACTTTATGAATTACTAGTTTCGGTTAGAAAATCGTAGTATATTATCCACACTTTTATACTATTTTTGCTTAAAAAATCAAATTAAATCGAGGATTGTTCGAAATGCTACGAAACTTTTCAGATCCTTTGTATATGTTACGAAGGAAGGTTATGATGGAAGTCCATTACAAAATTGTCTCAAAATTAGATTCTATGAAACTTTTTTTAAATATTTTTTTCGGTTAAAAAATTGTAGTATATTGTATACACAATTTTATACTAGTTTCGGTCAAAAAATCAAATTAAATCGAGGATTGTTCGAAATGCTAAGAAACGTTTTAGATCCTTTCTATATGTTACGAGGGAAGGTTATGATGGATGTCATTGCAAAAATTGTGTCAAAATAAGAATCTATGGAACTTTTTGAAATACTTGTTTCAGTTAAAAAATTGTAGTATATTATCCACAATTTTATACTATTTTCGGTTAAAAAATCAAATTAAATCGAGGATTGTTCGAAATGCTACAAAATGTTTTAGATCCTTTCTATATGTTACGAGGGAAGGTTATGATGGAAGTCCATTCAAAAAATTGTCTCAAAATTAGGTTCTATGAAATTTGTTTAAATATTTGTTTCGGTTAAAAAATTGTAGTATATTGTATAAACAATTTTATACTAGTTTCGGTCAAAAAATCAAATTAAATCGAGGATTGTTCGAATTGCTAAGAAACGTTTTAGATCCTTTCTATATGTTACGAGGGAAGGTTATGATGGAAGTCATTGCAAAAAAATTGTGTCAAAATTAGAATCTATGAAACATTTTTTAAAATACTTGTTTCGGTCAAAAAATTGTAGTATATTATCCACAATTTTATACTATTTTCGGTTAAAAAATTAAATTAAATCGAAGATTGTTCGAAATGCTACAAAACGTTTCAGATCCTTTCTATATGTTACGAGGGAAGGTTATGATGATAGTCCATTCAAAAATTGTCTCAAAATTAGATTCTATAAAAAATTTTGAAATACTAGTTTTGGTCAAAAAATTGTAGTATATTATACACAATTTTATACTAGTTTTGGTTAAAAAATCAAAATAAATCGAGGAATGTTCGAAATTCTACGAAACATTTTAGTTCCTTTCTATTGTTATGAGGGAAGGTTATGATGGAAGTCCATGCAAAATATTATCTCAAAATTAGATTCTATGAAACTTTTTGAATTACTAGTTTCGGTCAAAAAATTGTAGTATATTATGCATAGTTTTATACTATTTTCGGTCAAAAATCAAATTAAATCGAGGATTGTTCAAAATGCTATGAAACTTTTCAGATCCTTTCTACATGTTACGAGAGAAGGTTATGATGGAAGTCCATGAAAACATTGTCTCAAAAATTAGATTCTATGAAACTTTTTGAATTACTAGTTTCGGTTAGAAAATCGTAGTATATTATCCACACTTTTATACTATTTTCGCTTAAAAAATCTAATTAAATCAAGGATTGTTCGAAATGCTACGAAAATTTTCAGATCCTTTCTATATGTTACGAAGGAAGGTTATAATGGAAGTCCATTCAAAAAATTATCTCAAAATTAGATTCTATGAAACTTTTTAAATATTTGTTTCGGTTAAAAAATTGTAGTATATTGTATACACAATTTTATACTAGTTTCGGTCAAAAAATCAAATTAAATCGAGGATTGTTCAAAATGCTAAGAAACGTTTTAGATCCTTTCTATATGTTATGAGGGAAGGTTATGATGGATGTCATTGCAAAAAATTGTATCAAAATTATAATCTATGAAACTTTTTGAAATACTTGTTTCGGTTAAAAAATTGTAGTATATTATCCACAATTTTAAACTATTTTCGGTTAAAAAATCAAATTAAATCGAGGATTGTTCGAAATGCTACAAAACGTTTCAGATCCTTTCTATATTTTACGAGGAAAGGTTATGATGATAGTCCATTCAAAAAATTGTCTCAAAATTAGATTCTATGAAAATTTTTTAAATACTAGTTTTGGTCAAAAAATTGTAGTATATTATACACAATTTTATACTAGTTTTGGTTAAAAAATCAAAATAAATCGAGGATTGATTGAAATTCTACGAAACTTTTTAGATCTTTTCTATATGTTACGAGGGAAGGTTATGATGGAAGTCCATGCAAAAAATTATCTCAAAATTTGATTCTATGAAACTTTTTGAATTACTAGTTTCGGTCAAAAAATTGTAGTAATTATGCACAATTTTATACTATTTTCGGTCAAAAAATCAAATTAAATCGAGGATTGTTCGAAGTGCTATGAAACTTTTCAGATCCTTTCTATATGTTACGAGAGAAGGTTATGATGGAAGTCCATGAAAACATTGTCTCCAAAATTAGATTCTATGAAACTTTTTGAATTACTAATTTCGGTTAGAAAATCGTAGTATATTATCCACACTTTTATACTATTTTCGCTTAAAAAATCAAATTAAATCAAGGATTGTTCAAAATGATACGAAACTTTTCAGATCCTTTCTATATGTTACGAAGGAAGGTTATGATGGAAGTCCATTCAAAAAATTATCTCAAAATTAGATTCTATGAAACTTTTTTTAAATATTTGTTTCGGTTAAAAAATTGTAGTATATTGTATACACAATTTTATACTAGTTTCGGTCAAAAAATCAAATTAAATCGAGGATTGTTCGAAATGCTAAGAAACGTTTTAGATCCTTTCTATATGTTATGAGGGAAGGTTATGATGGATGTCATTGAAAAAAATTGTGACAAAATTAGAAGCTATGAAACTTTTTGAAATACTTGTTTCGGTTAAAAAATTGTAGTATATTATCCACAATTTTATACTATTTTCGGTTAAAAAATCAAATTAAATCGAGGATTGTTCGAAATGCTACAAAACGTTTCAGATCCTTTCTATATGTTACGAGGAAAGGTTATGATGATAGTCCATTCAAAAAATTGTCTCAAAATTAGATTCTATGAAAAGTTTTGAAATACTAGTTTTGGTCAAAAAATTGTAGTATATTATACACAATTTTATACTAGTTTTGGTTAAAAAATCAAAATAAATCAAGGATTGTTTGAAATTCTACGAAAGTTTTTAGATCCTTTAAATATGTTACGAGGGAAGGTTATGATGGAATTTCATGAAAAAAATTATCTCAAAATTAGATTCTATGAAATTTTTGAATTACTAGTTTAGGTCAAAAAATTGTAGTAATTATGCACAATTTTATACTATTTTCGGTCAAAAAATCAAATTAAATCGAGGATTGTTCGAAATGCTATGAAAATTTTCAGATCCTTTCTATATGTTACGAGGGAAGGTTATGATGGAAGTCCATGAAAACATTGTCTCAAAAATTAGATTTTATGAAACTTTATGAATTACTAGTTTCGGTTAGAAAATCGTAGTATATTATCCACACTTTTATACTATTTTTGCTTAAAAAATCAAATTAAATCGAGGATTGTTCGAAATGCTACGAAACTTTTCAGATCCTTTGTATATGTTACGAAGGAAGGTTATGATGGAAGTCCATTACAAAATTGTCTCAAAATTAGATTCTATGAAACTTTTTTTAAATATTTGTTTCGGTTAAAAAATTGTAGTATATTGTATACACAATTTTATACTAGTTTCGGTCAAAAAATCAAATCAAATCGAGGATTGTTCGAAATGCTAAGAAACGTTTTAGATCCTTTCTATATGTTACGAGGGAAGGTTATGATGGATGTCATTGCAAAAATTGTGTCAAAATAAGAATCTATGGAACTTTTTGAAATACTTGTTTCAGTTAAAAAATTGTAGTATATTATCCACAATTTTATACTATTTTCGGTTAAAAAATCAAATTAAATCGAGGATTGTTCGAAATGCTACAAAATGTTTTAGATCCTTTCTATATGTTACGAGGGAAGGTTATGATGATAGTCCATTCAAAAAATTGTCTCAAAATTAGGTTCTATGAAATTTGTTTAAATATTTGTTTCGGTTAAAAAATTGTAGTATATTGTATAAACAATTTTATACTAGTTTCGGTCAAAAAATCAAATTAAATCGAGGATTGTTCGAAATGCTAAGAAACGTTTTAGATCCTTTCTATATGTTACGAGGGAAGGTTATGATGGAAGTCATTGCAAAAAAATTGTGTCAAAATTAGAATCTATGAAACATTTTTTAAAATACTTGTTTCGGTCAAAAAATTGTAGTATATTATCCACAATTTTATACTATTTTCGGTTAAAAAATTAAATTAAATCGAAGATTGTTCGAAATGCTACAAAACGTTTCAGATCCTTTCTATATGTTACGAGGGAAGGTTATGATGATAGTCCATTCAAAAATTGTCTCAAAATTAGATTCTATAAAAAAATTTGAAATACTAGTTTTGGTCAAAAAATTGTAGTATATTATACACAATTTTATACTAGTTTTGGTTAAAAAATCAAAATAAATCGAGGAATGTTCGAAATTCTACGAAACATTTTAGTTCCTTTCTATTGTTATGAGGGAAGGTTATGATGGAAGTCCATGCAAAATATTATCTCAAAATTAGATTCTATGAAACTTTTTGAATTACTAGTTTCGGTCAAAAAATTGTAGTATATTATGCATAGTTTTATACTATTTTCGGTCAAAAATCAAATTAAATCGAGGATTGTTCAAAATGCTATGAAACTTTTCAGATCCTTTCTACATGTTACGAGAGAAGGTTATGATGGAAGTCCATGAAAACATTGTCTCAAAAATTAGATTCTATGAAACTTTTTGAATTACTAGTTTCGGTTAGAAAATCGTAGTATATTATCCACACTTTTATACTATTTTCGCTTAAAAAATCTAATTAAATCAAGGATTGTTCGAAATGCTACGAAAATTTTCAGATCCTTTCTATATGTTACGAAGGAAGGTTATAATGGAAGTCCATTCAAAAAATTATCTCAAAATTAGATTCTATGAAACTTTTTTTAAATATTTGTTTCGGTTAAAAAATTGTAGTATATTGTATACACAATTTTATACTAGTTTCGGTCAAAAAATCAAATTAAATCGAGGATTGTTCAAAATGCTAAGAAACGTTTTAGATCCTTTCTATATGTTATGAGGGAAGGTTATGATGGATGTCATTGCAAAAAATTGTATCAAAATTATAATCTATGAAACTTTTTGAAATACTTGTTTCGGTTAAAAAATTGTAGTATATTATCCACAATTTTAAACTATTTTCGGTTAAAAAATCAAATTAAATCGAGGATTGTTCGAAATGCTACAAAACGTTTCAGATCCTTTCTATATTTTACGAGGAAAGGTTATGATGATAGTCCATTCAAAAAATTGTCTCAAAATTAGATTCTATGAAAATTTTTTAAATACTAGTTTTGGTCAAAAAATTGTAGTATATTATACACAATTTTATACTAGTTTTGGTTAAAAAATCAAAATAAATCGAGGATTGATTGAAATTCTACGAAACTTTTTAGATCTTTTCTATATGTTACAAGGGAAGGTTATGATGGAAGTCCATGCAAAAAATTATCTCAAAATTTGATTCTATGAAACTTTTTGAATTACTAGTTTCGGTCAAAAAATTGTAGTAATTATGCACAATTTTATACTATTTTCGGTCAAAAAATCAAATTAAATCGAGGATTGTTCGAAGTGCTATGAAACTTTTCAGATCCTTTCTATATGTTACGAGAGAAGGTTATGATGGAAGTCTATGAAAACATTGTCTCCAAAATTAGATTCTATGAAACTTTTTGAATTACTAATTTCGGTTAGAAAATCGTAGTATATTATCCACACTTTTATACTATTTTCGCTTAAAAAATCAAATTAAATCAAGGATTGTTCAAAATGATACGAAACTTTTCAGATCCTTTCTATATGTTACGAAGGAAGGTTATGATGGAAGTCCATTCAAAAAATTATCTCAAAATTAGATTCTATGAAACTTTTTTTAAATATTTGTTTCGGTTAAAAAATTGTAGTATATTGTATACACAATTTTATACTAGTTTCGGTCAAAAAATCAAATTAAATCGAGGATTGTTCGAAATGCTAAGAAACGTTTTAGATCCTTTCTATATGTTATGAGGGAAGGTTATGATGGATGTCATTGAAAAAAATTGTGACAAAATTAGAAGCTATGAAACTTTTTGAAATACTTGTTTCGGTTAAAAAATTGTAGTATATTATCCACAATTTTATACTATTTTCGGTTAAAAAATCAAATTAAATCGAGGATTGTTCGAAATGCTACAAAACGTTTCAGATCCTTTCTATATGTTACGAGGAAAGGTTATGATGATAGTCCATTCAAAAAATTGTCTCAAAATTAGATTCTATGAAAAGTTTTGAAATACTAGTTTTGGTCAAAAAATTGTAGTATATTATACACAATTTTATACTAGTTTTGGTTAAAAAATCAAAATAAATCAAGGATTGTTTGAAATTCTACGAAAGTTTTTAGATCCTTTAAATATGTTACGAGGGAAGGTTATGATGGAATTTCATGAAAAAAATTATCTCAAAATTAGATTCTATGAAATTTTTGAATTACTAGTTTAGGTCAAAAAATTGTAGTAATTATGCACAATTTTATACTATTTTCGGTCAAAAAATCAAATTAAATCGAGGATTGTTCGAAATGCTATGAAAATTTTCAGATCCTTTCTATATGTTACGAGGGAAGGTTATGATGGAAGTCCATGAAAACATTGTCTCAAAAATTAGATTTTATGAAACTTTATGAATTACTAGTTTCGGTTAGAAAATCGTAGTATATTATCCACACTTTTATACTATTTTTGCTTAAAAAATCAAATTAAATCGAGGATTGTTCGAAATGCTACGAAACTTTTCAGATCCTTTGTATATGTTACGAAGGAAGGTTATGATGGAAGTCCATTACAAAATTGTCTCAAAATTAGATTCTATGAAACTTTTTTTAAATATTTGTTTCGGTTAAAAAATTGTAGTATATTGTATACACAATTTTATACTAGTTTCGGTCAAAAAATCAAATTAAATCGAGGATTGTTCGAAATGCTAAGAAACGTTTTAGATCCTTTCTATATGTTACGAGGGAAGGTTATGATGGATGTCATTGCAAAAATTGTGTCAAAATAAGAATCTATGGAACTTTTTGAAATACTTGTTTCAGTTAAAAAATTGTAGTATATTATCCACAATTTTATACTATTTTCGGTTAAAAAATCAAATTAAATCGAGGATTGTTCGAAATGCTACAAAATGTTTTAGATCCTTTCTATATGTTACGAGGGAAGGTTATGATGATAGTCCATTCAAAAAATTGTCTCAAAATTAGGTTCTATGAAATTTGTTTAAATATTTGTTTCGGTTAAAAAATTGTAGTATATTGTATAAACAATTTTATACTAGTTTCGGTCAAAAAATCAAATTAAATCGAGGATTGTTCGAAATGCTAAGAAACGTTTTAGATCCTTTCTATATGTTACGAGGGAAGGTTATGATGGAAGTCATTGCAAAAAAATTGTGTCAAAATTAGAATCTATGAAACATTTTTTAAAATACTTGTTTCGGTCAAAAAATTGTAGTATATTATCCACAATTTTATACTATTTTCGGTTAAAAAATTAAATTAAATCGAAGATTGTTCGAAATGCTACAAAACGTTTCAGATCCTTTCTATATGTTACGAGGGAAGGTTATGATGATAGTCCATTCAAAAATTGTCTCAAAATTAGATTCTATAAAAAAATTTGAAATACTAGTTTTGGTCAAAAAATTGTAGTATATTATACACAATTTTATACTAGTTTTGGTTAAAAAATCAAAATAAATCGAGGAATGTTCGAAATTCTACGAAACATTTTAGTTCCTTTCTATTGTTATGAGGGAAGGTTATGATGGAAGTCCATGCAAAATATTATCTCAAAATTAGATTCTATGAAACTTTTTGAATTACTAGTTTCGGTCAAAAAATTGTAGTATATTATGCATAGTTTTATACTATTTTCGGTCAAAAATCAAATTAAATCGAGGATTGTTCAAAATGCTATGAAACTTTTCAGATCCTTTCTACATGTTACGAGAGAAGGTTATGATGGAAGTCCATGAAAACATTGTCTCAAAAATTAGATTCTATGAAACTTTTTGAATTACTAGTTTCGGTTAGAAAATCGTAGTATATTATCCACACTTTTATACTATTTTCGCTTAAAAAATCTAATTAAATCAAGGATTGTTCGAAATGCTACGAAAATTTTCAGATCCTTTCTATATGTTACGAAGGAAGGTTATAATGGAAGTCCATTCAAAAAATTATCTCAAAATTAGATTCTATGAAACTTTTTTTAAATATTTGTTTCGGTTAAAAAATTGTAGTATATTGTATACACAATTTTATACTAGTTTCGGTCAAAAAATCAAATTAAATCGAGGATTGTTCAAAATGCTAAGAAACGTTTTAGATCCTTTCTATATGTTATGAGGGAAGGTTATGATGGATGTCATTGCAAAAAATTGTATCAAAATTATAATCTATGAAACTTTTTGAAATACTTGTTTCGGTTAAAAAATTGTAGTATATTATCCACAATTTTAAACTATTTTCGGTTAAAAAATCAAATTAAATCGAGGATTGTTCGAAATGCTACAAAACGTTTCAGATCCTTTCTATATTTTACGAGGAAAGGTTATGATGATAGTCCATTCAAAAAATTGTCTCAAAATTAGATTCTATGAAAATTTTTTAAATACTAGTTTTGGTCAAAAAATTGTAGTATATTATACACAATTTTATACTAGATTTCGTTAAAAAATCAAAATAAATCGAGGATTGATTTAAATTCTACGAAACTTTTTAGATCTTTTCTATATGTTACGAGGGAAGGTTATGATGGAAGTCCATGCAAAAAATTATCTCAAAATTTGATTCTATGAAACTTTTTGAATTACTAGTTTCGGTCAAAAAATTGTAGTAATTATGCACAATTTTATACTATTTTCGGTCAAAAAATCAAATTAAATCGAGGATTGTTCGAAGTGCTATGAAACTTTTCAGATCCTTTCTATATGTTACGAGAGAAGGTTATGATGGAAGTCCATGAAAACATTGTCTCCAAAATTAGATTCTATGAAACTTTTTGAATTACTAATTTCGGTTAGAAAATCGTAGTATATTATCCACACTTTTATACTATTTTCGCTTAAAAAATCAAATTAAATCAAGGATTGTTCAAAATGATACGAAACTTTTCAGATCCTTTCTATATGTTACGAAGGAAGGTTATGATGGAAGTCCATTCAAAAAATTATCTCAAAATTAGATTCTATGAAACTTTTTTTAAATATTTGTTTCGGTTAAAAAATTGTAGTATATTGTATACACAATTTTATACTAGTTTCGGTCAAAAAATCAAATTAAATCGAGGATTGTTCGAAATGCTAAGAAACGTTTTAGATCCTTTCTATATGTTATGAGGGAAGGTTATGATGGATGTCATTGAAAAAAATTGTGACAAAATTAGAAGCTATGAAACTTTTTGAAATACTTGTTTCGGTTAAAAAATTGTAGTATATTATCCACAATTTTATACTATTTTCGGTTAAAAAATCAAATTAAATCGAGGATTGTTCGAAATGCTACAAAACGTTTCAGATCCTTTCTATATGTTACGAGGAAAGGTTATGATGATAGTCCATTCAAAAAATTGTCTCAAAATTAGATTCTATGAAAAGTTTTGAAATACTAGTTTTGGTCAAAAAATTGTAGTATATTATACACAATTTTATACTAGTTTTGGTTAAAAAATCAAAATAAATCAAGGATTGTTTGAAATTCTACGAAAGTTTTTAGATCCTTTAAATATGTTACGAGGGAAGGTTATGATGGAATTTCATGAAAAAAATTATCTCAAAATTAGATTCTATGAAATTTTTGAATTACTAGTTTAGGTCAAAAAATTGTAGTAATTATGCACAATTTTATACTATTTTCGGTCAAAAAATCAAATTAAATCGAGGATTGTTCGAAATGCTATGAAAATTTTCAGATCCTTTCTATATGTTACGAGGGAAGGTTATGATGGAAGTCCATGAAAACATTGTCTCAAAAATTAGATTTTATGAAACTTTATGAATTACTAGTTTCGGTTAGAAAATCGTAGTATATTATCCACACTTTTATACTATTTTTGCTTAAAAAATCAAATTAAATCGAGGATTGTTCGAAATGCTACGAAACTTTTCAGATCCTTTGTATATGTTACGAAGGAAGGTTATGATGGAAGTCCATTACAAAATTGTCTCAAAATTAGATTCTATGAAACTTTTTTTAAATATTTGTTTCGGTTAAAAAATTGTAGTATATTGTATACACAATTTTATACTAGTTTCGGTCAAAAAATCAAATTAAATCGAGGATTGTTCGAAATGCTAAGAAACGTTTTAGATCCTTTCTATATGTTACGAGGGAAGGTTATGATGGATGTCATTGCAAAAATTGTGTCAAAATAAGAATCTATGGAACTTTTTGAAATACTTGTTTCAGTTAAAAAATTGTAGTATATTATCCAGAATTTTATACTATTTTCAGTTAAAAAATCAAATTAAATCGAGGATTGTTCGAAATGCTACAAAATGTTTTAGATCCTTTCTATATGTTACGAGGGAAGGTTATGATGATAGTCCATTCAAAAAATTGTCTCAAAATTAGGTTCTATGAAATTTGTTTAAATATTTGTTTCGGTTAAAAAATTGTAGTATATTGTATAAACAATTTTATACTAGTTTCGGTCAAAAAATCAAATTAAATCGAGGATTGTTCGAAATGCTAAGAAACGTTTTAGATCCTTTCTATATGTTACGAGGGAAGGTTATGATGGAAGTCATTGCAAAAAAATTGTGTCAAAATTAGAATCTATGAAACATTTTTTAAAATACTTGTTTCGGTCAAAAAATTGTAGTATATTATCCACAATTTTATACTATTTTCGGTTAAAAAATTAAATTAAATCGAAGATTGTTCGAAATGCTACAAAACGTTTCAGATCCTTTCTATATGTTACGAGGGAAGGTTATGATGATAGTCCATTCAAAAATTGTCTCAAAATTAGATTCTATAAAAAAATTTGAAATACTAGTTTTGGTCAAAAAATTGTAGTATATTATACACAATTTTATACTAGTTTTGGTTAAAAAATCAAAATAAATCGAGGAATGTTCGAAATTCTACGAAACATTTTAGTTCCTTTCTATTGTTATGAGGGAAGGTTATGATGGAAGTCCATGCAAAATATTATCTCAAAATTAGATTCTATGAAACTTTTTGAATTACTAGTTTCGGTCAAAAAATTGTAGTATATTATGCATAGTTTATACTATTTTCGGTCAAAAATCAAATTAAATCGAGGATTGTTCAAAATGCTATGAAACTTTTCAGATCCTTTCTACATGTTACGAGAGAAGGTTATGATGGAAGTCCATGAAAACATTGTCTCAAAAATTAGATTCTATGAAACTTTTTGAATTACTAGTTTCGGTTAGAAAATCGTAGTATATTATCCACACTTTTATACTATTTTCGCTTAAAAAATCTAATTAAATCAAGGATTGTTCGAAATGCTACGAAAATTTTCAGATCCTTTCTATATGTTACGAAGGAAGGTTATAATGGAAGTCCATTCAAAAAATTATCTCAAAATTAGATTCTATGAAACTTTTTTTAAATATTTGTTTCGGTTAAAAAATTGTAGTATATTGTATACACAATTTTATACTAGTTTCGGTCAAAAAATCAAATTAAATCGAGGATTGTTCAAAATGCTAAGAAACGTTTTAGATCCTTTCTATATGTTATGAGGGAAGGTTATGATGGATGTCATTGCAAAAAATTGTATCAAAATTATAATCTATGAAACTTTTTGAAATACTTGTTTCGGTTAAAAAATTGTAGTATATTATCCACAATTTTAAACTATTTTCGGTTAAAAAATCAAATTAAATCGAGGATTGTTCGAAATGCTACAAAACGTTTCAGATCCTTTCTATATTTTACGAGGAAAGGTTATGATGATAGTCCATTCAAAAAATTGTCTCAAAATTAGATTCTATGAAAATTTTTTAAATACTAGTTTTGGTCAAAAAATTGTAGTATATTATACACAATTTTATACTAGTTTTGGTTAAAAAATCAAAATAAATCGAGGATTGATTGAAATTCTACGAAACTTTTTAGATCTTTTCTATATGTTACGAGGGAAGGTTATGATGGAAGTCCATGCAAAAAATTATCTCAAAATTTGATTCTATGAAACTTTTTGAATTACTAGTTTCGGTCAAAAAATTGTAGTAATTATGCACAATTTTATACTATTTTCGGTCAAAAAATCAAATTAAATCGAGGATTGTTCGAAGTGCTATGAAACTTTTCAGATCCTTTCTATATGTTACGAGAGAAGGTTATGATGGAAGTCCATGAAAACATTGTCTCCAAAATTAGATTCTATGAAACTTTTTGAATTACTAATTTCGGTTAGAAAATCGTAGTATATTATTCACACTTTTATACTATTTTCGCTTAAAAAATCAAATTAAATCAAGGATTGTTCAAAATGATACGAAACTTTTCAGATCCTTTCTATATGTTACGAAGGAAGGTTATGATGGAAGTCCATTCAAAAAATTATCTCAAAATTAGATTCTATGAAACTTTTTTTAAATATTTGTTTCGGTTAAAAAATTGTAGTATATTGTATACAGAATTTTATACTAGTTTCGGTCAAAAAATCAAATTAAATCGAGGATTGTTCGAAATGCTAAGAAACGTTTTAGATCCTTTCTATATGTTATGAGGGAAGTTTATGATGGATGTCATTGAAAAAAATTGTGTCAAAATTAGAAGCTATGAAACTTTTTGAAATACTTGTTTCGGTTAAAAAATTGTAGTATATTATCCACAATTTTATACTATTTTCGGTTAAAAAATCAAATTAAATCGAGGATTGTTCGAAATGCTACAAAACGTTTCAGATCCTTTCTATATGTTACGAGGAAAGGTTATGATGATAGTCCATTCAAAAAATTGTCTCAAAATTAGATTCTATGAAAAGTTTTGAAATACTAGTTTTGGTCAAAAAATTGTAGTATATTATACACAATTTTATACTAGTTTTGGTTTAAAAATCAAAATAAATCAAGGATTGTTTGAAATTCTACGAAAGTTTTTAGATCCTTTAAATATGTTACGAGGGAAGGTTATGATGGAATTTCATGAAAAAAATTATCTCAAAATTAGATTCTATGAAATTTTTGAATTACTAGTTTAGGTCAAAAAATTGTAGTAATTATGCACAATTTTATACTATTTTCGGTCAAAAAATCAAATTAAATCGAGGATTGTTCGAAATGCTATGAAAATTTTCAGATCCTTTCTATATGTTACGAGGGAAGGTTATGATGGAAGTCCATGAAAACATTGTCTCAAAAATTAGATTTTATGAAACTTTATGAATTACTAGTTTCGGTTAGAAAATCGTAGTATATTATCCACACTTTTATACTATTTTTGCTTAAAAAATCAAATTAAATCGAGGATTGTTCGAAATGCTACGAAACTTTTCAGATCCTTTGTATATGTTACGAAGGAAGGTTATGATGGAAGTCCATTACAAAATTGTCTCAAAATTAGATTCTATGAAACTTTTTTTAAATATTTGTTTCGGTTAAAAAATTGTAGTATATTGTATACACAATTTTATACTAGTTTCGGTCAAAAAATCAAATTAAATCGAGGATTGTTCGAAATGCTAAGAAACGTTTTAGATCCTTTCTATATGTTATGAGGGAAGGTTATGATGGATGTCATTGCAAAAAATTGTATCAAAATTATAATCTATGAAACTTTTTGAAATACTTGTTTCGGTTAAAAAATTGTAGTATATTATCCACAATTTTAAACTATTTTCGGTTAAAAAATCAAATTAAATCGAGGATTGTTCGAAATGCTACAAAACGTTTCAGATCCTTTCTATATTTTACGAGGAAAGGTTATGATGATAGTCCATTCAAAAAATTGTCTCAAAATTAGATTCTATGAAAATTTTTTAAATACTAGTTTTGGTCAAAAAATTGTAGTATATTATACACAATTTTATACTAGTTTTGGTTAAAAAATCAAAATAAATCGAGGATTGATTGAAATTCTACGAAACTTTTTAGATCTTTTCTATATGTTACGAGGGAAGGTTATGATGGAAGTCCATGCAAAAAATTATCTCAAAATTTGATTCTATGAAACTTTTTGAATTACTAGTTTCGGTCAAAAAATTGTAGTAATTATGCACAATTTTATACTATTTTCGGTCAAAAAATCAAATTAAATCGAGGATTGTTCGAAGTGCTATGAAACTTTTCAGATCCTTTCTATATGTTACGAGAGAAGGTTATGATGGAAGTCCATGAAAACATTGACTCCAAAATTAGATTCTATGAAACTTTTTGAATTACTAATTTCGGTTAGAAAATCGTAGTATATTATTCACACTTTTATACTATTTTCGCTTAAAAAATCAAATTAAATCAAGGATTGTTCAAAATGATACGAAACTTTTCAGATCCTTTCTATATGTTACGAAGGAAGGTTATGATGGAAGTCCATTCAAAAAATTATCTCAAAATTAGATTCTATGAAACTTTTTTTAAATATTTGTTTCGGTTAAAAAATTGTAGTATATTGTATACAGAATTTTATACTAGTTTCGGTCAAAAAATCAAATTAAATCGAGGATTGTTCGAAATGCTAAGAAACGTTTTAGATCCTTTCTATATGTTATGAGGGAAGTTTATGATGGATGTCATTGAAAAAAATTGTGTCAAAATTAGAAGCTATGAAACTTTTTGAAATACTTGTTTCGGTTAAAAAATTGTAGTATATTATCCACAATTTTATACTATTTTCGGTTAAAAAATCAAATTAAATCGAGGATTGTTCGAAATGCTACAAAACGTTTCAGATCCTTTCTATATGTTACGAGGAAAGGTTATGATGATAGTCCATTCAAAAAATTGTCTCAAAATTAGATTCTATGAAAAGTTTTGAAATACTAGTTTTGGTCAAAAAATTGTAGTATATTATACACAATTTTATACTAGTTTTGGTTTAAAAATCAAAATAAATCAAGGATTGTTTGAAATTCTACGAAAGTTTTTAGATCCTTTAAATATGTTACGAGGGAAGGTTATGATGGAATTTCATGAAAAAAATTATCTCAAAATTAGATTCTATGAAATTTTTGAATTACTAGTTTAGGTCAAAAAATTGTAGTAATTATGCACAATTTTATACTATTTTCGGTCAAAAAATCAAATTAAATCGAGGATTGTTCGAAATGCTATGAAAATTTTCAGATCCTTTCTATATGTTACGAGGGAAGGTTATGATGGAAGTCCATGAAAACATTGTCTCAAAAATTAGATTTTATGAAACTTTATGAATTACTAGTTTCGGTTAGAAAATCGTAGTATATTATCCACACTTTTATACTATTTTTGCTTAAAAAATCAAATTAAATCGAGGATTGTTCGAAATGCTACGAAACTTTTCAGATCCTTTGTATATGTTACGAAGGAAGGTTATGATGGAAGTCCATTACAAAATTGTCTCAAAATTAGATTCTATGAAACTTTTTTTAAATATTTGTTTCGGTTAAAAAATTGTAGTATATTGTATACACAATTTTATACTAGTTTCGGTCAAAAAATCAAATTAAATCGAGGATTGTTCGAAATGCTAAGAAACGTTTTAGATCCTTTCTATATGTTACGAGGGAAGGTTATGATGGATGTCATTGCAAAAATTGTGTCAAAATAAGAATCTATGGAACTTTTTGAAATACTTGTTTCAGTTAAAAAATTGTAGTATATTATCCACAATTTTATACTATTTTCGGTTAAAAAATCAAATTAAATCGAGGATTGTTCGAAATGCTACAAAATGTTTCAGATCCTTTCTATATGTTACGAGGGAAGGTTATGATGATAGTCTATTCAAAAAATTGTCTCAGAATTAGATTCTATGAAAATTTTTTAAATACTAGTTTTGGTCAAAAAATTGTAGTATATTATACACAATTTTATACTAGTTTTGGTTAAAAAATCAAAATAAATCGAGGATTGTTTGAAATTCTACGAAACTTTTTAGATCCTTTCTATATGTTACGAGGGAAGGTTATGATGGAAGTCCATGCAAAAAATTATCTCAAATTTAGATTCTTTGAAACTTTTTGAATTACTAGTTTCGGTCAAAAAATTGTAGTATATGATGCACAATTTTATACTATTTTCGGTTAAAAAATCAAATTAAATCGAGGATTGTTCGAAATGCTATGAAACTTTTCAGATCCTTTTTATATGTTACGAGGGAAGGTTATGATGAAAGTCCATGAAAACATTGTCTCAAAAATTAGATTCTATGAAACTTTTTGAATTACTAGTTTCGGTTAGAAAATCGTAGTATATTATCCACACTTTTATTCTATTGTCGCTTAAAAAATCAAATTAAATCGAGGATTGTTCGAAATGCTACGAAACTTTTCAGATCCTTTCTATATGTTACGAAGGAAGGTTATGATTGATGTCCATTCAAAAAATTGTCTCAAAATTAGATTCTATGAAACTTTTTTTAAATATTTGTTTCGGTTAAAAAATTATAGTATATTGTATACACAATTTTATACTAGTTTCGGTCAAAAAATCAAATTAAATCGAGGATTGTTCGAAATGCTAAGTTATGTTTTAGATCCTTTCTATATGTTACGAGGGAAGGTTATGATGGATGTCATTGCAAAAAATTGTGTCAAAATTAGAATCTATGGAACTTTTTGAAATACTTGTTTCGGTTAAAAAATTGTAGTATATTATCCACAATTTTATACTATTTTCGGTTAAAAAATCAAATTAAATCGAGGATTGTTCGAAATGCTAAAAAATGTTTCAGATCCTTTCTATATGTTACGAGGGAAGGTTATGATGATAGTCTATTCAAAAAATTGTCTCAAAATTAGATTCTATGAAAATTTTTGAAATACTAGTTTTGGTCAAAAAATTGTAGTATATTATACACAATTTTATACTAATTTTGGTTAAAAAATAAAATAAATCGAGGATTGTTTGAAATTCTACGAAACTTTTTAGATCCTTTCTATATGTTACGAGGGAAGGTTATGATGGAAGTCCATGCAAAAGATTATCTCAAATTTAGATTCTATGAAACTTTTTGAATTACTAGTTTCGGTCAAAAAATTGTAGTATATTATGCACAATTTTATACTATTTTCGGTTAAAAAATCAAATTAAATCGAGGATTGTTCGAAATGCTATGAAACTTTTCAGATCCTTTTTATATGTTACGAGGGAAGGTTATGATGGAAGTCCATGAAAACATTGTCTCAAAAATTAGATTCTATGAAACTTTTTGAATTACTAGTTTCGGTTAGAAAATCGTAGTATATTATCCACACTTTTATACTATTGTCGCTTAAAAAATCAAATTAAACCGAGGATTGTTCAAAATGCTACGAAACTTTTCAGATCCTTTCTATATGTTATGAAGGAAGGTTATGATTGATGTCCATTCAAAAAATTGTCTCAAAATTAGATTCAATGAAACTTTTTTTAAATATTTGTTTCGGTTAAAAAATTATAGTATATTGTATACACAATTTTATACTAGTTTCGGTCAAAAAATCAAATTAAATCGAGGATTGTTCGAAATGCTAAGTTACGTTTTAGATCCTTTCTATATGTTACGAGGGAAGGTTATGATGGATGTCATTGCAAAAAATTGTGTCAAAATTAGAATCTATGGAACTTTTTGAAATACTTGTTTCGGTTAAAAAATTGTAGTATATTATCCACAATTTTATACTATTTCCGGTTAAAAAATCAAATTAAATCGAGGATTGTTTGAAATGCTACAAAACGTTTCAGATACTTTCTATATGTTACGAGGGAAGGTTATGATGATAGTCCATTCAAAAAATTGTCTCAAAATTAGATTCTATGAAAATTTTTGAAATACTAGTTTTGGTAAAAAAATTGTAGTATATTATACACAATTTTATACTAGTTTTGGTTAAAAAATAAAAATAAATCGAGGATTGTTTGAAATTCTACGAAACGTTTTAGATCCTTTCTATATGTTACGAGGGAAGGTTATAATGGAAGTCCATGCAAAAAATTATCTCAAAATTAGATTCTATGAAACTTTTTGAATTACTAGTTTCGGTAAAAAAAATTGTAGTATATTATGCACAATTTTATACTATTTTCGGTCAAAAAATCAAGTTAAATCGAGGATTGTTCGAAATGCTATTAAACTTTTCAGATCCTTTCTATATGTTACGAGGGAAGGTTATGATGGAAGTCCATGAAAACATTGTCTCAAAAATTAGATTCTATGAAAATTTTTGAATTACTAGTTTCGGTTAGAAAATCGTAGTATATTATCCACACTTTTATACTTTTTTAGCTTAAAAAATCAAATTAAATCGAGGATTGTTCGAAATACTACAAAACTTTTTAGATCCTTTCTATATGTTACAAAGGATGGTTATGATGGAAGTCCATTCAAAAAATTGTCTCAAAATTAGATTCTATGAAACTTTTTTTAAATATTTGTTTCGGTTAAAAAATTGTAGTATATTGTATACACAATTTTATACTAGTTTCGGTCAAAAAATTAAATTAAATCGAGGATTGTTCGAAATGCTAAGAAACTTTTTAGATCCTTTCTATATGTTACGAGGGTAGGTTATGATGGAAGTCCATGCAAAAAATAATCTCAAAATTATATCCTATGAAACTTTTTGAATTACTAGTTTCGGTCAGAAAATCATAGTATATTATACAAAATTTTATACTATTTTCGGTCAAAAATCAAATTAAATCGAGGATTGTTCGAAATGCTACGAAACTTTTTAGATCCTTTCTATATTTTATGAGGAAAGGTTATGATGAAAGTCTATTCAAAAATTTATCTCAAAATTAGAATCTACGAAACTTTTTAAAATACTTGTTTCGGTCAAAAAATTGTAGTATATTATCCACAATTTTATACTATTTTCAGTTAATAAATCAAATTAAATCGAGGATTGTTCGAAATGCTACGGAACTTTTCAGATCCTTTCTATATGTTACGAGGGAAGTTTATGATGAAAGTCCATTCAAAATATTGTCTCAAAATTAGATTCTATGAAATTTTTTGAAATACTAGTATTGGTCAAAAAATTTGTAGTATATTATACAAAATTTTATACTAGTTTTGGTTAAAAAATCAAAATAAATCGAGGATTGTTCGAAATTCTACGAAACGTTTTAGATCCTTTCTATATGTTACGGGGGAAGGTTATGATGGAAGTCCATGCAAAATATTGTCTCAAAATTAGATTCTATGAAACTATTTGAATTACTAGTTTTGGTCAGAAAATCGTAGTATATTATCCACACTTTTATACTATTTTCGCTTAAAAAATCAAATTAAATCGAGAATTGTTCGAAATGCTACGAAACTTTTCGGATCCTTTCTATATGTTACGAAGGAAGGTTATGATGGAAGTCCATGAAAAAATTGTCTCAAAAATAGATTCTATGAAACTTTTTGAATTACTAGTTTCGGTTAGAAAATCGTAGTATATTATCCACAATTTTATACTATTTTCGGTCAAAAATCAAATTAAATCGAGGATTGTTCGAAATACAATGAAACTTTTCAGGTCCTCTCTATATGTTACAAGGGAAGGTTATGATGGAAGTCCATGCAAAAAACTTATATTAAAATTAGATTCTATGAAACTTTTTGAAATACTATTTTCGGTCAAAAAATTGTAGTATATTATACATAATTTTATACTAGTTTTGGTCAAAAAATCAAATTAAATTGAAAATTGTTTGAAATGCTACAAAACTTTTTAGATCCTTTCTATATGTTATGAGGGAAGGTTATGATAAAAGTCCATGCAAAAAATTATCTGAAAATTAGATTCTATGAAACTTTTTGAAATACTAGTTTCGGTCAAACAATCAAATTAAAATGGGGATTGTTCGAAATGCTAAGAAACTTTTCATATTCTTTCTATATGTAAGAGGGAAGGTTATGATGGAAGACCATACGAAAATTAATCTCAAAATTAGATCCTTGAAACTTTTTGAAATACAAGTTCCGGTCAAAAAATCATAGTATATTATACATAATTTTGCACTAGTTTCGATCAAAAAATGAAATTAAATCGAGGATTGTTCGAAATGCTACGAAACTTTTCAGAACCTTTCTATTTGTTACGAGGGAAGGTTATGATGGAACTCCATGTAAAAAATAATCTCAAAATTAGATTCTATGAAAAATTTTTATATACAAGTTTCGGTAAAAAAATTGTAGTATATTAATCAAATTTTATAATAGTTTCGGTCAAAAAATAAAATTAAATAGAGAATTTTTCGAAATGCTACGAAACTTTTGAAACCCTTTCTATATGTTACGAGGGAAGGTTATGATGGAAGTCCATGCAAAATATTATCTCAAAATTAGATTCTATGAAACTTTTTGAAATACTAGTTTCGGTCAATAAAATTGTAGTATATACACAATTTTATACTAGTTTCGGTCAAAAAATCAAATTAATATGAGGAATTTCTAAAATGCTACGAAACTTTTCAGATCCTTTCTATATGTTACGGGGGAAGGTTATGATGGAAGTGCAATCAAAAATCTAAATTAAAAATTAGATTCTATGAAACATTTTTAAATACTAGTTATGATGGAAGTCCATGCAAAAAACTTATATTAAAATTAAATTCTATGAATTTTTTTGAAATACTAGATTCGGTAAAAAAAATTTAGTATATTTTACATAATTTTATACTAGTTTTATTCAAAAAATCAAATTAAATTGAAGATTGTTCGAAATGCTACAAAACTTTTCAGATCCTTTCTATATGTTATGAGGGAAGGTTATGATAAAAGTCTATGCATAAAATTATCTGAAAATTAGATTATATGAAACTTTTTTAAATACTAGTTCCGGTCAAAAAAATGTAGTATATTATACACAATTTTATACTAGTTTTGGTCAAAAAATCAAATTAAATCGAAGATTGTTTGAAATGCTACAAAACATTTCAGATCCTTTCTATATGTTACGAGGGAAGGTTATAGTGGAAGTCCACGTAAAAGATTATCTAAAAATTAGATTCTATGAAACTTTTTGAAATACTAGTTTCAGTCAAAAAAATTGTAATATATTATACACAATTTTATACTAGTTTCGATAAAAAAATTAAAATTAAATCGAGGATTGTTCGAAATGCTACGAATCTTTTCAGATCCTTTCTATATCTTACGAAGGAAGATTATGATGGAAGTCCATTCAAAAAATTCTCTCAAAATTAGATTCTATGAAACTTTTTTTAAAATATTTGTTTCAGTTAAAAAATTGTAGTATATTGTATACATAATTTTATACTAGTTTCGGTCAACAAATCAAATTAAATCGAGGATTGTTCTAAATGCTAAGAAACTTTTTAGATCCTTTCTATATGTTACGAGGGAAGGCTATGATGGAAGTCATTGCAAAAAATTATCTTAAAATTATATTCTATGAAACTTTTTGAATTACTAGTTTTGGTCAGAAAATCGTAGTATAATATACACAATTTTATACTATTTTCGGTCAAAAATAAAATTAAATCGAGGATTGTTCGAAATGCTACGAAACTTTTCAGATCTTTTCTATATGTTACGAGGGAAGGTTATGATGGAAGTCATTGAAATATACTATCTTAAAATTATATTCTATGAAACTTTTTGAATTACTAGTTTTGGTCAGAAAATCGTAGTATAATATACACAATTTTATACTATTTTCGTTCAAAAATCAAATTAAATCGAGGATTGTTCGAAAAGCTACGAATCTTTTCAGATCTTTTCTATATGTTATGAGGGAAAGTTATGATGGAAGTCATTGCAAAACACTATCTCAAAATTATATTCTATGAAACTTTTTGAATTACTAGTTTTGCTCAGAAAATCGTAGTATATTATACACAATTTTATATTATTTTTCGGTCAAAAATCAAATAAAATCGAGGATTGTTCGAAATGCAACGAAACCTTTCAGATCCTTTCTATATTTTACGAGGGAAGGTTATGATGAAAGTCCATTCAAAATATTGTCTCAAAATTAGATTCTATGAAACTTTTTGAAATACTTGTTTCGTTTAAAAAATTCTAGTATGTTATCCACAATTTTATACCATTTTTGGTTAAAAAATCAAATTAAATCGTGGATTGTTCGAAATGCTACGAAACTTTTCAGATCCTTTCTATATGTTACGAGGGAAGGTTATGCTGAAAGTCCATTCAAAAAATTGTCTCAAAATTAGATTCTATGAAACTTTTTTAAATATTTGTTTCGGTTAAAAAATTGTAGTATATTGTATACATAATTTTATAATAGTCTCGGTCAAAAAATTAAATTAAATCGAGGATTGTTCTAAATGCGACGAAACATTTTAGATCCTTTCTATATGTTACGAGGGAAGGTTATGATGGAAGTCATTGCAAAAAATTATCTTAAAATTATATTCTATGAAACTTTTTGAATTACTAGTTTCGGTCAAAAAATTGTAGTATATTATACACAGTTTTATACTATTTTCGGTCAAAAATCAAATTATATCGAGGATTGTTCGAAATGCTACGAAACGTTTCAGATCCTTTCTATATGTTACGAGGGAAGGTTATGATGGAAGTCATTGCAAAAAATTATCCCAAAATTATATTCTTTGAAACTTTTTGAATTACTAGTTTCGGTCAGAAAATCGTAGTATATTATACACAATTTTATACTATTTTCGGTCAAAAATCAAATTAAATCGAGGATTGTTCGAAATTCTACGAAACCTTTCAGATCCTTTCTATATGTTACGAGGTAAAGTTATGATGAAAGTCCATTCAAAATTTTGTCTCAAAATAAGATTCTATGAAACTTTTTTTAAATATTTGTTTCGGTTAAAAAATTATAGTATATTGTATACATAATTTTATACTAGTTTCGGTCAAAAAATCAAATTAAATCTAGGATTGTTCTAAATGCTAAGAAAGTTTTTAGATCCTTTCTATATGTTACGAGGGAAGGTTATGATGGAAGTCATTGCAAAAAATTATCTTGAAATTATATTATATGAAACTTTTTGAATTACTAGTTTCGGTCTGAAAATCGTAGTATATTATACACAATTTTATACTATTTTCAGTCAAAAATCAAATTAAATCGAGGATTGTTCGAAATGCTACGAAACTTTTCAGATCCTTTCTATATGTTACGAGGGAAGGTTATGATGGAAGTCATTGCATAAAACTATCTCAAAATTATATTCTATGAAACGTTTTGAATTACTAGTTTCGGTATGAAAATCGTAGTATATTATACACAATTTTATATTATTTTCGGTCAAAAATCAAATAAAATCGGGGATTGTTCGAAATGCTACGAAACTTTTCAGATCCTTTCTATATTTTACGAGGGAAGGTTATGATGAAAGTCCATTCAAACAATTGTCTCAAAATTAGATTCTATGAAACTTTTTGAAATACTTGTTTCGGTTAAAAAATTGTAGTATATTAACCACAATTTTATACTATTTTTGGTTAAAAAATCAAATTAAATCGAGGATTGTTCGAAATGCTACGAAACTTTTCAGATCCTTTATATATGTTACGAGGGAAGGTTGTGATGAAAGTCCATGCAAAAAATTATCTCAAAATTATATTCTATGAAACTTTTTGAATAACTAGTTTCGGTCAGAAAATCGTAGTATATTATACACAATTTTATACTATTTTTGGTCAAAAATCAAATTAAATCGAGGATTGTTCGAAAAGCTACGAAACTTTTCAGATCCTTTCTATATGTTACGAGGGAAGGTTATGATGGAAGTCATTGCAAAAAATTATCTCAAAATTATATTCTATGAAACTTTTTGAATTACTATTTTCGGTCAAAAAAATAGAAGTATATTATACAAAATTTTATACTATTTTCGGTCAAAAATCAAATTAAATCGAGGATGTTCGAAATGCCTCGAAACTTTTCAGATCCTTTCTATATGTTACGAGGGAAGGTTATGATGAAAGTCCATTTAAAAAATTGTCTCAAAATTAGATTCTATGAAACTTTTTTTAAATATTTGTTTCGCTTAAAAAATTGTAGTATATTGTATACATAATTTTATAATAGTCTCGGTCAAAAAATTAAATTAAATCGAGGAATTTTCTAAATGCGAAGAAACTTTTTAGATCCTTTCTATATGTTACGAGGGAAGGTTATGATGGATGTCATTGCAAAAAATTATCTTAAAATTATATTCTATGAAACTTTTTGAATTACTAGTTTCGGTCAGAAAATTGTAGTATATTATACACAATTTTATACTATTTTCGGTCAAAAATCAAATTAAATCAAGGATTGTTCGAAATGCTACAAAACTTTTCAGATCCTTTCTATATGTTACGAGGGAAGGTTATGATGGAAGTAATTGCAAAAAATTATCCCAAAATTATATTCTTTGAAACTTTTTGAATTACTAATTTCGGTCAAAAAATCGTAGTATATTATACACAATTTTATACTATTTTAGGTCAAAAATCAAATTAAATCGAGGATTGTTCGAAATTCTACGAAACCTTTCATATCCTTTCTATATGTTACGAGGGAAAGTTATGATGAAAGTCCATTCAAAAAATTGTCTCAAAATAAGATTCCATGAAACTTTTTTTAAATATTTGTTTCGGTTAAAAAATTGTAGTATATTGTATACATAACTTTATACTAGTTTCGGTCAAAAAATCAAATTAAATCTAGGATTGTTCTAAATGCTAAGAAACTTTTTAGATCCTTTCTATATGTTACGAGGGAAGGTTATAATGGAAGTCATTGCAAAAAACTATCTCAAAATTACATTCTATGAAACTTTTTGAATTACTAGTTTCGGTCAGAAAATCGTAGTATATTATACACAATTTTATATTATTTTCGGTCAAAAATCAAATAAAATCGAGGATTGTTCGAAATGCTACGAAACTTTTCAGATCCTTTCTATATTTAACGAGGGAAGGTTATGATGAAAGTCCATTCAAACAATTGTCTCAAAATTAGATTCTATGAAACTTTTTGAAATACTTGTTTCGGTTAAAAAATTGTAGTATATTAACCACAATTTTATACTAGTTTCGGTCAAAAAATCAAATTAAATCTAGGATTGTTCTAAATGCTAAGAAACTTTTTAGATCCTTTCTATATGTTACGAGGGAAGGTTATGATGGAAGTCATTGCAAAAAATTATCTCAAAATTATATTCTATGAAACTTATTGAATTACTAATTTCGGTCAGAAAATTGTAGTATATTATACACAATTTTATACTATTTTCGGTCAAAAATCAAATTAAATCGAGGATTGTTCGAAATGCTACGAAACTTTTCAGATCCTTTCTATATGTTACGAGGGAAGGTTATTATGGAAGTCATTGCAAAAAATTATCTCAAAACTATATTCTATGAAACTTTTTGAATTACTAGTTTCGGTCAGAAAATCGTAGTATATTATACAAAATTTTATACTATTTTCGGTCAAAAATCAAATTAAATCGAGGATTGTTCGAAATGCTACGAAACTTTTCAGATAATTTTTATATGTTACGAGGGAAGGTTATGATGAAAGTCCATTCAAAAAATTGTCTCAAAATTAGATTCTATGAAAATATTTGAAATACTTGTTTCGCTTAAAATATTGTAGTATATTATCCACAATTTTATACTATTTACGGTTAAAAAATCAAATTAAATCGAGCATGTTCGAAATGCTACGAAACATTTCAGATCCTTTCTATATTTTACGAGGGAAGGTTATGATGAAAGTCCATTCAAAAAATTGTCTCAAAATTAGATTCTATGAAACTTTTTTTAAATCTTTGTTTCGCTTAAAAAATTGTAGTATATTGTATACATAATTTTATAATAGTCTCGGTCAAAAAATTAAATTAAATCGAGGATTGTTCTAAATGCGAAGAAAGTTTTTAGATCCTTTCTATAAGTTACGAGGGAAGGTTATGATGGAAGTCATTGCAAAAAATCATCTTAAAATTATATTCTATGATACTTTTTGAATTACTAGTTTCGGTCAGAAAATCGTAGTATATTATACACAATTTTATACTATTTTCGGTCAAAAATCAAATTAAATCGAGGATTGTTCGAAATGCTACAAAACTTTTCAGATCCTTTCTATATGTTACGAGGGAAGGTTATGATGGAAGTAATTGCAAAAAATTATCCCAAAATTATATTCTTTGAAACTTTTTGAATTACTAGTTTCGGTCAGAAAATCGTAGTATATTATACACAATTTTATAGTATTTTTCGTTCAAAAATCAAATTAAATCGAGGATTGTTCGAAATTCTACGAAACCTTTCAGATGCTTTCTATATGTTACAAGGGAAAGTTATGATGAAAGTCCATTCAAAAAATTGTCTCAAAATTAGATTCTATGAAACTTTTTGAAATACTTGTTTCGGTTAAAATATTGTAGTATATTGTATACATAATTTTATACTATTTTCAGTCAAAAATCAAATTAAATCGAGGATTGTTCGAAATGCTACGAAACATTTCAGATCCTTTCTATATGTTATGAGGGAAGGTTATGATGGAAGTCATTGCAAAAAACTATCTCAAAATTATATTCTATGAAACTTTTTGAATTACCAGTTTCGGTATGAAAATCGTAGTATATTATACACAATTTTATATTATTTTCGGTCAAAAATCAAATAAAATCGAGGATTGTTCGAAATGCTACGAAACTTTTCAGATCCTTTCTATATTTTACGAGGGAAGGTTATGATGAAAGTCCATTCAAACAATTGTCTCAAAATTAGATTCTATTAAACTTTTTGAAATACTTGTTTCGGTTAAAAAATTGTAGTATATTAACAACAATTTTATACTATTTTTGGTTAAAAAATCAAATTAAATCGAGGATTGTTCGAAATGCTACGAAACTTTTCAGATCCTTTATATATGTTAGAGGGAAGGTTATGATGAAAGTCCATGCAAAAAATTATCTTAAAATTATATTCTTTGAAACTTTTTGAATAACTAGTTTCGGTCAGAAAATTGTAGTATATAATACACAATTTTATACTATTTTCGGTCAAAAATCAAATTAAATCGAGGATTGTTCGAAATGCTACGAAACTTTTCAGATCCTTTCTATATGTTACGAGGGAAGTTAATGATGGAAGTCATTGCAAAAAATTATCTAAAAATTATATTCTATGAAACTTTTTGAATTACTAGTTTTGGTCAGAAAATCGTAGTATATTATACAAAATTTTATACTATTTTCGATCAAAAATCAAAATAAATCGAGGATTGTTCGAAATGCTACGAAACTTTTCAGATAATTTCTATATGTTACAAGGGATGGTTATGATGAAAGTCCATTAAAAAAATTGTCTCAAAATTAGATTCTATGAAACTTTTTGAAATACTTGTTTCGGTTAAAATATTGTAGTATATTATCCACAATTTTATACTATTTTCGGTTAAAAAGTAAAATTAAATCGAGGATGTTCGAATTGCTACGAAACTTTTCAGATCCTTTCTATATGTTACGAGGGAAGGTTATGATGATAGTCCATTCAAAAAATTGTCTCAAAATTAGATTCTATGAAACTTTTTTTAAATATTGTTTCGCTTAAAAAATTGTAGTATATTGAATACATAATTTTATAATAGTTTTGGTCAAAAAATAAAATTAAATCGAAGATTGTTCTAAATGCGAAGAAACTTTTTAGATCCTTTCTATATGTTACAAGGGAAGGTTATGATGAAAGTCCATTCAAAAAATTGTCTAAAAATAAGATTCTATGAAATTTTTTTTAAATATTTGTTTCGGTGAAAAAATTGTAGTATATTGTATACATAATTTTATACTAGTTTCGGTCAAAAAATCAAATTAAATCTAGAATTGTTCTAAATGCTAAGAAACTTGTTAGATCCTTTCTATATGTTACGAGGGAAGGTTATGATGGAAGTCATTGCAAAAAATTATCTTGAAATTATATTCTATGAAACTTTTTGAATTACTAGTTTCGGTCTTAAAATCGTAGTATATTATACACAATTTTATACTATTTTCAGTCAAAAATCAAATTAAATCGAGGATTGTTCGAAATGCTACGAAACTTTTTAGATCCTTTCTATATTTTACGAGGGAAGGTTATGATGAAAGTCCATTCAAACAATTGTCTCAAAATTAGATTCTATGAAACTTTTTGAAATACTTGTTTCGGTTAAAAAATTGTAGTATATTAACCACAATTTTATACTAGTTTCGGTCAAAAAATCAAATTAAATCTAGGATTGTTCTAAATGCTAAGAAACTTTTTAGATCCTTTCTATAAGTTTCGTGGGAAGGTTATGATGGAAGTCATTGCAAAAAATTATCTCAAAACTATATTCTATGAAACTTTTTGAATTACTAGTTTCGGTCAGAAAATCGTAGTATATTATACAAAATTTTATACTATTTTCGGTCAAAAAACAAATTAAATCGAGGATTGATCGAAATGCTACGAAACTTTTCAGATAATTTCTATATGTTACGAGGGAAGGTTATGATGAAAGTCCATTCAAAAAATTGTCTCAAAATTAGATTCTATGAAAATTTTTGAAATACTTGTTTCGGTTAAAATATTGTAGTATATTATCCACAATTTTATACTATTTACGGTTAAAAAATCAAATTAACTCGAGGATTTTCGAAATGCTACGAAATTTTTACGATCCTTTCTATATGTTACGAGGGAAGGTTATGATGAAAGTCCATTCAAAAAATTGTCTCAAAATTAGATTCTATGAAACTTTTTTTAAATCTTTGTTTCGCTTAAAAAATTGTAGTATATTGTATACATAATTTTATAATAGTCTCGGTCAAAAAATTAAATTAAATCGAGGATTGTTCTAAATGCGAAGAAACTTTTTAGATCCTTTCTATATGTTACGAGGGAAGGTTATGATGGAAGTCATTGCAAAAAATCATCTTAAAATTATATTCTATGATACTTTTTGAATTACTAGTTTCAGTCAGAAAATCGTAGTATATTATACACAATTTTATACTATTTTCGGTCAAAAATCAAATTAAATCGAGGATTGTTCGAAATGCTACGAAACTTTTCAGATCCTTTCTATATGTTACGAGGGAAGGTTATGATGGAAGTAATTGCAAAAAATTATCCCAAAATTATATTCTTTGAAACTTTTTGAATTACTAGTTTCGGTCAGAAAATCGTAGTATATTATACACAATTTTATACTATTTTCGGTCAAAAATCAAATTAAATCGAGGATTGTTCGAAATTCTACGAAACCTTTCAGATCCTTTCTATATGTTACGAGGGAAAGTCATGATGAAAGTCCATTCAAAAAATTGTCTCAAAATAAGATTCTATGAAACGTTTTTTAAATATTTGTTTCGGTTAAAAAATTGTAGTATATTGTATACATAATTTTATACTAGTTTCGGTCAAAAAATCAAATTAAATCTAGGATTGTTCTAAATGCTAAGAAACTTTTTAGATCCTTTCTATATGTTACGAGGGAAGGTTATGATGGAAGTCATTGCAAAAAATTATCTTAAAATTATATTCTATGAAACTTTTTGAATTACTAGTTTCGGTCTGAAAATCGTAGTATATTATACACAATTTTATACTATTTTCAGTCAAAAATCAAATTAAATCGAGGATTGTTCGAAATGCTACGAAACTTTTCAGATCCTTTCTATATGTTATGAGGGAAGGTTATGATGGAAGTCATTGCAAAAAACTATCTCAAAATTATATTCTATGAAACTTTTTGAATTACCAGTTTCGGTATGAAAATCATAGTATATTATACACAATTTTATATTATTTTCGGTCAAAAATCAAATAAAATAGAGGATTGTTCGAAATGCTACGAAACTTTTCAGATCCTTTCTATATTTTACGAGGGAAGGTTATGATGAAAGTCCATTCAAACAATTGTCTCAAAATTAGATTCTATTGAACTTTTTGAAATACTTGTTTCGGTTAAAAAATTGTAGTATATTAACCACAATTTTATACTATTTTTGGTTAAAAAATTAAATTAAATCGAGGATTGTTCGAAATGCTACGAAACTTTTCAGATCCTTTATATATGTTAGAGGGAAGGTTATGATGAAAGTCCATGCAAAAAATTATCTTAAAATTATATTCTTTGAAACTTTTTGAATAACTAGTTTCGGTCAGAAAATTGTAGTATATAATACACAATTTTATACTATTTTCGGTCAAAAATCAAATTAAATCGAGGATTGTTCGAAATGCTATGAAACTTTTCAGATCCTTTCTATATGTTACGAGGGAAGTTGATGATGGAAGTCATTGCAAAAAATTATCTAAAAATTATATTCTATGAAACTTTTTGAATTACTAGTTTCGGTCAGAAAATCGTAGTATATTATACAAAATTTTATACTATTTTCGGTCAAAAAACAAATTAAATCGAGGGTTGATCGAAATGCTACGAAACTTTTCAGATAATTTCTATATGTTACGAGGGAAGGTTATGATGAAAGTCCATTCAAAAAATTGTCTCAAAATTAGATTCTATGAAAATATTTGAAAGACTTGTTTCGCTTAAAATATTGTAGTATATTATCCACAATTTTATACTATTTACGGTTAAAAAATCAAATTAAATCGAGCATGTTCGAAATGCTACGAAACATTTCAGATCCTTTCTATATTTTACGAGGGAAGGTTATGATGAAAGTCCATTCAAAAAATTGTCTCAAAATTAGATTCTATGAAACTTTTTTTAAATCTTTGTTTCGCTTAAAAAATTGTAGTATATTGTATACATAATTTTATAATAGTCTCGGTCAAAAAATTAAATTAAATCGAGGATTGTTCTAAATGCGAAGAAACTTTTTAGATCCTTTCTATATGTTACGAGGGAAGGTTATGATGGAAGTCATTGCAAAAAATCATCTTAAAATTATATTCTATGATACTTTTTGAATTACTAGTTTCGGTCAGAAAATCGTAGTATATTATACACAATTTTATACTATTTTCGGTCAAAAATCAAATTAAATCGAGGATTGTTCGAAATGCTACGAAACTTTTCAGATCCTTTCTATATGTTACGAGGGAAGGTTATGATGGAAGTAATTGCAAAAAATTATCCCAAAATTATATTCTTTGAAACTTTTTGAATTACTAGTTTCGGTCAGAAAATCGTAGTATATTATACACAATTTTATAGTATTTTTCGGTCAAAAATCAAATTAAATCGAGGATTGTTCGAAATTCTACGAAACCTTTCAGATGCTTTCTATATGTTACAAGGGAAAGTTATGATGAAAGTCCATTCAAAAAATTGTCTCAAAATTAGATTCTATGAAACTTTTTGAAATACTTGTTTCGGTTAAAATATTGTAGTATATTGTATACATAATTTTATACTATTTTCAGTCAAAAATCAAATTAAATCGAGGATTGTTCGAAATGCTACGAAACATTTCAGATCCTTTCTATATGTTATGAGGGAAGGTTATGATGGAAGTCATTGCAAAAAACTATCTCAAAATTATATTCTATGAAACTTTTTGAATTACTAGTTTCGGTATGAAAATCGTAGTATATTATACACAATTTTATATTATTTTTGGTCAAAAATCTAATAAAATCGAGGATTGTTCGAAATGCTACGAAACTTTTCAGATCCTTTCTATATTTTACGAGGGAAGGTTATGATGAAAGTCCATTCAAACAATTGTCTCAAAATTAGATTCTATTAAACTTTTTGAAATACTTGTTTCGGTTAAAAAATTGTAGTATATTAACAACAATTTTATACTATTTTTGGTTAAAAAATCAAATTAAATCGAGGATTGTTCGAAATGCTACGAAACTTTTCAGATCCTTTATATATGTTACGAGGGAAGGTTGTGATGAAAGTCCATGCAAAAAATTATCTCAAAATTATATTCTATGAAACTTTTTGAATAACTAGTTTCGGTCAGAAAATCGTAGTATATTATACACAATTTTATACTATTTTCGGTCAAAAATCAAATTAAATCGAGGATTGTTCGAAATTCTACGAAACCTTTCAGATCCTTTCTATATGTTACGAGGTAAAGTTATGATGAAAGTCCATTCAAAATTTTGTCTCAAAATAAGATTCTATGAAACTTTTTTTAAATATTTGTTTCGGTTAAAAAATTATAGTATATTGTATACATAATTTTATACTAGTTTCGGTCAAAAAATCAAATTAAATCTAGGATTGTTCTAAATGCTAAGAAAGTTTTTAGATCCTTTCTATATGTTACGAGGGAAGGTTATGATGGAAGTCATTGCAAAAAATTATCTTGAAATTATATTATATGAAACTTTTTGAATTACTAGTTTCGGTCTGAAAATCGTAGTATATTATACACAATTTTATACTATTTTCAGTCAAAAATCAAATTAAATCGAGGATTGTTCGAAATGCTACGAAACTTTTCAGATCCTTTCTATATGTTACGAGGGAAGGTTATGATGGAAGTCATTGCATAAAACTATCTCAAAATTATATTCTATGAAACGTTTTGAATTACTAGTTTCGGTATGAAAATCGTAGTATATTATACACAATTTTATATTATTTTCGGTCAAAAATCAAATAAAATCGGGGATTGTTCGAAATGCTACGAAACTTTTCAGATCCTTTCTATATTTTACGAGGGAAGGTTATGATGAAAGTCCATTCAAACAATTGTCTCAAAATTAGATTCTATGAAACTTTTTGAAATACTTGTTTCGGTTAAAAAATTGTAGTATATTAACCACAATTTTATACTATTTTTGGTTAAAAAATCAAATTAAATCGAGGATTGTTCGAAATGCTACGAAACTTTTCAGATCCTTTATATATGTTACGAGGGAAGGTTGTGATGAAAGTCCATGCAAAAAATTATCTCAAAATTATATTCTATGAAACTTTTTGAATAACTAGTTTCGGTCAGAAAATCGTAGTATATTATACACAATTTTATACTATTTTTGGTCAAAAATCAAATTAAATCGAGGATTGTTCGAAAAGCTACGAAACTTTTCAGATCCTTTCTATATGTTACGAGGGAAGGTTATGATGGAAGTCATTGCAAAAAATTATCTCAAAATTATATTCTATGAAACTTTTTGAATTACTATTTTCGGTCAAAAAAATAGAAGTATATTATACAAAATTTTATACTATTTTCGGTCAAAAATCAAATTAAATCGAGGATGTTCGAAATGCCTCGAAACTTTTCAGATCCTTTCTATATGTTACGAGGGAAGGTTATGATGAAAGTCCATTTAAAAAATTGTCTCAAAATTAGATTCTATGAAACTTTTTTTAAATATTTGTTTCGCTTAAAAAATTGTAGTATATTGTATACATAATTTTATAATAGTCTCGGTCAAAAAATTAAATTAAATCGAGGAATTTTCTAAATGCGAAGAAACTTTTTAGATCCTTTCTATATGTTACGAGGGAAGGTTATGATGGATGTCATTGCAAAAAATTATCTTAAAATTATATTCTATGAAACTTTTTGAATTACTAGTTTCGGTCAGAAAATTGTAGTATATTATACACAATTTTATACTATTTTCGGTCAAAAATCAAATTAAATCAAGGATTGTTCGAAATGCTACAAAACTTTTCAGATCCTTTCTATATGTTACGAGGGAAGGTTATGATGGAAGTAATTGCAAAAAATTATCCCAAAATTATATTCTTTGAAACTTTTTGAATTACTAATTTCGGTCAAAAAATCGTAGTATATTATACACAATTTTATACTATTTTAGGTCAAAAATCAAATTAAATCGAGGATTGTTCGAAATTCTACGAAACCTTTCATATCCTTTCTATATGTTACGAGGGAAAGTTATGATGAAAGTCCATTCAAAAAATTGTCTCAAAATAAGATTCCATGAAACTTTTTTTAAATATTTGTTTCGGTTAAAAAATTGTAGTATATTGTATACATAACTTTATACTAGTTTCGGTCAAAAAATCAAATTAAATCTAGGATTGTTCTAAATGCTAAGAAACTTTTTAGATCCTTTCTATATGTTACGAGGGAAGGTTATAATGGAAGTCATTGCAAAAAACTATCTCAAAATTACATTCTATGAAACTTTTTGAATTACTAGTTTCGGTCAGAAAATCGTAGTATATTATACACAATTTTATATTATTTTCGGTCAAAAATCAAATAAAATCGAGGATTGTTCGAAATGCTACGAAACTTTTCAGATCCTTTCTATATTTAACGAGGGAAGGTTATGATGAAAGTCCATTCAAACAATTGTCTCAAAATTAGATTCTATGAAACTTTTTGAAATACTTGTTTCGGTTAAAAAATTGTAGTATATTAACCACAATTTTAAACTAGTTTCGGTCAAAAAATCAAATTAAATCTAGGATTGTTCTAAATGCTAAGAAACTTTTTAGATCCTTTCTATATGTTACGAGGGAAGGTTATGATGGAAGTCATTGCAAAAAATTATCTCAAAATTATATTCTATGAAACTTATTGAATTACTAATTTCGGTCAGAAAATTGTAGTATATTATACACAATTTTATACTATTTTCGGTCAAAAATCAAATTAAATCGAGGATTGTTCGAAATGCTACGAAACTTTTCAGATCCTTTCTATATGTTACGAGGGAAGGTTATTATGGAAGTCATTGCAAAAAATTATCTCAAAACTATATTCTATGAAACTTTTTGAATTACTAGTTTCGGTCAGAAAATCGTAGTATATTATACAAAATTTTATACTATTTTCGGTCAAAAATCAAATTAAATCGAGGATTGTTCGAAATGCTACGAAACTTTTCAGATAATTTTTATATGTTACGAGGGAAGGTTATGATGAAAGTCCATTCAAAAAATTGTCTCAAAATTAGATTCTATGAAAATATTTGAAATACTTGTTTCGCTTAAAATATTGTAGTATATTATCCACAATTTTATACTATTTACGGTTAAAAAATCAAATTAAATCGAGCATGTTCGAAATGCTACGAAACATTTCAGATCCTTTCTATATTTTACGAGGGAAGGTTATGATGAAAGTCCATTCAAAAAATTGTCTCAAAATTAGATTCTATGAAACTTTTTTTAAATCTTTGTTTCGCTTAAAAAATTGTAGTATATTGTATACATAATTTTATAATAGTCTCGGTCAAAAAATTAAATTAAATCGAGGATTGTTCTAAATGCGAAGAAAGTTTTTAGATCCTTTCTATAAGTTACGAGGGAAGGTTATGATGGAAGTCATTGCAAAAAATCATCTTAAAATTATATTCTATGATACTTTTTGAATTACTAGTTTCGGTCAGAAAATCGTAGTATATTATACACAATTTTATACTATTTTCGGTCAAAAATCAAATTAAATCGAGGATTGTTCGAAATGCTACAAAACTTTTCAGATCCTTTCTATATGTTACGAGGGAAGGTTATGATGGAAGTAATTGCAAAAAATTATCCCAAAATTATATTCTTTGAAACTTTTTGAATTACTAGTTTCGGTCAGAAAATCGTAGTATATTATACACAATTTTATAGTATTTTTCGTTCAAAAATCAAATTAAATCGAGGATTGTTCGAAATTCTACGAAACCTTTCAGATGCTTTCTATATGTTACAAGGGAAAGTTATGATGAAAGTCCATTCAAAAAATTGTCTCAAAATTAGATTCTATGAAACTTTTTGAAATACTTGTTTCGGTTAAAATATTGTAGTATATTGTATACATAATTTTATACTATTTTCAGTCAAAAATCAAATTAAATCGAGGATTGTTCGAAATGCTACGAAACATTTCAGATCCTTTCTATATGTTATGAGGGAAGGTTATGATGGAAGTCATTGCAAAAAACTATCTCAAAATTATATTCTATGAAACTTTTTGAATTACCAGTTTCGGTATGAAAATCGTAGTATATTATACACAATTTTATATTATTTTCGGTCAAAAATCAAATAAAATCGAGGATTGTTCGAAATGCTACGAAACTTTTCAGATCCTTTCTATATTTTACGAGGGAAGGTTATGATGAAAGTCCATTCAAACAATTGTCTCAAAATTAGATTCTATTAAACTTTTTGAAATACTTGTTTCGGTTAAAAAATTGTAGTATATTAACAACAATTTTATACTATTTTTGGTTAAAAAATCAAATTAAATCGAGGATTGTTCGAAATGCTACGAAACTTTTCAGATCCTTTATATATGTTAGAGGGAAGGTTATGATGAAAGTCCATGCAAAAAATTATCTTAAAATTATATTCTTTGAAACTTTTTGAATAACTAGTTTCGGTCAGAAAATTGTAGTATATAATACACAATTTTATACTATTTTCGGTCAAAAATCAAATTAAATCGAGGATTGTTCGAAATGCTACGAAACTTTTCAGATCCTTTCTATATGTTACGAGGGAAGTTAATGATGGAAGTCATTGCAAAAAATTATCTAAAAATTATATTCTATGAAACTTTTTGAATTACTAGTTTTGGTCAGAAAATCGTAGTATATTATACAAAATTTTATACTATTTTCGATCAAAAATCAAAATAAATCGAGGATTGTTCGAAATGCTACGAAACTTTTCAGATAATTTCTATATGTTACAAGGGATGGTTATGATGAAAGTCCATTAAAAAAATTGTCTCAAAATTAGATTCTATGAAACTTTTTGAAATACTTGTTTCGGTTAAAATATTGTAGTATATTATCCACAATTTTATACTATTTTCGGTTAAAAAGTAAAATTAAATCGAGGATGTTCGAATTGCTACGAAACTTTTCAGATCCTTTCTATATGTTACGAGGGAAGGTTATGATGATAGTCCATTCAAAAAATTGTCTCAAAATTAGATTCTATGAAACTTTTTTTAAATATTGTTTCGCTTAAAAAATTGTAGTATATTGAATACATAATTTTATAATAGTTTTGGTCAAAAAATAAAATTAAATCGAAGATTGTTCTAAATGCGAAGAAACTTTTTAGATCCTTTCTATATGTTACAAGGGAAGGTTATGATGAAAGTCCATTCAAAAAATTGTCTAAAAATAAGATTCTATGAAATTTTTTTTAAATATTTGTTTCGGTGAAAAAATTGTAGTATATTGTATACATAATTTTATACTAGTTTCGGTCAAAAAATCAAATTAAATCTAGAATTGTTCTAAATGCTAAGAAACTTGTTAGATCCTTTCTATATGTTACGAGGGAAGGTTATGATGGAAGTCATTGCAAAAAATTATCTTGAAATTATATTCTATGAAACTTTTTGAATTACTAGTTTCGGTCTTAAAATCGTAGTATATTATACACAATTTTATACTATTTTCAGTCAAAAATCAAATTAAATCGAGGATTGTTCGAAATGCTACGAAACTTTTTAGATCCTTTCTATATTTTACGAGGGAAGGTTATGATGAAAGTCCATTCAAACAATTGTCTCAAAATTAGATTCTATGAAACTTTTTGAAATACTTGTTTCGGTTAAAAAATTGTAGTATATTAACCACAATTTTATACTAGTTTCGGTCAAAAAATCAAATTAAATCTAGGATTGTTCTAAATGCTAAGAAACTTTTTAGATCCTTTCTATAAGTTTCGTGGGAAGGTTATGATGGAAGTCATTGCAAAAAATTATCTCAAAACTATATTCTATGAAACTTTTTGAATTACTAGTTTCGGTCAGAAAATCGTAGTATATTATACAAAATTTTATACTATTTTCGGTCAAAAAACAAATTAAATCGAGGATTGATCGAAATGCTACGAAACTTTTCAGATAATTTCTATATGTTACGAGGGAAGGTTATGATGAAAGTCCATTCAAAAAATTGTCTCAAAATTAGATTCTATGAAAATTTTTGAAATACTTGTTTCGGTTAAAATATTGTAGTATATTATCCACAATTTTATACTATTTACGGTTAAAAAATCAAATTAACTCGAGGATTTTCGAAATGCTACGAAATTTTTACGATCCTTTCTATATGTTACGAGGGAAGGTTATGATGAAAGTCCATTCAAAAAATTGTCTCAAAATTAGATTCTATGAAACTTTTTTTAAATCTTTGTTTCGCTTAAAAAATTGTAGTATATTGTATACATAATTTTATAATAGTCTCGGTCAAAAAATTAAATTAAATCGAGGATTGTTCTAAATGCGAAGAAACTTTTTAGATCCTTTCTATATGTTACGAGGGAAGGTTATGATGGAAGTCATTGCAAAAAATCATCTTAAAATTATATTCTATGATACTTTTTGAATTACTAGTTTCAGTCAGAAAATCGTAGTATATTATAAACAATTTTATACTATTTTCGGTCAAAAATCAAATTAAATCGAGGATTGTTCGAAATGCTACGAAACTTTTCAGATCCTTTCTATATGTTACGAGGGAAGGTTATGATGGAAGTAATTGCAAAAAATTATCCCAAAATTATATTCTTTGAAACTTTTTGAATTACTAGTTTCGGTCAGAAAATCGTAGTATATTATACACAATTTTATACTATTTTCGGTCAAAAATCAAATTAAATCGAGGATTGTTCGAAATTCTACGAAACCTTTCAGATCCTTTCTATATGTTACGAGGGAAAGTCATGATGAAAGTCCATTCAAAAAATTGTCTCAAAATAAGATTCTATGAAACGTTTTTTAAATATTTGTTTCGGTTAAAAAATTGTAGTATATTGTATACATAATTTTATACTAGTTTCGGTCAAAAAATCAAATTAAATCTAGGATTGTTCTAAATGCTAAGAAACTTTTTAGATCCTTTCTATATGTTACGAGGGAAGGTTATGATGGAAGTCATTGCAAAAAATTATCTTAAAATTATATTCTATGAAACTTTTTGAATTACTAGTTTCGGTCTGAAAATCGTAGTATATTATACACAATTTTATACTATTTTCAGTCAAAAATCAAATTAAATCGAGGATTGTTCGAAATGCTACGAAACTTTTCAGATCCTTTCTATATGTTATGAGGGAAGGTTATGATGGAAGTCATTGCAAAAAACTATCTCAAAATTATATTCTATGAAACTTTTTGAATTACCAGTTTCGGTATGAAAATCATAGTATATTATACACAATTTTATATTATTTTCGGTCAAAAATCAAATAAAATAGAGGATTGTTCGAAATGCTACGAAACTTTTCAGATCCTTTCTATATTTTACGAGGGAAGGTTATGATGAAAGTCCATTCAAACAATTGTCTCAAAATTAGATTCTATTGAACTTTTTGAAATACTTGTTTCGGTTAAAAAATTGTAGTATATTAACCACAATTTTATACTATTTTTGGTTAAAAAATTAAATTAAATCGAGGATTGTTCGAAATGCTACGAAACTTTTCAGATCCTTTATATATGTTAGAGGGAAGGTTATGATGAAAGTCCATGCAAAAAATTATCTTAAAATTATATTCTTTGAAACTTTTTGAATAACTAGTTTCGGTCAGAAAATTGTAGTATATAATACACAATTTTATACTATTTTCGGTCAAAAATCAAATTAAATCGAGGATTGTTCGAAATGCTATGAAACTTTTCAGATCCTTTCTATATGTTACGAGGGAAGTTGATGATGGAAGTCATTGCAAAAAATTATCTAAAAATTATATTCTATGAAACTTTTTGAATTACTAGTTTCGGTCAGAAAATCGTAGTATATTATACAAAATTTTATACTATTTTCGGTCAAAAAACAAATTAAATCGAGGGTTGATCGAAATGCTACGAAACTTTTCAGATAATTTCTATATGTTACGAGGGAAGGTTATGATGAAAGTCCATTCAAAAAATTGTCTCAAAATTAGATTCTATGAAAATATTTGAAAGACTTGTTTCGCTTAAAATATTGTAGTATATTATCCACAATTTTATACTATTTACGGTTAAAAAATCAAATTAAATCGAGCATGTTCGAAATGCTACGAAACATTTCAGATCCTTTCTATATTTTACGAGGGAAGGTTATGATGAAAGTCCATTCAAAAAATTGTCTCAAAATTAGATTCTATGAAACTTTTTTTAAATCTTTGTTTCGCTTAAAAAATTGTAGTATATTGTATACATAATTTTATAATAGTCTCGGTCAAAAAATTAAATTAAATCGAGGATTGTTCTAAATGCGAAGAAACTTTTTAGATCCTTTCTATATGTTACGAGGGAAGGTTATGATGGAAGTCATTGCAAAAAATCATCTTAAAATTATATTCTATGATACTTTTTGAATTACTAGTTTCGGTCAGAAAATCGTAGTATATTATACACAATTTTATACTATTTTCGGTCAAAAATCAAATTAAATCGAGGATTGTTCGAAATGCTACGAAACTTTTCAGATCCTTTCTATATGTTACGAGGGAAGGTTATGATGGAAGTAATTGCAAAAAATTATCCCAAAATTATATTCTTTGAAACTTTTTGAATTACTAGTTTCGGTCAGAAAATCGTAGTATATTATACACAATTTTATAGTATTTTTCGGTCAAAAATCAAATTAAATCGAGGATTGTTCGAAATTCTACGAAACCTTTCAGATGCTTTCTATATGTTACAAGGGAAAGTTATGATGAAAGTCCATTCAAAAAATTGTCTCAAAATTAGATTCTATGAAACTTTTTGAAATACTTGTTTCGGTTAAAATATTGTAGTATATTGTATACATAATTTTATACTATTTTCAGTCAAAAATCAAATTAAATCGAGGATTGTTCGAAATGCTACGAAACATTTCAGATCCTTTCTATATGTTATGAGGGAAGGTTATGATGGAAGTCATTGCAAAAAACTATCTCAAAATTATATTCTATGAAACTTTTTGAATTACTAGTTTCGGTATGAAAATCGTAGTATATTATACACAATTTTATATTATTTTTGGTCAAAAATCTAATAAAATCGAGGATTGTTCGAAATGCTACGAAACTTTTCAGATCCTTTCTATATTTTACGAGGGAAGGTTATGATGAAAGTCCATTCAAACAATTGTCTCAAAATTAGATTCTATTAAACTTTTTGAAATACTTGTTTCGGTTAAAAAATTGTAGTATATTAACAACAATTTTATACTATTTTTGGTTAAAAAATCAAATTAAATCGAGGATTGTTCGAAATGCTACGAAACTTTTCAGATCCTTTATATATGTTAGAGGGAAGGTTATGATGAAAGTCCATGCCAAAAATTATCTTAAAATTATATTCTTTGAAACTTTTTGAATAACTAGTTTCGGTCAGAAAATTGTAGTATATAATACACAATTTTATACTATTTTCGGTCAAAAATCAAATTAAATCGAGGATTGTTCGAAATGCTACGAAACTTTTCAGATCCTTTCTATATGTTACGAGGGAAGTTAATGATGGAAGTCATTGCAAAAAATTATCTAAAAATTATATTCTATGAAACTTTTTGAATTACTAGTTTTGGTCAGAAAATCGTAGTATATTATACAAAATTTTATACTATTTTCGATCAAAAATCAAAATAAATCGAGGATTGTTCGAAATGCTACGAAACTTTTCAGATAATTTCTATTTGTTACAAGGGATGGTTATGATGAAAGTCCATTAAAAAAATTGTCTCAAAATTAGATTCTATGAAACTTTTTGAAATACTTGTTTCGGTTAAAATATTGTAGTATATTATCCACAATTTTATACTATTTTCGGTTAAAAAGTAAAATTAAATCGAGGATGTTCGAATTGCTACGAAACTTTTCAGATCCTTTCTATATGTTACGAGGGAAGGTTATGATGATAGTCCATTCAAAAAATTGTCTCAAAATTAGATTCTATGAAACTTTTTTTAAATATTGTTTCGCTTAAAAAATTGTAGTATATTGAATAAATAATTTTATAATAGTTTTGGTCAAAAAATAAAATTAAATCGAAGATTGTTCTAAATGCGAAGAAACTTTTTAGATCCTTTCTATATGTTACAAGGGAAGGTTATGATGAAAGTCCATTCAAAAAATTGTCTAAAAATAAGATTCTATGAAATTTTTTTTAAATATTTGTTTCGGTGAAAAAATTGTAGTATATTGTATACATAATTTTATACTAGTTTCGGTCAAAAAATCAAATTAAATCTAGAATTGTTCTAAATGCTAAGAAACTTGTTAGATCCTTTCTATATGTTACGAGGGAAGGTTATGATGGAAGTCATTGCAAAAAATTATCTTAAAATTATATTCTATGAAACTTTTTGAATTACTAGTTTCGGTCTTAAAATCGTAGTATATTATACACAATTTTATACTATTTTCAGTCAAAAATCAAATTAAATCGAGGATTGTTCGAAATGCTACGAAACTTTTCAGATCCTTTCTATATTTTACGAGGGAAGGTTATGATGAAAGTCCATTCAAACAATTGTCTCAAAATTAGATTCTATGAAACTTTTTGAAATACTTGTTTCGGTTAAAAAATTGTAGTATATTAACCACAATTTTATACTAGTTTCGGTCAAAAAATCAAATTAAATCTAGGATTGTTCTAAATGCTAAGAAACTTTTTAGATCCTTTCTATATGTTTCGTGGGAAGGTTATGATGGAAGTCATTGAAAAAAATTATCTCAAAATTATATTCTATGAAACTTTTTGAATTACTAGTTTCGGTCAGAAAATTGTAGTATATTATACACAATTTTATACTATTTTCGGTCAAAAATCAAATTAAATCGAGGATTGTTCGAAATGCTACGAAACTTTCAGATCCTTTCTATATGTTACGAGGGAAGGTTATGATGGAAGTCATTGCAAAAAATTATCTCAAAACTATATTCTATGAAACTTTTTGAATTACTAGTTTCGGTCAGAAAATCGTAGTATATTATACAAAATTTTATACTATTTTCGGTCAAAAAACAAATTAAATCGAGGATTGATCGAAATGCTACGAAACTTTTCAGATAATTTCTATATGTTACGAGGGAAGGTTATGATGAAAGTCCATTCAAAAAATTGTCTCAAAATTAGATTCTATGAAAATTTTTGAAATACTTGTTTCGGTTAAAATATTGTAGTATATTATCCACAATTTTATACTATTTACGGTTAAAAAATCAAATTAAATCGAGGATGTTCGAAATGCTACGAAATTTTTCAGATCCTTTCTATATGTTACGAGGGAAGGTTATGATGAAAGTCCATTCAAAAAATTGTCTCAAAATTAGATTCTATGAAACTTTTTTTAAATCTTTGTTTCGCTTAAAAAATTGTAGTATATTGTATACATAATTTTATAATAGTCTCGGTCAAAAAATTAAATTAAATCGAGGATTGTTCTAAATGCGAAGAAACTTTTTAGATCCTTTCTATATGTTACGAGGGAAGGTTATGATGGAAGTCATTGCAAAAAATCATCTTAAAATTATATTCTATGATACTTTTTGAATTACTAGTTTCAGTCAGAAAATCGTAGTATATTATACACAATTTTATACTATTTTCGGTCAAAAATCAAATTAAATCGAGGATTGTTCGAAATGCTACGAAACTTTTCAGATCCTTTCTATATGTTACGAGGGAAGGTTATGATGGAAGTAATTGCAAAAAATTATCCCAAAATTATATTCTTTGAAACTTTTTGAATTACTAGTTTCGGTCAGAAAATCGTAGTATATTATACACAATTTTATACTATTTTCGGTCAAAAATCAAATTAAATCGAGGATTGTTCGAAATTCTACGAAACCTTTCAGATCCTTTCTATATGTTACGAGGGAAAGTTATGATGAAAGTCCATTCAAAAAATTGTCTCAAAATAAGATTCTATGAAACTTTTTTTAAATATTTGTTTCGGTTAAAAAATTGTAGTATATTGTATACATAATTTTATACTAGTTTCGGTCAAAAAATCAAATTAAATCTAGGATTGTTCTAAATGCTAAGAAACTTTTTAGATCCTTTCTATATGTTTCGAGGGAAGGTTATGATGGAAGTCATTGCAAAAAATTATCTTAAAATTATATTCTATGAAACTTTTTGAATTACTAGTTTCGGTCTGAAAATCGTAGTATATTATACACAATTTTATACTATTTTCAGTCAAAAATCAAATTAAATCGAGGATTGTTCGAAATGCTACGAAACTTTTCAGATCCTTTCTATATGTTATGAGGGAAGGTTATGATGGAAGTCATTGCAAAAAACTATCTCAAAATTATATTCTATGAAACTTTTTGAATTACCAGTTTCGGTATGAAAATCATAGTATATTATACACAATTTTATATTATTTTTGGTCAAAAATCAAATAAAATAGAGGATTGTTCGAAATGCTACGAAACTTTTCAGATCCTTTCTATATTTTACGAGGGAAGGTTATGATGAAAGTCCATTCAAACAATTGTCTCAAAATTAGATTCTATTGAACTTTTTGAAATACTTGTTTCGGTTAAAAAATTGTAGTATATTAACCACAATTTTATACTATTTTTGGTTAAAAAATTAAATTAAATCGAGGATTGTTCGAAATGCTACGAAACTTTTCAGATCCTTTATATATGTTAGAGGGAAGGTTATGATGAAAGTCCATGCAAAAAATTATCTTAAAATTATATTCTATGAAACTTTTTGAATAACTAGTTTCGGTCAGAAAATTGTAGTATATAATACACAATTTTATACTATTTTCGGTCAAAAATCAAATTAAATCGAGGATTGTTCGAAATGCTATGAAACTTTTCAGATCCTTTCTATATGTTACGAGGGAAGTTAATGATGGAAGTCATTGCAAAAAATTATCTAAAAATTATATTCTATGAAACTTTTTGAATTACTAGTTTCGGTCAAAAAATCGTAGTATATTATCCACAATTTTATACTATTTACGGTTAAAAAATCAAATTAAATCGAGGATGTTCGAAATGCTACGAAATTTTTCAGATCCTTTCTATATGTTACGAGGGAAGGTTATGATGAAAGTCCATTCAAAAAATTGTCTCAAAATTAGATTCTATGAAACTTTTTTTAAATCTTTGTTTCGCTTAAAAAATTGTAGTATATTGTATACATAATTTTATAATAGTCTCGGTCAAAAAATTAAATTAAATCGAGGATTGTTCTAAATGCGAAGAAACTTTTTAGATCCTTTCTATATGTTACGAGGGAAGGTTATGATGGAAGTCATTGCAAAAAATCATCTTAAAATTATATTCTATGATACTTTTTGAATTACTAGTTTCAGTCAGAAAATCGTAGTATATTATACACAATTTTATACTATTTTCGGTCAAAAATCAAATTAAATCGAGGATTGTTCGAAATGCTACGAAACTTTTCAGATCCTTTCTATATGTTACGAGGGAAGGTTATGATGGAAGTAATTGCAAAAAATTATCCCAAAATTATATTCTTTGAAACTTTTTGAATTACTAGTTTCGGTCAGAAAATCGTAGTATATTATACACAATTTTATACTATTTTCGTTCAAAAATCAAATTAAATCGAGGATTGTTCGAAATTCTACGAAACCTTTCAGATCCTTTCTATATGTTACGAGGGAAAGTTATGATGAAAGTCCATTCAAAAAATTGTCTCAAAATAAGATTCTATGAAACTTTTTTTAAATATTTGTTTCGGTTAAAAAATTGTAGTATATTGTATACATAATTTTATACTAGTTTCGGTCAAAAAATCAAATTAAATCTAGGATTGTTCTAAATGCTAAGAAACTTTTTAGATCCTTTCTATATGTTACGAGGGAAGGTTATGATGGAAGTCATTGCAAAAAATTATCTTAAAATTATATTCTATGAAACTTTTTGAATTACTAGTTTCGGTCTGAAAATCGTAGTATATTATACACAATTTTATACTATTTTCAGTCAAAAATCAAATTAAATCGAGGATTGTTCGAAATGCTACGAAACTTTTCAGATCCTTTCTATATGTTATGAGGGAAGGTTATGATGGAAGTCATTGCAAAAAACTATCTCAAAATTATATTCTATGAAACTTTTTGAATTACCAGTTTCGGTATGAAAATCATAGTATATTATACACAATTTTATATTATTTTCGGTCAAAAATCAAATAAAATAGAGGATTGTTCGAAATGCTACGAAACTTTTCAGATCCTTTCTATATTTTACGAGGGAAGGTTATGATGAAAGTCCATTCAAACAATTGTCTCAAAATTAGATTCTATTGAACTTTTTGAAATACTTGTTTCGGTTAAAAAATTGTAGTATATTAACCACAATTTTATACTATTTTTGGTTAAAAAATTAAATTAAATCGAGGATTGTTCGAAATGCTACGAAACTTTTCAGATCGTTTATATATGTTAGAGGGAAGGTTATGATGAAAGTCCATGCAAAAAATTATCTTAAAATTATATTCTTTGAAACTTTTTGAATAACTAGTTTCAGTCAGAAAATTGTAGTATATAATACACAATTTTATACTATTTTCGGTCAAAAATCAAATTAAATCGAGGATTGTTCGAAATGCTATGAAACTTTTCAGATCCTTTCTATATGTTACGAGGGAAGTTAATGATGGAAGTCATTGCAAAAAATTATCTAAAAATTATATTCTATGAAACTTTTTGAATTACTAGTTTCGGTCAGAAAATCGTAGTATATTATACAAAATTTTATACTATTTTCGGTCAAAAAAAAAAATTAAATCGAGGGTTGATCGAAATGCTACGAAACTTTTCAGATAATTTCTATATGTTACGAGGGAAGGTTATGATGAAAGTCCATTCAAAAAATTGTCTCAAAATTAGATTCTATGAAAATTTTTGAGATACTTGTTTCGGTTAAAATATTGTCGTATATTATCCACAATTTTATACTATTTACGGTTAAAAAATCAAATTAAATCGAGGATGTTCGAAATGCTACAAAATTTTTCAGATCCTTTCTATATGTTACGAGGGAAGGTTATGATGAAAGTCCATTCAAAAAATTGTCTCAAAATTAGATTCTATGAAACTTTTTTTAAATCTTTGTTTCGCTTAAAAAATTGTAGTATATTGTATACATAATTTTATAATAGTCTCGATCAAAAAATTAAATTAAATCGAGGATTGTTCTAAATGCGAAGAAACTTTTTAGATCCTTTCTATATGTTACGAGGGAAGGTTATGATGGAAGTCATTGCAAAAAATCATCTTAAAATTATATTCTATGATACTTTTTGAATTACTAGTTTCGGTCAGAAAATCGTAGTATATTATACACAATTTTATACTATTTTCGGTCAAAAATCAAATTAAATCGAGGATTGTTCGAAATGCTACGAAACTTTTCAGATCCTTTCTATATGTTATGAGGGAAGGTTATGATGGAAGTCATTGCAAAAAACTATCTCAAAATTATATTCTATGAAACTTTTTGAATTACCAGTTTCAGTATGAAAATCATAGTATATTATACACAATTTTATATTATTTTCGGTCAAAAATCAAATAAAATAGAGGATTGTTCGAAATGCTACGAAACTTTTCAGATCCTTTCTATATTTTACGAGGGAAGGTTATGATGAAAGTCCATTCAAACAATTGTCTCAAAATTAGATTCTATTGAACTTTTTGAAATACTTGTTTCGGTTAAAAAATTGTAGTATATTAACCACAATTTTATACTATTTTTGGTTAAAAAATTAAATTAAATCGAGGATTGTTCGAAATGCTACGAAACTTTTCAGATCGTTTATATATGTTAGAGGGAAGGTTATGATGAAAGTCCATGCAAAAAATTATCTTAAAATTATATTCTTTGAAACTTTTTGAATAACTAGTTTCGGTCAGAAAATTGTAGTATATAATACACAATTTTATACTATTTTCGGTCAAAAATCAAATTAAATCGAGGATTGTTCGAAATGCTACGAAACTTTTCAGATCCTTTCTATATGTTACGAGGGAAGGTTATGACGGAAGTCATTGCAAAAAATTTTCTAAAAATTATATTCTATGAAAATTTTTGAATTACTAGTTTCGGTCAGAAAATCGTAGTATATTATACAAAATTTTATACTATTTTCGATCAAAAATCAAATTAAATCGAGGATTGTTCGAAATGCTACGAAACATTTCGGATAATTTCTATATGTTACAAGGGAAGGTTATGATGAAAGTCCATTCAAAAATTGTCTCAAAATTAGATTCTATGAAACTTTTTGAAATACTTGTTTCGGTTAAAATATTGTAGTATATTATCCACAATTTTATACTATTTTCGGTTAAAAAATCAAATTAAATCGAGGATGTTCGAATTGCTACGAAACTTTTCAGATGCTTTCTATATGTTACGAGGGAAGGTTATGATGATAGTCCATTCAAAAAATTGTCTCAAAATTAGATTCTATGAAACTTTTTTTAAATATTGTTTCGCTTAAAAAATTGTAGTATATTGAATACATAATTTTATAATAGTTTTGGTCAAAAAATAAAATTAAATCGAAGATTGTTCTAAATGCGAAGAAACTTTTTAGATCCTTTCTATATGTTACAAGGGAAGGTTATGATGAAAGTCCATTCAAAAAATTGTCTCAAAATAAGATTCTATGAAACTTTTTTTAAATATTTGTTTCGGTTAAAAAATTGTAGTTTATTGTATACATAATTTTATACTAGTTTCGATCAAAAAATCAAATTAAATCTAGGATTGTTCTAAATGCTAAGAAACTTGTTAGATCCTTTCTATATGTTTCGAGGGAAGGTTATGAAGGAAGTCATTGCAAAAAATTATCTTAAAATTACATTCTATGAAACCTTTTGAATTACTAGTTTCGGTTTGAAAATCGTAGTATATTATACACAATTTTATACTATTTTCAGTCAAAAATCAAATTAAATCGAGGAATTTTTATAAATGCTACGAAACTTTTCAGATCCTTTCTATATGTTACGAGGGAAGGTTATGATGGAAGTCATTGCAAAAAACTATCTCAAAATTATATTCTATGAAACTTTTTGAATTACTAGTTTCGGTCAGAAAATCGTAGTATATTATACACAATTTTATATTATTTTCGGTCAAAAATCAAATAAAATCGAGGATTGTTCGAAATGCTACGAAACTTTTCAGATCCTTTCTATATTTTACGTGGGAAGGTTATGATGGAAGTCCATTCAAAAAATTGTCTCAAAAATAGATTCTATGAAACTTTTTTTAAATATTTGTTTCGCTTAAAAAATTGTAGTATATTGTATACATAATTTTATAATAGTTTTGGTCAAAAAATTAAATTAAATCGAGGATTGTTCTAAATGCGAAGAAACTTTTTAGATCCTTTCTATATGTTACGAGGGAAGGTTATGATGGAAGTCATTGTAAAAAAGTTATCTTAAAATTATATTCTATGAAACTTTTTGAATTACTAGTTTCGGTCAGAAAATCGTAGTATATTATCCACAATTTTATACTATTTTCTGTTAAAAAATCAAATTAAATCGAGGATTGTTCGAAATGGTACGCAACTTTTCAGATCCTTTCTATATGTTACGAGGGAAGGTTATGATGAAAGTCCATTCAAAATATTGTCTCAAAATTAGATTCTATGAAACTTTCGGAAATACTAGTTTTGGTCAAAAAATTGTAGTATATTATACACAATTTTATACTAGTTTTGGTTAAAAAATCAAATTAAATCGATGATTGTTCAAAATGCTACGAAACTTTTTAGATCTTTTCTATATGTTATGAGAGAATGTTATGATGGAAGTCCATGCAAAAAATTATCTCAAAATTAGATTCTATGAAACTTTTTGAATTACTAGTTTTTGTCAAAAAATCGTAGTATATTATACACAATTTTATACTATTTTCGATATAAAAAAAAATCAAATTAAATAGAGGATTGTTTGAAATGCTACGAAACTTTACAGATCCTTTCTATATGTTACGAGGGAAGGTTATGATGGAAGTCCATGAAAAAATTGTCTCAAAATTAGATTCTATGAAACTTTTTGAATTACTAGTTTCGGTCAGAAAATCGTAGTATATTATCCACAATTGTATACTAGTTTCGGTCAAAAAATCAAATTAAATCGAGGATTGTTCGAAATTTTAAGAAACGTTTTAGATCCTTTCTATATGGTACGAGGGAAGGTTACGATGGAAGTCATTGAAAAAAATTGTGTCAAAATTAGAATCTATGAAACTTTTTGAAATATTTGTTCGGTTAAAAAATTGTAGTATATTATCCACAATTTTATACTATTTTCGGTTAAAAAATCAAATTAATCCGAGGATTGTTCGAAATGCTACAAAACTTTTCAGATCCTTTCTATATGTTACGAGGGAAGGTTATTGTGGAAGTCCATGCGAAATATTGTCTCAAAATTAGATTCTATGAAACTTTTTGAATTACTAGTTTTGGTCAGAAAATCGTAGTATATTATCCACACTTTTATACTATTTTCGCTTAAAAAATCAAATTAAATTGAGGGTTGTTTGAAATGCTACGAAACTTTTCAGATCCTTTCTATATGTTACGAAGGAAGGTTATGATGGAAGTCCATGAAAAAATTGTCTCAAAAATAGATTCTATGAAAATTTTTGAATTACTAGTTTCGGTTAGAAAATCGTAGTATATTATCCACAATTTTATACTATTTTCGGTCAAAAATCAAATTAAATCGAGGATTATTCGAAATACAATGAAACTTTTCAGGTCCTCTCTATTTGTTACAAGGGAAGGTTATGATGGAAGTCCAGGCAAAAAACTTATATTAAAATTAGATTCTATGAAACTTTTTGAAATACTATTTTCGGTCAAAAAATTGTAGTATATTTTACATAATTTTATACTAGTTTTGGTCAAAAAATCAAATTAAATTGAAGATTGTTTAAAATGCTACAAAACTTTTTAGATCCTTTCTATATGTTACTAGGGAAGATTATGATAAAAGTCCATGCAAAAAATTATCTGAAAATTAGATTCTATGAAACTTTTTGAAATAATAGTTTCGGTCAAACAATCAAATTAAACTAGTTTCGGTCAAAAAATTGTAGTATGTTTTACAAATTTTCTACTAGTTTTGGTCAAAAAATTAAACTAAATCGATTATTGTTCGAAATGCGATGAAAATTTTCAAATCCTTTCTATATGTTACGAGGGATGTTTATGATGGAAGTCCATCCAAAAAATTATCTCAAAATTAGACTCTATGAAACCTTTTGAAATGTTAGTTTAAGTTAAAAAATTGTAGTATATTATTATACACAATTTTCTACTAGTATCGGTCAAAAAATTAAATTAAATCGAGGATTGTTCAAAATTCAACGGAACTTTATATGTTACGAGGTAAGGTTATGATGGAAGTCCATGCAAAATACTTATATTAAAATTAGATTCTATGAATTTTTTGAAATACTAGATTCGGTAAATAAATTTAGTATATTTTACATAATTTTATACTTGTTTTGGTCAAAAAATCAAATTAAATTGAAGATTGTTCGAAATGCTACAAAACTTTTCAGATCCTTTCTATATGTTATGAGGGAAGGTTATGATAAAAGTATATGCAAAAAATTATCTGAAAATTAGATTATTTGAAACTTTTTGAAATACTAATTCCGGTCAAAAAATGTAGTATATTATACACAATTTTATACTAGTTTTGGTCAAAAAATCAAATTAAATCGAAGATTGTTTGAAATGCTACAAAACATTTCAGATCCTTTCTATATGTTACGAGGGAAGGTTATAATGGAAGTCCACGTAAAAGATTATCTAAAAATTAGATTCTATGAAACTCTTTGAAATACTAGTTTCGGTCAAAAAAATTGTAATATATTATACACAATTTTATATTATTTTCGGTCAAAAATCAAATTAAATCGAGGATTGTTCGAAAATCTACGAATCTTTTCAGATCCTTTATATATCTTAGGAAGGAAGGTTATGATGGAAGTCCATTCAAAAAATTGTCTCAAAATTAGATTCTATGAAACTTTTTTTAAATATTTGATTCGATTAAAAAATTGTAGTATATTGTATACATAATTTTATACTAGTTTCGGTCAAAAAATCAAATTAAATCGAGGATTATTCTAAATGCTAAGAAACTTTTTAGATCCTTTCTATATGTTACGAGAGAAGGTTATGATGGAAGTCTTTGCAAAAAATTATCTTAAAATTATATTCTATGAAACTTTTTGAATTACTAGTTTCGGTCAGAAAATCGTAGTATATTATACACAATTTTATACTATTTTTGGTCAAAAATCAAATTCAATCGAGGATTGTTCGAAATGCTACGAAACTTTTCAGATCCTTTCTATATGTTACGAGGGAAGGTTATGATGGAAGTCATTGCAAAAAATAATCTCAAAATTATATTCTATGAAACTTTTTGAATTACTAGTTTCGGTCAGAAAATCGTAGTATATTATACACAATTTTATACTATTTTCGGTCAAAAATCAAATTAAATCGAGGATTGTTCTAAATGCTAAGAAACTTTTTAGATCCTTTCTATATGCTACGAGGGAGGGTTATGATGGAAGTAATTGCAAAAAATTATCTTAAAATTATATTCTATGAAACTTTTTGAATTACTAGTTTCGGTCAGAAAATCGTAGTATATTATACACAATTTTTTACTATTTTTGGTCAAAAATCAAATTAAATCGAGGATTGTTCGAAATGCTACGAAACTTTTCAGATCCTTTCTATATGTTACGAGGGAAGGTTATGATGGAAGTCATTGCAAAAAATTATCCCAAAATTATATTCTATGAAACTTTTTGAATTACTAGTTTCGGTCAGAAAATCATAGTATATTATACACAATTTTATATTATTTTCGGACAAAAATCAAATTAAATCGAGGATTGTTCGAAAAGCTACGAATCTTTTCAGATCCTTTATATATCTTAGGAAGGAAGGTTATGATGGAAGTCCATTCAAAAAATTGTCTCAAAATTAGATTCTATGAAACTTTTTTTAAATATTTGATTCGATTAAAAAATTGTAGTATATTGTATACATAATTTTATACTAGTTTCGGTCAAAAAATCAAATTAAATCGAGGATTATTCTAAATGCTAAGAAAGTATTTAGATCCTTTCTATATGTTACGAGAGAAGGTTATGATGGAAGTCTTTGCAAAAAATTATCTTAAAATTATATTCTATGAAACTTTTTGAATTACTAGTTTCGGTCAGAAAATCGTAGTATATTATACACAATTTTATACTATTTTTGGTCAAAAATCAAATTAAATCGAGGATTGTTCGAAATGCTACGAAACTTTTCAGATCCTTTCTATATGTTACGAGGGAAGGTTATGATCGAAGTCATTGCAAAAAATTATCCCAAAATTATATTCTATGAAACTTTTTGAATTACTAGTTTCGGTCAGAAAATCGTAGTATATTATACACAATTTTATACTATTTTCGGTCAAAAATCAAATTAAATTGAGGATTGTTCGAAATGCTACGAAACTTTTCAGATCCTTTCTATATGTTACGAGGGAAGGTTATGATGGAAGTCATTGCAAAAAATTATCTCAAAATTATATTCTATGAAACTTTTTGAAATACTAGTTTTGGTCAGAAAATCGTAGTATATTATACACAATTTTATACTATTTTCGGTCAAAAATCAAATTAAATCGAGGATTGTTCGAAATGCAACCAAACTTTTCAGATAATTTCTATATGTTACGAGGGAAGGTTATGATGAAAGTCCATTCAAAAAATTGTCTCAAAATTAGATTCTATGAAACTTTTTGAAATACTTGTTTCGGTTAAAATATTGTAGTATATTATCCACAATTTTATACTATTTTTGGTTAAAAAATAAAATTAAATCGAGGATGTTCGAATTGGTGCGAAACTTTTCATATCCTTTCTATATGTTACGAAGGAAGGTTATGATGAAAGTCCATTCAAAAAATTGTCTCAAAATTAGATTCTATGAAACTTTTTTTAAATATTTGTTTCGCTTAAAAAATTGTAGTATATTGTATACATAATTTTATACTAGTTTCGGTCAACAAATCAAATAAAATCGAGGATTGTTCTAAATGCTAAGAAAATTTTAGATCCTTTCTATATGTTACGAGAGAAGGTTATGATGGAAGTCTTTGCAAAAAATTATCTTAAAATTATATTCTATGAAACTTTTTGAATTACTAGTTTCGGTCAGAAAATCGTAGTATATTATACACAATTTTATACTATTTCGTTCAAAAATCAAATTAAATCGAGGATTGTTCGAAATGCTACGAAACTTTTCAGATCCTTTCTATATGTTACGAGGGAAGGTTATGATGAAAGTCCATTAAAAAAATTGTCTCAAAGTAAGATTCTATGAAACTTTTTTTAAATATTTGTTTTGGTTAAAAAATTGTAGTATATTGTATACATAATTTTATACTAGTTTCGGTCAAAAAATCAAATTAAATCGAGGATTGTTTGAAATGCTACGAAACTTTTCAGATCCTTTCTATATGTTACGAGGGAAGGTTATGATCGAAGTCATTGCAAAAAATTATCCCAAAATTATATTCTATGAAACTTTTTGAATTACTAGTTTCGGTCAGAAAATCGTAGTATATTATACACAATTTTATACTATTTTCGGTCAAAAATCAAATTAAATCGAGGATTGTTCGAAATGCTACGAAACCTTTCAGATCCTTTCTATATGTTACGAGGGAAGGTTATGATGAAAGTCCATTAAAAAAATTGTCTCAAAGTAAGATTCTATGAAACTTTTTTTAAATATTTGTTTTGGTTAAAAAATTGTAGTATATTGTATACATAATTTTATACTAGTTTCGGTCAAAAAATCAAATTAAATCGAGGATTGTTCGAAATGCTACGAAACTTTTCAGATCCTTTATATATGTTACGAGGGAAGGTTATGATGAAAGTCCATGCAAAAAATTATCTCAAAATTATATTCTATGAAACTTTTTGAATAACTAGTTTCGGTAAGAAAATTGTAGTATATTATACACAATTTTATACTATTTTCGGTCAAAAATCAAATTAAATTGAGGATTGTTCGAAATGCTACGAAACTTTTCAGATCCTTTCTATATGTTACGAGGGAAGGTTATGATGGAAGTCATTGCAAAAAATTATCTCAAAATTATATTCTATGAAACTTTTTGAAATACTAGTTTCGGTCAGAAAATCGTAGTATATTATACACAATTTTACACTATTTTCGGTCAAAAATCAAATTAAATCGAGGATTGTTCGAAATGCAACCAAACTTTTCAGATAATTTCTATATGTTACGAGGGAAGGTTATGATGAAAGTCCATTCAAAAAATTGTCTCAAAATTAGATTCTATGAAACTTTTTGAAATACTTGTTTCGGTTAAAATATTTTAGTATATTATCCACAATTTTATACTATTTTCGGTTAAAAAATCAAATTAAATCGAGGATGTTCGAATTGCTACGAAACTTTTCATATCCTTTCTATATGTTACGAAGGAAGGTTATGATGAAAGTCCATTCAAAAAATTGTCTCAAAATTAGATTCTATGAAACTTTTTTTAAATATTTGTTTCGCTTAAAAAATTGTAGTATATTGTATACATAATTTTATACTAGTTTCGGTCAACAAATCAAATAAAATCGAGGATTTTTCTAAATGCTAAGAAAATTTTAGATCCTTTCTATATGTTACGAGGGAAGGTTATGATGGAAGACATTGCAAAAATTTATCTTAAAATTATATTCTATGAAACTTTTTTAATTACTAGTTTCGGTCAGAAAATCGTAGTATAATATACCCAATTTTATACTATTTTCGTTCAAAAATCAAATTAAATCGAGGATTGTTCGAAATGCTACGAAACTTTTCAGATCTTTTCTATATGTTATGAGGGAAGGTTATGATGGAAGTCATTGAAAAAAACTATCTCAAAATTATATTCTATGAAACTTTTTGAATTACTAGTTTTGGTCAGAAAATCATAGTATATTATACACAATTTTATATTATTTTCGGTCAAAAATCAAATTAAATCGAGGATTGTTCGAAAAGCTACGAATCTTTTCAGATCCTTTATATATCTTAGGAAGGAAGGTTATGATGGAAGTCCATTCAAAAAATTGTCTCAAAATTAGATTCTATGAAACTTTTTTTAAATATTTGATTCGATTAAAAAATTGTAGTATATTGTATACATAATTTTATACTACTTTCGGTCAAAAAATCAAATTAAATCGAGGATTATTCTAAATGCTAATAAACTTTTTAGATCCTTTCTATATGTTACGAGAGTAGGTTATGATGGAAGTCTTTGCAAAAAATTATCTTAAAATTATATTCTATGAAACTTTTTGAATTACTAGTTTCGGTCAGAAAATCGTAGTATATTATACACAATTTTATACTATTTTTGGTCAAAAATCAAATTAAATCGAGGATTGTTCGAAATGCTACGAAACTTTTCAGATCCTTTCTATATGTTACGAGGGAAGGTTATGATGGAAGTCATTGCAAAAAATTATCCCAAAATTATATTCTATGAAACTTTTTGAATTACTAGTTTCAGTCAGAAAATCGTAGTATATCATACACAATTTTATACTATTTTCGGTCAAAAATCAAATTAAATCGAGGATTGTTCGAAATGCTACGAAACCTTTCAGATCCTTTCTATATGTTACGAGGGAAGGTTATGATGAAAGTCCATTAAAAAAATTGCCTCAAAGTAAGATTCTATGAAACTTTTTTTATATATTTGTTTTGGTTAAAAAATTGTAGTATATTGTATACATAATTTTATACTAGTTTCGGTCAAAAAATCAAATTAAATCGAGGATTGTTCGAAATGCTACGAAACTTTTCAGATCCTTTATATATGTTACGAGGGAAGGTTATGATGGAAGTTATTGCAAAAAATTATCTCAAAATTATATTCTATGAAACTTTTTGAATAACTAGTTTCGGTAAGAAAATTGTAGTATATTATACACAATTTTATACTATTTTCGGTCAAAAATCAAATTAAATCGAGGATTGTTCGAAATGCAACGAAACTTTTCAGATAATTTCTATATGTTACGAGGGAAGGTTATGATGAAAGTCCATTCAAAAAATTGTCTCAAAATTAGATTCTATGAAACTTTTTGAAATACTTGTTTCGGTTAAAATATTGTAGTATATTATCCACAATTTTATACTATTTTCGGTTAAAAAACTAAATTAAATCGAGGATGTTCGAATTGCTACGAAACTTTCAGATCCTTTCTATATGTTACGAAGGAAGGTTATGATGAAAGTCCATTCAAAAAATTGTCTCAAAATTAGATTCTATGAAACTTTTTTTAAATATTTGTTTCGCTTAAAAAATTGTAGTATATTGTATACATAATTTTATAATAGTTTCGGTCAAAAAATTAAATTAAATCGAGGATTGTTCTAAATGCGAAGAAACTTTTTAGATCCTTTCTATATATTACGAGGGAAGGTTATGATGGAAGTCATTGCGAAAATTTATCTTAAAATTATATTCTATGAAACTTTTTGAATTACTAGTTTCGGTCATAAAATCGTAGTATAATAAACCCAATTTATACTATTTTCGTTCAAAAATCAAATTAAATTGAGTATTGTTCGAAATGCTACGAAACTTTTCAAATATTTTCTATATGTTATGAGGGAAGGTTATGATGGAAGTCATTGAAAAAAACTATCTCAAAATTATATTCTATGAAACTTTTTGAATTACTAGTTTCGGTCAAAAAATCGTAGTATATTATACACAATTTTATATTATTTTCGGTCAAAAATCAAATTAAATCGAGGATTTTCGAAAAGCTACGAAACTTTTCATATCCTTTCTATATGTTACGAAGGAAGGTTATGATGAAAGTCCATTCAAAAAATTGTCTCAAAATTAGATTCTATGAAACTTTTTTTAAATATTTGTTTCGCTTAAAAAATTGTAGTATATTGTATACATAATTTTATACTAGTTTCGGTCAACAAATCAAATAAAATCGAGGATTTTTCTAAATGCTAAGAAAATTTTAGATCCTTTCTATATGTTACGAGGGAAGGTTATGATGGAAGTCATTGCAAAAATTTATCTTAAAATTATATTCTATGAAACTTTTTTAATTACTAGTTTCGGTCAGAAAATCGTAGTATAATATACCCAATTTTATACTATTTTCGTTCAAAAATCAAATTAAATCGAGGATTGTTCGAAATGCTACGAAACTCTTCAGATCTTTTCTATATGTTATGAGGGAAGGTTATGATGGAAGTCATTGAAAAAAACTATCTCAAAATTATATTCTATGAAACTTTTTGAATTACTAGTTTTGGTCAGAAAATCATAGTATATTATACACAATTTTATATTATTTTCGGTCAAAAATCAAATTAAATCGAGGATTGTTCGAAAAGCTACGAATCTTTTCAGATCCTTTATATATCTTAGGAAGGAAGGTTATGATGGAAGTCCATTCAAAAAATTGTCTCAAAATTAGATTCTATGAAACTTTTTTTAAATATTTGATTCGATTAAAAAATTGTAGTATATTGTATACATAATTTTATACTACTTTCGGTCAAAAAATCAAATTAAATCGAGGATTATTCTAAATGCTAATAAACTTTTTAGATCCTTTCTATATGTTACGAGAGTAGGTTATGATGGAAGTCTTTGCAAAAAATTATCTTAAAATTATATTCTATGAAACTTTTTGAATTACTAGTTTCGGTCAGAAAATCGTAGTATATTCTACACAATTTTATACTATTTTTGGTCAAAAATCAAATTAAATCGAGGATTGTTCGAAATGCTACGAAACTTTTCAGATCCTTTCTATATGTTACGAGGGAAGGTTATGATGGAAGTCATTGCAAAAAATTATCCCAAAATTATATTCTATGAAACTTTTTGAATTACTAGTTTCGGTCAGAAAATCGTAGTATATCATACACAATTTTATACTATTTTCGGTCAAAAATCAAATTAAATCGAGGATTGTTCGAAATGCTACGAAACCTTTCAGATCCTTTCTATATGTTACGAGGGAAGGTTATGATGAAAGTCCATTAAAAAAATTGCCTCAAAGTAAGATTCTATGAAACTTTTTTTATATATTTGTTTTGGTTAAAAAATTGTAGTATATTGTATACATAATTTTATACTAGTTTCGGTCAAAAAATCAAATTAAATCGAGGATTGTTCGAAATGCTACGAAACTTTTCAGATCCTTTATATATGTTACGAGGGAAGGTTATGATGGAAGTTATTGCAAAAAATTATCTCAAAATTATATTCTATGAAACTTTTTGAATAACTAGTTTCGGTAAGAAAATTGTAGTATATTATACACAATTTTATACTATTTTCGGTCAAAAATCAAATTAAATCGAGGATTGTTCGAAATGCAACGAAACTTTTCAGATAATTTCTATATGTTACGAGGGAAGGTTATGATGAAAGTCCATTCAAAAAATTGTCTCAAAATTAGATTCTATGAAACTTTTTGAAATACTTGTTTCGGTTAAAATATTGTAGTATATTATCCACAATTTTATACTATTTTCGGTTAAAAAACTAAATTAAATCGAGGATGTTCGAATTGCTACGAAACTTTTCAGATCCTTTCTATATGTTACGAAGGAAGGTTATGATGAAAGTCCATTCAAAAAATTGTCTCAAAATTAGATTCTATGAAACTTTTTTTAAATATTTGTTTCGCTTAAAAAATTGTAGTATATTGTATACATAATTTTATAATAGTTTCGGTCAAAAAATTAAATTAAATCGAGGATTGTTCTAAATGCGAAGAAACTTTTTAGATCCTTTCTATATATTACGAGGGAAGGTTATGATGGAAGTCATTGCAAAAATTTATCTTAAAATTATATTCTATGAAACTTTTTGAATTACTAGTTTCGGTCATAAAATCGTAGTATAATAAACCCAATTTATACTATTTTCGTTCAAAAATCAAATTAAATTGAGTATTGTTCGAAATGCTACGAAACTTTTCAAATATTTTCTATATGTTATGAGGGAAGGTTATGATGGAAGTCATTGAAAAAAACTATCTCAAAATTATATTCTATGAAACTTTTTGAATTACTAGTTTCGGTCAAAAAATCGTAGTATATTATACACAATTTTATATTATTTTCGGTCAAAAATCAAATTAAATCGAGGATTTTCGAAAAGCTACGAAACTTTTCATATCCTTTCTATATGTTACGAAGGAAGGTTATGATGAAAGTCCATTCAAAAAATTGTCTCAAAATTAGATTCTATGAAACTTTTTTTAAATATTTGTTTCGCTTAAAAAATTGTAGTATATTGTATACATAATTTTATACTAGTTTCGGTCAACAAATCAAATAAAATCGAGGATTTTTCTAAATGCTAAGAAAATTTTAGATCCTTTCTATATGTTACGAGGGAAGGTTATGATGGAAGTCATTGCAAAAATTTATCTTAAAATTATATTCTATGAAACTTTTTTAATTACTAGTTTCGGTCAGAAAATCGTAGTATAATATACCCAATTTTATACTATTTTCGTTCAAAAATCAAATTAAATCGAGGATTGTTCGAAATGCTACGAAACTCTTCAGATCTTTTCTATATGTTATGAGGGAAGGTTATGATGGAAGTCATTGAAAAAAACTATCTCAAAATTATATTCTATGAAACTTTTTGAATTACTAGTTTTGGTCAGAAAATCATAGTATATTATACACAATTTTATATTATTTTCGGTCAAAAATCAAATTAAATCGAGGATTGTTCGAAAAGCTACGAATCTTTTCAGATCCTTTATATATCTTAGGAAGGAAGGTTATGATGGAAGTCCATTCAAAAAATTGTCTCAAAATTAGATTCTATGAAACTTTTTTTAAATATTTGATTCGATTAAAAAATTGTAGTATATTGTATACATAATTTTATACTACTTTCGGTCAAAAAATCAAATTAAATCGAGGATTATTCTAAATGCTAATAAACTTTTTAGATCCTTTCTATATGTTACGAGAGTAGGTTATGATGGAAGTCTTTGCAAAAAATTATCTTAAAATTATATTCTATGAAACTTTTTGAATTACTAGTTTCGGTCAGAAAATCGTAGTATATTATACACAATTTTATACTATTTTTGGTCAAAAATCAAATTAAATTGAGGATTGTTCGAAATGCTACGAAACTTTTCAGATCCTTTCTATATGTTACGAGGGAAGGTTATGATGGAAGTCATTGCAAAAAATTATCCCAAAATTATATTCTATGAAACTTTTTGAATTACTAGTTTCGGTCAGAAAATCGTAGTATATCATACACAATTTTATACTATTTTCGGTCAAAAATCAAATTAAATCGAGGATTGTTCGAAATGCTACGAAACCTTTCAGATCCTTTCTATATGTTACGAGGGAAGGTTATGATGAAAGTCCATTAAAAAAATTGCCTCAAAGTAAGATTCTATGAAACTTTTTTTATATATTTGTTTTGGTTAAAAAATTGTAGTATATTGTATACATAATTTTATACTAGTTTCGGTCAAAAAATCAAATTAAATCGAGGATTGTTCGAAATGCTACGAAACTTTTCAGATCCTTTATATATGTTACGAGGGAAGGTTATGATGGAAGTTATTGCAAAAAATTATCTCAAAATTATATTCTATGAAACTTTTTGAATAACTAGTTTCGGTAAGAAAATTGTAGTATATTATACACAATTTTATACTATTTTCGGTCAAAAATCAAATTAAATCGAGGATTGTTCGAAATGCAACGAAACTTTTCAGATAATTTCTATATGTTACGAGGGAAGGTTATGATGAAAGTCCATTCAAAAAATTGTCTCAAAATTAGATTCTATGAAACTTTTTGAAATACTTGTTTCGGTTAAAATATTGTAGTATATTATCCACAATTTTATACTATTTTCGGTTAAAAAACTAAATTAAATCGAGGATGTTCGAATTGCTACGAAACTTTTCAGATCCTTTCTATATGTTACGAAGGAAGGTTATGATGAAAGTCCATTCAAAAAATTGTCTCAAAATTAGATTCTATGAAACTTTTTTTAAATATTTGTTTCGCTTAAAAAATTGTAGTATATTGTATACATGATTTTATAATAGTTTCGGTCAAAAAATTAAATTAAATCGAGGATTGTTCTAAATGCGAAGAAACTTTTTAGATCCTTTCTATATATTACGAGGGAAGGTTATGATGGAAGTCATTGCAAAAATTTATCTTAAAATTATATTCTATGAAACTTTTTGAATTACTAGTTTCGGTCATAAAATCGTAGTATAATAAACCCAATTTATACTATTTTCGTTCAAAAATCAAATTAAATTGAGTATTGTTCGAAATGCTACGAAACTTTTCAAATATTTTCTATATGTTATGAGGGAAGGTTATGATGGAAGTCATTGAAAAAAACTATCTCAAAATTATATTCTATGAAACTTTTTGAATTACTAGTTTCGGTCAAAATATCGTAGTATATTATACACAATTTTATATTATTTTCGGTCAAAAATCAAATTAAATCGAGGATGTTCGAAAAGCTACGAAACTTTTCATATCCTTTCTATATGTTACGAAGGAAGGTTATGATGAAAGTCCATTCAAAAAATTGTCTCAAAATTAGATTCTATGAAACTTTTTTTAAATATTTGTTTCGGTTAAAAAATTGTAGTATATTGTATACATAATTTTATAATAGTTTCGGTCAAAAAATCAAATTAAATCGAGGATTGTTCTAAATGCTAAGAAACTTTTTAGATCCTTTCTATATGTTACGAGGGAAGGTTATGATGGAAGTCATTGCAAAAAATTATCTAAAAATTATATTCTATGAAACTTTTTGAATTACTAGTTTCGGTCAGAAAATCGTAGTATATTATACACAATTTTTTACTATTTTCGGTCAAAAATCAAATTAAATCGAGGATTGTTTGAAATGCTATGAAACTTTTCAGATCCTTTCTATATGTTACGAGGGAAGGTTATGATCGAAGTCATTGCAAAAAATTATCCCAAAATTATATTCTATGAAACTTTTTGAATTACGAGTTTCGGTCAGAAAATCGTAGTATATTATACACAATTTTATACTATTTTCGGTCAAAAATAAAATTAAATCGAGGATCGTTCGAAATGCTACGAAACCTTTCAGATCCTTTCTATATGTTACGAGGGAAGGTTATGATGAAAGTCCGTTAAAAAAATTGTCTCAAAATAAGATTCTATGAAACTTTTTTTAAATATTTGTTTTGGTTAAATAACTGTAGTATATTGTATACATAATTTTATACTAGTTTCGGTCAAAAAAACAAATTAAATCGAGGATTGTTCGAAATGCTACGAAACTTTTCAGATCCTTTATATATGTTACGAGGGAAGGTTATGATGAAAGTCCATGCAAAAAATTATCTCAAAATTATATTCTATGAAACATTTTGAATAACTAGTTTCGGTAAGAAAATTGTAGTATATTATACACAATTTTATACTATTTTCGGTCAAAAATCAAATTAAATTGAGGATTGTTCGAAATGCTACGAAACTTTTCAGATCCTTTCTATATGTTACGAGGGAAGGTTATGATGGAAGTCATTGCAAAAAATTATCTCAAAATTATATTCTATGAAACTTTTTGAAATACTAGTTTCGGTCAGAAAATCGTAGTATATTATACACAATTTTATACTATTTTCGGTCAAAAATCAAATTAAATCGAGGATTGTTCGAAATGCAACGAAACTTTTCAGATAATTTCTATATGTTACGAGGGAAGGTTATGATGAAAGTCCATTCAAAAAATTGTCTCAAAATTAGATTCTATGAAACTTTTTGAAATACTTGTTTCGGTTAAAATATTGTAGTATATTATCCACAATTTTATACTATTTTCGGTTAAAAAATCAAATTAAATCGAGGATGTTCGAATTGCTACGAAACTTTTCAGATCCTTTCTATATGTTACGAAGGAAGGTTATGATGAAAGTCCATTCAAAAAATTGTCTCAAAATTAGATTCTATGAAACTTTTTTTAAATATTTGTTTCGCTTAAAAAATTGTAGTATATTGTATACATGATTTTATAATAGTTTCGGTCAAAAAATTAAATTAAATCGAGGATTGTTCTAAATGCGAAGAAACTTTTTAGATCCTTTCTATATATTACGAGGGAAGGTTATGATGGAAGTCATTGCAAAAATTTATCTTAAAATTATATTCTATGAAACTTTTTGAATTACTAGTTTCGGTCATAAAATCGTAGTATAATAAACCCAATTTATACTATTTTCGTTCAAAAATCAAATTAAATTGAGTATTGTTCGAAATGCTACGAAACTTTTCAAATATTTTCTATATGTTATGAGGGAAGGTTATGATGGAAGTCATTGAAAAAAACTATCTCAAAATTATATTCTATGAAACTTTTTGAATTACTAGTTTCGGTCAAAAAATCGTAGTATATTATACACAATTTTATATTATTTTCGGTCAAAAATCAAATTAAATCGAGGATGTTCGAAAAGCTACGAAACTTTTCATATCCTTTCTATATGTTACGAAGGAAGGTTATGATGAAAGTCCATTCAAAAAATTGTCTCAAAATTAGATTCTATGAAACTTTTTTTAAATATTTGTTTCGGTTAAAAAATTGTAGTATATTGTATACATAATTTTATACTAGTTTCGGTCAAAAAATCAAATTAAATCGAGGATTGTTCTAAATGCTAAGAAACTTTTTAGATCCTTTCTATATGTTACGAGGGAAGGTTATGATGGAAGTCATTGCAAAAAATTATCTAAAAATTATATTCTATGAAACTTTTTGAATTACTAGTTTCGGTCAGAAAATCGTAGTATATTATACACAATTTTTTACTATTTTCGGTCAAAAATCAAATTAAATCGAGGATTGTTTGAAATGCTATGAAACTTTTCAGATCCTTTCTATATGTTACGAGGGAAGGTTATGATCGAAGTCATTGCAAAAAATTATCCCAAAATTATATTCTATGAAACTTTTTGAATTACGAGTTTCGGTCAGAAAATCGTAGTATATTATACACAATTTTATACTATTTTCGGTCAAAAATAAAATTAAATCGAGGATCGTTCGAAATGCTACGAAACCTTTCAGATCCTTTCTATATGTTACGAGGGAAGGTTATGATGAAAGTCCGTTAAAAAAATTGTCTCAAAATAAGATTCTATGAAACTTTTTTTAAATATTTGTTTTGGTTAAATAACTGTAGTATATTGTATACATAATTTTATACTAGTTTCGGTCAAAAAATCAAATTAAATCGAGGATTGTTCGAAATGCTACGAAACTTTTCAGATCCTTTATATATGTTACGAGGGAAGGTTATGATGAAAGTCCATGCAAAAAATTATCTCAAAATTATATTCTATGAAACATTTTGAATAACTAGTTTCGGTAAGAAAATTGTAGTATATTATACACAATTTTATACTATTTTCGGTCAAAAATCAAATTAAATTGAGGATTGTTCGAAATGCTACGAAACTTTTCAGATCCTTTCTATATGTTACGAGGGAAGGTTATGATGGAAGTCATTGCAAAAAATTATCTCAAAATTATATTCTATGAAACTTTTTGAAATACTAGTTTCGGTCAGAAAATCGTAGTATATTATACACAATTTTATACTATTTTCGGTCAAAAATCAAATTAAATCGAGGATTGTTCGAAATGCAACGAAACTTTTCAGATAATTTCTATATGTTACGAGGGAAGGTTATGATGAAAGTCCATTCAAAAAATTGTCTCAAAATTAGATTCTATGAAACTTTTTGAAATACTTGTTTCGGTTAAAATATTGTAGTATATTATCCACAATTTTATACTATTTTCGGTTAAAAAATCAAATTAAATCGAGGATGTTCGAATTGCTACGAAACTTTTCAGATCCTTTCTATATGTTACGAAGGAAGGTTATGATGAAAGTCCATTCAAAAAATTGTCTCAAAATTAGATTCTATGAAACTTTTTTTAAATATTTGTTTCGCTTAAAAAATTGTAGTATATTGTATACATGATTTTATAATAGTTTCGGTCAAAAAATAAAATTAAATCGAGGATTGTTCTAAATGCTAAGAAACTTTTTAGATCCTTTCTATATATTACGAGGGAAGGTTATGATGGAAGTCATTGCAAAAATTTATCTTAAAATTATATTCTATGAAACTTTTTGAATTACTAGTTTCGGTCATAAAATCGTAGTATAATAAACCCAATTTATACTATTTTCGTTCAAAAATCAAATTAAATTGAGTATTGTTCGAAATGCTACGAAACTTTTCAAATATTTTCTATATGTTATGAGGGAAGGTTATGATGGAAGTCATTGAAAAAAACTATCTCAAAATTATATTCTATGAAACTTTTTGAATTACTAGTTTCGGTCAAAAAATCGTAGTATATTATACACAATTTTATATTATTTTCGGTCAAAAATCAAATTAAATCGAGGATGTTCGAAAAGCTACGAAACTTTTCATATCCTTTCTATATGTTACGAAGGAAGGTTATGATGAAAGTCCATTCAAAAAATTGTCTCAAAATTAGATTCTATGAAACTTTTTTTAAATATTTGTTTCGGTTAAAAAATTGTAGTATATTGTATACATAATTTTATACTAGTTTCGGTCAAAAAATCAAATTAAATCGAGGATTGTTCTAAATGCTAAGAAACTTTTTAGATCCTTTCTATATGTTACGAGGGAAGGTTATGATGGAAGTCATTGCAAAAAATTATCTAAAAATTATATTCTATGAAACTTTTTGAATTACTAGTTTCGGTCAGAAAATCGTAGTATATTATACACAATTTTTTACTATTTTCGGTCAAAAATCAAATTAAATCGAGGATTGTTTGAAATGCTATGAAACTTTTCAGATCCTTTCTATATGTTACGAGGGAAGGTTATGATCGAAGTCATTGCAAAAAATTATCCCAAAATTATATTCTATGAAACTTTTTGAATTACGAGTTTCGGTCAGAAAATCGTAGTATATTATACACAATTTTATACTATTTTCGGTCAAAAATAAAATTAAATCGAGGATCGTTCGAAATGCTACGAAACCTTTCAGATCCTTTCTATATGTTACGAGGGAAGGTTATGATGAAAGTCCGTTAAAAAAATTGTCTCAAAATAAGATTCTATGAAACTTTTTTTAAATATTTGTTTTGGTTAAATAACTGTAGTATATTGTATACATAATTTTATACTAGTTTCGGTCAAAAAATCAAATTAAATCGAGGATTGTTCGAAATGCTACGAAACTTTTCAGATCCTTTATATATGTTACGAGGGAAGGTTATGATGAAAGTCCATGCAAAAAATTATCTCAAAATTATATTCTATGAAACATTTTGAATAACTAGTTTCGGTAAGAAAATTGTAGTATATTATACACAATTTTATACTATTTTCGGTCAAAAATCAAATTAAATTGAGGATTGTTCGAAATGCTACGAAACTTTTCAGATCCTTTCTATATGTTACGAGGGAAGGTTATGATGGAAGTCATTGCAAAAAATTATCTCAAAATTATATTCTATGAAACTTTTTGAAATACTAGTTTCGGTCAGAAAATCGTAGTATATTATACACAATTTTATACTATTTTCGGTCAAAAATCAAATTAAATCGAGGATTGTTCGAAATGCAACGAAACTTTTCAGATAATTTCTATATGTTACGAGGGAAGGTTATGATGAAAGTCCATTCAAAAAATTGTCTCAAAATTAGATTCTATGAAACTTTTTGAAATACTTGTTTCGGTTAAAATATTGTAGTATATTATCCACAATTTTATACTATTTTCGGTTAAAAAATCAAATTAAATCGAGGATGTTCGAATTGCTACGAAACTTTTCAGATCCTTTCTATATGTTACGAAGGAAGGTTATGATGAAAGTCCATTCAAAAAATTGTCTCAAAATTAGATTCTATGAAACTTTTTTTAAATATTTGTTTCGCTTAAAAAATTGTAGTATATTGTATACATGATTTTATAATAGTTTCGGTCAAAAAATAAAATTAAATCGAGGATTGTTCTAAATGCTAAGAAACTTTTTAGATCCTTTCTATATATTACGAGGGAAGGTTATGATGGAAGTCATTGCAAAAATTTATCTTAAAATTATATTCTATGAAACTTTTTGAATTACTAGTTTCGGTCATAAAATCGTAGTATAATAAACCCAATTTATACTATTTTCGTTCAAAAATCAAATTAAATTGAGTATTGTTCGAAATGCTACGAAACTTTTCAAATATTTTCTATATGTTATGAGGGAAGGTTATGATGGAAGTCATTGAAAAAAACTATCTCAAAATTATATTCTATGAAACTTTTTGAATTACTAGTTTCGGTCAAAAAATCGTAGTATATTATACACAATTTTATATTATTTTCGGTCAAAAATCAAATTAAATCGAGGATGTTCGAAAAGCTACGAAACTTTTCATATCCTTTCTATATGTTACGAAGGAAGGTTATGATGAAAGTCCATTCAAAAAATTGTCTCAAAATTAGATTCTATGAAACTTTTTTTAAATATTTGTTTCGGTTAAAAAATTGTAGTATATTGTATACATAATTTTATACTAGTTTCGGTCAAAAAATCAAATTAAATCGAGGATTGTTCTAAATGCTAAGAAACTTTTTAGATCCTTTCTATATGTTACGAGGGAAGGTTATGATGGAAGTCATTGCAAAAAATTATCTAAAAATTATATTCTATGAAACTTTTTGAATTACTAGTTTCGGTCAGAAAATCGTAGTATATTATACACAATTTTTTACTATTTTCGGTCAAAAATCAAATTAAATCGAGGATTGTTTGAAATGCTATGAAACTTTTCAGATCCTTTCTATATGTTACGAGGGAAGGTTATGATCGAAGTCATTGCAAAAAATTATCCCAAAATTATATTCTATGAAACTTTTTGAATTACGAGTTTCGGTCAGAAAATCGTAGTATATTATACACAATTTTATACTATTTTCGGTCAAAAATAAAATTAAATCGAGGATCGTTCGAAATGCTACGAAACCTTTCAGATCCTTTCTATATGTTACGAGGGAAGGTTATGATGAAAGTCCGTTAAAAAAATTGTCTCAAAATAAGATTCTATGAAACTTTTTTTAAATATTTGTTTTGGTTAAATAACTGTAGTATATTGTATACATAATTTTATACTAGTTTCGGTCAAAAAATCAAATTAAATCGAGGATTGTTCGAAATGCTACGAAACTTTTCAGATCCTTTATATATGTTACGAGGGAAGGTTATGATGAAAGTCCATGCAAAAAATTATCTCAAAATTATATTCTATGAAACATTTTGAATAACTAGTTTCGGTAAGAAAATTGTAGTATATTATACACAATTTTATACTATTTTCGGTCAAAAATCAAATTAAATTGAGGATTGTTCGAAATGCTACGAAACTTTTCAGATCCTTTCTATATGTTACGAGGGAAGGTTATGATGGAAGTCATTGCAAAAAATTATCTCAAAATTATATTCTATGAAACTTTTTGAAATACTAGTTTCGGTCAGAAAATCGTAGTATATTATACACAATTTTATACTATTTTCGGTCAAAAATCAAATTAAATCGAGGATTGTTCGAAATGCAACGAAACTTTTCAGATAATTTCTATATGTTACGAGGGAAGGTTATGATGAAAGTCCATTCAAAAAATTGTCTCAAAATTAGATTCTATGAAACTTTTTGAAATACTTGTTTCGGTTAAAATATTGTAGTATATTATCCACAATTTTATACTATTTTCGGTTAAAAAATCAAATTAAATCGAGGATCTTCGAATTGCTACGAAACTTTTCAGATCCTTTCTATATGTTACGAAGGAAGGTTATGATGAAAGTCCATTCAAAAAATTGTCTCAAAATTAGATTCTATGAAACTTTTTTTAAATATTTGTTTCGCTTAAAAAATTGTAGTATATTGTATACATAATTTTATAATAGTTTCGGTCAAAAAATAAAATTAAATCGAGGATTGTTCTAAATGCTAAGAAACTTTTTAGATCCTTTCTATATGTTACGAGGGAAGGTTATGATGGAAGTCATTGCAAAAAATTATCTAAAAATTATATTCTATGAAACTTTTTGAATTACTAGTTTCGGTCAGAAAATCGTAGTATATTATACACAATTTTATACTATTTTCGGTCAAAAATCAAATTAAATCGAGGATTGTTTGAAATGCTACGAAACCTTTCAGATCCTTTTTATATGTTACGAGGGAAGGTTATGATGAAAGTCCATTAAAAAAATTGTCTCAAAATAAGATTCTATGAAACTTTTTTTAAATATTTGTTTTGGTTAAAAAATTGTAGTATATTGTATACATAATTTTATACAAGTTTCGGTCAAAAAATCAAATTAAATCGAGGATTGTTCGAAATGCTACGAAACTTTTCAGATCCTTAATATATGTTACGAGGGAAGGTTATGATGAAAGTCCTTGCAAAAAATTATCTCAAAATTATATTCTATGAAACTTTTTGAATAACTAGTTTCGGTAAGAAAATTGTAGTATATTATACACAATTTTATACTATTTTCGGTCAAAAATCAAATTAAATCGAGGATTGTTCGAAATGCAACGAAACTTTTCAGATAATTTCTATATGTTACAAGGGAAGGTTATGATGAAAGTCCATTCAAAAAATTGTCTCAAAATTAGATTCTATGAAACTTTTTGAAATACTTGTTTCGGTTAAAATATTGTAGTATATTATCCACAATTTTATACTATTTTCGGTTAAAAAATCAAATTAAATCGAGGATGTTCGAATTGCTACGAAACTTTTCAGATCCTTTCTATATGTTACGAAGGAAGGTTATGATGAAAGTCCATTCAAAAAATTGTCTCAAAATTAGATTCTATGAAACTTTTTTTAAATATTTGTTTCGCTTAAAAAATTGTAGTATATTGTATACATAATTTTATAATAGTTTCGGTCAAAAAATAAAATTAAATCGAGGATTGTTCTAAATGCGAAGAAACTTTTTAGATCCTTTCTATATGTTATGAGGGAAGGTTATGATGGAAGTCATTGCTAAAAATTATCTTAAAATTATATTCTATGAAACTTTTTGAATTACTAGTTTCGGTCAGAAAATCGTAGTATATTATACACAATTTTATACTATTTTCGGTCAAAAATCAAATTAAATCGAGGATTGTTCGAAATGCTACGAAACTTTTCAGATCCTTTCTATATGTTACGAGGGAAGGTTATGATGGAAGTCATTGCAAAAAATTATCTCAACATTATATTCTATGAAACTTTTTGAATTACTAGTTTCGGTCTGAATATCGTAGTATATTATACATAATTTTATACTATTTTCTTTCAAAAATCAAATTAAATCGAGGATTGTTCGTAATGATACGAAACTTTTCAGATATTTTCTATATTTTCTGAGGGAAGGTTATGATGGAAGTCATTGCAAAACACTATCTCAAAATTATATTCTATGAAACTTTCTTAATTACTAGTTTCGGTCAGAAAATCATAGTATATTATACACAATTTTATATTATTTTCGGTCAAAAATCAATTAAAATCGAGGATTGTTCGAAATGCTACGAAACTTTTCAAATCCTTTCTATATGTTACGAGGGAAGGTTATGATGAAAGTCCATTCAAAAAATTGTCTCAAAATAAGATTCAATGACTTATTTTTTAAATATTTGTTTCGGTTAAAAAATTGTTGTATATTGTATACATAATTTTATACTAGTTTCGGTCAAAAAATCAAATTAAATCGAGGATTGTTCTAAATGCTAAGAAACTTTTTAGATCCTTTCTATATGTTACGAGGGAGGGTTATGATGGAAGTCATTGCAAAAAATTATCTTAAAATTATATTCTATGAAACTTTTTGAATTACTAGTTTCGGTCTGAAAATCGTAGTATATTATACACAATTTTATACTATTTTCGGTCAAAAATCAAATTAAATCGAGGAATGTTCGAAATGCTACGAAACTTTTCAGATCCTTTCTATATGTTACGAGGGAAGGTTATGATGGAAGTCATTGCAAAAAACTATCTCAAAATTATATTCTTTGAAACTTTTTGAATTACTAGTTTCGGTCAGAAAATCGATGTATATTATACAAAATTTTATATTATTTTCTGTCAAAAATCAAATATAATTGAGGATTGTTCGAAATGCTACAAAACTTTTCAAATCCTTTCTATATTTTACGAGGGAAGGTTATGATGAAAGTCCATTCAAAAATTTTTCTCAAAATTAGATTCTATGAAACTTTTTGAAATACTTGTTTCGGTTAAAAAAATGTAGTATATTAACCACAATTTTATACTATTTTTGGTTAAAAAATCAAATTAAATCGAGAATTGTTTGAAATGCTATGAAACTTTTCAGATCCTTTATATATGTTACGAGGGAAGGTTATGATGAAAGTCCATGCAAAAAATTATCTCAAAATTATATTCTATGAAACTTTTTGAATAACTAGTTTAGGTCAGAAAATTGTAGTATATTATCCACATTTTTATACTATTTTCGCTTAAAAAATCAAATTAAATCGAGGATTGTTCGAAATGCTACGAATCTTTTTAGATCCTTTCTATATCTTACGAAGGAAGGTTATGATGGAAGTCCATTCAAAAAATTGTCTCAAAATTAGATTCTATGAAACTTTTTTTAAATATTTGTTTCGGTTAAAAAATTGTAGTATCTTGTATACACAATTTTATAGGAGTTTCGGTCAAAAAATCAAATTAAATCGAGGATTGTTCGAAATGCTAAGATACTTTTTAGATCCTTTATATATGTTACGAGAGAAGGTTATGATGGAAGTCCATCCAAAAAATTATCTCAAAATTATATTCTATGAAACTTTTTGAATTATTAGTTTCGGTATGAAAATCGTCGTATATTATACACAATTTTATACTATTTTCGGTCAAAAATCAAATTAAATCTAGGATTGTTCGAAATGCTACGAAACTTTTCAGATCCTTTCTATATTTTACGAGGAAAGGTTATGATGAAAGTCCATTCAAAAAATTGTCTCAAAATTAGATTCTATGAAACATTTTGAAATACTTGTTTCGGTTAAAAAATTGTAGTATATTATCCACAATTTTATACTATTTTTGGTTAAAAAATCAAATTAAATCGAGGATTGTTCGAAATGCTATAGAACTTTTCAGATCCTTTCTATATTTTACGAGGGAAGGTTATGATGAAAGTCCATTCAAAAAATTGTCTCAAAATTAGATTCTATGAAACTTTTTGAAATACTAGTATTGCCGAAAAAATTGTAGTATATTATACACATTTTTATACTAGTTTTTGTTACAAAATCAAATTAAATCAAGGATTGTTCGAAATGCTACGAAACTTTTTAGAGTCTTTCTATATGTTAAGAGGGAAGGTTATGATGGAAGTCCATGAAAAAATTATCTCAAAATTATATTCAATGAAAAAAAATTTAATTACTAGTTTCGATCAGAAAATCGTAGTATATTATACACAATTTTATACTATTTTCGGTCAAAAATCAAATTAAATCAAGGATTGTTCGAAATGCTACGAAACCTTTTAGATCCTTTCTATATTTTACGAGTGAATGATATGATGTAAGCCCATTCAAAAAATTGTCTCAAAATTACATTATAATAAACTTTTTGAAATACTTGTTTTGGTCAAGAAATTGTAGTATATTATCCACAATTTTATACTATTTTCGGTTAAAAAATCACATTAAATCCAGGATTGTTCGAAATGCTACGAAACTTTTCAGATTCATTCTATATGTTACGAGGGAAGGTTATGATGAAAGTCCATTCAAAATCTTGTCTCAAAATTAGATTCTATGAAACTTTTTGAAATACTAGTTTTGGTCAAAATATTGTAGTATATTATACATAATTTTATACTAGTTTTGGTTAAAAAATCAAATTAAATCGAGGATTGTTCGAAATGCTAATAAACTTTTTAGATCGTTTCTATATGTTACGAGGGAAGGTTATGATGAAAGTCCATGCAAAAAATTATCTCAAAATTAGATACTATGAAACATTTTGAATTACTAGTTTCTGTCAAAAAAACCGTAGTATATTATACACAATTTTATACTATTTTCGGTAAAAAAAATCAAATCAATAGAGGATTATTCGAAATGCTATGAAAGTTTTCAGATCCTTTCTATATGTTACGAGGGATGGTTATGATGGAAGTCCATTAAAAATTTCCTCAAAATTAGATTCTATGAAACTTTTTGAATTACTAGTTTCTATCAGAAAATCGTAGAATATTATCCATAGCTTTATAATATTCTCAGATAAAATATCAAATTAAATCGAGGATTGTTCGAAATGCTACGAAACAATTCAGATCTTATATATATGTTTTGAGTGAAGGTTATGCTGGAAGTCCATTCAAAAAATTGTCTTAAAATTAGATTCTATCAAACATTTTGAAATACAAGTTTTGATTAAAAACTTGTAGTATATTATACACAATTTTATACTAGTTTTTGTTAAAAAATCAAATTAAATCGAGGATTGTTCGAAATGCTATGAAACTTTTTAGATCCTTTCTATATGTTACGAGGGAAGGTTATGATGGAAGTCCATGCAAAAAATTATCTCAAAATTATATTCTATGAAACTTTTTGAATTACTAGTTTCGGTCAAAAAATCGTAGTATATTATACACAATTTTATACTATTTTCAGTCAAAAAATCAAATTAAATCGAGGATTGTTCGAAATGCTATGAATCGTTTTAGATCCTTTCTATATGTTACGAGGGAAGGTTATGATTGAAGTCCATGAAAAAATTGTCTCAAAATTAGATTCTATGAAACTTTTTGAATTTCTAGTTTCGGTCAGAAAATCGTAGTATATTATCCACGATTTTATACTATTTTCGTTTAAAATATCAAATTAAATCGAGGATTGTTCGAAATGCTATGAAACAGTTCAGATCCTTTATATATGTTATGAAGGAAGGTTATGATGGAAGTCCATTCAAAAAATTGTCTCAAAATTAGATTCTATCAAACTTTTTGAAATACTAGTTTTGATCAAAAAATTGTAGTATATTATCCACAATTTTATACTAGTTTCGGTCAAAAAATCAAATTAAATCGAGGATTGTTCGAAATACTAAGAAATATTTCAGATCCATTCTATATGTTACGAGGGAAGGTTATGATGGAAGTCATTGCAAAATATAATCTCAAAATTATATTCTATGAAAATTTTTGAATTACTAGATTCGGTCAGAAAATCGAAGTTTATTATACACAATTGAGGATTGTTTGAAATGCTATGAAACTTTTCAGATCCTCTCTATAAGTTACGATGGACGGTTATGATGGAAGTCCATGCAAAAAATTATCTCAGAATTAGATTCTATGAGACTTTTTGAAATACTAGTTTTTGTCAAAAAATCTTAGTATATTATACACAATTCTATACTAGTTTCGGTCAAAAAATCAAATTAAATCGAGGATTGTTCAAAATGCTAAAAAAACGTTTCATATCCTCTCTATATGTTAAGAGGAAAGGTTATGATGGAAGTCCATGAAAAATATTATCTCAAAATTAGATTCTATGAAACTTTTTGAAATACTAGTTCGGTCAAAACATTGTAGCATATTATACATAATTTAATACTAGTTTCGGTCAAAAAATCAAATTAAATCGAGTGAAGGTTATGATTGAAGTCCATGCAAAAAATTATCACAAAATTAGATTCTATGAGACTTTTAGAAATATTAGTTTTTGTCAAAAAATCATAGTATATTATACACAATTCTATACCAGTTTCGGTCAAAAATCAAATTAATTCGAGGATTGTTCGAAATGCTACGAAACTTTTTAGATCCTCTCTATATGTTACGAGGGGAGGTTATGATGGAATTTCATGCAAAAAAATCATCTCAAAAGTAGATTCTATGAAACATTTTGAAATACTAGTTTCGATCAAAAAATTGTAGTATATTATATACAATATTATACTAGTTTCAGCAAAAAAAATCAAATTAAATCAAGGATTGTTCGAAATGCTACGAAACTTTTCAGATCCTCTCTATATGTTACGAGGGAAGGTTATGATGGAAGTTCATGCAAAAAATTATCCTAAAATTAGATTCTACGAGACTTTTTGAAATACTAGTTTTTGTCAAAAAAATCATAGTATATTATACACAATTCTATAATAGTTTCGGTCAAAAATCAAATTAAATCGAGGATTGTTCGAAATGCTACAGAACCTTTTAGATCCTCTCTATATGTTACGATGGAAGGTTATGATGGAAGTCTATGCAAAAATTATCTCAAAGTTAGATTCTATGAGACTTTTTGAAATACTAGTTTTTATCAAAAAAATCGTAGTATATTATACAAAATTCTATTCTAGTTTCGGTCAAAAATCAAATTAAATCGAGCATTGGTCAAAATGCTAAGAAATTTTTTAGATCCTCTCTATATGTTCCGAAGGAAGGTTATGATGGAAGTTCATGCAAAAATCATCTCAAAATTAGATTTTGTGAAACTTTTTGAAATATACTAGTTTCGATCAAAAACTTGTAGTATATTATACACAATTTTATACCAGTTTCAGTCAAAAAATCATATTAAATCGAGGATTGTTCGAAATGCTACGAAACTTTGAAGATCCTTTCTATATGTTACGAGGGATGGTTATGATGGAAGTCCATGCAAAAAATTATCTCAAAATTAGATTCTATGAAATTTTATTGAAATACTAGTTCCAGTCAAAAAATTGTTGTATACTATATACAATTATATACTACTTTCGGTCAAAAAAATCAAATTAAATCGAGGATAGTTCAAAATGCTATGAAACTTTTCAGATCCATTCTATATGTTATGTGGGAAGCTTATCTTGGAAGTCCATGCAAAAAATTACCTCAAAATTAGATTCTATGAAACTTTTTGAAATACAAGTTTCGGTCAAAAAATCGTAGTATATTATAGACAATTTTATACTAGTTTCCGCCAAAAAATCAAATTATATCGAGGATTGTACGAAATGCTACGAAACTTTTCAGATCCTATCAATATGTTACGAAGGAAGGTTATGATGGAAGTCCATGCAAAAATTTATCTCAAAATTAGATTCTATGAAACTTTTTTAAATACTTGTTTTGGTCAAAAATTCGTAGTATATTATACACAATTTTATACTAGTTTCAGTCAAAAATCAAATTAAATCGAGGATTGTTCGAAATGCTACGAAACGTTTAAGATCATCTCTATATGTTACGAGGGAAGGTTACGATAGAAGTTCATGCAAAAAATTATCTCAAAATTAGATTCTATGAAACTTTTTTAAATAATTGTTTTGGTCAAAAATTCGTAGTATATTATACACAATTCTATACTAGTTTCGGTCAAAAATCAAATTAAATCGAGGATTGTTCGAAATGCTACAAAACTTTTCATATCCTCTTTATATGTTAAGAGGGAAGGATATGATGGAAGTCCATGCAAAAAATTATCTAAAAATTAGATTCTATGAAACTTTTTGAAATATTAGTTTCTGTCGAAAAATTGCAGTATATTATACATAATTCTATATTAATTTCGGTTAAAAAATCAAATTAAATCGAGGATTGTTCGAAATGCTATGAAACTTTTCAGATCCTCTCTATATGTTACGAGGGAAGGTTATGATGGAAGTTCATTCAAAAAATTATCTAAGAATTAGATTCTATGAGACTTTTTGAAATTATAGTTTTTGTCAAAAAATCGTAGTATATTATACACAATTTTATACTAGTTTCGGTCAAAACATCAAATTAAATCGAGGATTGTTCGAAATGCTACAAAACTATTCATATCCTCTCTATATGTTAAGAGGGAAGGTTATGATGGAAGTCCATGCAAAAAATTATCTCAAAATTAGATTCTATGAAACTTTTTTAAATACTAGTTCGGTCAAAACATTGTAGCATATTATACACAATTTAATACTAGTTTCGGTCAAAAAATCAAATTAAATCGAGGATTGTGTGAAATGCTACGAAACTTTTCAGATCCTCTCTATATGTTATGAGGGAAGGTTATGATGGAAGTCCATGCAAAAAATTATCTCAAAATTAGATTCTATGAGACTTTTTGAAATACTAGTTTCGGTCAAAATATTGTAGCATATTATACACAATTTAATATTAGTTTCGGGTAAAAAAATTAAATTAAATCAAGAATTTTTCGAAATGCTACAAAAAAATTTAGATTCTCTCTATATGTAACGAGGGAAGGTCATGATGGAAGTCCATGCAAAAAATTATCTCAAAATTAGATTCTATGAGACTTTTTTAAATACTAGTTTTTGTCAACAAAAAAAAAAGCGTAGTATATTATACACAATTCTATACTAGTTTCGGTCAATAATCAAATTAAATCGAGGATTGTTCGAAATGCTACGAATCGTTTTATATCCTCTCTATATGTTATAAGGGAAATTTATGATGGAAGTCCATGCAAAAAATTATCTCAAAATTAGATTCTATGAGACTTTTTGTAATTTTAGTTTTTATCTAAAAATTGTAGTATATTATACACAATTATATACTAGTTTTAGTAAAAAATTTAGATTAAATCGAGGATTGATCGAAATTCTACAAAACTTTTTAGATCCTCTCTATATGTTACGAAGGAAGTTTATGATGGAAGTTCATGAAAAAATCATCTCAAAATTAGATTCTAAGAAACTTTTTGAAATACTAGTTTCGATCAAAAAATTGTACTATATTGTACACAATTTTATACTAGTTTCAGTCAAAAAATCATATTAAATCGAATATTGTTCGACATGCTACGAAACATTGAAGATCCTTTCTATATGTTATGAGGGAAGGTTATTATGGAAGTTCATGCAAAATATTATCTAAAAATTAGAATCTATCAAATTTTTAAAAATACTAGTTTCGGTCAAAAAATCGGAGTATATTATACACAATTCAATTCTAGTTTCGGTCAAAATATCAAATTAAATCGAGGATTGTTCAAAATGCTATGAAACTTTTCAGATCCTTTCTATATGTTATGAGGGAAGCTTATGATGGAATTCCATGCAAAAAAATTATCTCAAAATTAGATTCTATGAAACTTTCTGAAATACAGGTTTCGGTCAAGAAATCGTAGTATATTATACACCATTCAATACTAGTTTCCGCCAAAAAATCAAATTATATCGAGGATTGTTCGAGGGGAGGTTATGATGGAAGTCAATGCAAAACATTATCTCAAAATTAGATTTTATAAAACTTTTTGAAATACTAGTTTTGGTAAAAAAATCGTAGTATATTATACACAATTCTATACTAGTTTCAGTCAAAAATCAAATTAAATCGAGGATTGTTCGAAATGCTACGAAACATTTCAGATCCTCTCTATATGTTACGGGGGAAGGTGACGATCAAAGTCCATGCAAAAAATTATCTCAAAATTAGATTTTATGAAACTTTTTAAAATACTAGTTTTGGTCAAAAAAAATCGTAGTATATTATATACAATTATATACTAGTTTCGTTTAAAAATCAAAATAAATCAAGGATTGTTCGAAATGCTACGAAACTTTTAAGATTCTTTCTATATGTTACGAGGGAAGGTTATGATGGAAGTCCATGCAAAATATTATCTCAAAATTAGATTCTACGAAAAATTTGGAAATACTAGTTTCGGTCCAAAAAAATTGTAGTATATTATACACAATTCTATACTAGTTTCGGTCAAAAAATCAAATTAAATCGAGGATTGTTCAAAATGCTATGAAACTTTTCAGATCCATTCTATATGTTATGTGGGAAGCTTATCTTGGAAGTCCATGCAAAAAATTACCTCAAAATTAGATTCTATGAAACTTTTTGAAATACAAGTTTCGGTCAAAAAATCTTAGTATATTATACACAATTTTATACTAGTTTCCGCCAAAAAATCAAATTATATCGAGGATTGTACGAAATGCTACGAAACTTTTCAGATCCTATCAATATGTTACGAAGGAAGGTTATGATGGAAGTCCATGAAAAAATTTATCTCAAAATTAGATTCTATGAAACTTTTTTAAATACTTGTTTTGGTCAAAAATTCGTAGTATATTATACACAATTTTATACTAGTTTCAGTCAAAAATCAAATTAAATCGAGGATTGTTCGAAATGCTACGAAACGTTTAAGATCATCTCTATATGTTACGAGGGAAGGTTACGATAGAAGTTCATGCAAAAAATTATCTCAAAATTAGATTCTATGAAACTTTTTTAAATACTTGTTTTGGTCAAAAATTCGTAGTATATTATACACAATTCTATACTAGTTTCGGTCAAAAATCAAATTAAATCGAGGATTGTTCGAAATGCTACAAAACTTTTCATATCCTCTTTATATGTTAAGAGGGAAGGATATGATGGAAGTCCATGCAAAAAATTATCTAAAAATTAGATTCTATGAAACTTTTTGAAATATTAGTTTCTGCCGAAAAATTGCAGTATATTATACATAATTCTATATTAATTTCGGTTAAAAAATCAAATTAAATCGAGGATTGTTCGAAATGCTATGAAACTTTTCAGATCCTCTCTATATGTTACGAGGGAAGGTTATGATGGAAGTTCATGCAAAAAATTATCTAAGAATTAGATTCTATGAGACTTTTTGAAATTATAGTTTTTGTCAAAAAATCGTAGTATATTATACACAATTTTATACTAGTTTCGGTCAAAACATCAAATTAAATCGAGGATTGTTCGAAATGCTACAAAACTATTCATATCCTCTCTATATGTTATGAGGGAAGGTTATGATGGAAGTCCATGCAAAAAATTATCTCAAAATTAGATTCTATGAAACTTTTTTAAATACTAGTTCGGTCAAAACATTGTAGCATATTATACACAATTTAATACTAGTTTCGGTCAAAAAATCAAATTAAATCGAGGATTGTGTGAAATGCTACGAAACTTTTCAGATCCTCTCTATATGTTATGAGGGAAGGTTATGATGGAAGTCCATGCAAAAAATTATCTCAAAATTAGATTCTATGAGACTTTTTGAAATACTAGTTTCGGTCAAAATATTGTAGCATATTATACACAATTTAATATTAGTTTCGGGTAAAAAATTAAATTAAATCAAGAATTTTTCGAAATGCTACAAAAAAATTTAGATCCTCTCTATATGTAACGAGGGAAGGTCTTGATGGAAGTCCATGCAAAAAATTATCTCAAAATTAGATTCTATGAGACTTTTTTAAATACTAGTTTTTGTCAACAAAAAAAAGCGTAGTATATTATACACAATTCTATACTAGTTTCGGTCAATAATCAAATTAAATCGAGGATTGTTCGAAATGCTACGAATCGTTTTATATCCTCTCTATATGTTATAAGGGAAATTTATGATGGAAGTCCATGCAAAAAATTATCTCAAAATTAGATTCTATGAGACTTTTTGTAATTTTAGTTTTTATCTAAAAATTGTAGTATATTATACACAATTATATACTAGTTTTAGTAAAAAATTTAGATTAAATCGAGGATTGATCGAAATTCTACAAAACTTTTTAGATCCTCTCTATATGTTACGAAGGAAGGTTATGATGGAAGTTCATGAAAAAATCATCTCAAAATTAGATTCTAAGAAACTTTTTGAAATACTAGTTTCGATCAAAAAATTGTACTATATTGTACACAATTTTATACTAGTTTCAGTCAAAAAATCATATTAAATCGAATATTGTTCGACATGCTACGAAACATTGAAGTTCCTTTCTATATGTTATGAGGGAAGGTTATTATGGAAGTTCATGCAAAATATTATCTAAAAATTAGAATCTATCAAATTTTTTAAAATACTAGTTTCGGTCAAAAAATCGGAGTATATTATACACAATTCAATTCTAGTTTCGGTCAAAAAATCAAATTAAATCGAGGATTGTTCAAAATGCTATGAAACTTTTCAGATCCTTTCTATATGTTATGAGGGAAGCTTATGATGGAATTCCATGCAAAAAAATTATCTCAAAATTAGATTCTATGAAACTTTCTGAAATACAGGTTTCGGTCAAGAAATCGTAGTATATTATACACCATTCAATACTAGTTTCCGCCAAAAAATCAAATTATATCGAGGATTGTTCGAGGGGAGGTTATGATGGAAGTCAATGCAAAACATTATCTCAAAATTAGATTTTATAAAACTTTTTGAAATACTAGTTTTGGTCAAAAAATTGTAGTATATTATACACAATTCTATACTAGTTTCAGTCAAAAATCAAATTAAATCGAGGATTGTTCGAAATGCTACGAAACATTTCAGATCCTCTCTATATGTTACGGGGGAAGGTGACGATCAAAGTCCATGCAAAAAATTATCTCAAAATTAGATTTTATGAAACTTTTTAAAATACTAGTTTTGGTCAAAAAAATCGTAGTATATTATATACAATTATATACTAGTTTCGTTCAAAAATCAAAATAAATCAAGGGAAGGTTATGATGGAAGTCCATGCAAAATATTATCTCAAAATTAGATTCTTCGAAAAATTTGGAAATACTAGTTTCGGTCCAAAAAAATTGTAGTATATTATACACAATTCTATACTAGTTTCGGTCAAAAAATCAAATTAAATCGAGGATTGTTCGAAATGCTATGTAACTTTTCAGATCCTCTCTATATGTTACGAGGGAAAGTTATGATGGAAGTCCATACAAAACATTATCTCAAAATTAGATTCTACGAAAATTTTTGAAATACTAGTTTCGGTCAAAATAATCGTAGTATATTATACACAATTTTATACTAGTTTCGGTTTAAAATCAAATTAAATATAGGATTGTTCGAAATGCATCAAAACTTTCAAAATTTTCTCTATATGTTACGAATGAAGGTTATGATGGAAGTCCATGCAAAAAAATTATTTCAAAATCAGATTTTATGAAACTTTTTGAAATACTAGTTACGGTCAAAACATTCTAGCATATTATACACAATTTAATACAAGTTGCAGTCAAAAAATCAAATTAAATCGAGAATTGTTCGAAATGCTACGAGACTTTTTGAAATACTAGTTTTTGTCCATGCAAAAAAATTATCTCAAAATTAGATTCTATGAGACTTTTTGAAATACTAGTTTTTGTTAAAAAAATTGTAGTATATTAAACACAATTCTATACTAGTTTCGATAAAAAAAATCAAATTAAATCGAGGATTGTTCGAAATGCTACAAAACGTTTCATATTCTCTCTATATGTTAAGAGGGAAGGTTATGATGGAAGTACATGCAAAAAAATATCTCAAAAATAGATTTTATGAAACTTTTTGAAATACTAGTTCGGTCAAAACATTGTAGCATATTATACACAATTTAACACTAGTTTCGGTCAAAAAGTCAAATTAAATCGAGGATTGTTTCAAATGCTACGAAACATTTCAGATCATCTCTATATGTTACGAGGGAAGGTTATGATGGAAGTCCATGCAAAACATTATCTCAAAATTAGATTCTATGAGACTTTATGAAATACTAGTTTTTGTAAAAAAAATCGTAGTATATTATACACAATTCTATACTACTTTCGGTCAAAAATCTAATTAAATCGAGGATTGTTCGAAATGCTACGTAACTTTTTAGATTCTCTCTATATGTTACGAGGGGAGGTTATGATGGAAGTTCATGCAAAAAAATCATCTCAAAAGTAGATTCTATGAAACTTTTTGAAATACTAATTCGGTCAAAACATTGTAGCATATTATACACAATTTAATACTAGTTTCAGTCAAAAATTCAAATTAAATCGAGGATTGTTTGAAATGCTACGAAACTTTTTAGATCCTCTCTATATGTTACGAGGGAAAGTTATGATGGAAGTCTATGCAAAAAATTATCTCAAAATTAGATTCTATGAGACTTTTTGAAATTTTAGTTTTTATCAAAAAAATCGTAGTATATACACAATTATATATTAGTTTCGGTCAAAAATTAAATTAAATCGAGGATTGGTCGAAATGCTACGAAACTTTTTAGATCCTCTCTATATGTTACGAGGGAAGGTTATGATGGAAGTTCATGCAAAAAATCATCTCAAAATTAGATTCTATGAAACTTTTTGAAATACTAGTTTCGATCAAAAAATAGTAGTATATTGTACACAATTTTATAACAGTTTCAGTCAAAAAATCATATTAAATCGAATATTGTTCGACATGCTACGAAACTTTGAAGATCCTTTCTATATGTAATGAGGGAAGGTTATTATGGAAGTCCATGCAAAAAATTATCGCAAAATTAGATTCTATGAAATTTTTTGATATACTAGTTTCGGTCAAAAAATCTTAGTATATTATACACAATTTTATACTAGTTTCTGCCAAAAAATCAAATTATATCGAGGATTGTTCGAAATGCTACGAAACTTTTCAGATCCTCTCTAAATGTTACGAGGGAAGGTTATGATGGAAGTCCATGCAAAAAATTATCCTAAAGTTAGATTCTATGAGACTTTTTGAAATACTAGTTTCGGTCAAAACAATGTAGCATATTATACACAATTTAATACTAGTTTCGGTCAAAAAATCAAATTAAATCAAGGATTGTTCGAAAAGCTACAAAAAATTTCAGATCCTCTCTATATGTAACGAGGGAAGGTTATGAGGGAAGTCCATGCAAAAAATTATCTCAAAATTAGATTCTATGAGACTTTTTGAAATACTAGTTTTTGTCAAAAAATCGTAGTATATTATACACAATTCTATACTAGTTTCGGTCAAAAATCAAATAAAATCGAGGATTTTTCGATATGCTACGGAACTTTTAAGATCCTCTCTATATGTTACGAGGGAAGGTTATGATGGAAGTCTATGCAAAAAAATTATCTCAAAGTTAGATTCTATGAGACTTTTTGAAATACTAGTTTTTATCCAAAAAAACGTAGTATATTATACACAATTCTATTCTAGTTTCGGTCAAAAATCAAATTAAATCGAGGATTGGTCAAAATGCTACGAAATTTTTTAGATCCTCTCTATATGTTCTGACGGAAGGTTATGATGGAAGTTCATGCAAAAATCATCTCAAAAATAGATTCTATGAAACTTTTTGAAATATACCAATTTCAATCAAAAACTTGTATGATATTATACACAATTTTATACTAGTTTCAGTCAAAAAATCATATTAAATCGAAGATTGTTCGAAATGCTACGAAACTTTGAAGATCCTTTATATATGTTATGAGGGAAGGATATGATGGAAGTCCATGCAAAAAATTATCTCAAAATTAGATTCTATGAAATTTTTTGAAATACTAGTTTCGGTCAAAAAAATCGTAGTATATTATACACAATTATATACTACTTACGGTCAAAAAAATCAAATTAAATCGAGGATTTTTCGAAATGCTATGAAACTTTTCAGATCCTTTCTATATGTTATGAGGGAAGCTTATCTTGGAAGTCCATGTAAAAAATTACCTCAAAATTAGATTCTATGAAACTTTTTGAAATACAAGTTTCGGTCAAAAAATCGTAGTATATTCTACACAATTTTATACTAGTTTCCGCAAAAAATCAAATTATATCGAGGATTGTTCGAAATGCTACGAAACTTTTCATATCCTATCAATATGTTACGAGGGAAGGTTATGATGGAAGTCCATGCAAAAAATTATCTCAAAATTAGATTCTATGAAACTTTCTTAAATACTTGTTTTGGTCAAAAATTCGTAGTATATTATACACAATTCTATACTAGTTTCAGTCAAAAATCAAATTAAATTGAGGATTGTTCGAAATGCTACGAAACGTTTAAGATCCTCTCTATATGCTACAAGAGAAGGTTACGATGGAAGTCCATGCAAAAAATTATCGCAAAATTAGATTCTATGAAACTTTTTTAAATACTTGTTTCGGTCAAAAAATCATAGTATATTATACATAATTCTATACTAATTTCGGTCAAAAATTCAAATTAAATCGAGGATTGTTCGAAATGCTATGAAACTTTTCAGATCCTCTCTATATATTATACACAATTTTATACTAGTTTCGGTCAAAAATCAAATTAAATCGAGCATTGTTCGAATTGCTAAGAATGTTTCCAAATTCTCTCTATATTATACACAATTTAATACAAGTTTCGGGCAAAAAATCAAATTAAATTGAGGATTGTTCAAAATGCCATGAAACTTTTCAGATCCTCTCTATATGTTACAAGGGAAGGTTATGATCGAAGTCCATGCAAAAAATTATCTCAGAATTAGATTCTATGAGACATTTTGAAATTATAGTTTTTGTCAAAAAATCGTAGTATATTATACACAATTTTATACTAGTTTCAGTCAAAACATCAAATTAAATCGAGGATTGTTCGAAATACTACAAAACTAGTCATATCCTCTCTATATGTTAAGAGGAAAGGTTATGATGGAAGTCCATGCAAAACATTATCTCAAAATTAGATTCTATGAAACTTTTTGAAATACTAGTTCGGTCAAAACATTGTAGCATATTATACACAATTTAATACTAGTTTCGGTCAAAAAATAAAATTAAATCGAGTATTGTTTGAAATGCTACGAAACTTTGCAGATCCTCTCTTTATGTTACGAGGGAAGGTTATGATGGAAGTCCATGCAAAAAATTATCTCAAAATTAGATTCTATGAGACTTTATGAAATACTAGTTTTTGTAAAAAATTTCGTAGTATATTATACACAATTCTATACTAGTTTCGCACAAAAATCAAATTAAATCGAGGATTGTTCGAAATGCTACGAAAATTTTTAGATTCTCTCTATATGTTACGAGGTGAGGTTATGATGGAAGTTCATGCAAAAAAATCATCTCAAAAGTAGATTCTATGAAACTTTTTGAAATACTAATTCGGTCAAAACATTGTAGCATATTATACACAATTTAATACTAGTTTCAATCAAAAATTCAAATTAAATCGAGGATTGTTTGAAATGCTACGAAACTTTTCAGATACTCTCTATATGTTACGAGGGAAGGTTATGATGGAAGTCCATGAAAAAAATTATCTCAAAATTAGATTCTATGAGATTTATTGAAATACTAGTTTCGGTCAAAACATTGTAGCATATTATACACAATTTAATATTAGTTTCGGTTAAAAAATTAAATTAAATCAAGGATTGTTCGAAATGCTACAAAACAATTTAGATCCTCTCTATATGTAATGAGGGAAGGTCATGATGGAAGTCCATGCAAAAAATTATCTCAAAATTAGATTCTATGAGACTTTTTGAAATACTAGTTTTTGTCAAAAAAAATCGTAGTATACACAATTCTATACTAGTTTCGGTCAAAAATCAAATAAAATCGAGGATTGTTCGAAATGATACGAAACTTTTTAGATCCTCTCTATATGTTACGAGGGAAAGTTATGATGGAAGTCTATGCAAAAAATTATCTCAAAATTAGATTCTATGAGACTTTTTGAAATTTTAGTTTTTATTAAAAAAAATCGTAGTATAATATACAAAATTATAAACTTGTTTCGGTCAAAAATTAGATTAAATCGAGGATTGGTCGAAATGCTACGAAACTTTTTAGATCCTCTCTATATGTTACGAGGGAAGGTTATGATGGAAGTTCATGCAAAAAATCATCTCAAAATTAGATTCTATGAAACTTTTTGAAATACTAGTTTCGATCAAAAAATTGTAGTATATTATACACAATTTTATAACAGTTTCAGTCAAAAAATCAAATTAAATCAAGGATTGTTCGAAAAGCTACAAAATATTTCAGATCTTCTCTATATGTAACGAGGGAAGGTTATGATGGAAGTCCATGCAAAAAATTATCTCAATATTAGATTCTATGAGACTTTTTGAAATACTAGTTTTTGTCAAAAAATCGTAGTATATTATACACAATTCTATACTAGTTTCGGTCAAAAATCGAATTAAATCGAGGATTTTTCGAAATGCTACGGAACTTTTTAGATCCTCTCTATATGTTACGAGGGAAGGTTATGATGGAAGTCTATGCAAAAAATTATCTCAAAGTTAGATTCTATGAGACTTTTTGAAATACTAGTTTTTATCAAAAAAAAAACGTAGTATATTATACACAATTCTATTCTAGTTTCGGTAAAAAATCAAATTAAATCTAGGATTGGTCAAAATGCTACGAAATTTTTTAGATCCTCTCTATATGTTCCGACGGAAGGTTATGATGGAAGTTCATGCAAAAATCATCTCAAAATTAGATTCTGTGAAACTTTTTGAAATATACTAGTTTCGAACAAAAACTTGTAGTATATTATATACAATTTTATACTAGTTTCAGTCAAAAAATCATATTAAATCGAGGATTGTTCGAAATGCTACGAAACTTTGAAGATACTTTCTATATGTTACGAGGGAAGGTTATGATGGAAGTCCATGCAAACAATTATCTCAAAATTAGATTCTATGAAATGTTTTGAAAAACTAGTTTCGGTCAAAAAATCGTAGTATATTATACACAATTATATACTACTTTCGGTCAAAAAATCAAATTAAATAGAGGATTGTTCAAAATGCTATGAAACATTTCAGATCCTTTCTATATGTTATGAGGGAAGCTTATCTTGGAAGTCCATGCAAAATATTACCTCAAAATTAGATTCTATGAAACTTTTTGAAATACAAGTTTCGGTCAAAAAATCGTAGTATATTATACACAATTTTATACTAGTTTCCGCCAAAAAATCAAATTATATCGAGGATTGTTCGAAATGCTACGAAACTTTTCTGATCCTATCAATATGTTACGAGGGAAGGTTATGATGGAAGTCCATGCAAAAATTTATCTCAAAATTAGATTCAATGAAACTTTTTTAAAAACTTGTTTTGGTCAAAAATTCGTAGTATATTATACACAATTCTATACTAGTTTCAGACAAAAATCTAATTAAAGCGAGGATTGTTCGAAATTCTACGAAACGTTTAAGATCCTCTCTATATATTACGAGGGAAGGTTACGAGGGAAGTCCTTGAAAAAAATTATCTCAAAATTAGATTCTATAAAACCTTTTTAAATACTTGTTTTGGTCTAAACTTCGTTGTATATTATACACAATTCTATACTAGTTTCAGTCAAAAATCAAACTAAATCGAGGATTGTTCGAAATGTTACGAAACTTTTAAGATTCTTTCTATATGTTACAAGGGAAGGTTATGATGGAAGTCCATGCAAAAAATTATCTCAAAATTAGATTCTATGAAACTTTTTGAAATACTAGGTTCTGTCAAAAAATCATAGTATATTATACACAATTCTATACTAATTTCGGTCAAAAAATTAAATTAAATCGAGAATTATTCGAAATGCTATGAAACTTTTAAGATCCTCTCTATATGTTACGAGGGAAGGTTATGATGGAAGTCCATGCAAAATATTATCTCAAAATTAGATTCTACGAAAATTTTTGAAATACTAGTTTCGGTCAAAAAATTGTAGTATATTATACACAATTTTATACTAGTTTCGGTCAAAAATCAAATTAAATCGAGGATTGTTCGAATTGCTAAGAATGTTTCCAAATTCTCTCTATATGTTACGAGTGAAGGTTATGATGGAAGTCCATGCAAAAAACTATCTCAAAATCAGATTCTATGAAACTTTTTGAAATACTAGTTTCGGTCAAAACATTCTAGCATATTATACACAATTTAATACAAGTTTCAGTCAAAAAATCAAATTAAATTGAGGATTGTTCAAAATGCTATGAAACTTTTCAGATCCTCTATATATGTTACAAGGGAAGGTTATGATCGAAGTCCATGCAAAAAATTATCTCAGAATTAGATTCTATGAGACTTTTTGAAATTATAGTTTTTGTCAAAAAAAATCGTAGTATATTATACACAATTCTATACTAGTTTCGGTCAAAACATCAAATTAAATCGAGGATTGTTCGAAATGCTACAAAACTATTCATATCCTCTCTATATGTTAAGAGGAAAGGTTATGATGGAAGTCCATGCAAAACATTATCTCAAAATTAGATTCTATGAAACCTTTTGAAATACTAGTTTGGTCAAAACATTGTAGCATATTATACACAATTTAATACAAGTTTCGGTCAAAAAATCAAATTTAATCGAGGATTGTTTGAAATGCTATGAAACTTTTCAGATCCTCTCTATATATTACGAGGGAAGGTTATGATGGAAGTCCGTGCAAAAAATTATCTCAAAATTAGATTCTATGAGACTTTATGAAATACTAGTTTTTGTAAAAAAAAATCGTAGTATATTATATACAATTCTATACTAGTTTCGGTCAAAAATCAAATTAAATCGAGGATTGTTCGAAATGCTATGAAACTTTTTATATTCTCTCTATATGTTACGAGGGGAGGTTATGATTGAAGTTCATGCAAAAAAATCATCTCAAAAGTAGATTCTATGAAACTTTTTGAAATACTAATTCGGTCAAAACATTGTAGCATATTATACACAATTTAATACTAGTTTCGGTCAAAAATTCAAATTAAATCGAGAATTGTTTGAAATGCTACGAAACTTTTCAGATCCTCTCTATATGTTACGAGGGAAGGTTATGATGGAAATCCATGAAAAAAATTATCTCAAAATTAGATTCTATGAGACTTATTGAAATACTAGTTTCGGTCAAAACATTGTAGCATATTATACACAATTTAATATTAGTTTTGGTTAAAAAATTAAATTAAATCAAGGATTATTCGAAATGCTACAAAACAATTTAGATCCTCTCTATATGTAATGAGGGAAGGTCATGATGGAAGTCCATGCAAAAAATTATCTCAAAATTAGATTCTATGAGACTTTTTGAAATACTAGTTTTTGTCAAAAAATCGTAGTATACACAATTCTATACTAGTTTCGGTCAAAAATCAAATTAAATCGAGGATTGTTCGAAATGCTACGAAACTTTTTAGATCCTCTCTATATGTTACGAGGGAAAGTTATGATGGTAGTCTATGCAGAAAATTATCTCAAAATTAGATTCTATGAGACTTTTTGAAATTTTAGTTTTTATCAAAAAAATCGTAGTATATTATACACAATTATATACTAGTTTCGGTCAAAAATTAGATTAAATCTAGGAATGGTCGAAATGCTACGAAACTTTTTAGATCCTCTCTATATGTTATGAGGGAAGGTTATGATGGAAGTTCATGCAAAAAATCATCTCAAAATATGATTCTATGAAACTTTTTGAAATACTAGTTTCGATCAAAAAATTGTAGTATATTGTACTCAATTTTATAACTGTTTCAGTCAAAAAATCATATTAAATCGAATATTGTTCGACATGCTACGAAACTTTGAAGATCCTTTCTATATGTAATGAGGGAAGGTTATTATGGAAGTCCATGCAAAAAATTATCTAAAAATTAGATTCTATGAAATTTTTTGATATACTAGTTTCGGTCAAAAAATCGTAGTATGTTATACACAATTCAATACTAGTTTCGGTCAAAAAATCAAATTAAATCGAGGATTGTTCAAAATGCTATGAAACTTTTCAGATCCTTTCTATATGTCACGAGGGAAGCTTATGATGGAAGTCCATGCAAAAAATTATCTCAAAATTAGATTCTATGAAACTTTTTGAAATACAAGTTTCGGTTAAAAAATCGTAGTATATTATACACAATTTTATACTAGTTTCTGCCAAAAAATCAAATTATATCGAGGATTGTTCGAAATGCTACGAAACTTTTCAGATCCTCTCTAAATGTTACGAGGGAAGGTTATGATGGAAGTCCATGCTAAAAATTATCCTAAAATTAGATTCTATGAGACTTTTTGAAATACTAGTTTCAGTCAAAACATTGTAGCATATTATACACAATTTAATACTAGTTTCGGTCAAAATATCAAATTAAATCAAGGATTGTTCGAAAACCTACAAAAAATTTCAGATCCTCTCTATATGTAACGAGGGAAGGTTATGATGGAAGTCCATGCAAAAAATTATCTCAATATTAGATTCTATGATACTTTTTGAAATACTAGTTTTTGTCTAAAATCGTAGTATATTATACACAATTCTATACTAGTTTCGGTCAAAAATCAAATTAAATCGAGGATTTTTCGAAATGCTACGGAACATTTTAGATCCTCTCTATATGTTACGAGGGAAGGTTATGACGGAAGTCTATGCAAAAAATTATCTCAAAGTTAGATTCTATGAGACTTTTAGAAATACTAGTTTTCATCAAAAAAACCGTAGTATATTATACACAATTCTATTCTAGTTTCAGTCAAAAATCAAATTAAATCAAGGATTGGTCAAATTGCTACGAAATTTTTTAGATCCTCTCTATATGTTCCGACGGAAGGTTATGATGGAAGTTCATGCAAAAATCATCTCAAAATTAGATTTTGTGAAACTTTTTGAAAAATACTAGTTTCGATCAAAAACTCGTAGTATATTATACACAATTTTATACTAGTTTCAGTCAAAAAATCATATTAAATCGAGGATTGTTCGAAATGATACGAAACTTTGAAGATCCTTTCTATATGTTACGAGGGAAGGTTATGATGGAAGTTCATGAAAAAAATTATCTCAAAATTAGATTCTATAAAAAATTTGAAATACTAGTTTCGGTCAAAAAATCGTAGTATATTATACACAATTATATACTACTTTCGGTCAAAAAAAATCAAATTAAATCGAGGATTGTTCAAAATGCTATGAAACTTTTCAGATCCTTTCTATATGTTATGAGGGAAGCTTATCTTGGAAGTCCATGCAAAAAATTACCTTAAAATTAGATTCTATGAAACTTTTTTAAATACAAGTTTCGGTCCAAAAATCGTAGTATATTATACACAATTTTATACTAGTTTCCGCCAAAAAATCAAATTATATCGAGGATTGTTCGAAATGCTACGAAACTTTTTCAGATCCTATCAATATGTTACGAGAGAAGGTTATGATGGAAGTCCATGCAAAAAATTATCTCAAAATTAGATTCTATGAAACTTTTTTAAATACTTGTTTTGGTCAAAAATCCGTAGTATATTATACACAATTCTATACTAGTTTCAGTCAAAAATCCAATTAAATCGAGGATTGTTCAAAATGCTACGAAACTTTTGAGATCCTCTCTATATGTTACGAGGGAAGGTTACGATGGAAGTCCATGTAAAAAATCATCTCAAAATTAGATTCTATGAAACTTTTTTAAATACTTGTTTTGGTCAAAAATTCGTAGTATATTATACACAATTCTATACTAGTTTCAGTCAAAAATCAAATTAAAGCTAGGATTGTTCGAAATGCTACGAAACTTTGAAGATCCTTTCTATATGTTACGAGGGAAGGTTATGATGGAAGTCCATGCAAAAAATTATCTCAAAATTAGATTCTATGAAACTTTTTGAAATACTAGTTTCTGTCAAAAAATCATAGTATATTATACACAATTCTATACTAATTTCGGTCAAAAAATCAAATTAAATCGAGGATTGTTTGAAATGCTACGAAACTTATCAGATCCTCTCTATATGTAACGAGGGAAGGTTATGATGGAAGTTCATGCAAAAAACTATCTCAAAATCATATTCTATGAAACTTTTTGAAATACTAGTTTCGGTCAAAACATTCTAGCATATTATACACAATTTAATACAAGTTTCAGTCAAAAAATCAAATTAAATTGAGGATTGTTCAAAATGCTATGAAACTTTTCAGATCCTCTCTATATGTTACAAGGGAAGGTTATGATCGAAGTCCATGCAAAAAATTATCTCAGAATTAGATTCTATGAGACTTTTTGAAGTTATAGTTTTTATCAAAAAAATCGTAGTATATTATACACAATTCTATACTAGTTTCGGTCAAAACATCAAATTAAATCGAGGATTGTTCGAAATGCTATCCTCTCTATATGTTAAGAGGAAAGGTTATGATGGAAGTCTATGCAAAAAATTATCTCAAAATTAGATTCTATGAGACTTATTGAAATACTAGTTTCGGTCAAAAAATCAAATTAATTCGAGGATTGTTTGAAATGCTATGTAACTTATCAGATCCTCTCTATATGTAACGAGGGAAGGTTATGATGGAAGTCCATGCAAAAAATTATCTCAAAATTAGATTCTATGAGACTTTTTGAAATAATAGTTTTTGTCAAAAAATCGTAGTATATTATACACAATTTTATACTAGTTTCGGTCAAAACATCAAATTAAATCGAGGATAGTTCGAAATTCTACAAAACTTTTCATATCCTCTCTATATGTTAAGAGGGAAGGTTATGATGGAAGTCCATGCAAAAAATTATCTCAAAATTAAATTCTATGAAACTTTTTGAAATACTAGTTCGGTCAAAACAGTGTAGCATATTATACACAATTTAATACTTGTTTCGGTCAAAAAATAAAATTAAATCGAGGATTCTTTGAAATGCTACGAAACTTTTCAGATCCTCTGTATATGTTACGAGGGAAGGTTATGATGGAAGTCCATGCAAAAAATTATCTCAAAATTAGATTCTATGAGAATTTTTGAAATACTAGTTTCGGTCAAAACATTGTAGCATATTATACACAATTGAATATTAGTTTCGGTTAAAAAAATAAATTAAATCAAGGATTGTTCGAAATGCTACAAAAAATTTTAGATCCTCTCTATATGAAACGAGGGAAGGTAATGATGGAAGTCCATGCAAAAAATTATCTCAAAATTAGATTCTATGAGACTTTTTGAAATATTAGTTTTTGTCAAAAAAAGTGTAGTATATTATACACAATTCTATACTAGTTTCGGTCAAAAATCAAATTAAATCGAGGATTGTTCGAAATGCTACGAATCGTTTTATATCCTCTCTATATGTTATAAGGGAAATTTATGATGGAAGTCCATGCAAAAAATTATCTCAAAATTAGATTCTATGAGACTTTTTGAAATTTTAGTTTTTATCTAAAAATTGTAGTATATTATACACAATTATATACTAGTTTCAGTAAAAAATTTAGATTAAATCGAGGATTGATCGAAATGCTACAAAACTTTTTAGATCCTCTCTATATGTTACGAAGGAAGGTTATGATGGAAGTTCATGAAAAAATCATCTCAAAATTAGATTCTAAGAAACTTTTTGAAATACTAGTTTCGATCAAAAAATTGTACTATATTGTACACAATTTTATACTAGTTTCAGTCAAAAAATCATATTAAATCGAATATTGTTCGACATGCTACGAAACATTGAAGATCCTTTCTATATGTTATGAGAGAAAGTTATTATGGAAGTTCATGCAAAATATTATCTAAAAATTAGAATCTATCAAATTTTTTAAAATACTAGTTTCGGTCAAAAAATCGGAGTATATTATACATAATTCAATTCTAGTTTCGGTCAAAAAATCAAATTAAATCGAGGATTGTTTAAAATGCTATGAAACTTTTCAGATGCTTTCTATATGTTACGAGGGAAGCTTATGATGGAATTCCATGCAAAAAAATTATCTCAAAATTAGATTCTATGAAACTTTCTGAAATACAGGTTTCGGTCAAGAAATCGTAGTATATTATACACCATTCAATACTAGTTTCCGCCAAAAATCAAATTATATCAAGGATTGTTCGAAATGCTACGAAACTTTGCAGATCCTCTCTAAATGTAACGAGGGGAGGTTATGATGGAAGTCAATGCAAAACATTATCTCAAAATTAGATTTTATAAAACTTTTTGAAATACTAGTTTTGGTCAAAAAATCGTAGTATATTATACACAATTCTATACTAGTTTCAGTCAAAAATCAAATTAAATCGAGGATTGTTCGAAATGCCACGAAACATTTCAGATCCTCTCTATATGTTACGGGGGAAGGTGACGATCAAAGTCCATGCAAAAAATTATCTCAAAATTAGATTTTATGAAACTTTTTAAAATACTAGTTTTGGTCAAAAAAAATCGTAGTATATTATACACAATTATATACTAGTTTCGTTCAAAAATCAAAATAAATCAAGGATTGTTCGAAATGCTACGAAACTTTTAAGATTCTTTCTATATGTTACGAGGGAAGGTTATGATGGAAGTCCATGCAAAATATTATCTCAAAATTAGATTCTACGAAAAATTTGGAAATACTAGTTTCGGTCCAAAAAAATCGTAGTATATTATACACAATTCTATACTAGTTTCGGTCAAAAAATCAAATTAAATCGAGGATTGTTCGAAATGCTATGTAACTTTTCAGATCCTCTCTATATGTTACGAGGGAAAGTTATGATGGAAGTCCATACAAAACATTATCTCAAAATTAGATTCTACGAAAATTTTTGAAATACTAGTTTCGGTCAAAATAATCGTAGTATATTATACACAATTTTATACTAGTTTCGGTTTAAAATCAAATTAAATATAGGATTGTTCGAAATGCATCGAAACTTTCAAAATTTTCTCTATATGTTACGAATGAAGGTTATGATGGAAGTCCATGCAAAAAAATTATTTCAAAATCAGATTTTATGAAACTTTTTGAAATACTAGTTTCGGTCAAAACATTCTAGCATATTATACACAATTTAATACAAGTTGCAGTCAAAAAATCAAATTAAATCGAGAATTGTTCGAAATGCTATGAGACTTTTTGAAATACTATTTTTTGTCCATGCAAAAAAATTATCTCAAAATTAGATTCAATGAGACTTTTTGAAATACTAGTTTTTGTTAAAAAAATTGTAGTATATTAAACACAATTCTATACTAGTTTCGATAAAAAAATCAAATTAAATCGAGGATTGTTCGAAATGCTACAAAACGTTCCATATTCTCTCTATATGTTACGAGGGAAGGTTATGATGGAAGTCCATGCAAAAAATTATCTCAAAATTAGATTCTATGAGAATTTTTGAAATACTAGTTTCGGTCAAAACATTGTAGCATATTATACACAATTGAATATTAGTTTCGGTTAAAAAAATAAATTAAATCAAGGATTGTTCGAAATGCTACAAAAAATTTTAGATCCTCTCTATATGAAACGAGGGAAGGTCATGATGGAAGTCCATGCAAAAAATTATCTCAAAATTAGATTCTATGAGACTTTTTGAAATATTAGTTTTTGTCAAAAAAAGTGTAGTATATTATACACAATTCTATACTAGTTTCGGTCAAAAATCAAATTAAATCGAGGATTGTTCGAAATGCTACGAATCGTTTTATATCCTCTCTATATGTTATAAGGGAAATTTATGATGGAAGTCCATGCAAAAAATTATCTCAAAATTAGATTCTATGAGACTTTTTGAAATTTTAGTTTTTATCTAAAAATTGTAGTATATTATACACAATTATATACTAGTTTCAGTAAAAAATTTAGATTAAATCGAGGATTGATCGAAATGCTACAAAACTTTTTAGATCCTCTCTATATGTTACGAAGGAAGGTTATGATGGAAGTTCATGAAAAAATCATCTCAAAATTAGATTCTAAGAAACTTTTTGAAATACTAGTTTCGATCAAAAAATTGTACTATATTGTACACAATTTTATACTAGTTTCAGTCAAAAATTCATATTAAATCGAATATTGTTCGACATGCTAAGAAACATCGAAGATCCTTTCTATATGTTATGAGAGAAGGTTATTATGGAAGTTCATGCAAAATATTATCTAAAAATTAGAATCTATCAAATTTTTTAAAATACTAGTTTCGGTCAAAAAATCGGAGTATATTATACATAATTCAATTCTAGTTTCGGTCAAAAAATAAAATTAAATCGAGGATTGTTCAAAATGCTATGAAACTTTTCAGATCCTTTCTATATGTTACGAGGGAAGCTTATGATGGAATTCCATGCAAAAAAATTATCTCAAAATTAGATTCTATGAAACTTTCTGAAATACAGGTTTCGGTCAAGAAATCGTAGTATATTATACACCATTCAATACTAGTTTCCGCCAAAAAATCAAATTATATCGAGGATTGTTCGAAATGCTACGAAACTTTGCAGATCCTCTCTAAATGTAACGAGGGGAGGTTATGATGGAAGTCAATGCAAAACATTATCTCAAAATTAGATTTTATAAAACTTTTTGAAATACTAGTTTTGGTCAAAAAATCGTAGTATATTATACACAATTCTATACTAGTTTCAGTCAAAAATCAAATTAAATCGAGGATTGTTCGAAATGCCACGAAACATTTCAGATCCTCTCTATATGTTACGGGGGAAGGTGACGATCAAAGTCCATGCAAAAAATTATCTCAAAATTAGATTTTATGAAACTTTTTAAAATACTAGTTTTGGTCAAAAAAAATCGTAGTATATTATACACAATTATATACTAGTTTCGTTCAAAAATCAAAATAAATCAAGGATTGTTCGAAATGCTACGCAACTTTTAAGATTCTTTCTATATGTTACGAGGGAAGGTTATGATGGAAGTCCATGCAAAATATTATCTCAAAATTAGATTCTACGAAAAATTTGGAAATACTAGTTTCGGTCCAAAAAAATCGTAGTATATTATACACAATTCTATACTAGTTTCGGTCAAAAAATCAAATTAAATCGAGGATTGTTCGAAATGCTATGTAACTTTTCAGATCCTCTCTATATGTTACGAGGGAAAGTTATGATGGAAGTCCATACAAAACATTATCTCAAAATTAGATTCTACGAAAATTTTTGAAATACTAGTTTCGGTCAAAATAATCGTAGTATATTATACACAATTTTATACTAGTTTCGGTTTAAAATCAAATTAAATATAGGATTGTTCGAAATGCATCGAAACTTTCAAACTTTTCTCTATATGTTACGAATGAAGGTTATGATGGAAGTCCATGCAAAAAAATTATTTCAAAATCAGATTTTATGAAACTTTTTGAAATACTAGTTTCGGTCAAAACATTCTAGCATATTATACACAATTTAATACAAGTTGCAGTCAAAAAATCAAATTAAATCGAGAATTGTTCGAAATGCTACGAGACTTTTTGAAATACTATTTTTTGTCCATGCAAAAAAATTATCTCAAAATTAGATTCAATGAGACTTTTTGAAATACTAGTTTTTGTTAAAAAAATTGTAGTATATTAAACACAATTCTATACTAGTTTCGATAAAAAAATCAAATTAAATCGAGGATTGTTCGAAATGCTACAAAACGTTCCATATTCTCTCTATATGTTACGAGGGAAGGTTATGATGGAAGTCCATGCAAAAAATTATCTCAAAATTAGATTCTATGAGAATTTTTGAAATACTAGTTTCGGTCAAAACATTGTAGCATATTATACACAATTGAATATTAGTTTCGGTTAAAAAAATAAATTAAATCAAGGATTGTTCGAAATGCTACAAAAAATTTTAGATCCTCTCTATATGAAACGAGGGAAGGTCATGATGGAAGTCCATGCAAAAAATTATCTCAAAATTAGATTCTATGAGACTTTTTGAAATATTAGTTTTTGTCAAAAAAAGTGTAGTATATTATACACAATTCTATACTAGTTTCGGTCAAAAATCAAATTAAATCGAGGATTGTTCGAAATGCTACGAATCGTTTTATATCCTCTCTATATGTTATAAGGGAAATTTATGATGGAAGTCCATGCAAAAAATTATCTCAAAATTAGATTCTATGAGACTTTTTGAAATTTTAGTTTTTATCTAAAAATTGTAGTATATTATACACATTTATATACTAGTTTCAGTAAAAAATTTAGTTTAAATCGAGGATTGATCGAAATGCTACAAAACTTTTTAGATCCTCTCTATATGTTACGAAGGAAGGTTATGATGGAAGTTCAAGAAAAAATCATATCAAAATTAGATTCTAAGAAACTTTTTGAAATACTAGTTTCGATCAAAAAATTGTACTATATTGTACACAATTTTATACTAGTTTCAGTCAAAAATTCATATTAAATCGAATATTGTTCGACATGCTAAGAAACATTGAAGATCCTTTCTATATGTTATGAGAGAAGGTTATTATGGAAGTTCATGCAAAATATTATCTAAAAATTAGAATCTATCAAATTTTTTAAAATACTAGTTTCGGTCAAAAAATCGGAGTATATTATACATAATTCAATTCTAGTTTCGGTCAAAAAATCAAATTAAATCGAGGATTGTTCAAAATGCTATGAAACTTTTCAGATCCTTTCTATATGTTACGAGGGAAGCTTATGATGGAATTCCATGCAAAAAAATTATCTCAAAATTAGATTCTATGAAACTTTCTGAAATACAGGTTTCGGTCAAGAAATCGTAGTATATTATACACCATTCAATACTAGTTTCCGCCAAAAAATCAAATTATATCGAGGATTGTTCGAAATGCTACGAAACTTTGCAGATCCTCTCTAAATGTAACGAGGGGAGGTTATGATGGAAGTCAATGCAAAACATTATCTCAAAATTAGATTTTATAAAACTTTTTGAAATACTAGTTTTGGTCAAAAAATCGTAGTATATTATACACAATTCTATACTAGTTTCAGTCAAAAATCAAATTAAATCGAGGATTGTTCGAAATGCCACGAAACATTTCAGATCCTCTCTATATGTTACGGGGGAAGGTGACGATCAAAGTCCATGCAAAAAATTATCTCAAAATTAGATTTTATGAAACTTTTTAAAATACTAGTTTTGGTCAAAAAAAATCGTAGTATATTATACACAATTATATACTAGTTTCGTTCAAAAATCAAAATAAATCAAGGATTGTTCGAAATGCTACGAAACTTTTAAGATTCTTTCTATATGTTACGAGGGAAGGTTATGATGGAAGTCCATGCAAAATATTATCTCAAAATTAGATTCTACGAAAAATTTGGAAATACTAGTTTCGGTCCAAAAAAATCGTAGTATATTATACACAATTCTATACTAGTTTCGGTCAAAAAATCAAATTAAATCGAGGATTGTTCGAAATGCTATGTAACTTTTCAGATCCTCTCTATATGTTACGAGGGAAAGTTATGATGGAAGTCCATACAAAACATTATCTCAAAATTAGATTCTACGAAAATTTTTGAAATACTAGTTTCGGTCAAAATAATCGTAGTATATTATACACAATTTTATACTAGTTTCGGTTTAAAATCAAATTAAATATAGGATTGTTCGAAATGCATCGAAACTTTCAAACTTTTCTCTATATGTTACGAATGAAGGTTATGATGGAAGTCCATGCAAAAAAATTATTTCAAAATCAGATTTTATGAAACTTTTTGAAATACTAGTTTCGGTCAAAACATTCTAGCATATTATACACAATTTAATACAAGTTGCAGTCAAAAAATCAAATTAAATCGAGAATTGTTCGAAATGCTACGAGACTTTTTGAAATACTATTTTTTGTCCATGCAAAAAAATTATCTCAAAATTAGATTCAATGAGACTTTTTGAAATACTAGTTTTTGTTAAAAAAATTGTAGTATATTAAACACAATTCTATACTAGTTTCGATAAAAAAATCAAATTAAATCGAGGATTGTTCGAAATGCTACAAAACGTTCCATATTCTCTCTATATGTTACGAGGGAAGGTTATGATGGAAGTCCATGCAAAAAATTATCTCAAAATTAGATTCTATGAGAATTTTTGAAATACTAGTTTCGGTCAAAACATTGTAGCATATTATACACAATTGAATATTAGTTTCGGTTAAAAAAATAAATTAAATCAAGGATTGTTCGAAATGCTACAAAAAATTTTAGATCCTCTCTATATGAAACGAGGGAAGGTCATGATGGAAGTCCATGCAAAAAATTATCTCAAAATTAGATTCTATGAGACTTTTTGAAATATTAGTTTTTGTCAAAAAAAGTGTAGTATATTATACACAATTCTATACTAGTTTCGGTCAAAAATCAAATTAAATCGAGGATTGTTCGAAATGCTACGAATCGTTTTATATCCTCTCTATATGTTATAAGGGAAATTTATGATGGAAGTCCATGCAAAAAATTATCTCAAAATTAGATTCTATGAGACTTTTTGAAATTTTAGTTTTTATCTAAAAATTGTAGTATATTATACACAATTATATACTAGTTTCAGTAAAAAATTTAGATTAAATCGAGGATTGATCGAAATGCTACAAAACTTTTTAGATCCTCTCTATATGTTACGAAGGAAGGTTATGATGGAAGTTCATGAAAAAATCATCTCAAAATTAGATTCTAAGAAACTTTTTGAAATACTAGTTTCGATCAAAAAATTGTACTATATTGTACACAATTTTATACTAGTTTCAGTCAAAAATTCATATTAAATCGAATATTGTTCGACATGCTAAGAAACATTGAAGATCCTTTCTATATGTTATGAGAGAAGGTTATTATGGAAGTTCATGCAAAATATTATCTAAAAATTAGAATCTATCAAATTTTTTAAAATACTAGTTTCGGTCAAAAAATCGGAGTATATTATACATAATTCAATTCTAGTTTCGGTCAAAAAATAAAATTAAATCGAGGATTGTTCAAAATGCTATGAAACTTTTCAGATCCTTTCTATATGTTACGAGGGAAGCTTATGATGGAATTCCATGCAAAAAAATTATCTCAAAATTAGATTCTATGAAACTTTCTGAAATACAGGTTTCGGTCAAGAAATCGTAGTATATTATACACCATTCAATACTAGTTTCCGCCAAAAAATCAAATTATATCGAGGATTGTTCGAAATGCTACGAAACTTTGCAGATTCTCTCTAAATGTAACGAGGGGAGGTTATGATGGAAGTCAATGCAAAACATTATCTCAAAATTAGATTTTATAAAACTTTTTGAAATACTAGTTTTGGTCAAAAAATCGTAGTATATTATACACAATTCTATACTAGTTTCAGTCAAAAATCAAATTAAATCGAGGATTGTTCGAAATGCCACGAAACATTTCAGATCCTCTCTATATGTTACGGGGGAAGGTGACGATCAAAGTCCATGCAAAAAATTATCTCAATATTAGATTTTATGAAACTTTTTAAAATACTAGTTTTGGTCAAAAAAAATCGTAGTATATTATACACAATTATATACTAGTTTCGTTCAAAAATCAAAATAAATCAAGGATTGTTCGAAATGCTACGAAACTTTTAAGATTCTTTCTATATGTTACGAGGGAAGGTTATGATGGAAGTCCATGCAAAATATTATCTCAAAATTAGATTCTACGAAAAATTTGGAAATACTAGTTTCGGTCCAAAAAAATCGTAGTATATTATACACAATTCTATACTAGTTTCGGTCAAAAAATCAAATTAAATCGAGGATTGTTCGAAATGCTATGTAACTTTTCAGATCCTCTCTATATGTTACGAGGGAAAGTTATGATGGAAGTCCATACAAAACATTATCTCAAAATTAGATTCTACGAAAATTTTTGAAATACTAGTTTCGGTCAAAATAATCGTAGTATATTATACACAATTTTATACTAGTTTCGGTTTAAAATCAAATTAAATATAGGATTGTTCGAAATGCATCGAAACTTTCAAACTTTTCTCTATATGTTACGAATGAAGGTTATGATGGAAGTCCATGCAAAAAAATTATTTCAAAATCAGATTTTATGAAACTTTTTGAAATACTAGTTTCGGTCAAAACATTCTAGCATATTATACACAATTTAATACAAGTTGCAGTCAAAAAATCAAATTAAATCGAGAATTGTTCGAAATGCTACGAGACTTTTTGAAATACTATTTTTTGTCCATGCAAAAAAATTATCTCAAAATTAGATTCAATGAGACTTTTTGAAATACTAGTTTTTGTTAAAAAAATTGTAGTATATTAAACACAATTCTATACTAGTTTCGATAAAAAAATCAAATTAAATCGAGGATTGTTCGAAATGCTACAAAACGTTCCATATTCTCTCTATATGTTACGAGGGAAGGTTATGATGGAAGTCCATGCAAAAAATTATCTCAAAATTAGATTCTATGAGAATTTTTGAAATACTAGTTTCGGTCAAAACATTGTAGCATATTATACACAATTGAATATTAGTTTCGGTTAAAAAAATAAATTAAATCAAGGATTGTTCGAAATGCTACAAAAAATTTTAGATCCTCTCTATATGAAACGAGGGAAGGTCATGATGGAAGTCCATGCAAAAAATTATCTCAAAATTAGATTCTATGAGACTTTTTGAAATATTAGTTTTTTTCAAAAAAAGTGTAGTATATTATACACAATTCTATACTAGTTTCGGTCAAAAATCAAATTAAATCGAGGATTGTTCGAAATGCTACGAATCGTTTTATATCCTCTCTATATGTTATAAGGGAAATTTATGATGGAAGTCCATGCAAAAAATTATCTCAAAATTAGATTCTATGAGACTTTTTGAAATTTTAGTTTTTATCTAAAAATTGTAGTATATTATACACAATTATATACTAGTTTCAGTAAAAAATTTAGATTAAATCGAGGATTGATCGAAATGCTACAAAACTTTTTAGATCCTCTCTATATGTTACGAAGGAAGGTTATGATGGAAGTTCATGAAAAAATCATCTCAAAATTAGATTCTAAGAAACTTTTTGAAATACTAGTTTCGATCAAAAAATTGTACTATATTGTACACAATTTTATACTAGTTTCAGTCAAAAATTCATATTAAATCGAATATTGTTCGACATGCTAAGAAACATTGAAGATCCTTTCTATATGTTATGAGAGAAGGTTATTATGGAAGTTCATGCAAAATATTATCTAAAAATTAGAATCTATCAAATTTTTTAAAATACTAGTTTCGGTCAAAAAATCGGAGTATATTATACATAATTCAATTCTAGTTTCGGTCAAAAAATAAAATTAAATCGAGGATTGTTCAAAATGCTATGAAACTTTTCAGATCCTTTCTATATGTTACGAGGGAAGCTTATGATGGAATTCCATGCAAAAAAATTATCTCAAAATTAGATTCTATGAAACTTTCTGAAATACAGGTTTCGGTCAAGAAATCGTAGTATATTATACACCATTCAATACTAGTTTCCGCCAAAAAATCAAATTATATCGAGGATTGTTCGAAATGCTACGAAACTTTGCAGATCCTCTCTAAATGTAACGAGGGGAGGTTATGATGGAAGTCAATGCAAAACATTATCTCAAAATTAGATTTTATAAAACTTTTTGAAATACTAGTTTTGGTCAAAAAATCGTAGTATATTATACACAATTCTATACTAGTTTCAGTCAAAAATCAAATTAAATCGAGGATTGTTCGAAATGCCACGAAACATTTCAGATCCTCTCTATATGTTACGGGGGAAGGTGACGATCAAAGTCCATGCAAAAAATTATCTCAATATTAGATTTTATGAAACTTTTTAAAATACTAGTTTTGGTCAAAAAAAATCGTAGTATATTATACACAATTATATACTAGTTTCGTTCAAAAATCAAAATAAATCAAGGATTGTTCGAAATGCTACGAAACTTTTAAGATTCTTTCTATATGTTACGAGGGAAGGTTATGATGGAAGTCCATGCAAAATATTATCTCAAAATTAGATTCTACGAAAAATTTGGAAATACTAGTTTCGGTCCAAAAAAATCGTAGTATATTATACACAATTCTATACTAGTTTCGGTCAAAAAATCAAATTAAATCGAGGATTGTTCGAAATGCTATGTAACTTTTCAGATCCTCTCTATATGTTACGAGGGAAAGATATGATGGAAGTCCATACAAAACATTATCTCAAAATTAGATTCTACGAAAATTTTTGAAATACTAGTTTCGGTCAAAATAATCGTAGTATATTATACACAATTTTATACTAGTTTCGGTTTAAAATCAAATTAAATATAGGATTGTTCGAAATGCATCGAAACTTTCAAAATTTTCTCTATATGTTACGAATGAAGGTTATGATGGAAGTCCATGCAAAAAAATTATTTCAAAATCAGATTTTATGAAACTTTTTGAAATACTAGTTTCGGTCAAAACATTCTAGCATATTATACACAATTTAATACAAGTTGCAGTCAAAAAATCAAATTAAATCGAGAATTGTTCGAAATGCTACGAGACTTTTTGAAATACTATTTTTTGTCCATGCAAAAAAATTATCTCAAAATTAGATTCTATGAGACTTTTTGAAATACTAGTTTTTGTTAAAAAAATTGTAGTATATTAAACACAATTCTATACTAGTTTCGATAAAAAAATCAAATTAAATCGAGGATTGTTCGAAATGCTACAAAAAGTTTCATATTCTCTCTATATGTTAAGAGGGAAGGTTATGATGGAAGTACATGCAAAAAATTATCTCAAAAATAGATTTTATGAAACTTTTTGAAATACTAGTTCGGTCAAAACATTGTAGCATATTATACACAATTTAATACTAATTTCGGTCAAAAAATCAAATTAAATCGAGGATTGTTTCAAATGCTACGAAACATTTCAGATCATCTCTATATGTTACGAGGGAAGGTTATACTGGAAGTCCATGCAAAACATTATCTCAAAATTAGATTCTATGAGACTTTATGAAATACTAGTTTTTGTAAAAAAAATCGTAGTATATTATACACTATTCTATACTAGTTTCGGTCAAAAATCAAATTAAATCGAGGATTGTTCGAAATGCTACGTAACTTTTTAGATTCTCTCTATATGTTACGAGGGGATGTTATGATGGAAGTTCATGCAAAAAAATCATCTCAAAAATAGATTCAATGAAACTTTTTGAAATACTAATTCGGTCAAAACATTGTAGCATATTATACACAATTTAATACTAGTTTCAGTCAAAAATTCAAATTAAATCGAGGATTGTTTGAAATGCTACGAAACGTTTCAGATCCTCTCTATATTTTACGAGGGAAGGTTATGATGGAAGTCCATGCAAAAAATAATCTCAAAATTAGATTCTATGAGACTTTTTGAAATACTTGTTTTTGTCAAAAAAATCGTAGTATACACAATTCTATATTAGTTTCGGTCAAAAATCAAATTAAATCGAGGATTGTTTGAAATGCTACGAAACTTTTTAGATCCTCTCTATATGTTACGAGGGAAAGTTATGATGGAAGTCTATGCAAAAAATTATCTCAAAATTAGATTCTATGAGACTTTTTGAAATTTTAGTTTTTATCAAAATAATCGTATATACACAATTATATATTAGTTTCGGTCAAAAATTAAATTAAATCGAGGATTGGTCGAAATGCTACGAAACTTTTTAGATCCTCTCTATATGTTACGAGGGAAGGTTATGATGGAAGTTCATGCAAAAAATCATCTCAAAATTAGATTCTATGAAACTTTTTGAAATACTAGTTTCGATCAAAAAATTGTAGTATATTGTACACAATTTTATAACAGTTTCAGTCAAAAAATCATATTAAATCGAATATTGTTCGACATGCTACGAAACTTTGAAGATCCTTTCTATATGTAATGAGGGAAGTTTATTATGGAAGTCCATGCAAAAAATTATCTAAAAATTAGATTCTATGAAATTTTTTAATATACTAGTGTCGGTCAAAAAATCGTAGTATATTATACACAATTTTATACTAGTTTCTGCCCAAAAATCAAATTATATCGAGGATTGTTCGAAATGCTACGAAACTTTTCAGATCCTCTCTAAATGTTACGAGGGAAGGTTATGATGGAAGTCCATGCAAAAAATTATCCTAAAGTTAGATTCTATGAGACTTTTTGAAATACTAGTTTCGGTCAAAACATTGTAGCATATTATTTCAGATCCTCTCTATATGTAACGAGGGAAGGTTATGAGGGAAGTCCATGCAAAAAATTATCTCAAATTAGATTCTATGAGACTTTTTGAAATACTAGTTTTTGTCAAAAAATCGTAGTATATTATACACAATTCTATACTAGTTTCGGTCAAAAATCAAATTAAATCGAGGATTTTTCGATATGCTACGGAACTTTTAAGATCCTCTCTATATGTTACGAGGGAAGGTTATGATGGAAGTCTATGCAAAAAAATTATCTCAAAGTTAGATTCTATGAGACTTTTTGAAATACTAGTTTTTATCCAAAAAAACATAGTATATTATACACAATTCTATTCTAGTTTCGGTCAAAAATCAAATTAAATCGAGGATTGGTCAAAATGCTACGAAATTTTTTAGATCCTCTCTATATGTTCCGATGGAAGGTTATGATGGAAGTTCATGCAAAAATCATCTCAAAAATAGATTCTGTGAAACTTTTTGAAATATACCAATTTCAATCAAAAACTTGTATGATATTATACACAATTTTATACTAGTTTCAGTCAAAAAAATCATATTTAATCGAAGATTGTTCAAAATGCTACGAAACTTTGAAGATCCTTTCTATATGTTATGAGGGAAGGTTAAGATGGAAGTCCATGCAAAAAATTATCTCAAAATTAGATTCTATGAAATTTTTTGAAATACTAGTTTCGGTCAAAAAAATCGTAGTATATTATACACAATTATATACTACTTACGGTCAAAAAAATCAAATTAAATCGAGGATTTTTCGAAATGCTATGAAACTTTTCAGATCCTTTCTATATGTTATGAGGGAAGCTTATCTTGGAAGTCCATGCAAAAAATTACCTCAAAATTAGATTCTATGAAACTTTTTGAAATACAAGTTTCGGTCAAAAAATCGTAGTATATTCTACACAATTTTATAGTAGTTTCCGCCAAAAAATCAAATTATATCGAGGATTGTTCGAAATGCTACGAAACTGTTCATATCCTATCAATATGTTACGAGGGAAGGTTATGATGGAAGTCCATGCAAAAAATTATCTCAAAATTAGATTCTATGAAACTTTTTTAAATACTTGTTTTGGTCAAAAATTCGTAGTATATTATACACAATTCTATACTAGTTTCAGTCAAAAATCAAATTAAATCGAGGATTGTTCGAAATGCTACGAAACGTTTAAGATCCTCTCTATATGTTACGAGAGAAGGTTACGATGGAAGTCCAAGCAAAAAATTATCGCAAAATTAGATTCTATGAAACTTTTTTAAATACTTGTTTCGGTCAAAAAATCATAGTATATTATACACAATTCTATACTAATTTCGGTCAAAAATTCAAATTAAATCGAGGATTGTTCGAAATGCTATGAAACTTTTCAGATCCTCTCTATATGTTACGAGGGAAGGTTATGAAGGAAGTCCATGCATAATATTATCTCAAAATTAGATTCTACGAAAAATTTTGAAATACTAGTTTCGTTCAAAAAATCGTAGTATATTATACACAATTTTATACTAGTTTCGGTCAAAAATCAAATTAAATCGAGCATTGTTCGAATTGCTAAGAATGTTTCCAAATTCTCTCTATATTATACACAATTTAATACAAGTTTCAGTCCAAAAATCAAATTAAATTGAGGATTGTTCAAAATGCCATGAAACTTTTCAGATCCTTTCTATATGTTACAAGGGAAGGTTATGATCGAAGTCCATGCAAAAAATTATCTCAGAATTAGATTCTATGAGACATTTTGAAATTATAGTTTTTGTCAAAAAAATCGTAGTATATTATACACAATTTTATACTAGTTTCGGTCAAAACATCAAATTAAATCGAGGATTGTTCGAAATACTACAAAACTAGTCATATCCTCTCTATATGTTAAAAGGAAAGGTTATGATGGAAGTCCATGCAAAACATTATCTCAAAATTAGATTCTATGAAACTTTTTGAAATACTAGTTCGGTCAAAACATTGTAGCATATTATACACAATTTAATACTAGTTTCGGTCAAAAAATAAAATTAAATCGAGGATTGTTTGAAATGCTACGAAACTTTTCAGATCCTCTCTATATGTTACAAGGGAAGGTTATGATGGAAGTCCATTCAAAAAATTATCTCAAAATTAGATTCTATGAGACTTTATGAAATACTAGTTTTTGTAAAAAAATTCGTAGTATATTATACACAATTCTATACTAGTTTCGGTCAAAAATCAAATTAAATCAAGGATTGTTCGAAATGCTACGAAACTTTTTAGATTCTCTCTATATGTTACGAGGGGAGGTTATGATGGAAGTTCATGCAAAAAAATCATCTCAAAAGTAGATTCTATGAAACTTTTTGAAATACTAATTCGGTCAAAACATTGTAGCATATTATACACAATTTAATACTAGTTTCAATCAAAAATTCAAATTAAATCGAGGATTGTTTGAAATGCTACGAAACTTTTCAGATACTCTCTATATGTTACGAGGGAAGGTTATGATGGAAGATCATGAAAAAAATTATCTCAAAATTAGATTCTATGAGATTTATTGAAATACTAGTTTCGGTCAAAACATTGTAGCATATTATACACAATTTAATATTAGTTTCGGTTAAAAAATTAAATTAAATCAAGGATTGTTCGAAATGCTACAAAACAATTTAGATCCTCTCTATATGTAATGAGGGAAGGTCATGATGGAAGTCCATGCAAAAAATTATCTCAAAATTAGATTCTATGAGACTTTTTGAAATACTAGTTTTTGTCAAAAAAATCGTAGTATACACAATTCTATACTAGTTTCGGTCAAAAATCAAATAAAATCGAGGATTGTTCGAAATGATACGAAACTTTTTAGATCCTCTCTATATGTTACGAGGGAAAGTTATGATGGAAGTCTATGCAAAAAATTATCTCAAAATTAGATTCTATGAGACTTTTTGAAATTTTAGTTTTTATTAAAAAAATCGTAGTATATTATACAAAATTATAAACTGGTTTCGGTCAAAAATTAGATTAAATCGAGGATTGGTCGAAATGCTACGAAACTTTTTAGATCCTCTCTATATGTTACGAGGGAAGGTTATGATGGAAGTTCATGCAAAAAATCATCTCAAAATTAGATTCTATGAAACTTTTTGAAATACTAGTTTCGATCAAAAAATTGTAGTATATTGGTCACAATTTTATAACAGTTTCAGTCAAAAAATCAAATTAAATCAAGGATTGTTCGAAAAGCTACAAAATATTTCAGATCTTCTCTATATGTAACGAGGGAAGGTTATGATGGAAGTCCATGCAAAAAATTATCTCAATATTAGATTCTATGAGACTTTTTGAAATACTAGTTTTTGTCAAAAAATCGTAGTATATTATACACAATTCTATACTAGTTTCGGTCAAAAATCGAATTAAATCGAGGATTTTTCGAAATGCTATGGAACTTTTTAGATCCTCTCTATATGTTACGAGGGAAGGTTATGATGGAAGTCTATGCAAAAAATTATCTCAAAGTTAGATTCTATGAGACTTTTTGAAATACTAGTTTTTATCAAAAAAAATCGTAGTATATTATACACAATTCTATTCTAGTTTCGGTAAAAAATCAAATTAAATCTAGGATTGGTCAAAATGCTACGAAATTTTTTAGATCCTCTTTATATGTTCCTACGGAAGGTTATGATGCAAGTTCATGCAAAAATCATCTCAAAATTAGATACTGTGAAACTTTTTGAAATATACTAGTTTCGAACAAAAACTTGTAGTATATTATATACAATTTTATACTAGTTTCAGTCAAAAAATCATATTAAATCGAGGATTGTTCGAAATGCTACGAAACTTTGAAGATACTTTCTATATGTTACGAGGGAAGGTTATGATGGAAGTCCATGCAAACAATTATCTCAATATTAGATTTTATGAAATGTTTTGAAAAACTAGTTTCGGTCAAAAAATCGTAGTATATTATACACAATTATATACTACTTTCGGTCAAAAAATCAAATTAAATCGAGGATTGTTCAAAATGTTATGAAACATTTCAGATCCTTTCTATATGTTATGAGGGAAGCTTATCTTGGAAGTCCATGCAAAATATTACCTCAAAATTAGATTCTATGAAACTTTTTGAAATACAAGTTTCGGTCAAAAAATCGTAGTATATTATACACAATTTTATACTAGTTTCCGCCAAAAAATCAAATTATATCGAGGATTGTTCGAAATGCTACGAAACTTTTCTGATCCTATCAATATGTTACGAGGGAAGGTTATGATGGAAGTCCATGCAAAAAATTATCTCAAAATTAGATTCAATGAAACTTTTTTAAATACTTGTTTTGGTCAAAAATTCGTAGTATATTATACACAATTCTAAACTAGTTTCAGACAAAAATCTAATTAAATCGAGGATTGTTCGAAATTCTACGAAACATTAAGATCCTCTCTATATATTACGAGGGAAGGTTACGATGGAAGTCCTTGAAAAAAATTATCTCAAAATTAGATTCTATGAAACCTTTTTAAATACTTGTTTTGGTCTAAACTTCGTAGTATATTATACACAATTCTATACTAGTTTCAGTCAAAAATCAAACTAAATCGAGGATTGTTCGAAATGTTACGAAACTTTTAAGATTCTTTCTATATGTTACGAGGGAAGGTTATGATGGAAGTCCATGCAAAAAATTATCTCAAAATTAGATTCTATGAAACTTTTTGAAATACTAGGTTCTGTCAAAAAATCATTGTATATTATACACAATTCTATACTAATTTCGGTCAAAAAATTAAATTAAATCGAGGATTGTTCGAAATGCTATGAAACTTTTCAGATCCTCTCTATATGTTACGAGGGAAGGTTATGATGGAAGTCCATGCAAAATATTATCTCAAAATTAGATTCTACGAAAATTTTTGAAATACTAGTTTCGGTCAAAAAATTGTAGTATATTATACACAATTTTATACTAGTTTCGGTCAAAAATCAAATTAAATCGAGGATTGTTCGAAATTCTAAGAAAGTTTCCAAATTCTCTCTATATGTTACGAGTGAAGGTTATGATGGAAGTCCATGCAAAAAACTATCTCAAAATCAGATTCTATGAAACTTTTTGAAATACTAGATTCGGTCAAAACATTCTAGCATATTATACACAATTTAATACAAGTTTCAGTCAAAAAATCAAATTAAATTGAGGATTGTTCAAAATGCTATGAAACTTTTCAGATCCTCTATATATGTTACAAGGGAAGGTTATGATCGAAGTCCATGCAAAAAATTATCTCAGAATTAGATTCTATGAGACTTTTTGAAATTATTGTTTTTGTCAAAAAAAATCGTAGTATATTATACACAATTCTATACTAGTTTAGGTCAAAACATCAAATTAAATCGAGGATTGTTCGAAATGCTACAAAACTATTCATATCCTCTCTATATGTTAAGAGGAAAGGTTATGATGGAAGTCCATGCAAAACATTATCTCAAAATTAGATTCTATGAAATCTTTTGAAATACTAGTTCGGTCAAAACATTGTAGCATATTATACACAATTTAATACAAGTTTCGGTCAAAAAATCAAATTTAATCGTGGATTGTTTGAAATGCTACGAAACTTTTCAGATCCTCTCTATATGTTACGAGGGAAGGTTATGATGGAAGTCCGTGCAAAAAATTATCTCAAAATTAGATTCTATGAGACTTTATGAAATACTAGTTTTTGTAAAAAAAAAATCGTAGTATATTATATACAATTCTATACTAGTTTCGGTCAAAAATCAAATTAAATCGAGGATTGTTCGAAATGCTATGAAACTTTTTAGATTCTCTCTATATGTTACGAGGGGAGATTATGATGGAAAACCATGAAAAAAATTATCTCAAAATTAGATTCTATGAGACTTATTGAAATACTAGTTTCGGTCAAAACATTGTAGCATATTATACACAATTTAATATTAGTTTTGGTTAAAAAATTAAATTAAATCAAGGATTGTTCAAAATGCTACAAAACAATTTAGATCCTCTCTATATGTAATGAGGGAAGGTCATGATGGAAGTCCATGCAAAAAATTATCTCAAAATTAGATTCTATGAGACTTTTTGAAATACTAGTTTTTGTCAAAAAAATCGTAGTATACACAATTCTATACTAGTTTCGGTCAAAAATCAAATTAAATCGAGGATTGTTCGAAATGCTACGAAACTTTTTAGATCCTCTCTATATGTTACGAGGGAAAGTTATGATGGTAGTCTATGCAGAAAATTATCTCAAAATTAGATTCTATGAGACTTTTTGAAATTTTAGTTTTTATCAAAAAAATCGTAGTATATTATACACAATTATATACTAGTTTCGGTCAAAAATTAGATTAAATCTAGGATTGGTCGAAATGCTACGAAACTTTTTAGATCCTCTCTATATGTTATGAGGGAAGGTTATGATGGAAGTTCATGCAAAAAATCATCTCAAAATTAGATTCTATGAAACTTTTTGAAATACTAGTTTCGATCAAAAAATTGTAGTATATTGTACACAATTTTATAACTGTTTCAGTCAAAAAATCATATTAAATCGAATATTGTTCGACATGCTACAAAACTTTGAAGATCCTTTCTATATGTAATGAGGGAAGGTTATTATGGAAGTCCATGCAAAAAATTATCTAAAAATTAGATTCTATGAAATTTTTTGATATACTAGTTTCGGTCAAAAAATCGTAGTATGTTATACACAATTCAATACTAGTTTCGGTCAAAAAATCAAATTAAATCGAGGATTGTTCAAAATGCTATGAAACTTTTCAGATCCTTTCTATATGTCACGAGGGAAACTTATGATGGAAGTCCATGCAAAAAATTATCTCAAAATTAGATTCTATGAAACTTTTTGAAATACAAGTTTCGGTTAAAAAATCGTAGTATATTATACACAATTTTATACTAGTTTCTGCCAAAAAATCAAATTATATCGAGGATTGATCGAAATGCTACGAAACTTTTCAGATCCTCTCTAAATGTTACGATGGAAGGTTATGATGGAAGTCCATGCTAAAAATTATCCTAAAATTAGATTCTATTAGACTTTTTGAAATACTAGTTTCAGTCAAAACATTGTAGCATATTATACACAATTTAATACTAGTTTCGGTCAAAATATCAAATTAAATCAAGGATTGTTCGAAAAGCTACAAAATATTTCAGATCCTCTCTATATGTAACGAGGGAAGGTTATGATGGAAGTCCATGCAAAAAATTATCTCAATATTAGATTCTATGATACTTTTTGAAATACTAGTTTTTGTCTAAAATCGTAGTATATTATACACAATTCTATACTAGTTTCGGTCAAAAATCATATTAAATCGAGGATTTTTCGAAATGCTACGGAACATTTTAGATCCTCTCTATATGTTACGAGTGAAGGTTATGACGGAAGTCTATGCAAAAAATTATCTCAAAGTTAGATTCTATGAGACTTTTTGAAATACTAGTTTTTATCAAAAAAACCGTAGTATATTATACACAATTCTATTCTAGTTTCAGTCAAAAATCAAATTAAATCGAGGATTGGTCAAATTGCTACGAAATTTTTTAGATCCTCTCTATATGTTCCGACGGAAGGTTATGATGGAAGTTCATGCAAAAATCATCTCAAAATTAGATTTTGTGAAACTTTTTGAAAAATACTAGTTTCGATCAAAAACTCGTAGTATATTATACACAATTTTATACTAGTTTCAGTCAAAAAATCATATTAAATCGAGGATTGTTCGAAATGATACGAAACTTTGAAGATCCTTTCTATATGTTACGAGGGAAGGTTATGATGGAAGTTCATGAAAAAAATTATCTCAAAATTAGATTCTATAAAAAATTTGAAATACTAGTTTCGGTCAAAAAATCGTAGTATATTATACACAATTATATACTACTTTCGGTCAAAAAAATCAAATTAAATCGAGGATTGTTCAAAATGCTATGAAACTTTTCAGATCCTTTCTATATGTTATGAGGGAAGCTTATCTTGGAAGTCCATGCAAAAAATTACCTTAAAATTAGATTCTATGAAACTTTTTTAAAACAAGTTTCGGTCAAAAAATCGTAGTATATTATACACAATTTTATACTAGTTTCCGCCAAAAAATCAAATTATATCGAGGATTGTTCGAAATGCTAAGAAACATTTCAGATCCTATCAATATGTTACGAGAGAAGGTTATGATGGAAGTCCATGCAAAAATTTATCTCAAAATTAGATTCTATGAAACTTTTTTAAATACTTGTTTTGGTCAAAAATTCGTAGTATATTATACACAATTCTATACTAGTTTCAGTCAAAAATCAAATTAAATCGTGGATTGTTCGAAATGCTACGAAACTTTTGAGATCCTCTCTATATGTTACGAGGGAAGGTTACGATGGAAGTCCATGTAAAAAATCATCTCAAAATTAGATTCTATGAAACTTTTTTAAATACTTGTTTTGGTCAAAAATCCGTAGTATATTATACACAATTCTATACTAGTTTCAGTCAAAAATCAAATTAAATCTAGGATTGTTCGAAATGCTACAAAACTTTGAAGATCCTTTCTATATGTTACGAGGGAAGGTTATGATGGAAGTCCATGCAAAAAATTATCTCAAAATTAGATTCTATGAAACTTTTTGAAATACTAGTTTCTGTCAAAAAATCATAGTATATTATACACAATTCTATACTAATTTCGGTCAAAAAATCAAATTAAATCGAGGATTGTTTGAAATGCTACGAAACTTATCAGATCCTCTCTATATGTAACGAGGGAAGGTTATGATGGAAGTTCATGCAAAAAACTATCTCAAAATCATATTCTATGAAACTTTTTGAAATACTAGTTTCGGTCAAAACATTCTAGCATATTATACACAATTTAATACAAGTTTCAGTCAAAAAATCAAATTAAATTGAGGATTGTTCAAAATGCTATGAAACTTTTCAGATCCTCTCTATATGTTACAAGGGAAGGTTATGATCGAAGTCCATGCAAAAAATTATCTCAGAATTAGATTCTATGAGACTTTTTGAAGTTATAGTTTTTGTCAAAAAAATCTTAGTATATTATACACAATTCTATACTAGTTTCGGTCAAAACATCAAATTAAATCGAGGATTGTCGAAATGCTATCCTCTCTATATGTTAAGAGGAAAGGTTATGATGGAAGTCTATGCAAAAAATTATCTCAAAATTAGATTCTATGAGACTTATTGAAATACTAGTTTCGGTCAAAACATTGTAGCATATTATACACAATTTAATACTAGTTTCGGTCAAAAAATCAAATTAAATCGTGGATTGTTTGAAATGCTATGTAACTTATCAGATCCTCTCTATATGTAACGAGGGAAGTTTATGATGGAAGTCCATGCAAAAAATTATCTCAAAATTAGATTCTATGAGACTTTTTGAAATAATAGTTTTTGTCAAAAAATCGTAGTATATTATACACAATTTTATACTAGTTTCGGTCAAAACATCAAATTAAATCGAGGATTGTTCGAAATTCTACAAAACTTTTCATATCCTCTCTATATGTTAAGAGGGAAGGTTATGATGGAAGTCCATGCAAAAAATTATCTCAAAATTAAATTCTATGAGACTTTTTGAAATACTAGTTTCGGTCAAAACATTGTAGCATATTATACACAATTGAATATTAGTTTCGGTTAAAAAAATAAATTAAATCAAGGATTGTTCGAAATGCTACAAAAAATTTTAGATCCTCTCTATATGAAACGAGGGAAGGTCATGATGGAAGTCCATGCAAAAAATTATCTCAAAATTAGATTCTATGAGACTTTTTGAAATACTAGTTTTTGTCAAAAAAAGTGTAGTATATTATACACAATTCTATACTAGTTTCGGTCAAAAATCAAATTAAATCGAGGATTGTTCGAAATGCTACGAATCGTTTTATATCCTCTCTATATGTTATAAGGGAAATTTATGATGGAAGTCCATGCAAAAAATTATCTCAAAATTAGATTCTATGAGACTTTTTGAAATTTTAGTTTTTATCTAAAAATTGTAGTATATTATACACAATTATATACTTGTTTCAGTAAAAAATTTAGATTAAATCGAGGATTGATCGAAATGCTACAAAACTTTTTAGATCCTCTCTATATGTTACGAAGGAAGGTTATGATGGAAGTTCATGAAAAAATCATCTCAAAATTAGATTCTAAGAAACTTTTTAAAATACTAGTTTCGATCAAAAAATTGTACTATATATTGTACACAATTTTATACTAGTTTCAGTCAAAAAATCATATTAAATCGAATATTGTTCGACATGCTACGAAACATTGAAGATCCTTTCTATATGTTATGAGGGAAGGTTATTATGGAAGTTCATGCAAAATATTATCTAAAAATTAGAATCTATCAAATTTTTTAAAATACTAGTTTCGGTCAAAAAATCGGAGTATATTATACATAATTCAATTCTAGTTTCGGTCAAAAAATCAAATTAAATCGAGGATTGTTCAAAATGCTATGAATCTTTTCAGATCCTTTCTATATGTTACGAGGGAAGCTTATGATGGAATTCCATGCAAAAAAATTATCTCAAAATTAGATTCTATGAAACTTTCTGAAATACAGGTTTCGGTCAAGAAATCGTAGTATATTATACACCATTCAATACTAGTTTCCGCCAAAAAATCAAATTATATCGAGGATTGTTCGAAATGCTACGAAACTTTGCAGATCCTCTCTAAATGTAACGAGGGGAGGTTATGATGGAAGTCAATGCAAAACATTATCTCAAAATTAGATTTTATAAAACTTTTTGAAATACTAGTTTTGGTCAAAAAATCGTAGTATATTATACACAATTCTATACTAGTTTCAGTCAAAAATCAAATTAAATCGAGGATTGTTCGAAATGCTACGAAACATTTCAGATCCTCTCTATATGTTACGGGGGAAGGTGACGATCAAAGTCCATGCAAAAAATTATCTCAAAATTAGATTTTATGAAACTTTTTAAAATACTAGTTTTGGTAAAAAAAAATCGTAGTATATTATACACAATTATATACTAGTTTCGTTCAAAAATCAAAATAAATCAAGGATTGTTCGAAATGCTACGAAACTTTTAAGATTCTTTCTATATGTTAGGAGGGAAGGTTATGATGGAAGTCCATGCAAAATATTATCTCAAAATTAGATTCTACGAAAAATTTGGAAATACTAGTTTCGGTCCAAAAAAATCGTAGTATATTATACACAATTCTATACTAGTTTCGGTCAAAAAATCAAATTAAATCGAGGATTGTTCGAAATGCTATGTAACTTTTCAGATCCTCTCTATATGTTACGAGGGAAAGTTATGATGGAAGTCCATACAAAACATTATCTCAAAATTAGATTCTACGAAAATTTTTGAAATACTAGTTTCGGTCAAAATAATCGTAGTATATTATACACTATTTTATACTAGTTTCGGTTTAAAATCAAATTAAATATAGGATTGTTCGAAATGCATCGAAACTTTCAAAATTTTCTCTATATGTTACGAATGAAGGTTATGATGGAAGTCCATGCAAAAAAATTATTTCAAAATCAGATTTTATGAAACTTTTTGAAATACTAGTTTCGGTCAAAACATTCTAGCATATTATACACAATTTAATACAAGTTGCAGTCAAAAAATCAAATTAAATCGAGAATTGTTCGAAATGCTACGAGACTTTTTGAAATACTAGTTTTTGTCCATGCAAAAAAATTATCTCAAAATTAGATTCTATGAGACTTTTTGAAATACTAGTTTTTGTTAAAAAAATTGTAGTATATTAAACACAATACTATACTAGTTTCGATAAAAAAATCAAATTAAATCGAGGATTGTTCGAAATGCTACAAAACGTTTCATATTCTCTCTATATGTTAAGAGGGAAGGTTATGATGGAAGTACATGCAAAAAATTATCTCAAAAATAGATTTTATGAAACTTTTTGAAATACTAGTTCTGTCAAAACATTGTAGCATATTATACACAGTTTAATACTAGTTTCGGTCAAAAAATCAAATTAAATCGAGGATTGTTTCAAATGCTACGAAACATTTCAGATCATCTCTATATGTTACGAGGGAAGGTTATGATGGAAGTCCATGCAAAACATTATCTCAAAATTAGATTCTATGAGACTTTATGAAATACTAGTTTTTGTAAAAAAAATCGTAGTATATTATACACAATTCTATACTAGTTTCGGTCAAAAATCAAATTAAATCGAGGATTGTTCTAAATGCTACGGAACTTTTTAGATTCTCTCTATATGTTACGAGGGGAGGTTATGATGGAAGTTCAGGCAAAAAAATCATCTCAAAATTAGATTCTATGAAACTTTTTGAAATACTAATTCGGTCAAAACATTGTAGCATATTATACACAATTTAATACTAGTTTCAGTCAAAAATTCAAATTAAATCGAAGATTGTTTTAAATGCTACGAAACGTTTCAGATCCTCTCTATATTTTACGAGGGAAGGTTATGATGGAAGTCCATGCAAAAAATTATTTCAAAATTAGATTCTGTGAGACTTTTTGGAATACTTGTTTTTGTCAAAAAATCGTAGTATACACAATTCTATACTAGTTTCGGTCAAAAATCAAATTAAATCGAGGATTGTTTGAAATGCTACGAAACATTTTAGATCCTCTCTATATGTTACGAGGGAAAGTTATGATGGAAGTCTATGCAAAAAATTATCTCAAAATTAGATTCTATGAGACTTTTTGAAATTTTAGTTTTTATCAAAAAAATCGTAGTATATACACAATTATATATTAGTTTCGGTCAAAAATTAAATTAAATCGAGGATTGGTCGAAATGCTACGAAACTTTTTAGATCCTCTCTATATGTTACGAGGGAAGGTTATGATGGAAGTTCATGCAAAAAATCATCTCAAAATTAGATTCTATGAAACTTTTTGAAATACTAGTTTCGATCAAAAAATTGTAGTATATTGTACACAATTTTATAACAGTTTCAGTCAAAAAATCATATTAAATCGAATATTGTTCGACATGCTACGAAACTTTGAAGATCCTTTCTATATGTAATGAGAAAAGGTTATTATGGAAGTCCATGCAAAAAATTATCTAAAAATTAGATTCTATGAAATTTTTTGATATACTAGTTTCGGTCAAAAAATCGTAGTATATTATACACAATTTTATACTAGTTTCTGCCAAAAAATCAAATTATATCGAGGATTGTTCGAAATGCTACGAAACTTTTCAGATCCTCTCTAAATGTTACGAGGGAAGGTTATGATGGAAGTCCATGCAAAAAATTATCCTAAAGTTAGATTCTATGAGACTTTTTGAAATACTAGTTTTTGTCAAAAAATCGTAGTATATTATACACAATTCTATACTAGTTTCGGTCAAAAATCAAATTAAATCGAGGATTTTTCGATATGCTACGGAACTTTTAAGATCCTCTCTATATGTTACGAGGGAAGGTTATGATGGAAGTCTATGCAAAAAAATTATCTCAAAGTTAGATTCTATGAGACTTTTTGAAATACTAGTTTTTATCCAAAAAAACATAGTATATTATACACAATTCTATTCTAGTTTCGGTCAAAAAACAAATTAAATCGAGGATTGGTCAAAATGCTACGAAATTTTTTAGATCCTCTCTATATGTTCCGAAGGAAGGTTATGATGGAAGTTCATGCAAAAATAATCTCAAAAATAGATTCTGTGAAACTTTTTGAAATATACCAATTTCGATCAAAAACTTGTAGTATATTATACACAATTTTATACTAGTTTCAGTCAAAAAATCATATTTAATCGAAGATTGTTCGAAATGCTACGAAACTTTGAAGATCCTTTCTATATGTTATGAGGGAAGGTTATGATGGAAGTCCATGCAAAAAATTATCTCAAAATTAGATTCTATGAAATTTTTTGAAATACTAGTTTCGGTCAAAAAAATCATAGTATATTATACACAATTATATACTACTTACGGTCAAAAAAATCAAATTAAATCGAGGATTTTTCAAAATGCTATGAAACTTTTCAGATCCTTTCTATATGTTATGAGGGAAGCTTATCTTGGAAGTCCATGCAAAAAATTACCTCAAAATTAGATTCTATGAAACTTTTTGAAATACAAGTTTCGGTCAAAAAATCGTAGTATATTCTACACAATTTTATACTAGTTTCCGCCAAAAAATCAAATTATATCGAGGATTGTTCGAAATGCTACGAAACTTTTCATATCCTATCAATATGTTACGAGGGAAGGTTATGATTGAAGTCCATGCAAAAAATTATCTCAAAATTAGATTCTATGAAACTTTTTTAAATACTTGTTTTGGTCAAAAATTCGTAGTATATTATACACAATTCTATACTAGTTTCAGTCAAAAATCAAATTAAATCGAGGATTGTTCGAAATGCTACGAAACGTTTAAGATCCTCTCTATATGTTACGAGAGAAGGTTACGATGGAAGTCCATGCAAAAAATTATCGCAAAATAAGATTCTATGAAACTTTTTTAAATACTTGTTTCGGTCAAAAAATCATAGTATATTATATACAATTCTATACTAATTTCGGTCAAAAATTCAAATTAAATCGAGGATTGTTCGAAATGCTATGAAACTTTTCAGATCCTCTCTATATGTTACGAGGGAAGGTTATGAAGGAAGTCCATGCATAATATTATCTCAAATTTAGATTCTACGAAAAATTTTGAAATACTAGTTTCGTTCAAAAAACCATAGTATATTATACACAATTTTATACTAGTTTCGGTCAAAAATCAAATTAAATCGACCATTGTTCGAATTGCTAAGAATGTTTCCAAATTCTCTCTATATTATACACAATTTAATACAAGTTTCAGTCAAAAAATCAAATTAAATTGAGGATTGTTCACAATGCCATGAAACTTTTCAGATCCTCTCTATATGTTACAAGGGAAGGTTATGATCGAAGTCCATGCAAAAAATTATCTCAGAATTAGATTCTATGAGACATTTTGAAATTATAGTTTTTGTCAAAAAATCGTAGTATATTATACACAATTTTATACTAGTTTCGGTCAAAACATCAAATTAAATCGAGGATTGTTCGAAATACTACAAAACTAGTCATATCCTCTCTATATGTTAAGAGGAAAGGTTATGATAGAAGTCCATGCAAAACATTATCTCAAAATTAGATTCTATGAGACTTTATGAAATACTAGTTTTTGTAAAAAAATTCGTAGTATATTATACACAATTCTATACTAGTTTCGGTCAAAAATCAAATTAAATCGAGGATTGTTCGAAATGCTACGAAACTTTTTAGATTCTCTCTATATGTTACGAGGTGAGGTTATGATGGAAGTTCATGCAAAAAAATCATCTCAAAAGTAGATTCTATGAAACTTTTTGAAATACTAATTCGGTCAAAACATTGTAGCATATTATACACAATTTAATACTAGTTTCAATCAAAAATTCAAATTAAATCGAGGATTGTTTGAAATGCTACGAAACTTTTCAGATACTCTCTATATGTTACGAGGGAAGGTTATGATGGAAGTCCATGAAAAAAATTATCTCAAAATTAGATTCTATGAGATTTATTGAAATACTAGTTTCGGTCAAAACATTGTAGCATATTATACACAATTTAATATTAGTTTCGGTTAAAAAAATAAATTAAATCAAGGATTGTTCGAAATGCTACAAAACAATTTAGATCCTCTCTATATGTAATGAGGGAAGGTCATGATGGAAGTCCATGCAAAAAATTATCTCAAAATTAGATTCTATGAGACTTTTTGAAATACTAGTTTTTGTCAAAAAAATCGTAGTATACACAATTCTATACTAGTTTCGGTCAAAAATCAAATAAAATCGAGGATTGTTCGAAATGATACAAAACTTTTTATATCCTCTCTATATGTTACGAGGGAAAGTTATGATGGAAGTCTATGCAAAAAATTATCTCAAAATTAGATTCTATGAGACTTTTTGAAATTTTAGTTTTTATTAAAAAAAATCGTAGTATATTATACAAAATTATAAACTTGTTTCGGTCAAAAATTAGATTAAATCGAGGATTGGTCGAAATGCTACGAAACTTTTTAAATCCTCTCTATATGTTACGAGGGAAGGTTATGATGGAAGTTCATGCAAAAAATCATCTTAAAATTAGATTCTATGAAACTTTTTGAAATACTAGTTTCGATCAAAAAATTGTAGTATATTGTACACAATTTTATAACAGTTTCAGTCAAAAAATCAAATTAAATCAAGGATTGTTCGAAAAGCTACAAAATATTTCCGATCTTCTCTATATGTAACGAGGGAAGGTTATGATGGAAGTTCATGCAAAAAATTATCTCAATATTAGATTCTATGAGACTTTTTGAAATACTAGTTTTTGTCAAAAAATCGTAGTATATTATACATAATTCTATACTAGTTTCGGTCAAAAATCGGATTAAATCGAGGATTTTTCGAAATGCTTCGGAACTTTTTAGATCCTCTCTATATGTTACGAGGGAAGGTTATGATGGAAGTCTGTGCAAAAAATTATCTCAAAGTTAGATTCTATGAGACTTTTTGAAATACTAGTTTTTATCAAAAAAACTCGTAGTATATTATACACAATTCTATTCTAGTTTCGGTAAAAAATCAAATTAAATCTAGGATTGGTCAAAATGCTACGAAATTTTTTAGATCCTCTCTATATGTTCCGACGGAAGGTTATGATGGAAGTTCATGCAAAAATCATCTCAAAATTAGATTCTGTGAAACTTTTTGAAATATACTAGTTTCGAACAAAAACTTGTAGTATATTATATACAATTTTATACTAGTTTCAGTCAAAAAATCATATTAAATCGAGGATTGTTCGAAATGCTACGAAACTTTGAAGATACTTTCTATATGTTACGAGGGAAGGTTATGATGGAAGTCCATGCAAACAATTATCTCAAAATTAGATTCTATGAAATGTTTTGAAAAACTAGTTTCGGTCAAAAAATCGTAGTATATTATACACTATTATATACTACTTTCGGTCAAAAAATCAAATTAAATCGAGGATTGTTCAAAATGCTATGAAACATTTCAGATCCTTTCTATATGTTATGAGGGAAGCTTATCTTGGAAGTCCATGCAAAATATTACCTCAAAATTAGATTCTATGAAACTTTTTGAAATACAAGTTTCGGTCAAAAAATCGTAGTATATTATACACAATTTTATACTAGTTTCCGCCAAAAAATCAAATTATATCGAGGATTGTTCGAAATGCTACGAAACTTTTTTGATCCTATCAATATATTACGAGGGAAGGTTATGATGGAAGTCCATGCAAAAAATTATCTCAAAATTAGATTCAATGAAACTTTTTTAAATACTTGTTTTTGTCAAAAATTCGTAGTATATTATACACAATTCTATACTAGTTTCAGACAAAAATCTAATTAAATCGAGGATTGTTCGAAATTCTACGAAACGTTTAAGATCCTCTCTATATATTACGAGGGAAGGTTATGATTGAAGTCCATGCAAAAAATTATCTCAAAATTAGATTCTATGAAACTTTTTTAAATACTTGTTTTGGTCAAAAATTCGTAGTATATTATACACAATTCTATACTAGTTTCAGTCAAAAATCAAATTAAATCGAGGATTGTTCGAAATGCTACGAAACGTTTAAGATCCTCTCTATATGTTACGAGAGAAGGTTACGATGGAAGTCCATGCAAAAAATTATCGCAAAATAAGATTCTATGAAACTTTTTTAAATACTTGTTTCGGTCAAAAAATCATAGTATATTATATACAATTCTATACTAATTTCGGTCAAAAATTCAAATTAAATCGAGGATTGTTCGAAATGCTATGAAACTTTTCAGATCCTCTCTATATGTTACGAGGGAAGGTTATGAAGGAAGTCCATGCATAATATTATCTCAAATTTAGATTCTACGAAAAATTTTGAAATACTAGTTTCGTTCAAAAAATCATAGTATATTATACACAATTTTATACTAGTTTCGGTCAAAAATCAAATTAAATCGAGCATTGTTCGAATTGCTAAGAATGTTTCCAAATTCTCTCTATATTATACACAATTTAATACAAGTTTCAGTCAAAAAATCAAATTAAATTGAGGATTGTTCAAAATGCCATGAAACTTTTCAGATCCTCTCTATATGTTACAAGGGAAGGTTATGATCGAAGTCCATGCAAAAAATTATCTCAGAATTAGATTCTATGAGACATTTTGAAATTATAGTTTTTGTCAAAAAATCGTAGTATATTATACACAATTTTATACTAGTTTCGGTCAAAACATCAAATTAAATCGAGGATTGTTCGAAATACTACAAAACTAGTCATATCCTCTCTATATGTTAAGAGGAAAGGTTATGATAGAAGTCCATGCAAAACATTATCTCAAAATTAGATTCTATGAGACTTTATGAAATACTAGTTTTTGTAAAAAAATTCGTAGTATATTATACACAATTCTATACTAGTTTCGGTCAAAAATCAAATTAAATCGAGGATTGTTCGAAATGCTACGAAACTTTTTAGATTCTCTCTATATGTTACGAGGTGAGGTTATGATGGAAGTTCATGCAAAAAAATCATCTCAAAAGTAGATTCTATGAAACTTTTTGAAATACTAATTCGGTCAAAACATTGTAGCATATTATACACAATTTAATACTAGTTTCAATCAAAAATTCAAATTAAATCGAGGTTTGTTTGAAATGCTACGAAACTTTTCAGATACTCTCTATATGTTACGAGGGAAGGTTATGATGGAAGTCCATGAAAAAAATTATCTCAAAATTAGATTCTATGAGATTTATTGAAATACTAGTTTCGGTCAAAACATTGTAGCATATTATACACAATTTAATATTAGTTTCGGTTAAAAAAATAAATTAAATCAAGGATTGTTCGAAATGCTACAAAACAATTTAGATCCTCTCTATATGTAATGAGGGAAGGTCATGATGGAAGTCCATGCAAAAAATTATCTCAAAATTAGATTCTATGAGACTTTTTGAAATACTAGTTTTTGTCAAAAAAATCGTTGTATACACAATTCTATACTAGTTTCGGTCAAAAATCAAATAAAATCGAGGATTGTTCGAAATGATACAAAACTTTTTAGATCCTCTCTATATGTTACGAGGGAAAGTTATGATGGAAGTCTATGCAAAAAATTATCTCAAAATTAGATTCTATGAGACTTTTTGAAATTTTAGTTTTTATTAAAAAAAATCGTAGTATATTATACAAAATTATAAACTTGTTTCGGTCAAAAATTAGATTAAATCGAGGATTGGTCGAAATGCTACGAAACTTTTTAGATCCTCTCTATATGTTACGAGGGAAGGTTATGATGGAAGTTCATGCAAAAAATCATCTTAAAATTAGATTCTATGAAACTTTTTGAAATACTAGTTTCGATCAAAAAATTGTAGTATATTGTACACAATTTTATAACAGTTTCAGTCAAAAAATCAAATTAAATCAAGGATTGTTCGAAAAGCTACAAAATATTTCCGATCTTCTCTATATGTAACGAGGGAAGGTTATGATGGAAGTTCATGCAAAAAATTATCTCAATATTAGATTCTATGAGACTTTTTGAAATACTAGTTTTTGTCAAAAAATCGTAGTATATTATACATAATTCTATACTAGTTTCGGTCAAAAATCGGATTAAATCGAGGATTTTTCGAAATGCTACGGAACTTTTTAGATCCTCTCTATATGTTACGAGGGAAGGTTATGATGGAAGTCTGTGCAAAAAATTATCTCAAAGTTAGATTCTATGAGACTTTTTGAAATACTAGTTTTTATCAAAAAAACTCGTAGTATATTATACACAATTCTATTCTAGTTTCGGTAAAAAATCAAATTAAATCTAGGATTGGTCAAAATGCTACGAAATTTTTTAGATCCTCTCTATATGTTCCGACGGAAGGTTATGATGGAAGTTCATGCAAAAATCATCTCAAAATTAGATTCTGTGAAACTTTTTGAAATATACTAGTTTCGAACAAAAACTTGTAGTATATTATATACAATTTTATACTAGTTTCAGTCAAAAAATCATATTAAATCGAGGATTGTTCGAAATGCTACGAAACTTTGAAGATACTTTCTATATGTTACGAGGGAAGGTTATGATGGAAGTCCATGCAAACAATTATCTCAAAATTAGATTCTATGAAATGTTTTGAAAAACTAGTTTCGGTCAAAAAATCGTAGTATATTATACACTATTATATACTACTTTCGGTCAAAAAATCAAATTAAATCGAGGATTGTTCAAAATGCTATGAAACATTTCAGATCCTTTCTATATGTTATGAGGGAAGCTTATCTTGGAAGTCCATGCAAAATATTACCTCAAAATTAGATTCTATGAAACTTTTTGAAATACAAGTTTCGGTCAAAAAATCGTAGTATATTATACACAATTTTATACTAGTTTCCGCCAAAAAATCAAATTATATCGAGGATTGTTCGAAATGCTACGAAACTTTTTTGATCCTATCAATATATTACGAGGGAAGGTTATGATGGAAGTCCATGCAAAAAATTATCTCAAAATTAGATTCAATGAAACTTTTTTAAATACTTGTTTTGGTCAAAAATTCGTAGTATATTATACACAATTCTATACTAGTTTCAGACAAAAATCTAATTAAATCGAGGATTGTTCGAAATTCTACGAAACGTTTAAGATCCTCTCTATATATTACGAGGGAAGGTTATGATTGAAGTCCATGCAAAAAATTATCTCAAAATTAGATTCTATGAAACTTTTTTAAATACTTGTTTTGGTCAAAAATTCGTAGTATATTATACACAATTCTATACTAGTTTCAGTCAAAAATCAAATTAAATCGAGGATTGTTCGAAATGCTACGAAACGTTTAAGATCCTCTCTATATGTTACGAGAGAAGGTTACGATGGAAGTCCATGCAAAAAATTATCGCAAAATAAGATTCTATGAAACTTTTTTAAATACTTGTTTCGGTCAAAAAATCATAGTATATTATATACAATTCTATACTAATTTCGGTCAAAAATTCAAATTAAATCGAGGATTGTTCGAAATGCTATGAAACTTTTCAGATCCTCTCTATATGTTACGAGGGAAGGTTATGAAGGAAGTCCATGCATAATATTATCTCAAATTTAGATTCTACGAAAAATTTTGAAATACTAGTTTCGTTCAAAAAATCATAGTATATTATACACAATTTTATACTAGTTTCGGTCAAAAATCAAATTAAATCGAGCATTGTTCGAATTGCTAAGAATGTTTCCAAATTCTCTCTATATTATACACAATTTAATACAAGTTTCAGTCAAAAAATCAAATTAAATTGAGGATTGTTCAAAATGCCATGAAACTTTTCAGATCCTCTCTATATGTTACAAGGGAAGGTTATGATCGAAGTCCATGCAAAAAATTATCTCAGAATTAGATTCTATGAGACATTTTGAAATTATAGTTTTTGTCAAAAAATCGTAGTATATTATACACAATTTTATACTAGTTTCGGTCAAAACATCAAATTAAATCGAGGATTGTTCGAAATACTACAAAACTAGTCATATCCTCTCTATATGTTAAGAGGAAAGGTTATGATAGAAGTCCATGCAAAACATTATCTCAAAATTAGATTCTATGAGACTTTATGAAATACTAGTTTTTGTAAAAAAATTCGTAGTATATTATACACAATTCTATACTAGTTTCGGTCAAAAATCAAATTAAATCGAGGATTGTTCGAAATGCTACGAAACTTTTTAGATTCTCTCTATATGTTACGAGGTGAGGTTATGATGGAAGTTCATGCAAAAAAATCATCTCAAAAGTAGATTCTATGAAACTTTTTGAAATACTAATTCGGTCAAAACATTGTAGCATATTATACACAATTTAATACTAGTTTCAATCAAAAATTCAAATTAAATCGAGGATTGTTTGAAATGCTACGAAACTTTTCAGATACTCTCTATATGTTACGAGGGAAGGTTATGATGGAAGTCCATGAAAAAAATTATCTCAAAATTAGATTCTATGAGATTTATTGAAATACTAGTTTCGGTCAAAACATTGTAGCATATTATACACAATTTAATATTAGTTTCGGTTAAAAAAATAAATTAAATCAAGGATTGTTCGAAATGCTACAAAACAATTTAGATCCTCTCTATATGTAATGAGGGAAGGTCATGATGGAAGTCCATGCAAAAAATTATCTCAAAATTAGATTCTATGAGACTTTTTGAAATACTAGTTTTTGTCAAAAAAATCGTAGTATACACAATTCTATACTAGTTTCGGTCAAAAATCAAATAAAATCGAGGATTGTTCGAAATGATACAAAACTTTTTAGATCCTCTCTATATGTTACGAGGGAAAGTTATGATGGAAGTCTATGCAAAAAATTATCTCAAAATTAGATTCTATGAGACTTTTTGAAATTTTAGTTTTTATTAAAAAAAATCGTAGTATATTATACAAAATTATAAACTTGTTTCGGTCAAAAATTAGATTAAATCGAGGATTGGTCGAAATGCTACGAAACTTTTTAGATCCTCTCTATATGTTACGAGGGAAGGTTATGATGGAAGTTCATGCAAAAAATCATCTCAAAATTAGATTCTATGAAACTTTTTGAAATACTAGTTTCGATCAAAAAATTGTAGTATATTGTACACAATTTTATAACAGTTTCAGTCAAAAAATCAAATTAAATCAAGGATTGTTCGAAAAGCTACAAAATATTTCCGATCTTCTCTATATGTAACGAGGGAAGGTTATGATGGAAGTTCATGCAAAAAATTATCTCAATATTAGATTCTATGAGACTTTTTGAAATACTAGTTTTTGTCAAAAAATCGTAGTATATTATACATAATTCTATACTAGTTTCGGTCAAAAATCGGATTAAATCGAGGATTTTTCGAAATGCTACGGAACTTTTTAGATCCTCTCTATATGTTACGAGGGAAGGTTATGATGGAAGTCTGTGCAAAAAATTATCTCAAAGTTAGATTCTATGAGACTTTTTGAAATACTAGTTTTTTTCAAAAAAACTCGTAGTATATTATACACAATTCTATTCTAGTTTCGGTAAAAAATCAAATTAAATCTAGGATTGGTCAAAATGCTACGAAATTTTTTAGATCCTCTCTATATGTTCCGACGGAAGGTTATGATGGAAGTTCATGCAAAAATCATCTCAAAATTAGATTCTGTGAAACTTTTTGAAATATACTAGTTTCGAACAAAAACTTGTAGTATATTATATACAATTTTATACTAGTTTCAGTCAAAAAATCATATTAAATCGAGGATTGTTCGAAATGCTACGAAACTTTGAAGATACTTTCTATATGTTACGAGGGAAGGTTATGATGGAAGTCCATGCAAACAATTATCTCAAAATTAGATTCTATGAAATGTTTTGAAAAACTAGTTTCGGTCAAAAAATTGTAGTATATTATACACTATTATATACTACTTTCGGTCAAAAAATCAAATTAAATCGAGGATTGTTCAAAATGCTATGAAACATTTCAGATCCTTTCTATATGTTATGAGGGAAGCTTATCTTGGAAGTCCATGCAAAATATTACCTCAAAATTAGATTCTATGAAACTTTTTGAAATACAAGTTTCGGTCAAAAAATCGTAGTATATTATACACAATTTTATACTAGTTTCCGCCAAAAAATCAAATTATATCGAGGATTGTTCGAAATGCTACGAAACTTTTCTGATCCTATCAATATGTTACGAGGGAAGGTTATGATGGAAGTCCATGCAAAAAATTATCTCAAAATTAGATTCAATGAAACTTTTTTAAATACTTGTTTTGGTCAAAAATTCGTAGTATATTATACACAATTCTATACTAGTTTCAGACAAAAATCTAATTAAATCGAGGATTGTTCGAAATTCTACGAAACGTTTAAGATCCTCTCTATATATTACGAGGGAAGGTTACGATGGAAGTCCTTGAAAAAAATTATCTCAAAATTAGATTCTATGAAACCTTTTTAAATACTTGTTTTGGTCTAAACTTCGTAGTATATTATACACAATTCTATACTAGTTTCAGTCAAAAATCAAACTAAATCGAGGATTGTTCGAAATGTTACGAAACTTTTAAGATTCTTTCTATATGTTACAAGGGAAGGTTATGATGGAAGTCCATGCAAAAAATTATCTCAAAATTAGATTCTATGAAACTTTTTGAAATACTAGGTTCTGTCAAAAAATCATAGTATATTATACACAATTCTATACTAATTTCGGTCAAAAAATTAAATTAAATCGAGGATTGTTCGAAATGCTATGAAACTTTTCAGATCCTCTCTATATGTTACGAGGGAAGGTTATGATGGAAGTCCATGCAAAATATTATCTCAAAATTAGATTCTACGAAAATTTTTGAAATACTAGTTTCAGTCAAAAAATTGTAGTATATTATACACAATTTTATACTAGTTTCGGTCAAAAATCAAATTAAATCGAGGATTGTTCGAATTGCTAAGAAAGTTTCCAAATTCTCTCTATATGTTACGAATGAAGGTTATGATGGAAGTCCATGCAAAAAACTATCTCAAAATCAGATTCTATGAAACTTTTTGAAATACTAGTTTCGGTCAAAACATTCTAGCATAATACACAATTTAATACAAGTTTCAGTCAAAAAATCAAATTAAATTGAGGATTGTTCAAAATGCTATGAAACTTTTCAGATCCTCTATATATGTTACAAGGGAAGGTTATGATCGAAGTCCATGCAAAAAATTATCTCAGAATTAGATTCTATGAGACTTTTTGAAATTATAGTTTTTGTCAAAAAAAATCTTAGTATATTATACACAATTCTATACTAGTTTCGGTCAAAACATCAAATTAAATCGAGGATTGTTCGAAATGCTACAAAACTATTCATATCCTCTCTATATGTTAAGAGGAAAGGTTATGATGGAAGTCCATGCAAAACATTATCTCAAAATTAGATTCTATGAAACCTTTTGAAATACTAGTTCGGTCAAAACATTGTAGCATATTATACACAATTTAATACAAGTTTTGGTCAAAAAATCAAATTTAATCGAGGATTGTTTGAAATGCTACGAAACTTTTCAGATCCTCTCTATATGTTACGAGGGAAGGTTATGATGGAAGTCCGTGCAAAAAATTATCTCAAAATTAGATTCTATGAGACTTTATGAAATACTAGTTTTTGTAAAAAAAATCGTAGTATATTATATACAATTCTATACTAGTTTCGGTCAAAAATCAAATTAAATCGAGGATTGTTCAAAATGCTATGAAACTTTTTAGATTCTCTCTATATGTTACGAGGGGAGGTTATGATTGAAGTTCATGCAAAAAAATCATCTCAAAAGTAGATTCTATGAAACTTTTTGAAATACTAATTCGGTCAAAACATTGTAGCATATTATACACAATTTAATACTAGTTTCGGTCAAAAATTCAAATTAAATCGAGGATTGTTTGAAATGCTACGAAACTTTTCAGGTCCTTTCTATATGTTACGAGGGAAGGTTATGATGGAAATCCATGAAAAAAATTATCTCAAAATTAGATTCTATGAGACTTATTGAAATACTAGTTTCGGTCAAAACATTGTAGCATATTATACACAATTTAATATTAGTTTTGGTTAAAAAATTAAATTAAATCAAGGATTGTTCGAAATGCTACAAAACAATTTAGATCCTCTCTATATGTAATGAGGGAAGGTCATGATGGAAGTCCATGCAAAAAATTATCTCAAAATTAGATTCTATGAGACTTTTTGAAATACTAGTTTTTGTCAAAAAATCGTAGTATACACAATTCTATACTAGTTTCGGTCAAAAATCAAATTAAATCGAGGATTGTTCGAAATGCTACGAAACTTTTTAGATCCTCTCTATATGTTACGAGGGAAAGTTATGATGGTAGTCTATGCAGAAAATTATCTCAAAATTAGATTCTATGAGACTTTTTGAAATTTTAGTTTTTATCAAAAAAATCGTAGTATATTATACACAATTATATACTAGTTTCGGTCAAAAATTAGATTAAATCTAGGATTGGTCGAAATGCTACGAAACTTTTTAGATCCTCTCTATATGTTATGAGGGAAGGTTATGATGGAAGTTAATGCAAAAAATCATCTCAAAATTAGATTCTATGAAACTTTTTGAAATACTAGTTTCGATCAAAAAATTGTATTATATTGTACACAATTTTATAACTGTTTCAGTCAAAAAATCATATTAAATCGAATATTGTTCGACATGCTACGAAACTTTGAAGATCCTTTCTATATGTAATGAGGGAAGGTTATTATGGAAGTCCATGCAAAAAATAATCTAAAAATTAGATTCTATGAAATTTTTTGATATACTAGTTTCGGTCAAAAAAATCGTAGTATGTTATACACAATTCAATACTAGTTTCGGTCAAAAAATCAAATTAAATCGAGGATTGTTCAAAATGCTATGAAACTTTTCAGATCCTTTCTATATGTCACGAGGGAAGCTTATGATGGAAGTACATGCAAAAAATTATCTCAAAATTAGATTCTATGAAACTTTTTGAAATACAAGTTTCGGTTAAAAAATCGTAGTATATTATACACAATTTTATACTAGTTTCTGCCAAAAAATCAAATTATATCGAGGATTGTTCGAAATGCTACGAAACTTTTCAGATCCTCTCTAAAAGTTACGAGGGAAGGTTATGATGGAAGTCCATGCTAAAAATTATCCTAAAATTAGATTCTATGAGACTTTTTGAAATACTAGTTTCAGTCAAAACATTGTAGCATATTATACACAATTTAATACTAGTTTCGGTCAAAATATCAAATTAAATCAAGGATTGTTCGAAAAGCTACAAAATATTTTAGATCCTCTCTATATGTAACGAGGGAAGGTTATGATGGAAGTCCATGCAAAAAATTATCTCAATATTAGATTCTATGATACTTTTTGAAATACTAGTTTTTGTCTAAAATCGTAGTATATTATACACAATTCTATACAAGTTTCGGTCAAAAATCAAATTAAATCGAGGATTTTTCGAAATGCTACGGAACATTTTAGATCCTCTCTATATGTTACGAGGGAAAGTTATGACGGAAGTCTATGCAAAAAATTATCTCAAAGTTAGATTCTATGAGACTTTTTGAAATACTAGTTTTTATCAAAAAAACCGTAGTATATTATACACAATTCTATTCTAGTTTCAGTCAAAAATCAAATTAAATCGAGGATTGGTCAAATTGCTACGAAATTTTTTAGATCCTCTCTATATGTTCCGACGGAAGGTTATGATGGAAGTTCATGCAAAAATCATCTCAAAATTAGATTTTGTGAAACTTTTTGAAAAATACTAGTTTCGATCAAAAACTCGTAGTATATTATACACAATTTTATACTAGTTTCAGTCAAAAAATCGTATTAAATCGAGGATTGTTCGAAATGATACGAAACTTTGAAGATCCTTTCTATATGTTACGAGGGAAGGTTATGATGGAAGTTCATGAAAAAAATTATCTCAAAATTAGATTCTATAAAAAATTTGAAATACTAGTTTCGGTCAAAAATGCTATGAAACTTTTCAGATCCTTTCTATATGTTATGAGGGAAGCTTATCTTGGAAGTCCATGCAAAAAATTACCTTAAAATTAGATTCTATGAAACTTTTTTAAATACAAGTTTTGGTCAAAAAATCGTAGTATATTATACACAATTTTATACTAGTTTCCGCCAAAAAATCAAATTATATCGAGGATTGTTCGAAATGCTACGAAACTTTTCAGATCCTCTCTATATGTTACGAGGGAAGGTTACGATGGAACTCCATGCAAAAAATCATCTCAAAATTAGATTCTATGAAACTTTTTTAAATACTTGTTTTGGTCAAAAATTCGTAGTATATTATACACAATTCTATACTAGTTTCAGTCAAAAATCAAATTAAATCGAGGATTGTTCGAAATGCTACGAAACCTTTGAGATCCTCTCTATATGTTACGAGGGAAGGTTACGAAGGAAGTCCATGTAAAAAATCATCTCAAAATTAGATTCTATGAAACTTTTTTAAATACTTGTTTTGGTCAAAAATTCGTAGTATATTATACACAATTCTATACTAGTTTTAGTCAAAAATCAAATTAAATCTAGGATTGTTCGAAATGCTACGAAACTTTGAAGATCCTTTCTATATGTTACGAGGGAAGGTTATGATGGAAGTCCATGCAAAAAATTATCTCAAAATTAGATTCTATGAAACTTTTTGAAATACTAGTTTCTGTCAAAAAATCATAGTATATTATACACAATTCTATACTAATTTCGGTCAAAAAATCAAATTAAATCGAGGATTGTTTAAAATGCTACGAAACTTATCAGATCCTCTCTATATGTAACGAGGGAAGGTTATGATGGAAGTTCATGCAAAAAACTATCTCAAAATCATATTCTATGAAACTTTTTGAAATACTAGTTTCGGTCAAAACATTCTAGCATATTATACACAATTTAATACAAGTTTCAGTCAAAAAATCAAATTAAATTGAGGATTGTTCAAAATGCTATGAAACTTTTCAGATCCTCTCTATATGTTACAAGGGAAGGTTATGATCGAAGTCCATGCAAAAAATTATCTCAGAATTAGATTCTATGAGACTTTTTGAAGTTATAGTTTTTGTCAAAAAAATTATAGTATATTATACACAATTCTATACTAGTTTCGGTCAAAACATCAAATTAAATCGAGGATTGTTCGAAATGCTATCCTCTCTATATGTTAAGAGGAAAGGTTATGATGGAAGTCTATTCAAAAAATTATCTCAAAATTAGATTCTATGAGACTTATTGAAATACTAGTTTCGGTCAAAACATTGTAGCATATTATACACAATTTAATACTAGTTTCGGTCAAAAAATCAAATTAAATCGAGGATTGTTTGAAATGCTATATAACTTATCAGATCCTCTCTATATGTAACGAGGGAAGGTTATGATGGAAGTCCATGCAAAAAATTATCTCAAAATTAGATTCTATGAGACTTTTTGAAATAATAGTTTTTGTCAAAAAATCGTAGTATATTATACACAATTTTATACTAGTTTCGGTCAAAACATCAAATTAAATCGAGGATTGTTCGAAATTCTACAAAACTTTTCATATCCTCTCTATATGTTAAGAGGGAAGGTTATGATGGAAGTCCATGCAAAAAATTATCTCAAAATTAAATTCTATGAAACTTTTTGAAATACTAGTTCGGTCAAAACAGTGTAGCATATTATACACAATTTAATACTTGTTTCGGTCAAAAAATAAAATTAAATCGAGGATTCTTTGAAATGCTACGAAACTTTTCAGATCCTCTGTATATGTTACGAGGGAAGGTTATGATGGAAGTCCATGCAAAAAATTATCTCAAAATTAGATTTTATGAGACTTTTTGAAATACTAGTTTCGGTCAAAACATTGTAGCATATTATACACAATTGAATATTAGTTTCGGTTAAAAAAATAAATTAAATCAAGGATTGTTCGAAATGCTACAAAAAATTTTAGATCCTCTCTATATGAAACGAGGGAAGGTCATGATGGAAGTCCATGCAAAAAATTATCTCAAAATTAGATTCTATGAGACTTTTTGAAATACTAGTTTTTGTCAAAAAAAGTGTAGTATATTATACACAATTCTATACTAGTTTCGGTCAAAAATCAAATTAAATCGAGGATTGTTCGAAATGCTACGAAACGTTTTAGATCCTATCTATATGTTACAAGGGAAAGTTATGATGGAAGTCCATGCAAAAAATTATCTCAAAATTAGATTCTATGAGACTTTTTGAAATTTTAGTTTTTATCAAAAAATCGTAGTATATTATACACAATTATATACTAGTTTCGGTAAAAAAAATTAGATTAAATCGAGGATTGATCGAAATGCTACAATACTTTTTAGATCCTCTCTATATGTTACGAAGGAAGGTTATGATGGAAGTTCATGCAAAAAATCATCTGAAAATTAGATTCTATGAAACCTTTTGAAATACTAGTTTCAGTCAAAAAATCATATTAAATCGAATATTGTTCGACATGCTACGAAACTTTGAAGATCCTTTCTATATGTTATGAGGGAAGGTTATTATGGAAGTCCATGCAAAAAAATATCTAAAATTTAGATTTTATGAAATTTTTTAAAATACTATTTTCGGTCAAAAAATCGGAGTATATTATACACAATTCAATACTAGTTTCGGTCAAAAAATCAAATTAAATCGATGATTGTTCAAAATGCTATGAAACTTTTCAGATCCTTTCTATATGTTATAAGGGAAGCTTATCTTGGAAGTCCATGCAAAAAATTACCTTAAAATTTGATTCTATGAAACTTTTTGAAATACAAGTTTCGGTCAAAAAATCGTAGTATATTATACACAATTTTATACTAGTTTCCGCCAAAAAATCAAATTATATCGAGGATTGTTCGAAATGCTACGAAACGTTTCAGATCCTATCAATATGTTACGAGGGAAGGTTAAGATGGAAGTCCATGCAAAAAATTATCTCAAAATTAGATTCTATGAAACTTTTTTAAATACTTGTTTTGGTCAAAAATTTGTAGTATATTATACACAACTCTATACTAGTTTCAGTCAAAAATCAAATTAAATCGAGGATTGTTCGAAATGCTACGAAACTTTTAAGATCCTCTCTATATGTTACGAGGGAAGGTTACGATGGAACTCCATGCAAAAAATCATCTCAAAATTAGATTCTATGAAACTTTTTTAAATACTTGTTTTGGTCAAAAATTCGTAGTATATTATACACAATTCTATACTAGTTTCAGTCAAAAATCAAATTAAATCGAGGATTGTTCGAAATGCTACGAAACTTTGAAGATCCTTTCTATATGTTACGAGGGAAGGTTATGATGGAAGTCCATGCAAAAAATTATCTCAAAATTAGATTCTATGAAACTTTTTGAAATACTAGTTTCTGTCAAAAAATCATAGTATATTATACACAATTCTATACTAATTTCGGTCAAAAAATCAAATTAAATCGAGGATTGTTCGAAATGCTATGAAACTTTTCAGATCCTCTCTATATGTTACGAGGGAAGGTTATGATGGAAGTCCATGCAAAATATTATCTCAAAATTAGATTCTACGAAAATTTTTGAAATACTAGTTTCGGTCAAAAAATCGTAGTATATTATACACAATTTTATAATAGTTTCGGTCAAAAATAAAATTAAATCGAGGATTGTTCGAATTGCTAAGAAAGTTTCCAAATTCTCTATATATATTACGAGAGAAGGTTATGATGGAAGTCCATGCAAAAAACTATCTCAAAATCATATTCTATGAAACTTTTTGAAATACTAGTTTCGGTCAAAACATTCTAGCATATTATACACAATTTAATACAAGTTTCAGTCAAAAAATCAAATTAAATTGAGGATTGTTCAAAATGCTATGAAACTTTTCAGATCCTCTCTATATGTTAAGATGGAAGGTTATGATCGAAGTCCATGCAAAAAATTATCTCAGAATTAGATTCTATGAGACTTTTTGAAATTATAGTTTTTGTCAAAAAATCGTAGTATATTATACACAATTCTATACTAGTTTCGGCAAAACATCAAATTAAATCGAGGATTGTTCGAAATGCTATCCTCTCTATATGTTAAGAGGAAAGGTTAAGATGGAAGTCCATGCAAAAAATTATCTCAAAATTAGATTCTATGAAACTTTTTGAAATACTAGTTCGGTCTAAACATTGTAGCATATTATACACAATTTAATACTAGTTTCGGTCAAAAAATCAAATTAAATCGAGGATTGTTTGAAATGCTACAAAACTTATCAGATCCTCTCTATATGTAACGAGGGAAGGTTATGATGGAAGTCCATGCAAAAAATTATCTCAAAATTAGATTCAATGAGACTTTTTGAAATAATAGTTTTTGTCAAAAAATCGTAGTATATTATACACAATTCTATACTAGTTTCGGTCAAAACATCAAATTAAATCGAGGATTGTTCGAAATTCTACAAAACTTTTCATATCCTCTCTATATGTTAAGAGGGAAGGTTTTGATGGAAGTCCATGCAAAAAATTATCTCAAAATTAAATTCGATGAAACTTTTTGAAATACTAGTTCGGTCAAAACAGTGTAGCATATTATACACAATTTAATACTTGGTTCGGTCAAAAAATAAAATTAAATCGAGGATTGTTTGAAATGCTACGAAACTTTTCAGATCCTCTGTATATGTTACGAGGGAAGGTTATGATGGAAGTCCATGCAAAAAATTATCTCAAAATTAGATTCTATGATACTTTTTGAAATACTAGTTTCGGTCAAAAAATCGTAGTATATTATACACAATTTTATAATAGTTTCGGTCAAAAATCAAATTAAATCGAGGATTGTTCGAATTGCTAAGAAAGTTTCCAAATTATCTATATATATTACGAGTGAAGGTTATGATGGAAGTCCATGCAAAAAACTATCTCAAAATCATATTCTATGAAACTTTTTGAAATACTAGTTTCGGTCAAAACATTCTAGCATATTATACACAATTTAATACAAGTTTCAGTCAAAAAATCAAATTAAATTGAGGATTGTTCAAAATGCTATGAAACTTTTCAGATCCTCTCTATATGTTAAGAGGGAAGGTTATGATCGAAGTCCATGCAAAAAATTATCTCAGAATTAGATTCTATGAGACTTTTTGAAATTATAGTTTTTGTCAAAAAATCGTAGTATATTATACACAATTCTATACTAGTTTCGGCAAAACAGCAAATTAAATCGAGGATTGTTCGAAATGCTATCCTCTCTATATGTTAAGAGGAAAGGTTATGATGGAAGTCCATGCAAAAAATTATCTCAAAATTAGATTCGATGAAACTTTTTGAAATACTAGTTTCGGTCAAAACATTGTAGCATATTATACACAATTTAATATTAGTTTCGGTTAAAAAAATAAACTAAATCAAGGATTGTTCGAAATGCTACAAATAATTTTAGATCCTCTCTATATGTAACGAGGGAAGGTCATGATGGAAGTCCATGCAAAAAATTATCTCAAAATTAGATTCTATGAGACTTTTTGAAATACTAGTTTTTGTCAAAAAAAAGTGTAGTATATTATACACAATTCTATACTAGTTTCGGTCAAAAATCAAATTAAATCGAGGATTGTTAGAAACGCTACGAAACGTTTTAGATCCTATCTATATGTTACAAGGGAAAATTATGATGGAAGTCCATGCAAAAAATTATCTCAAAATTAGATTCTATGAGACTTTTTGAAATTTTAGTTTTTATCAAAAAATCGTAGTATATTATACACAATTATATACTAGTTTCGGTAAAAAAAATTAGATTAAATCGATGATTGATCGAAATGCTACAAAACTTTTTAGATCCTCTCTATATGTTACGAAGGAAGGATATGATGGAAGTTCATGCAAAAAATCTTCTCAAAATTAGATTCTATGAAACCTTTTGAAATACTAGTTTCAGTCAAAAAATCACATTAAATCGAATATTGTTCGACATGCTACGAAACTTTGAAGATCCTTTCTATATGTTATGAGAGAAGGTTATTATGGAAGTCCATGCAAAAAAATATCTAAAAATTAGATTTTATGAAATTTTTTAAAATACTAGTTTCGGTCAAAAAATCGGAGTATATTATACACAATTCAATACTAGTTTCGGTCAAAAAATCAAATTAAATCGATGATTGTTCAAAATGCTATGAAACTTTTCAGATCCTTTCTATATGTTATGAGGGAAGCTTATCTTGGAAGTCCATGCAAAAAATTACCTTAAAATTAGATTCTATGAAACTTTTTGAAATACAAGTTTCGGTCAAAAAATCCTAGTATATTATACACAATTTTATACTAGTTTCCGCCAAAAAATCAAATTATATCGAGGATTGTTCGAAATGCTACGAAACTTTTTAGATCCTATAAATATGTTACGAGGGAAGGTTATGATGGAAGTCCATACAAAAAATTATCTCAAAATTAGATTCTATGAAACTTTTTTAAATACTTGTTTTGGTCAAAAATTCGTAGTATATTATACACAATTCTATACTAGTTTCAGTCAAAAATCAAATTAAATCGAGGATTGTTCGAAATGGTACGAAACTTTTAAGATCCTCTCTATATGTTACGAGGGAAGGTTACGATGGAAGTCTATGCAAAAAATCATCTCAAAATTAGATTCTATGAAACTTTTTTAAATACTTGTTTTGGTCAAAAATTCGTAGTATATTATACACAATTCTATACTAGTTTCAGTCAAAAATCAAATTAAATCGAGGATTGTTCGAAATGCTACGAAACTTTGAAGATCCTTTCTATATGTTACGAGGGAAGGTTATGATGGAAGTCCATGCAAAAAATTATCCCAAAATTAGAATCTATGAAACTTTTTGAAATACTAGTTTCTGTCAAAAAATCATAGTATATTATACACAATTCTATACTAATTTCGGTCAAAAAATCAAATTAAATCGAGGATTGTTCGAAATGCTATGAAACTTTTCAGATCCTCTCTATATGTTACGAGGGAAGGTTATGATGGAAGTCCATGCAAAATATTATCTCAAAATTAGATTCTACGAAAAATTTTGAAATACTAGTTTCGGTCAAAAAATCGTAGTATATTATACTCAATTTTATACTAGTTTCGGTCAAAAATCAAATTAAATCGAGGATTGTTCGAATTGCTAAGAAAGTTTCCAAATTCTCTCTATATATTACGAGTGAAGGTTATAATGGAAGTCCATGCAAAAAACTATCTCAAAATCATATTCTATGAAACTTTTTGAAATACTAGTTTCGGTCAAAACATTCTTGCATATTATACACAATTTAATACAAGTTTCAGTCAAAAAATCAAATTAAATTGAGGATTGTTCAAAATGCTATGAAACTTTTCAGATCCTCTCTATATGTTACAAGGGAAGGTTATGATCGAAGACCATGCAAAAAATTATCTCAGAATTAGATTCTATGAGACTTTTTGAAATTATAGTTTTTGTCAAAAAAATCGTAGTATATTATACACAATTCTATACTAGTTTCGGTCAAAACATCAAATTAAATCGAGGATTGTTCGAAATGCTATCCTCTCTATATGTTAAGAGGAAAGGTTATGATGGAAGTCCATGCAAAAAATTATCTCAAAATTAGATTCTATGAAACTTTTGGAAATACTAGTTCGGTCAAAACATTGTAGCATATTATACACAATTTAATACTAGTTTCGGTCAAAAAATCAAATTAAATCGAGGATTGTTTGAAATGCTACGAAACTTATCAGATCCTCTCTATAGGTAACGAGGGAAGGTTATGATGGAAGTCCATGCAAAAAATTATCTCAAAATTAGATTCTATGAGACTTTTTGAAATAATAGTTTTTGTCAAAAAATCGTAGTATGTTATACACAATTCTATACTAGTTTCGGTCAAAACATCAAATTAAATCGAGGATTGTTCGAAATTCTACAAAACTTTTAATATCCTCTCTATATGTTAAGAGGGAAGGTTATGATGGAAGTCCATGCAAAAAATTATCTCAAAATTAAATTCGATGAAACTTTTTGTAATACTAGTTCGGTCAAAACAGTGTAGCATATTATACACAATTTAATACCTTGTTCGGTCAAAAAATAAAATTAAATCGAGGATTGTTTGAAATGCTACGAAACTTTTCAGATCCTCTCTATATGTTACAAGGGTAGGTTACGATTGAAGTCCATGCAAAAAATCATCTAAAAATTAGATTCTATGAAACTTTTTTAAATACTTGTTTTCGTCAAAAATTCGTAGTATATTATACACAATTCTATACTAGTTTCAGTCAAAAATCAAATTAAATCGAGGATTGTTCGAAATGCTACGAAACTTTGTAGATCCTTTCTATATGTTATGAGGGAAGGTTATGATGGAAGTCCATGCAAAAAATTATCTCAAAATTAGATTCTATGAAACTTTTTGAAATACTAGTTTCTGTCAAAAAATCATAGTATATTATACACAATTCTATACTAATTTCTGTCAAAAAATCAAATTAAATCGAGGATTATTCGAAATGCTATGAAACTTTTCAGATCCTCTCTATATGTTACGAGGGAAGGTTATGATGGAAGTCCATGCAAAATATTATCTCAAAATTAGATTCTACGAAAAATTTTGAAATACTAGTTTCGGTCAAAAAATCGTAGTATATTATAAACAATTTTATACTAGTTTCGGTCAAAAATCAAATTAAATCGAGGATTGTTCGAATTGCTAAGAAAGTTTCCAAATTCTCTCTATATATTACGAGTGAAGGTTATAATGGAAGTCCATGTAAAAAACTATCTCAAAATCATATTCTATGAAACTTTTTGAAATACTAGTTTCGGTCAAAACATTCTTGCATATTATACACAATTTAATACAAGTTTCAGTCAAAAAATCAAATTAAATTGAGGATTGTTCAAAATGCTATGAAACTTTTCAGATCCTCTCTATATGTTACAAAGGAAGGTTATGATCGAAGTCCATGCAAAAAATTATCTCAGAATTAGATTCTATGAGACTTTTTGAAATTATAGTTTTTGTCAAAAAAATCGTAGTATATTATACACAATTCTATACTAGTTTCGGTCAAAACATCAAATTAAATCGAGGATTGTTCGAAATGCTATACTCTCTATATGTTAAGAGGAAAGGTTATGATGGAAGTCCATGCAAAAAATTATCTCAAAATTAGATTCTATGAAACTTTTGGAAATACTAGTTCGGTCAAAACATTGTAGCATATTATACACAATTTAATACTAGTTTCGGTCAAAAAATCAAATTAAATCGAGGATTGTTTGAAATGCTACGAAACTTATCAGATCCTCTCTATAAGTAACGAGGGAAGGTTATGATGGAAGTCCATGCAAAAAATTATCTCAAAATTAGATTCTATGAAACTTTTTGAAATAATAGTTTTTGTCAAAAAATCGTAGTATGTTATACACAATTCTATACTAGTTTCGGTCAAAACATCAAATTAAATCGAGGATTGTTCGAAATTCTACAAAACTTTTCATATCCTCTCTATATGTTAAGAGGGAAGGTTATGATGGAAGTCCATGCAAAAAATTATCTCAAAATTAAATTCGATGAAACTTTTTGAAATACTAGTTCGGTCAAAACAGTGTAGCATATTATACACAATTTAATACTTGGTTCGGTCAAAAAATAAAATTAAATCGAGGATTGTTTGAAATGCTACGAAACTTTTCAGATCCTCTCTATATGTTACGAGGGAAGGTTACGATGGAAGTCCATGCAAAAAATCATCTCAAAATTAGATTCTATGAAACTTTTTTAAATACTAGTTTCGGTCAAAACATTGTAGCATATTATACACGATTTAATATTAGTTTCGATTAAAAAAATAAATTAAATAAGGGATTGTTCGAAATGCTACAAAAAAATTTAGATCCTCTCTATATGTAACGAGGGAAGGTCATGATGGAAGTCCATGCAAAAAATTATCTCAAAATTAGATTCTATGAGACTTTTTGAAATACTAGTTTTTGTCAAAAAAAGTGTAGTATATTATACACAATTCTATACTAGTTTCGGTCAAAAATCAAATTAAATCGAGGATTGTTCGAAATGCTACGAAACGATTTAGATCCTATCTATATGTTACAAGGGAAAGTTATGATGGAAGTCCATGCAAACAATTATATCAAAATTAGATTCTATGAGACTTTTTGAAATTTTAGTTTTTATCAAAAAATCGTAGTATATTATACACAATTATATACTAGTTTCGGTAAAAAAATTAGATTAAATCGAGGATTGATCGAAATGCTACAAAACTTTTTAGATCCTCTCTATATGTTACGAAGGAAGGTTATGATGGAAGTTCATGCAAAAAATCTTCTCAAAATTAGATTCTATGAAACCTTTTGAAATACTAGTTTCAGTCAAAAAATCATATTAAATCGAATATTGTTCGACATGCTACGAAACTTTGAAGATCCTTTCTATATGTTATTAGGGAAGGTTATTATGGAAGTCCATGCAAAAAAATATCTAAAAATTAGATTTTATGAAATTTTTTAAAATACTAGTTTCGGTCAAAAAATCGGAGTATATTATACACAATTCAATACTAGTTTCGGTCAAAAAATCAAATTAAATCGATGATTGTTCAAAATGCTATTAAACTTTTCAGATCCTTTCTATATGTTATGAGGGAAGCTTATATTGGAAGTCCATGCAAAAAATTACCTTAAAATTAGATTCTATGAAACTTTTTGAAATACAAGTTTCGGTCAAAAAATCGTAGTATATTATACACAATTTTATACTAGTTTCCGCCAAAAAATCAAATTATATCGAGGATTGTTCGAAATGCTACGAATCTTTTCAGATCCTATCAATATGTTACGAGGGAAGGTTATGATGGAAGTCCATACAAAAAATTATCTCAAAATTAGATTCTATGAAACTTTTTTAAATACTTGTTTTGGTCAAAAATTTGTAGTATATTATACACAACTCTATACTAGTTTCAGTCAAAAATCAAATTAAATCGAGGATTGTTCGAAATGCTACGAAACTTTTAAGATCCTCTCTATATGTTACGAGGGAAGGTTACGATGGAAGTCCATGCAAAAAATCATCTCAAAATTAGATTCTATGAAACTTTTTTAAATACTTGTTTTGGTCAAAAATTCGTAGTATATTATACACAATTCTATACTAGTTTCAATCAAAAATCAAATTAAATCGAGGATTGTTCGAAATGCTATGAAACTTTTGAGATCCTCTCTATATGTTACGAGGGAAGGTTACGATGGAAGTCCATGTAAAAAATCATCTCAAAATTAGATTCTATGAAACTTTTTTAAATACTTGTTTTGGTCAAAAATTCGTAGTATATTATACACAATTCTATACTAGTTTCAGTCAAAAATCAAATTAAATCTAGGATTGTTCGAAATGCTACGAAATTTTGAAAATCCTCTCTATATGTTACGAGGGAAGGTTATGATGGAAGTCCATGCAAAATATTATCTCAAAATTAGATTCTACGAAAAATTTTGAAATACTAGTTTCGGTCAAAAAATCGTAGTATATTATACACAATTTTATACTAGTTTCGGTCAAAAATCAAATTAAATCGAGGATTGTTCGAATTGCTAAGAAAGTTTCCAAATTCTCTCTATATATTACGAGTGAAGGTTATAATGGAAGTCCATGCAAAAAACTATCTCAAAATCATATTCTATGAAACTTTTTGAAATACTAGTTTCGGTCAAAACATTCTTGCATATTATACACAATTTAATACAAGTTTCAGTCAAAAAATCAAATTAAATTGAGGATTGTTCAAAATGCTATGAAACTTTTCAGATCCTCTCTATATGTTACAAGGGAAGGTTATAATCGAAGTCCATGCAAAAAATTATCTCAGAATTAGATTCTATGAGACTTTTTGAAATTATAGTTTTTGTCAAAAAATCGTAGTATATTATACACAATTCTATACTAGTTTCGGTCAAAACATCAAATTAAATCGAGGATTGTTCGAAATGCTATCCTCTCTATATGTTAAGAGGAAAGGTTATGATGGAAGTCCATGCAAAAAATTATCTTAAAATTAGATTCTATGAAACTTTTGGAAATACTAGTTCGGTCAAAACATTGTAGCATATTATACACAATTTAATACTAGTTTCGGTCAAAAAATCAAATTAAATCGAGGATTGTTTGAAATGCTACGAAACTTATCAGATCCTCTCTATAGGTAACGAGGGAAGGTTATGATGGAAGTCCATGCAAAAAATTATCTCAAAATTAGATTCTATGAGACTTTTTGAAATAATAGTTTTTGTCAAAAAATCGTAGTATGTTATACACAATTCTATACTAGTTTCGGTCAAAACATCAAATTAAATCGAGGATTGTTCGAAATTCTACAAAACTTTTCATATCCTCTCTATATGTTAAGAGGGAAGGTTATGATGGAAGTCCATGCAAAAAATTATCTCAAAATTAAATTCGATGAAACTTTTTGTAATACTAGTTCGGTCAAAACGGTGTAGCATATTATACACAATTTAATACCTTGTTCGGTCAAAAAATAAAATTAAATCGAGGATTGTTTGAAATGCTACGAAACTTTTCAGATCCTCTCTATATGTTACAAGGGAAGGTTACGATTGAAGTCCATGCAAAAAATCATCTAAAAATTAGATTCTATGAAACTTTTTTAAATACTTGTTTTCGTCAAAAATTCGTAGTATATTATACACAATTCTATACTAGTTTCAGTCAAAAATCAAATTAAATCGAGGATTGTTCGAAATGCTACGAAACTTTGTAGATCCTTTCTATATGTTATGAGGGAAGGTTATGATGGAAGTCCATGCAAAAAATTATCTCAAAATTAGATTCTATGAAACTTTTTGAAATACTAGTTTCTGTCAAAAAATCATAGTATATTATACACAATTCTATACTAATTTCTGTCAAAAAATCAAATTAAATCGAGGATTATTCGAAATGCTATGAAACTTTTCAGATCCTCTCTATATGTTACGAGGGAAGGTTATGATGGAAGTCCATGCAAAATATTATCTCAAAATTAGATTCTACGAAAAATTTTGAAATACTAGTTTCGGTCAAAAAATCGTAGTATATTATAAACAATTTTATACTAGTTTCGGTCAAAAATCAAATTAAATCGAGGATTGTTCGAATTGCTAAGAAAGTTTCCAAATTCTCTCTATATATTACGAGTGAAGGTTATAATGGAAGTCCATGTAAAAAACTATCTCAAAATCATATTCTATGAAACTTTTTGAAATACTAGTTTCGGTCAAAACATTCTTGCATATTATACACAATTTAATACAAGTTTCAGTCAAAAAATCAAATTAAATTGAGGATTGTTCAAAATGCTATGAAACTTTTCAGATCCTCTCTATATGTTACAAAGGAAGGTTATGATCGAAGTCCATGCAAAAAATTATCTCAGAATTAGATTCTATGAGACTTTTTGAAATTATAGTTTTTGTCAAAAAAATCGTAGTATATTATACACAATTCTATACTAGTTTCGGTCAAAACATCAAATTAAATCGAGGATTGTTCGAAATGCTATACTCTCTATATGTTAAGAGGAAAGGTTATGATGGAAGTCCATGCAAAAAATTATCTCAAAATTAGATTCTATGAAACTTTTGGAAATACTAGTTCGGTCAAAACATTGTAGCATATTATACACAATTTAATATTAGTTTCGGTCAAAAAATCAAATTAAATCGAGGATTGTTTGAAATGCTACGAAACTTATCAGATCCTCTCTATAAGTAACGAGGGAAGGTTATGATGGAAGTCCATGCAAAAAATTATCTCAAAATTAGATTCTATGAAACTTTTTGAAATAATAGTTTTTGTCAAAAAATCGTAGTATGTTATACACAATTCTATACTAGTTTCGGTCAAAACATCAAATTAAATCGAGGATTGTTCGAAATTCTACAAAACTTTTCATATCCTCTCTATATGTTAAGAGGGAAGGTAATGATGGAAGTCCATGCAAAAAATTATCTCAAAATTAAATTCGATGAAACTTTTTGAAATACTAGTTCGGTCAAAACAGTGTAGCATATTATACACAATTTAATACTTGGTTCGGTCAAAAAATAAAATTAAATCGAGGATTGTTTGAAATGCTACGAAACTTTTCAGATCCTCTCTATATGTTACGAGGGAAGGTTACGATGGAAGTCCATGCAAAAAATCATCTCAAAATTAGATTCTATGAAACTTTTTTAAATACTAGTTTCGGTCAAAACATTGTAGCATATTATACACGATTTAATATTAGTTTCGATTAAAAAAATAAATTAAATAAGGGATTGTTCGAAATGCTACAAAAAATTTTAGATCCTCTCTATATGTAACGAGGGAAGGTCATGATGGAAGTCCATGCAAAAAATTATCTCAAAATTAGATTCTATGAGACTTTTTGAAATACTAGTTTTTGTCAAAAAAAGTGTAGTATATTATACACAATTCTATACTAGTTTCGGTCAAAAATCAAATTAAATCGAGGATTGTTCGAAATGCTACGAAACGATTTAGATCCTATCTATATGTTACAAGGGAAAGTTATGATGGAAGTCCATGCAAACAATTATATCAAAATTAGATTCTATGAGACTTTTTGAAATTTTAGTTTTTATCAAAAAATCGTAGTATATTATACACAATTATATACTAGTTTCGGTAAAAAAATTAGATTAAATCGAGGATTGATCGAAATGCTACAAAACTTTTTAGATCCTCTCTATATGTTACGAAGGAAGGTTATGATGGAAGTTCATGCAAAAAATCTTCTCAAAATTAGATTCTATGAAACCTTTTGAAATACTAGTTTCAGTCAAAAAATCATATTAAATCGAATATTGTTCGACATGCTACGAAACTTTGAAGATCCTTTCTATATGTTATGAGGGAAGGTTATTATGGAAGTCCATGCAAAAAAATATCTAAAAATTAGATTTTATGAAATTTTTTAAAATACTAGTTTCGGTCAAAAAATCGGAGTATATTATACACAATTCAATACTAGTTTCGGTCAAAAAATCAAATTAAATCGATGATTGTTCAAAATGCTATGAAACTTTTCAGATCCTTTCTATATGTTATGAGGGAAGCTTATATTGGAAGTCCATGCAAAAAATTACCTTAAAATTAGATTCTATGAAACTTTTTGAAATACAAGTTTCGGTCAAAAAATCGTAGTATATTATACACAATTTTATACTAGTTTCCGCCAAAAAATCAAATTATATCGAGGATTGTTCGAAATGCTACGAATCTTTTCAGATCCTATCAATATGTTACGAGGGAAGGTTATGATGGAAGTCCATACAAAAAATTATCTCAAAATTAGATTCTATGAAACTTTTTTAAATACTTGTTTTGGTCAAAAATTTGTAGTATATTATACACAACTCTATACTAGTTTCAGTCAAAAATCAAATTAAATCGAGGATTGTTCGAAATGCTACGAAACTTTTAAGATCCTCTCTATATGTTACGAGGGAAGGTTACGATGGAAGTCCATGCAAAAAATCATCTCAAAATTAGATTCTATGAAACTTTTTTAAATACTTGTTTTGGTCAAAAATTCGTAGTATATTATACACAATTCTATACTAGTTTCAGTCAAAAATCAAATTAAATCGAGGATTGTTCGAAATGCTACGAAACTTTTCAGATCCTCTCTATATGTTACGAGGGAAGGTTACGATGGAAGTCCATGTAAAAAATCATCTCAAAATTAGATTCTATGAAACTTTTTTAAATACTTGTTTTGGTCAAAAATTCGTAGTATATTATACACAATTCTATACTAGTTTCAGTCAAAAATCAAATTAAATCTAGGATTGTTCGAAATGCTACGAAATTTTGAAAATCCTCTCTATATGTTACGAGGGAAGGTTATGATGGAAGTCCATGCAAAATATTATCTCAAAATTAGATTCTACGAAAAATTTTGAAATACTAGTTTCGGTCAAAAAATCGTAGTATATTATACACAATTTTATACTAGTTTCGGTCAAAAATCAAATTAAATCGAGGATTGTTCGAATTGCTAAGAAAGTTTCCAAATTCTCTCTATATATTACGAGTGAAGGTTATAATGGAAGTCCATGCAAAAAACTATCTCAAAATCATATTCTATGAAACTTTTTGAAATACTAGTTTCGGTCAAAACATTCTTGCATATTATACACAATTTAATACAAGTTTCAGTCAAAAAATCAAATTAAATTGAGGATTGTTCAAAATGCTATGAAACTTTTCAGATCCTCTCTATATGTTACAAGGGAAGGTTATAATCGAAGTCCATGCAAAAAATTATCTCAGAATTAGATTCTATGATACTTTTTGAAATTATAGTTTTTGTCAAAAAATCGTAGTATATTATACACAATTCTATACTAGTTTCGGTCAAAACATCAAATTAAATCGAGGATTGTTCAAAATGTTATCCTCTCTATATGTTAAGAGGAAAGGTTATGATGGAAGTCCATGCAAAAAATTATCTCAAAATTAGATTCTATGAAACTTTTGGAAATACTAGTTCGGTCAAAACATTGTAGCATATTATACACAATTTAATACTAGTTTCGGTCAAAAAATCAAATTAAATCGAGGATTGTTTGAAATGCTACGAAACTTATCAGATCCTCTCTATAGGTAACGAGGGAAGGTTATGATGGAAGTCCATGCAAAAAATTATCTCAAAATTAGATTCTATGAGACTTTTTGAAATAATAGTTTTTGTCAAAAAATCGTAGTATGTTATACACAATTCTATACTAGTTTTGGTCAAAACATCAAATTAAATCGAGGATTGTTCGAAATTCTACAAAACTTTTCATATCCTCTCTTTATGTTAAGAGGGAAGGTTATGATGGAAGTCCATGCAAAAAATTATCTCAAAATTAAATTCGATGAAACTTTTTGAAATACTAGTTCGGTCAAAACAGTGTAGCATATTATACACAATTTAATACTTGGTTCGGTCAAAAAATAAAATTAAATTGAGGATTGTTTGAAATGCTACGAAACTTTTCAGATCCTCTATATATGTTACGAGGGAAGGTTACGATGGAAGTCCATGCAAAAAATCATCTCAAAATTAGATTCTATGAAACTTTTTTAAATACTTGTTTTGGTCAAAAATTCGTAGTATATTATACACAATTCTATACTAGTTTCAGTCAAAAATCAAATTAAATCGAGGATTGTTCGAAATGCTACGAAACTTTGAAGATCCTTTCTATATGTTACGAGGGAAGGTTATGATGAAAGTCCATGCAAAAAATTATCTCAAAATTAGATTCTATGAAACTTTTTGAAATACTAGTTTCTGTCAAAAAATCATAGTATATTATACACAATTCTATACTAATTTCGGTCAAAAAATCAAATTAAATCGAGGATTGTTCGAAATGCTATGAAACTTTTCAGATCCTCTCTATATGTTACGAGGGAAGGGTATGATGGAAGTCCATGCAAAATATTATCTCAAAATTAGATTCTACGAAAAAATTTGAAATACTAGTTTCGGTCAAAAAATCGTAGTATATTATACACAATTTTATACTAGTTTCGGTCAAAAATCAAATTAAATCGAGGATTGTTCGAATTGCTAAGAAAGTTTCCAAATTCTCTCTATATATTACGAGTGAAGGTTATGATGGAAGTCCATGCAAAAAACTATCTCAAAATCATATTCTATGAAACTTTTTGAAATACTAGTTTCGGTCAAAACATTCTTGCATATTATACACAATTTAATACAAGTTTCAGTCAAAAAATCAAATTAAATTGAGGATTGTTCAAAATGCTATGAAACTTTTCAGATCCTCTCTATATGTTACAAGGGAAGGTTATGATGGAAGTCCATGCAAAAAATTATCTCAGAATTAGATTCTATGAGACTTTTTGAAATAATAGTTTTTGTCAAAAAATCGTAGTATATTATACACAATTCTATACTAGTTTCGGTCAAAACATCAAATTAAATCGAGGATTGTTCGAAATTCTACAAAACTTTTCATATCCTCTCTATATGTTAAGAGGGAAGGTTATGATGGAAGTCCATGCAAAAAATTATCTCAAAATTAAATTCGATGAAACTTTTTGAAATACTAGTTCGGTCAAAACAGTGTAGCATATTATACACAATTTAATACTTGGTTCGGTCAAAAAATAAAATTAAATCGAGGATTGTTTGAAATGCTACGAAACTTTTCAGATCCTCTATATATGTTACGAGGGAAGGTTACGATGGAAGTCCATGCAAAAAATCATCTCAAAATTAGATTCTATGAAACTTTTTTAAATACTTGTTTTGGTCAAAAATTCGTAGTATATTATACACAATTCTATACTAGTTTCAGTCAAAAATCAAATTAAATCGAGGATTGTTCGAAATGCTACGAAACTTTGAAGATCCTTTCTATATGTGACGAGGGAAGGTTATGATGGAAGTCCATGCAAAAAATTATCTCAAAATTAGATTCTATGAAACTTTTTGAAATACTAGTTTCTGTCAAAAAATCATAGTATATTATACACAATTCTATACTAATTTCGGTCAAAAAATCAAATTAAATCGAGGAATGTTCGAAATGCTATGAAACTTTTCAGATCCTCTCTATATGTTACGAGGGAAGGTTATGATGGAAGTCCATGCAAAATATTATCTCAAAATTAGATTCTACGAAAAAATTTGAAATACTAGTTTCGGTCAAAAAATCGTAGTATATTATACACAATTTTATACTAGTTTCGGTCAAAAATCAAATTAAATCGAGGATTGTTCGAATTGCTAAGAAAGTTTCCAAATTCTCTCTATAAATTACGAGTGAAGGTTATGATGGAAGTCCATGCAAAAAACTATCTCAAAATCATATTCTATGAAACTTTTTGAAATACTAGTTTCGGTCAAAACATTCTTGCATATTATACACAATTTAATACAAGTTTCAGTCAAAAAATCAAATTAAATTGAGGATTGTTCAAAATGCTATGAAACTTTTCAGATCCTCTCTATATGTTACAAGGGAAGGTTATGATCGAAGTCAATGCCAAAAATTATCTCAGAATTAGATTCTATGAGACTTTTTGAAATTATAGTTTTTGTCAAAAAATCGTAGTATATTATACACAATTCTATACTAGTTTCGGTCAAAACATCAAATTAAATCGAGGATTGTTCGAAATGCTATCCTCTCTATATGTTAAGAGGAAAGGTTATGATGGAAGTCCATGCAAAAAATTATCTCAAAATTAGATTCTATGAAACTTTTGGAAATACTAGTTCGGTCAAAACATTGTAGCATATTATACACAATTTAATACTAGTTTCGGTCAAAAAATCAAATTAAATCGAGGATTGTTTGAAATGCTACGAAACTTATCAGATCCTCTCTATATGTAACGAGGGAAGGTTATGATGGAAGTCCATGCAAAAAATTATCTCAAAATTAGATTCTATGAGACTTTTTGAAATAATAGTTTTTGTCAAAAAAATCGTAGTATGTTATACACAATTCTATACTAGTTTCGGTCAAAACATCAAATTAAATCGAGGATTGTTCGAAATTCTACAAAACTTTTCATATCCTCTCTATATGTTAAGAGGGAAGGTTATGATGGAAGTCCATGCAAAAAATTATCTCAAAATTAAATTCGATGAAACTTTTTGAAATACTAGTTCGGTCAAAACAGTGTAGCATATTATACACAATTTAATACTTGGTTCGGTCAAAAAATAAAATTAAATCGAGGATTGTTTGAAATGCTACGAAACTTTTCAGATCCTCTCTATATGTTACGAGGGAAGGTTACGATGGAAGTCCATGCAAAAAATCATCTCAAAATTAGATTCTATGAAACTTTTTTAAATACTTGTTTTGGTCAAAAATTCGTAGTATATTATACACAATTCTATACTAGTTTCAGTCAAAAATCAAATTAAATCGAGGATTGTTCGAAATGCTACGAAACTTTGAAGATCCTTTCTATATGTTACGAGGGAAGGTTATAATGGAAGTCCATGCAAAAAATTATCTCAAAATTAGATTCTATGAAACTTTTTGAAATACTTGTTTTTGTCAAAAAATCATAGTATATTATACACAATTCTATACTAATTTCGGTCAAAAAATCAAATTAAATCGAGGATTGTTCGAAATGCTATGAAACTTTTCAGATCCTCTCTATATGTTACAAGGGAAGGTTATGATCGAAGTCCATGTAAAAAATTATCTCAGAATTAGATTCTATGAGACTTTTTGAAATTATAGTTTTTGTCAAAAAATCGTATTATATTATACACAATTCTATACTAGTTTCGGTCAAAACATCAAATTAAATCGAGGATTGTTCGAAATGCTATCCTCTCTATATGTTAAGAGGAAAGGTTATGATGGAAGTCCATGCAAAAAATTATCTCAAAATTAGATTCTATGAAACTTTTGGAAATACTAGTTCGGTCAAAACATTGTAGCATATTATACACAATTTAATACTAGTTTCGGTCAAAAAATCAAATTAAATCGAGGATTGTTTGAAATGCTACGAAACTTATTAGATCTTCTCTATAGGTAACGAGGGAAGGTTATGATGGAAGTCCATGCAAAAAATTATCTCAAAATTAGATTCTATGAGACTTTTTGAAATAATAGTTTTTGTCAAAAAAATCGTAGTATGTTATACACAATTCTATACTAGTTTCGGTCAAAACATCAAATTAAATCGAGGATTGTTCGAAATTCTACAAAACTTTTCATATCCTCTCTATATGTTAAGAGGGAAGGTTATGATGGAAGTCCATGCAAAAAATTATCTCAAAATTAAATTCGATGAAACTTTTTGAAATACTAGTTCGGTCAAAACAGTGTAGCATATTATACACAATTTAATACTTGGTTCGGTCAAAAAATAAAATTAAATCGAGGATTGTTTGAAATGCTACGAAACTTTTCAGATCCTCTCTATATGTTACGAGGGAAGGTTACGATGGAAGTCCATGCAAAAAATCATCTCAAAATTAGATTCTATGAAACTTTTTTAAATACTTGTTTTGGTCAAAAATTCGTAGTATATTATACACAATTCTATACTAGTTTCAGTCAAAAATCAAATTAAATCGAGGATTGTTCGAAATGCTACGAAACTTTGAAGATCCTTTCTATATGTTACGAGGGAAGGTTATGATGGAAGTCCATGCAAAAAATTATCTCAAAATTAGATTCTATGAAACTTTTTGAAATACTAGTTTCTGTCAAAAAATCATAGTATATTATACACAATTCTATACTAATTTCGGTCAAAAAATCAAATTAAATCGAGGATTGTTCGAAATGCTATGAAACTTTTCAGATCCTCTCTATATGTTACGAGGGAAGGTTATGATGGAAGTCCATGCAAAATATTATCTCAAAATTAGATTCTACGAAAATTTTGGAAATACTAATTTCGGTCAAATAATCGTAGTATATTATACACAATTTTATACTACTTTCGGTCAAAAATCAAATTAAATCGAGGATTGTTCGAATTGCTAAGAAAGTTTCCAAATTCTCTCTATATATTACGAGTGAAGGTTATAATGGAAGTCCATGCAAAAAACTATCTCAAAATCATATTCTATGAAACTTTTTGAAATACTAGTTTCGGTTAAAACATTCTAGCATATTATACACAATTTAATACAAGTTTCAGTCAAAAAATCAAATTAAATTGAGGATTGTTCAAAATGCTATGAAACTTTCCAGATCCTCTCTATATGTTACAAGGGAAGGTTATGATCGAAGTCCATGCAAAAAATTATCTCAGAATTAGATTCTATGAGACTTTTTGAAATTATAGTTTTTGTCAAAAAATCGTAGTATATTATACACAATTCTATACTAGTTTCGGTCAAAACATCAAATTAAATCGAGGATTGTTCGAAATGCTATCCTCTCTATATGTTAAGAGGAAAGGTTATGATGGAAGTCCATGCAAAAAATTATCTCAAAATTAGATTCTATGAAACTTTTTGAAATACTAGTTCGGTCAAAACATTGTAGCATATTATACACAATTTAATACTAGTTTCGGTCAAAAAATCAAATTAAATCGAGGATTGTTTGAAATGCTACGAAACTTATCAGATCCTCTCTATATGTAATGAGGGAAGGTTATGATGGAAGTCCATGCAAAAAATTATCTCAAAATTAGTTTCTATGAGACTTTTTGAAATAATAGTTTTTGTCAAAAAATCGTAGTATATTATACACAATTCTATACTAGTTTCGGTCAAATAATCAAATTAAATCAAGGATTGTTCGAAATTCTACAAAACTTTTCATATCCTCTCTATATGTTAAGAGGGAAGGTTATGATGGAAGTCCATGCAAAAAATTATCTCAAAATTAAATTCGATGAAACTTTTTGAAATACTAGTTCTGTCAAAACAGTGTAGCATATTATACACAATTTAATACTTGGTTCGGTCAAAAAATAAAATTAAATCGAGGATTGTTTGAAATGCTACGAAACTTTTCAGATCCTCTCTATATGTTACGAGGGAAGGTTACGATGGAAGTCCATGCAAAAAATCATCTCAAAATTAGATTCTATGAAACTTTTTTAAATACTTGTTTTGGTCAAAAATTCGTAGTATATTATACACAATTCTATACTAGTTTCAGTCAAAAATCAAATTAAATCGAGGATTGTTCGAAATGCTACGAAACTTTGAAGATCCTTTCTATATGTTACGAGGGAAGGTTATGATGGAAGTCCATGCAAAAAATTATCTCAAAATTAGATTCTATGAAACTTTTTGAAATACTAGTTTCTGTCAAAAAATCATAGTATATTATACACAATTCTATACTAATTTCGGTCAAAAAATCAAATTAAATCGAGGATTGTTCGAAATGCTATGAAACTTTTCAGATCCTCTCTATATGTTACGAGGGAAGGTTATGATGGAAGTCCATGCAAAATATTATCTCAAAATTAGATTCTACGAAAATTTTGGAAATACTAATTTCGGTCAAATAATCGTAGTATATTATACACAATTTTATACTACTTTCGGTCAAAAATCAAATTAAATCGAGGATTGTTCGAATTGCTAAGAAAGTTTCCAAATTCTCTCTATATATTACGAGTGAAGGTTATAATGGAAGTCCATGCAAAAAACTATCTCAAAATCATATTCTATGAAACTTTTTGAAATACTAGTTTCGGTTAAAACATTCTAGCATATTATACACAATTTAATACAAGTTTCAGTCAAAAAATCAAATTAAATTGAGGATTGTTCAAAATGCTATGAAACTTTCCAGATCCTCTCTATATGTTACAAGGGAAGGTTATGATCGAAGTCCATGCAAAAAATTATCTCAGAATTAGATTCTATGAGACTTTTTGAAATTATAGTTTTTGTCAAAAAATCGTAGTATATTATACACAATTCTATACTAGTTTCGGTCAAAACATCAAATTAAATCGAGGATTGTTCGAAATGCTATCCTCTCTATATGTTAAGAGGAAAGGTTATGATGGAAGTCCATGCAAAAAATTATCTCAAAATTAGATTCTATGAAACTTTTTGAAATACTAGTTCGGTCAAAACATTGTAGCATATTATACACAATTTAATACTAGTTTCGGTCAAAAAATCAAATTAAATCGAGGATTGTTTGAAATGCTACGAAACTTATCAGATCCTCTCTATATGTAATGAGGGAAGGTTATGATGGAAGTCCATGCAAAAAATTATCTCAAAATTAGTTTCTATGAGACTTTTTGAAATAATAGTTTTTGTCAAAAAATCGTAGTATATTATACACAATTCTATACTAGTTTCGGTCAAATAATCAAATTAAATCAAGGATTGTTCGAAATTCTACAAAACTTTTCATATCCTCTCTATATGTTAAGAGGGAAGGTTATGATGGAAGTCCATGCAAAAAATTATCTCAAAATTAAATTCGATGAAACTTTTTGAAATACTAGTTCTGTCAAAACAGTGTAGCATATTATACACAATTTAATACTTGGTTCGGTCAAAAAATAAATTTAAATCGAGGATTGTTTGAAATGCTACGAAACTTTTCAGATCCTCTGTATATGTTACGAGGGAAGGTTATGATGGAAGTCCATGCAAAAAATTATCTCAAAATTAGATTCTATGAGACTTTTTGAAATACTAGTTTCGGTCAAAACATTGTAGCATATTATACACGATTTAATATTAGTTTCGGTTAAAAAAATAAATTAAATCAAGGATTGTTCGAAATGCTACAAAAAAATTTAGATCCTCTCTATATGTAACGAGGGAAGGTCATGATGGAAGTCCATGCAAAAAATTATCTCAAAATTAGATTCTATGAGACTTTTTGAAATACTAGTTTTTGTCAAAAAAAAGTGTAGTATATTATACACAATTCAATACTAGTTTCGGTCAAAAATCAAATTAAATCGAGGATTGTTCGAAATGCTACGAAACGTTTTAGATCCTATCTATATGTTACAAGGGAAAGTTATGATGGAAGTCCATGCAAAAAATTATCTCAAAATTAGATTCTATGAGACTTTTTGAAATTTTAGTTTTTATCAAAAAATCGTAGTATATTATACACAATTATATACTAGTTTCGGTAAAAAAATTAGATTAAATCGAGGATTGATCGAAATGCTACAAAACTTTTTAGATCCTCTCTATATGTTACGAAGGAAGGTTATGATGGAAGTTCATGCAAAAAATCTTCTCAAAATTAGATTCTATGAAACCTTTTGAAATACTAGTTTCAGTCAAAAAATCATATTAAATCGAATATTGTTCGACATGCTACGAAACTTTGAAGATCCTTTCTATATGTTATGAGGGAAGGTTATTATGGAAGTCCATGCAAAAAAATATCTAAAAATTAGATTTTATGAAATTTTTTAAAATACTAGTTTCTGTCAAAAAATCGGAGTATATTATACACAATTCAATACTAGTTTCGGTCAAAAAATCAAATTAAATCGATGATTGTTCAAAATGCTATGAAACTTTTCAGATCCTTTCTATATGTTATGAGGGAAGCTTATCTTGGAAGTCCATGCAAAAATTTACCTTAAAATTAGATTCTATGAAACTTTTTGAAATACAAGTTTCGGTCAAAAAATCGTAGTATATTATACACAATTTTATACTAGTTTCCGCCAAAAAATCAAATTATATCGAGGATTGTTCGAAATGCTACGAAACTTTTCAGATCCTATCAATATGTTACGAGGGAAGGTTATGATGGAAGTCCATACAAAAAATTATCTCAAAATTAGATTCTATGAAACTTTTTTAAATACTTGTTTTGGTCAAAAATTCGTAGTATATTATACACAACTCTATACTAGTTTCAGTCAAAAATCAAATTAAATCGAGGATTGTTCGAAATGCTACGAAACTTTTAAGATCCTCTCTATATGTTACGAGCGAAGGTTACGATGGAAGTCCATGCAAAAAATCATCTCAAAATTAGATTCTATGAAACTTTTATAAATACTTGTTTTGGTCAAAAATTTGTAGTATATTATACACAATTCTATACTAGTTTCAATCAAAAATCAAATTAAATCGAGGATTGTTCGAAATGCTACGAAACTTTGAAGATCCTTTCTATATGTTATGAGGGAAGGTTATGATGGAAGTCCATGCAAAAAATTATCTCAAAATTAGATTCTATGAAACTTTTTGTAATACTAGTTTCTGTCAAAAAAATCATAGTATATTATACACAATTCTATACTAATTTCGGTCAAAAAATCAAATTAAATCGAGGATTGTTCGAAATGCTATGAAACTTTTCAGATCCTCTCTATATGTTACGAGGGAAGGTTATGATAGAAGTCCATGCAAAATATTATCTCAAAATTAGATTCTACGAAAATTTTGGAAATACTAGTTTCGGTCAAAAAATCGTAGTATATTATATACAATTTTATACTAGTTTCGGTCAAAAATCAAATTAAATCGAGGATTGTTCGAATTGCTAAGAAAGTTTCCAAATTCTCTCTATATATTACGAGTGAAGGTTATGATGGAAGTCCGTGCAAAAAACTATCTCAAAATCATATTCTATGAAACTTTTTGAAATACTAGTTTCGGTCAAAACATTCTAGCATATTATACACAATTTAATACAAGTTTCAGTCAAAAAATCAAATTAAATTGAGGATTGTTCAAAATGTTATGAAACTTTTCAGATCCTCTCTATATGTTAAGAGGGAAGGTTATGATCGAAGTCCATGCAAAAAATTATCTCAGAATTAGATTCTATGAGACTTTTTGAAATTATAGTTTTTGTCAAAACATTGTAGTATATTATACACAATTCTATACTAGTTTCGGTCAAAACATCAAATTAAATCGAGGATTGTTCGAAATGCTATCCTCTCTATATGTTAAGAGGAAAGGTTATGATGGAAGTCCATGCAAAAAATTATCTCAAAATTAGATTCTATGAAATATTTTGAAATACTAGTTCGGTCAAAACATTGTAGCATATTATACACAATTTAATACTAGTTTCGGTCAAAAAATCAAATTAAATCGAGGATTGTTTGAAATGCTACGAAACTTATCAGATCCTCTCTATATGTAACGAGGGAAGGTAATGATGGAAGTCCATGCAAAAAAATATCTCAAAATTAGATTCTATGAGACTTTTTGAAAAATAGTTTTTGTCAAAAAATCGTAGTATATTATACACAATTCTATACTAGTTTCGGTCAAAACATCAAATTAAATCGAGGATTGTTCGAAATTCTACAAAACTTTTCATATCCTCTCAATATGTTAAGAAGGAAGGTTATGATGGAAGTCCATGCAAAAAATTATCTCAAAATTAAATTCGATGAAACTTTTTGAAATACTAGTTCGGTCAAAACAGTGTAGCATATTATACACAATTTAATACTTGGTTCGGTCACACAAAAAAATTAAATCGAGGATTGTTCGAAATGCTACGAAACGTTTTAGATCCTATCTATATGTTACAAGGGAAAGTTATGATGGAAGTCCATGCAAAAAATTATCTCAAAATTAGATTCTATGAGACTTTTTGAAATATTAGTTTTTATCAAAAAATCGTAGTACATTATACACAATTATATATTAGTTTCGGTAAAAAATTAGATTAAATCGAGGATTGATCGAAATGCTACAAAACTTTTTAGATCCTCTCTATATGTTACGAAGGAAGGTTATGATGGAAGTTCATGCAAAAAATCATCTCAAAATTAGATTCTTTGAAACCTTTTGAAATACTAATTTCAGTCAAAAAATCATATTAAATCAAATATCGTTCGACATGCTACGAAACTTTGAAAATCATTTCTATATGTTATGAGGGAAGGTTATTATGGAAGTCCATGCAAAAAAATATCTAAAAATTAGATTTTATGAAATTTTTTAAAATACTAGTTTCTGTCAAAAAATCGGAGTATATTATACACAATGCAATACTAGTTTCGGTCAAAAAATCAAATTAAATCGAGGATTGTTCAAAATGCTATGAAACTTTTTAGATCCTTTCTATATGTTACGAAGGAAGCTTATGATGGAATTCCATGCAAACAATTATCTCAAAATTAGATTTTATGAAACTTTTTGAAATACAGGTTTCGGTCAAAAAATCGTAGTATATTATACACAATTCAATACTAGTTTCCGCCAAAAAATCAAATTATATCGAGGATTGTTCGAAATGCTACGAAACTTTTCCGATCCTCTCTAAATGTAACGAGGGAAGGTTATGATGGAAGTCAGTGCAAAACATTATCTCAAAATTAGATTTTATAAAACTTTTTGAAATACTAGTTTTGGTCAAAAAATCGTAGTATATTATAAACAACTCTATACTAGTTTCAGTCAAAAATCAAATTAAATCGAGGATTGTTCGAAATGCTACGAAACATTTAAGATCCTCTCTATATGTTACGAAGGAAGGTTACGATCGAAGTCCATGCAAAAAATTATCTCAAAATTAGATTCGATGAAACTTTTTAAAATACTAGTTTTGATCAAAAAATCGTAGTATATTATACACAATTATATACTAGTTTCGTTCAAAAATCAAATTAAATCAAGGATTGTTCGAAATGCTATGAAACTTATAAGATTCTTTCTATATGTTACGAGGGAAGGTTATGATGGAAGTCTAGGCAAAATATTATCTCAAAATTAGATTCTACGAAAAATTTGGAAATACTAGTTTCGGTCAAAAAAATCGTAGTATATTATACACAATTCTATACTAGTTTCGGTCAAAAAATCAAATTAAATCGAGGATTGTTCGAAATGCTATGAAACTTTTCAGATCCTCACTATATGTTACCAGGGAATGTTATGATGGAATTCCATGCAAAATACTATCTCAAAATTAGATTCTATGAAAATTTTTGAAATACTAGTTTCTATCAAAAAAATTGTAGTATATTATACACAATTTTATACTAGTTTCGGTCAAAAATCAAATTAAATCGAGGATTGTTCGAAATGCAACGAAAATTTCAAAATTTTCTCTATATGTTACGAATGAAGGTTATGATGGAAGTCCATGCAAAAAATTATTTCAAAATCAGATTCTATGAAACTTTTTGAAATACTAGTTTCGGTCAAAACATTCTAGCATATTATACACAATTTAATACAAGTTTCAATCAAAAAATCAAATTAAATCGAGAATTGTTCGAAATGCTACGAAACGTTTCAGATCCTCTCTATATGTTACGATCGTAGTATATTATACACAATTCTATACTAGTTTCGATCAAAAAATCAAATTAAATCGAGGATTGTTCGAAATGCTACAAAACTTTTCATATTCTCTCTATATGTTAAGAGAGAAGGTTATGATGGAAGTACATGCAAAAAATTATCTAAAAAATAGATTTTATGAAACTTTTTGAAATACTAGTTCGTTCAAAACGTTGTAGCATATTATACACAATTTAATACTAGTTTCGGTCAAAAAATCAAATTAAATCGAGGATTGTTTGAAATGCTACGAAACTTTTCAGATCCTCTCTATATGTTACTGTCGTACCTCGAAAAATACGATCCTCGCGCAGACCGCGGAACAGATGGAAATAACAGAGTCGCCACCTAATTCTATTTATTCTAATGAAAGAATAGGAAGATATAGATAAAACCTAATAAAGAAAGAGGGATAGAACAAGGTAATCGAAACCAAATTCTGCGTTCGGGAGTCGGTTACATAAGGGGAAGGTATTAGCACCCCTTATGTCTGTTGTACTCAACGGGAACCTCTTAGTTTAACTTGCGATTAAATGTTAACTTATGTTTTATGTTTTCTTCGAATAATAAACACGAATGATTCTAAATTAGGGTTAATAAGATAAATGGGTTATTTTATTCCTAGGGTGCTCGGCAGGGAATAAGATCTGTGTGCCTACGTATTCCCTTGTGCAATGGGAAAGTTAGAGCCTCGTAGTTCGCGGTACTAAGGTTCGGTGGTTAGTTTGTTTTAATGAGCAATTGTTTGAACCGCATTCTAACTGGTAAGCGTTGGCTTATCTGCTCGCGATAGGAGGCGGAAGCACTAGCTTATTTGCGAGAAAGAAAGGGTTTAAACAAAGTTCGCGCTTAAAAGATGTTTGATCTGGTTAGGATTTTTTTAGAATGAAATGATAAATAAATTGCGTCCTGAGGGGCGGGCCTCAGGAGAGTTTATTCGAGAATTTGAGGAATGCTAGACTCCAGAATTCAATTCTTTCATTATTTTATATGTATATTAAAAGTTTTAATTACGGAAAGTCGAATGAACCACATCCCGTGGGGCGAGCCTCGGGAGTGTTCATTCAAGAATTCGAGGAATGCGAGACTCCAGAATTCAGTTATTCCGTTATTTAATTATAAAAAGGTTTGAACATCGATTTCAGAAAAGTTTGATGGCGAGACACAAAGCACTCGACTTACATTGATTCGCGATTCGATTAAAACAATAATAAGAAGAATTAAATTAAATTGCGACAAATTAATCAAAATAGAATAATAGATATAATGATTAAATTAAATCTGGCTCAATAAAGTACTAAATAATTGAAATAATATAATAAAATAAATATTAATTTTAAATTTGTTTTACTGAAATTGAATAATATAATAAATTAAATAAAAGGCCTCATATTGATTAAATTTCCCAATTTTACAATATCGGAAATAATTTAATCGTTTATTATATCATGGGCCATAAAATGAAATAAAATCTAAAAATAATAAAGAATTGGCCTCATATTTAATTTAAATAACGTCGATTTATTGAATGTCGCGAATCGGACGGTAATATCATAGACCAAATAATAAATAAACCAAAAAAATTGATAAAATAATAAATGAAGAAAAAGTCGGCCTCAAATTGGTTTAGACAACGTCGCTAAATGGAATGTCAATAAACCATATTTTTATCATAGGCCCTTTAGATAATAACTTTACCTAAAAAAAACTATTTACGACAAAAATAATGAATAATTTAATAAGAAAATTAATTCAAAATAAAGAGTTTAATTTAAGAAAACTTTCTAGAACTTAGAAAAAAGAAATGGACCAGATATGAAATAGGCCCAAAATCAATAGCCTTGGTTAATATAGACGCGAGCCATAATGGACCCGGTTTACCCGTAGGCCCAAAACTCAGTTAACAAAACCCTTAAAAAAAACTCTAGTCGTTGGAGTTTCGTTGGTCAAAAAACAAAAGAAAGGTAACCCTAAGAGACTTCAATCATTGGGCAGTGGGAACAATAACCTTGGGGACAAAAACCTTGGGAACAAAACAATTAAAAATCACTAAACTAATTAAAAACCAAATAACTCATGTTAATCCTATTATTTTATGATTGGCATTATGTTTGGTAAAACTAATATGGCTGGAAAATGTTGAATAAGAAGTTCCATATGTTAAATTAACATGGTATAGATTCTGGAAGAACATGTCAAACATGATGTCCTGACATGGTGGCACAGATAAATGTGGTTATAATAATAGACAGATGTCAAAGAAGATGTTGAAACATCTGCAAATGTCATGACAGAATTACTGTCATATGTTACAGACAGATGTCAAAGAAGATGTTGAAACATCTACAAATGTCATGACAGAATTACTGTCATATGTTACAGACAGATGTCAAAGAAAATGTTGAAACATTTGCAACTGTCATGACAACATTACTGTCATATGTTACAGACAGATGTCAAAGAAAATGTTGAAACATCTGCAACTGTCATGACAACATTACTGTCATGTGTTACAGATAGATATCAAACAAGAAGTGTTGAACTTAGTTCAGGATGTCACACCAGATGTTGTGACATTGTCAAACAGAGTAACAGTTAATGAACTTAAGTCAAGATATCAGGATGTCACACCAGATGTTGTGACATTGTCAAACAGAGTAACACTTAAGTCAAGACATCAGGATGTCACACCAGATGTTGGGACATCGTAAACCTGCTACCAGACTTAAATGATGCGCAACAGAACTGAGTAAATTTAGGGTAATTTATCTGGAATTAATTGGAAAGAGATAAGCAATACAAGGCGCATCTTTAGGGAGATTAGTTATTTGAATTCAGTATAACAGAATAACTAACTCACCTTGAATCAAGGAGGTAACTAACTAACTAACCCTAATTCAAGGTGATGACAGTGGGATTTATCATATCTGAATTATGCAGAATATTCTACCAAATATTCTGATATCACAGGTGGAATCATTTTTTAAAGATGCAGAATATTCTGGAGATATTATGCAATCATATGTGGCGCTGATTTAAAGGGTGTTGATTTAGATGATCTTAAAGACTCAATTTAAATTGAAGACAAATATTGAAAAATATAGAGTTTCTATATTTAGAGATATTTTAGGAGTTTTTAGATTTGAAGATCTTTTGGTATATTTGTAGCATATTTTTTCTGCATATTTGTAGCAGCTATTGTTGTGATTGTTTAGGCCCAAATCTAGTTGGGAATAGGTTATAAAAGAAACCCTGTAACCTAGTTTAGAATCAACCCAATCAACCGAAAATGTAAACATTATTAGGGTTGTGTTCTTGTGGCAGCCGTGCGTAACAAGGAACCCTATTGTGGCTGTTTCACTTGTGATTCTCGAAGCTTGTAAGCAAGAGAAGTATTGTACTTAATTGAAGCTGCTAAGCAAGGTTAAGTTGTTATCATGGAAGCATGGATTCTATTTGTGAATTGGTGTATAGGTATGAAGTCGTCAATATCAGCAACTGAGAGTTGAGAATTGTGAGACATCACTGAGGTGATTGGAAGTGAGAATGAGTTTCTCATATTTAGGAGTTCCTAAGTAGAAGTTGCATTGGTAGTGATTAAGTGAGAAGACTGTAAACTGTAGGTGTTTGCTGAGAAGTCTTTGAATTGATACTACATAGTGGATTTCCTTCCTGGCTTGGTAGCCCCTAGAGTAGATTGATTTGATCGAACTGGGTTAACAATTCTGCTGTGTTCTTTATATCTTTTCTGGTTTATGTTTTATGCAGTACCTGAACTGAATGTCCTATCAGATGTCACAACATCCTGAAGTATGTTTGACTTTGATATATCAGAATTATTTAAGTACTGATATGTATGCCTTACCATGTTTATAAGTAACAGATAAGATGTCTCAACATCATATTCGACATCTGAGTCTGTCATACCAGAATTTCAATTGGTATCAGAGCAGGCATCCTGGTCTGTTTCTGGATGAGATCTAAGGGGGATACTTTATGGTTCATGGTAAAGGAAGAAGGATGATATAATGAAAAGCTGTTGGAACTTGAGAGGTTCATATTGGTGTTTGAATGGTCCCTAGAAGTGGAGGATGGACTATTCATCATATGGTATAATGGTGTTTTATTCACATAGGTTTGCTGATGTCAGATAAGATGTCTTGACATCGTGTTTCAATATCTTTTGGAGGATCTTACTGTGGAGGAGTTTATTTATCTCCAAGGAATTGCTCTATTATTTATGATGTGTTATGTCTGATTGTTTGATAGTGGTTCCCCAGTACTTCATACAAAGGATGTTGTAAAGCTTCAGTTCATAATGTCAAGTTTGATGTTCTATCATGTGATTACAGAACTGGAGAACACTTAGTTCAGAATGTTGTGTTTCTTGATGAGAGATTCCTAGTGAAAGAAGAGGTTGGAGCCAAAGCAAAAGAGTATAATTATCAAATCTTTCATGCAGGAGTGAAGATATTGATAAGTTATCTCTTAAGCTTATTTATGGTGACCTAATTAGGATATTCTTCCTGGTTATGGTGTCCAATGTAGTTTAGATATAGCTGAAGAAAATCTCTCTTGTGAAGATACATGTTTCTGATTGTCTAAATCATGAACTGAAGGAAGTTTCATCAAGAAAGAAGCTGAGTTGATATGTCAATCCTAATGTCTTGACACCACGCTACACATCAGCAGTTTATGGTAAATGTTGAGTCAAAGACCTAAAAGATTGTGGCTTTTTTTTAAGGATCTCTGAAGATATGAAGTTGAATACTCTTTGAGATGCTACTGACGATTGTATTTGTGCAAAGTATCTTACATAATGTTATAGCACTTCAGTTGGAGCTGATTGAAGAAAAGGTAGTAATCTTGAAAGCAGTAATGTTTCAGAACCAAGCTTAGTTTTGCGTTCCAGAAGAAGGAAACTGGTGTGATATCCTGCTAACATGATGGATGCTTTGGGTGCTAGACAAATGTGTGATGATCACATATGTTTGGAACCTACTCCTAACCTGGAAGAGGAGGCATCTATGCTATGTGTTGAAGGTCTCAAGTTTAAGAAAGTGGGAGTGGGTTGCTAATAACCATAGTTATTGGTGTATGATCAAGGGAATTCTCCATCAAGCTTAGGCCCAATTATGTGATGTCCCCGTATGAAGAGTATAATATGCAGACATGTTAATGGTATGTATCATGCAAGTCACTGCATTTATTTGGGTCTGATAGAAAAGGATGATTAACTTCTGGTGAACTATCGTACCCTCTGCAAAGAGTTGTACATGGATTACTACTGTTGTTACCCCCAAAACCGTAGTAAGTGTCAAATCAATTTGTTTGAGATTGTTGTCAGATCTGATGTTGGAACATCATCTCAAAAATGTTGAGTCTTCAACCAAGGAAGTTATTTGTTCTCATGGTGGAATATCAGGTCAAGCCACTTACCTAATTTGAAGTGATAGGTGGTGTGGATTAATAAAATAGGGATTAGCAAGTGCCACAGGTGTGCAGGAAATGAATGTCAAACCAAATCTCCTACCTTGTGTGAGAAGGTTACCTTATCACATATGATAAAAACCTTGACAGGAGTTGAGTATTTGTCTGCTATTGATAAGGATATGCATCTAACAGATAATGAATACTCTAACAGGAGCTAAATGCTTATCTGTCTTTGAAAGATGTTGTGCTTTCAACCAATGAGAAAATACATTAACGGAGGATTATGTATATGTCTGATGTAAAAGTGCAGAACTACAGTCTAAACATCATAATTCAAGAAGTGTTGAGAAATTACTTTTCTCTTTGTGGCTGTATATTTCTCTTCATGGTGTTTTAGTCTGTGATGACCCGAACTAGCTACTGAAGGTGTGATCCTTAGAGATTGTCTTTGGAGCTCTGTGTTGAAGTCCTAAATGATATTGAAACAATCATGTCTATTGGTAGATAAAAGAAGTTTCTAAATGTATCTACAAATGTGTGTGATAAATGCATGACTTTGGTCATGATTAAAGCTAGCAATTTGACCAACAATTGCTAGAAGCAAGGGAAGAATGTCAGATTGGGAGGTCTGATCAGAATGGTTGTTGAATTGGTAGTTTCTTCTACTACTAGTCATGGATAGTGGCAGTATGAACCCTTTGTAGCAAGCAAACTAAGAGCATCTATTTTGGAATATAAAATCAAGTGTGTCTTGTATGGATATATAAGGATATTTATCAGTTGTGCTCTTTGTGGTATTCTCAGAGAACTAGTGTATATGAATTTGTAAAACTCATGATTGTTTTTCGGTTTGAGAGTATGTTCATCAGGGGTGTGAAGTTGAGAATTAGTGGAGTTTATGCTCAGCTGGAGTATTGTTTATCCATGACATGAGGAGATCTTGCTAATCTTATCTGGAGCTAACCTTAAAATCCTTCAAAATTAAAAGATTAGATTGTGTAGAATTATCTGATAGGGTATTATACAAGGATTTAAGATCAATTGTTGTTTGTGGAGTTCACAAATATTTGATTGATTATCCTTGTGATTCAAGATTGGTGATGTTCAAAAAGATGTTGGAACATCTTATCATCAGAGTTTGTGCAGAATCATGGGAGAGGTATTGCATAAGTTGTAGCATTGGCTTCAGTCTTGTGTGACAGGAGTTGTGTATTTCTGAAAAGTTTCTTGGCAAGAACTGGTCTGGATATTGTTGATTCTGAAGATGGAGATGAAAGACCAAGAACACATCATAATCTTGATGACTACTTGGATTGGTTTATTTCTGATCTAGGTGCAGTCCAGAATGCTCATCATGGAGTTAAGATAGGTGGCGATATCATAAATTTGTTAAGACTTCCTTACTCAAGGAAAGGTGGCATCCTTGGTATAGTTATGAGGTGTAGTTCTTAACTATTCCTTTTGAATGATCAGACAGTGGCAGGTTTGAAGACTTTGAAGAAACATTGGAAGTTTCTCATCAATATGTGTTATCGGTAGGAATTTCTGCAAAACCAATAGAATGGAGGTTGTTTACTCAAACTTGATGGATAAATCAAGTCTATGAGAGCATGGAACTCTTGTTCTATAAAGGAAGGAGGTTCTTTCAAGTGGCAGAAGAAGGACCTGAATTCAACAGATGGATGTGGGTGTCATACCCCAAATTTGTCCTACCTTTATCTTTTGTTTTCCAACATTATTTCAAAAGTCCTAAAATATGCACCTTTATTTTCTGCCTAACCATTATTTCAAAAATCCAAAAATTATGTGCTACTTTATCTTTTCTGTCCGATATTCAAACTTAAAAAAAAATAAAAATATGTCATTTTTCTTTTGTGCAAAAGAATCGAGTCAGTTTGGGTTCATCGGTGTTTGCGAGTGCAGTGTAGTGTGAAAGTCATTTGTTCATTTGTCGTTTTCATTTTTAATTCTTTTCATAAAATCCATTTAAGCCCATTAGTGTTAGCCTATTTGCTATTTTGTTTACACCATTAAAATTTTCTTATTTTATTATTATCCTTATTATTCTATCACTATTATTTTTCTGTTATCATGTTTTATTTTATTACTAGTATTATTATAGTTTCTTTTTTTTTAAGTTAGCATTTATTATTATTATTCCCATTTTTATTACTATTATCACAGTCTTTTGGTTTTATTATTATTGTGTGTCATTAATATTATTATTAGTATTATTCCAATTTTATTATTTCTTATCACTAATATTATACTTTTTGTTATTTCTATTATCATTATTATTATCATCTTTACTATTATATCAGTTTTTTTAAAATTCCTACTTTTATTATTACTATCTTATATTATTATTATTCTTATTATTACCATTATTAGTATTATTATTATTATTAGAATTCTCTGTTGTTGTTTTTTTTCCTTTCTTTTGACAGCACAACACTCCGTCCACACAAGGTGACTCCACAAACTTTTCATCCAAAATTCCACTCACGCACAACTCACACACAATTAGTACAAATCTTTTCCACAAAATCCTCCTTCATTCCACTCATATAGTACAGCAACCGATTTCCACCAATTTCCAGCAGTATTATAACAGAAAAAAACTCATAACAAATTTTCATCAAAGACCCATCTACCCTCATCAGTCCTGTATAAAACCAGCATCATTTCTCACTCAAGAAAAGCTTGGAAACCTTAGAATCACCCTGCAAAAATCATAGCCAAGTTTCAAAACAAAAGAAATAAAAAAATTCCTTCATAAACATTCTTCAAACATCTGTTCATAATTTTCTTGAACATGACCCAAAATTCATCATCATCCTCATATCATCAATAAACCTATCCATACACCACCTTCAACTATCCAAACACAGAGACACAAACAAAAAACCAAACATAAAATCTGAAATCACAACGAATCGCGAGAAACCCAGACACCTTCACAAAAATGCAGAACTGACGAAACATAGTGAGTGAAAAACCAGCACTGTAAAAACCAAAAACAAACCTGTTTCAGATCCAAATCCGAACAGAAAAAGCTCCAAAACTTGACCTTCAAAACTTTCAAACAGACAAGACTAACACCGCCCTCACAAAACCAAACATAAGTCGTGATACCCACCGAGAAAGAACCGTCGCCGGCCACCAACCACCACGAACTCATCTTCACGAAACCCACATCTTTCCTTCCGAAACCCCTCGTCACCGCCAACACTTCCAAAACCACCACTGTGCTAAACTCACAAAAAACCCAAACGCCGTCGACCCGCAACCGTGACAGATCCACTCAGCCGCAGTCAAATCCACAGAGAACCAAACGCGAACAATCAACACTACAACCAAACAGATTCGCCACGATTTCCGCCACCAGCACCGTGAGAAGCCGCAGAAAGCAAACCGCGAGAGAGAAGAGGTTGCCGCCGCGGGAACCACCATCTAAACTGAAGTCGTGAGAGAGGCAGACGGAAGCCACCGCGAGAAGCATCGGTGAGCGAGAAACCGATAGATACAGAAAGCTGTTTGAGAGAGAGACTCTGCACCATAAAAAGCTTGAAGGTTGTTTTTATCTCTTTTTGAAACCTTGTGCTTTGAAATTGACATTTGCTTTTGTGAATATTTCTTTTCATTTATTCAATAGAGTTTGTTTTTTAATATTAAGTTTGTTTTAAGGAAAAAGAATTTTATATAATGCTGAGTATTGGAGGAAAGTATGTTTTGTGCTAATTGCATTTTAGTTTTAGGTTTATCAAATTTCTTTTTTATTTTATTATTTGTTTTCTGATTTCTTTTTTAGGTTTAGTTATGTGGGTTAAGGGACCTCTAAGCTCAAGTAATTCTACTCACAGCATACACAGATTCACTGAAACCACACGGCACCCTTTATTATTTTTTTCTTTATTTCGTTTTCTTATTATTATTTTGGTTAAGAATCATTTCTTTTATTTTTCTAATTCCTATAATTTCTTTCTTTTGTTATTGATTTAAAAAAATAATGTTAAAAGAAAAGGTTTGTTTATTTATTTATTTGTTTATTTTATTGTATTTTAATGGGCCAATGATATAATAAACGGACAATTTTTCGCCCGATTTTAATCGGTGATATTTGGTCAATATGAGGCCTTCCTTGTAATTAGTTTTTTTTATTATTTTATTATTTCTATAAACAAACATTAATTTAATTTATTCTTAATGTTATTTATTTCATTTAATTATTTAATTCATTATTCTATCTTAATTTAATTCTCGCAATTTAATTCAATTTATTCATTTAATTCGCATTTTAAATTACGATTCGACTCCTCATAGAACGATTTCATTAAATCGGCTCTAAGGCAGTAAACGAACAAAATTTCGCCGCGTCCCGAAAAGGTCCAACGCCTTCGAATAGTTGCGCTCGATTAAAAGGTCCAACACCTTCGAATAGTTGTGTCCCGATCAAAAAGGCCGAACGCCTTCAAATTGTTCAAAAACACTGCACACACGTTTTCTCTTGGGCTAACTACAACAAGACCTCTTTATTTCTCGCAATCCCCTGTATTTATTTTGTATCCCTTTCCCCTTACTTTGTACGCATTTTATTTTTTGTATTCACTTTAATTCTGAATCCTTGGTCCAACGCCAAGCGATTGCACTTGCATACTCGCACCTTTTTATTTCATTTTGTTTATTAGGATCCACTCCTTGCGAGTCGAGCGCTTCGTGCCTCACTAACAAACCACAAAAATAAACTCCATTTGCATTTACCCTCTAACCTCAAAAACCAAAACGTTTCGATTAGATCCAAACCCTTGATCCAATGTCAAGCGGTCTTAGGAAATAAAACACTTTAATAAATACGAGAAGAATTGTACGCCACGAGCCTTAAGCGGTAGAAAGGAGGATAACGAGCTCTCATTACTCGCTCCGATTATTTCGACGCAGGATGCTCGTCTTGTTGGGTGAGATAAACTATCCATAGTCTTTAGTGCATTTCAACTACTAAACCCTTTCATCGAAGAAAGGTAATAAAATCAACAACCATTACCCTTAGTAGGCCGAACTACGAGGCTCTGACTTTCCCATTGCACACGAGAGTACGTAGGCACGAGGATCTCAATCCTTGCCGAGCACCTAGGTTCAATCTAACTTATAATTCAACTCATTTCCCTCTAGCAAGCAATTCGTTTAAGCATAGACATCCTTTCGTGCGCGTTAACTTAGATGGTTCCCATCGAGTACGATGGATGTAGGGGGTGCTAATACCTTCCCCCTGCATAACCGACTCCCGAACCCAGGCAATGGTTCCGTTGGCCTTTGTCCTTATCCTTTTTTTCCCGGGTTGTATCTATATCTTCCCTTTCCCTCTTCGGGAATAAATAGAATTAGGTGGCGACTCTTCAGTCCGTCCGGCGCGTGACTCCGTCCTTTCGGATCACGTAAGGTCGTATTTTTCGGGGTACGACAGTGGGCTAATAATGTTCAAACATCTAGTTCAACATCAGAGTCTAATTGGTGAAGTGACACATAAATTAAGATAGAATGATCTATAGGGATTGAATGCTTCATAAGGCCTATTATCTTGACAGCTTGGTGAAGATCAACTTTATTGATCAGGATATCTTTGGAAGATTTATTATAAACGTGAAGAAGACAAAAGTGGCAATTGGCTTTTTCATATGAGGATTCATAAAGGAGGTTATCAAAATGTGGTAATTGGTTGATCTTTAAAGTGGATTCGAAGAATCAAGATAATCAGAGTGTGGCAGCTGGTTGTTCTTGAGGATTGTCTTGGAACAAATTGCTCTTGGGCAGAGGAGTGATGAGTTGAAGACTCAAGAGGATTTATTCTTCTTGAAGGTGGATGAGAGTTTATCACTCTTTCTGGATTTCTGATTCTAACTGGTGGCACAGTGTAGTTGAAGATTTTCAGTTCTTGGATTACTATGCTATAGTAAGTCCAGTTGGTGGAACACATCTAGGATCATGGTGATAAGGTCTTGGTGTATGAAAAATGTTCTAACTAAGTGTTAGTAGATTATATGGGGTGTTTATCTACATGGTTTCTATTATTAGACTACCTAATCATATGGGAGAATGATGAAGTAGATGATCTATATTGGAAGAAACATGTAGAAGAGACTGAAGTATATCAGGTATTGATTGCTTGGAAGTTTGTTTGTGGACATTCATTCTAATGTCATAATTAGTTTGGATGTGTTTTATCTGGATTGTATGGCCTTTGGTGTGTAAAGGCTTAGTGTCAAGAAACTGTGTGCTAGAAGATGTTCATCTTGTGTAGTCTGTGGTAACTACAAACCAAGAAAGGAATCAGGTATGCTTTGGTACAAGAAGTGAATATGTTCAATTGGGAATTGAACAGAGGGTGAGCTCTTGAAGACATGAAGATGCGTCTTATGTGTTCCTTTCATCAATGTACATAGAAGCATGGAGTATTCTAGACAGGGGGAGTGTGTTACAAGTATGTGCAACTGATTTTGTGGAGTTAAGGGGGAGTAATACCTTAACCAGATAAGGAGTATCCTAGGAGTCTAGAAGGCTATATTGTATAAAGCTACTCTCTGCAGTTTATGTTTGATTCTTGAGGAATTGTGAACCATATCGTTGCACTTCTAGCAGATAGTCTATGGTTATTATCGTGCCTTTGTCTTTTTATGGCTAAAAAGGGGGAGAATTAATAGTGTGTACTATTGAGGTCTGATATGAAGATGTGATGTTAAGGAACTTCTACATGTAAATTAGTTTTAGCCAAAATAAGCCAAAGGGGGAGATTGTTAATCCTATTATTTTATGATTGGCATTATGTTTGGTAAAACTAATATGGATGGAAAATGTTGAATAAGAAGTTCCATATGTTAAATTAACATGGTATAGATTCTGGAAGAACATGTCAAACATGATGTCCTGACATGGTGGCACAGATAAATGTGGTTATAATAATAGACAGATGTCAAAGAAGATGTTGAAACATCTGCAAATGTCATGACAGAATTACTGTCATATGTTACAGACAGATGTCAAAGAAGATGATGAAACATCTGCAAATGTCATGACAGAATTACTGTCATATGTTACAGACAGATGTCAAAGAAAATGTTGAAACATCTGCAACTGTCATGACAACTTTAATGTCATATGTTACAGACAGATGTCAAAGAAAATGTTGAAACATCTGCAACTGTCATGACAACATTATGTAAACACCCCAAATTTGCCCTCACTCATTTCACCATGGTTTGTGATCTTTTCATATTGCATAAGTTCAATCATATCATCCCATATTACATTTTGCTTCATTGCATTGGTTCAAAGTCATCTGCATCTAGGGTTTGTGATCTGAGCAATCCAAGAGCTATTTGAGCCACTCCAAAGGTCTTCAATCATCTCAAGAGGGTCCATGTATGTTCAAGCATCATATTATACCCTCACAGGGTCAAGAAAGTCAAAGAATCACAAGAACTGAGAAAAGCATGGAAGTAGGGCCAGGTTTAACTACACAAATGACCTGGAATTAGGGTTTTGGTTTCAGAGGCCATAACTCCAAATTTTTTGGTCATTCTTGTTTCTATTGGTCTCTATATGTTATGAGGATCATGCATATCAATTTTCATGAAGAAACTCAATGGGGAAGGCATCTGATCACAAGATGACTTCTTGAGCAAGTCAGTGCAAAATCAGGGCATCTGAGGCCCCCAATGACCCAATCAAAGGGATTTCTCCATCATTTTGAATGTGTATGATCTTTATTTGATCATAGAAGATGTTATAAGTTCACAAAATTGAAGAATTTCAAGCCATTTGCAAAATTGCCTTTTTGGGAAAGTGACTTGTAATGAAAACTTGCCATTTTGGGAAAGTTTTTCAACCTCCTCTTTTTGATTCAAAAATGCTTCAAATGAAAAAACTTTGGTCATGAAAGTTGTAGATTGGATCCTCCCATTTTCAAAAAAGTACAAGAACTCATTCTAATTCATTTTAGATCAAAAGTTATGGCTTGTCAAAGTTGGGAAAAATCACTTATTTTTCACTTTGGCACCAAAGAGGAAAACTTGCAATTTCACATGCCAAGCATTTTTATGACCTCAAATGGACTTCTAAGCATCACATAAGCATAACACATGACCTAAAATTCAGAATGCACCAAAGAATCACCCATTTTCATGCCTTGATCATTAAGAAATATCAAAAGGGACAAAGGTTCACAAATTTGCAAAACCACCCACAAGCTTTAATCCACTTGCTGATTTGCCTCAATCTCATTTCCATGGTCATCCTTGAATCAAGCTGCAGCAGACATGCCTTTGTTCTAGCCCTGAAACAGCCCATACCTCAAAGGACACATAGACTTGACTTTTTGCAAAAGGGGCCATGCCAATCACACTGTGCCACCACCAACTCTCTGCCCTATCACAGCTTGATAAGTGGACAAAATGAAACTCAAAACACACAAGAGGAAAGCCTGAGCTCACACACAAGTCAGCATACACAAAAATCCCTCCCTTTGCATTTTCTATCGAATCTCACAACTCAGCAACTCAAACTTAAAACTTCTTCCACCATTCATCTTAGAATGCATCACTGATCACAAACCACCCTTTACTTTGCCTTAAAAGCCATCACACACCAAATACGATTTTTCTCTCTTTTGAACTGAACTGAAGCAATCTCCCAAACCAGCCATAAGAAACTCCAAACAAGCTTTGCAAACTCTTGAGGGAAGTCAGTAGAGGTGATTGGAAGCAAGGAACTGGCCAGAAAGCTCCAAAAGCAAAAGCTCCATCTCAGGTAGTCATGTGAAACTTTTTTCCAGAACCCCTATTTTAAGTTATTAATTGGTTAAGTGTGATCCCCTGAACATGTTGAACTTTGAATTTTTGAAAATGATGAAGAATTGAGCATGTATGGCTTGTCTGAAATTTCTGCCATTTTTACACCTTGCTTCGAATCTTGTTAATGGTTAGAAATAAATTCCATTTGAGGTTAGATTTAGGTTTAGGGGAGCGAGAGGAACAAATCTGGAGCTTTAGAGCTCCAGAAATAACCTGGGGAAGAAGTTAAGGTTTTTCAGGGAGGGATGTCACCGGAGAAGACGACCGGAGCTCTTCTCCGGTGACCTGAATGTCATTAGGGTTTTAATCTGGATTAGGGCTCAGTTTAAATGTGGAGCGTACGATTGTGTTTCCCGCGCGTGTTCAATGGTTCAGATCATCCCATTTAGCCCTAATCCACGTCATTAAGTTAATTAATTAGGGTTTAGTTTTAAAAAATGTCAGTTTGAATGTGGACCCTCATATTACGCGCCAGTCAATTCGCGCGTTTCCCATTTGAATCTCAACCTCAGGATTTGCATACTTTCCCTTTTATTCAATTTAATTTTCATTTTTATTGTATTTATTTCCACGAATTTTTAAAAATAGCAAAATGCATTAAAAAATTCTGAAATTTTTTATCAAACCTTTTATTAATTTTCAGAACCCGCCGAGTTGAAAAGCCACATTGGACAACTCAGGCAAAAATGGGTATCCCGGTGGATTGAAAACCTGAAAGGGCGATCCACGCAAAATAAGGAAATAAGCGAACAACTGCATTCTGAATTCGTCTGTATCACCTATAACATGGTAAGCTCCGAAAGGTTCAAGCTTCGGTCAGAATCGGCCTTCTTCAGAAAGCGATATGAGAAGAACGTCTATGTCATACGGGTCATAGCAAAGGGAAGCTCCTTGAAGCGTCATCAACATTGCCAACGTCTTTTTGCTTCTCAATTTGTAACAATCTCCTCATTTCAGGGGATCTGTTTCTTTGACTGTATCTTGCCAATTCAGGGCACACAAATTAATGAAATCAGATTTTCAGTCATATTTCGTCTCGTACATTTTATTTTCATTTGCAAAATGTCTGATGTTCTTAAGATGTTGATTGCATAAGTACAGATGCGTTTTTTCTAAATTACATGCTTGCAGGAAATTTATTACTTACTCCCAGGAGTGTCTAAACTCCTATGATGGAATCCATTAAGGGATACCTCGGGGTACTTGTACGCTTTTTGTCTTTACAGGGTTGCAGGTGTCCAAAGCGCAACATGGGGCATGAAAGTTTCTCCCCAGCCAGTTGTCAAATCATTATCTACTCGGCTCATCTCTCAAAATAGCACCAAGGTGCTTTATCCCCAGCTGAGTTACCAGTCATCATTCCCCCTCAGCCAAATGTCAAGAAGGGAACCATCTCCCCACAAAGTTTCAACCTCTATTCAGAAGAGCAATGCCTAAAGACCTCACAACGAAGCGACGAAAAGCTTCCACAGCCCCAGCTGGGCTTATTACCACCAAAAGAAAGATCAATCAGTGACCTGGTTCCCCAAGCAGAATCATTTCATCAGATCTACCAAGGATCTCATCCCCAGCTGGAATATCACTTCAAGCAAATTAGTTAGGGATCTTCACAACAACAGGATTCGGATCCCGGATCGGTATCTTTGCATAATCATTGCATTCGCATCATATTTCCCCCCCCCCCCCAAAGCGTAGCATTCCGTCTAATACGGAGCATTACGGAAAAAATCAAACATATTGCATAAATCATAAGCCATGTGTCGAACCGAACACCCGTAAATACCGACGTTAAATACCTCTCAAACTCCCCGGCAGAATACTGAAGCATTTTCCTCTACAAATACAGATACATACTCCTTTTGGCACTCGTCCGTGTTATCATTCCCCAGTAAAGTCGCCCGAGCGTTTTCTACAAACAGATACTTATACATTACAGATGCTTCTTGACACTCGTCTGTGTCATATCCCCAGCAGAAAGCCAAAGCGTCCCCTTTGCACTCACAAACACATGTTTACATATATCTATACACTTCTCTGACACCCGTCCGTGTCACCTCCCCTAACATAGTTACCTAAACACTTTATAAATCAAATACTTGTTTATAATACACTTCTTCCGACGCCCGTCCGTGTCGTGCTCTCCACAGCAAGTTGGACACTCGTCTATGTCTCACTCATCACTTTTTCGCTCATACCGTTACTCGTCCGTATCTTGTATATACCACTTACATCCCCTCAGAATCAACACTCGGTCATGTTCTTTGTTAACTAGTTGGTACTCGTCCGTATCATCATCTTTGAACATGCGTCAAGCGTTTGTTTCTACTGATACTCGTCCGTATCATAGTCTTAAGGATGCTCGTCCGCATCTTTAATCTACACACCGTGTCAGACACTTGTGCCTTTGCTTTCTTGAAATCAGACACTCGTCCGTATCTACCATCCCTCGGAAGATTCTCTAGCAAACGTTTTCCTTTTTTTATCTGACATTCGTCCTATGTCACGATATTTTCGGCAGCCGAACCCTGCCAGGTGATCGTCCTTCACCTTTTTGATGATCGTCCTTCATCATCCCCAGCGGAGTCTCTATTCATTAGAACCCCTTCCTATCCGATATTCATCCTATGTCGTGATATTTTCAGCAGCTGTCCCCTGCTAGGTGATCGTCCTTCACCTTTTGATGATCGTCCTTCATCATTTTTATCCGATGGCCGTCCCCATCGTTGATCTTGTTATCCGACATTCGTCCTATGTTGTGATAAACTCCCGAGAGCAGCCGTACCCTACTAGGTGATCGTCCTTCACCTCTTGATGATCGTCCTTCATCATGCTTATCCGATGGCCGTCCCCATCGTCGACCTTTTCTATCCGGCATTCGTCCTATGTCGTGATACTTTTGGCAGCCGTACCCTGCTAGGTGATCATCCTTCACCATTAGATGATCGTCCCTCATCTTATCCCCAACAGAGCAGTCGTCCCCTGCTAGGTGATCGTCCTTCACCTTTGATGACCGTCCCTCATCATTTATTTCTTCAACCCGATGGTCGTCCCCATCATCTACCTTCAATCCCCAGAGAGTCTTATTACTTTCCCCAACATGTCGGTCGTCCCCGTCATCACTTTATCCCCAGCAGTCGTCCTCTGCTCGACGGTCGTCCTCCGTCACCCGCACTTTATAATCATACTTTATTTTCTTTTACAATCTATATCCCTTTTCTTCTTCATTCAGTGAGTGCAAATTTCGGACTGTCTTTGGTATTCAACCACAAGTTATCTTGTTTGCCTGTTAAGCCGTTGCTTACATCCTGCACAGCTAACTCATGTTTGAATACGGGCAGCTGTAAACACCCCAAATTTGCCCTCACTCATTTCACCATGGCTTGTGATCTTTTCATATTGCATAAGTTCAATCATATCATCCCATATTACATTTTGCTTCATTGCATTGGTTCAAAGTCATCTGCATCTAGGGTTTGTGATCTGAGCAATCCAAGAGCTATTTGAGCCACTCCAAAGATCTTCAATCATCTCAAGAGGGTCCATGTATGTTCAAGCATCATATTATACCCTCACAGGGTCAAGAAAGTCAAAGAATCACAAGAACTGAGAAAAGCATGGAAGCAGGGCCAGGTTTAACTACACAGATGACCTGGAATTAGGGTTTTGGTTTCAGAGGCCATAACTCCAAATTTTTTGGTCATTCTTGTTTCTATTGGTCTCTATATGTTATGAGGATCATGCATATCAATTTTTATGAAGAAACTCAATGGGGAAGGCATCTGATCACAAGATGACTTCTTGAGCAAGTCAGTGCAAAATCAGGGCATCAGAGGCCCCCAATGACCCAATCAAAGGGATTTATCCATCATTTTGAATGTGTGTGATCTTTATTTGATCATAGAAGATGTTAGAAGTTCACAAAATTGAAGAATTTCAAGCCATTTGCAAAATTGCCTTTTTGGGAAAGTGACTTGTAATGAAAACTTGCCATTTTGGGAAAGTTTTTCAACCTCCTCTTTTTGATTCAAAAATGCTTCAAATGAAAAAACTTTGGTCATGAAAGTTGTAGATTGGATCCTCCCATTTTCAAAAAAGTACAAGAACTCATTCTAATTCATTTTAGATCAAAAGTTATGGCTTGTCAAAGTTGGGAAAAATCACTTATTTTTCACTTTGGCACCAAAGAGGAAAACTTGCAATTTCACATGCCAAGCATTTTTATGACCTCAAATGGACTTCTAAGCATCACATAAGCATAACACATGACCTAAAATTCAGAATGCACCAAAGAATCACCCATTTTCATGCCTTGATCATTAAGAAATCTCAAAAGGGACAAAGGTTCACAAATTTGCAAAACCACCCACAAGCTTTAATCCACTTGCTGATTTGCCTCAATCTCATTTCCATGGTCATCCTTGAATCAAGCTGCAGCAGACATGCCTTTGTTCTAGCCCTGAAACAGCCCATACCTCAAAGGACACATAGACTTGACTTTTTGCAAAAGGGGCCATGCCAATCACACTGTGCCACCACCAACTCTCTGCCCTATCACAGCTTGATAAGTGGACAAAATGAAACTCAAAACACACAAGAGGAAAGCCTGAGCTCACACACAAGTCAGCATACACAAAAATCCCTCCCTTTTCATTTTCTATCGAATCTCACAACTCAGCAACTCAAACTTAAAACTTCTTCCACCATTCATCTTAGAATGCATCACTGATCACAAACCACCCTTTACTTTGCCTTAAAAGCCATCACACACCAAATACGATTTTTCTCTCTTTTGAACTGAACTGAAGCAATCTCCCAAACCAGCCATAAGAAACTCCAAACAAGCTTTGCAAACTCTTGAGGGAAGTCAGTAGAGGTGATTGGAAGCAAGGAACTGGCCAGAAAGCTCCAAAAGCAAAAGCTCCATCTCAGGTAGTCATGTGAAACTTTTTTCCAGAACCCCTATTTTAAGTTATTAATTGGTTAAGTGTGATCCCCTGAACATGTTGAACTTTGAATTTTTGAAAATGATGAAGAATTGAGCATGTATGGCTTGTCTGAAATTTCTGCCATTTTTACACCTTGCTTCGAATCTTGTTAATGGTTAGAAATAAATTCCATTTGAGGTTAGATTTAGGTTTAGGGGAGCGAGAGGAACAAATCTGGAGCTTTAGAGCTCCAGAAATAACCTGGGGAAGAAGTTAAGGTTTTTCAGGGAGGGATGTCACCGGAGAAGACGACCGGAGCTCTTCTCCGGTGACCTGAATGTCATTAGGGTTTTAATCTGGATTAGGGCTCATTTTAAATGTGGAGCGTACGATTGTGTTTCCCGCGCGTGTTCAATGGTTCAGATCATCCCATTTAGCCCTAATCCACGTCATTAAGTTAATTAATTAGGGTTTAGTTTTAAAAAATGTCAGTTTGAATGTGGACCCTCAGATTACGCGCCAGTCAATTCGCGCGTTTCCCATTTGAATCTCAGCCTCAGGATTTGCATACTTTCCCTTTTATTCAATTTAATTTTCATTTTTATTGTATTTATTTCCACAAATTTTTAAAAATAGCAAAATGCATTAAAAAATTCTGAATTTTTTTATCAAACCTTTTATTAATTTTCAGAACCCAAAAATACTTTTATTTTTATTTTTTGCATCAAAAATTATTTTTAAATCATTTAAATGTTTATTTTTAATTAGTTAATGGAAATTAATTAATTAAAAATGCATTTAGGTATTTAAAAATCACCAAAAAATTCACATTGCATCTTGACATATTTAGAAACATTGTCCAACTCTTCAAACAAATTTATTTTTGGTTCTTGATGTACTTTGACATTTTTCATTGGAATAAAAGTTATTTAAAGGCAATATTTTGGTTCTAACTTAGAAAAATTCATTCTGCCTAACCATGAAGAGTTTTATGATGGTTCTTCTTGCATTTCATTCTTCATACCATGTAGTTTCTAGGGTAAAATTGGTTTGAATTTATCTTTCATTTTCAAATTGATGTGCATTTTTCCTTTTGCAGTACCTTAAAACCCTAGCCAACTTGTGAAAATCATAACTTCCATTAGGTTAAGATTTAGGTCTCCTCCTTTGGGAAGTGAACTTGTATAGGTTTAGGGTACCTTTGATCCCATTTTCATTTTTTTATCTTGTCATTTGCTTCTGATTTTGAATTTTGCATTGCATATTGTATGTAAGCCCTAATTCTTGCCTTCATTTGCATTCATCCCTCATTTGCTTTCATCCATGAACTTTCCATGACATTTTATGCATCCTCATGACATATAAGACATCTTAGGACATATTATAATCATGTTTGATCATTGCATCATTCCTTTGCCATGTTATGCATTCATATCATTTCATAAACTTTCATGAACTTTCATGGTTCAAAGCATGCCTCATTTGCATCCTCATCCTTGTATGATCATCCACAACTCTTGACATGTGTTTGCATCACCTCTTAGCATCATTAACATCATGTTTATGCTCCTGACTTTGGCTTTCATCTTTACATTCATTTCATTTTCATTTCATTTCATTTCTTTTGCTAACTTTTCAGGTGGTAAGTTATTTTGAGAAGTGAATTTGCCTTCACTTCTCACAACCTCTTCTCATTTCTTTTATGCTTTCTTTGCTGCATTTTGTATGTGTATTAGAGTGAGCTTGATCATTCATGCCTCCTTCTCACTTTCTTTCTTCAAGCAACTTGTCTTCTTAAGTGAAGCAAGTTGTTTTGCTTCTCTCTGCTTCTTCCTCCTTTCATCTGCTTCTTTCCTGGTGGCTTCTCTCCTGAAGATCTTTTGCAAGCTGTTGCACCCCAAAATTTGCCCTCACAATACAAGACTTTGTGTGCTAAGAAGGTTCATAAGGTTCACAAAACCTTTCATGAGGTTCATGAAGTCTACAAGTCACTTTATGAGGTTCACAAGGTTCACAAGATTTACAACACTTACAAGACCTTTCATGAGGTTCATGAAGTCTACAAGACACTTTATGAGGTTCATAAGGTTCACAAGATTCACAATACTTACAAGACCTTTCATTAGGTTCATGAAGTCTACAAGACACTTTATGAGGTTCACAAGTTTCACAAGATTCACAACACTTACAAGACCTTTCATGAGGTTCATGAAGTCTACAAGACACTTTATGAGGTTCACAAGGTTCACAAGATTCACAATACTTACAAGACCTTTCATGAGGCTCATGAAGTCTATAAGACACTTTATGAGGTTCACAAGGTTCACAAGATTCACAATACTTACAAGACCTTTCATGAGGTTCATGAAGTCTACAAGACACTTTATGAGGTTCACAAGGTTCACAAGATTCACAATGCTTACAAGACCTTTCATGAGGTTCATGAAGTCTACAAGACACTTTATGAGGTTCACAAGGTCCACAAGACCTCCCATGAGGTTCATGAGGTTCACAAGACATTTTATGATGGTTCACAAGGTTCACAAAGTTCACAATTGGTCAGAAGAGTTGACAATTCCCTCAGACAATGCACCTCCTAAGCAGTGCATCCAAAACTAGGGTTTTGACTTTAATCAGGATAAATGGACTTCCAAGACTTCAAGTGAGCTTCATAACATCTTATATGTATTTAAGAATCCCCATGACCAATTTCAAGACTTTTCACAAAAGTTTGCTCAGTCAAATGATCAGATAAGTCAAAATCAGTCAAAGCAGTTAAAAAGTCAAACTGAGGTCAACTATGGTCAAACCAAAGTCAAACTTCATGATTTTTTGCCAACAACAAGTATATGAAGTAAAATTCATCATTTGATCAAGGGTTGATCATGATTCATCAAGGAGATTTCAGATCATCAAGAATCAGGAGTTTCTAAATTAGGGTTTCCTCAGTAAAAGTCAACTGAACTTTGACCAGCCATAACTTTCACATGCTTCATCACCAAGTCTCCATCCAAAGCTCATTTTGAAGGAAATTGAATTCTCTACAACTTTGTGTCTCACAAGCCAAGCCCAAAAATGCTTCATTTGGAAGGTATGAGCTAAGACATTATAGGTCCTTTTGAAAGTCAACAAAAAGTCAACAACTTCAAAAGAGCATAACTTGAGAATGGTAAATGATATGGACATGAAACCAGTGGTATTGGTTAGAGGACTCTTCAAGCTTTCCAAAATGTCCAAGAACACCCTCATAGCATTAAAATTGAGGGATGTGTGCCCTTGCAAAGTTGGGAAATTTTTGGTTGGTTTATGAAGAAGATGGAGGTCTAAAACCAATTTTTTCTAAATGGGCTTGCCATATGATGACCCAATCCATACTATAACCTCATGCACGACCCAAGTCAACAAAAATCAGATTTTTTATCATTTTATTTTTATTTATTTTGATTTAATTCATTGAAAATCATTTTAAATTAAAATAAAATATAAAAGTCTAAGATTTAAAAAAGATTAAGCTTCTAGAAATTCATAAATATGATTGGAATTAAAGTGGTAAGAAGATCATGATGATTGGCCTAAAATAGCAAGTGTTTATGCAAAAATATTTGATTTTTTAAAGCCTATCTTTTTGAATCTTTTTGGATCAAACTTCTCACACAAGTATCAAGTTTTTTTTAACCTAATTGATCACTCTATAAGTACATTACACAACCCTAACACAAAGCCACGAATTCCAGCCTCAAAAGTGTAAGTTTCACAATTTCAAAAACCTCTCCAAACTCAAATTCAGATTTTGACATACAAGGCATTAGAAGGTAATTTGAGAACATAGCAATGATCCTTGGACATCATTGAGTCAAAACCAATGCCTATCTGCATCCAAAACTACTCATATAGCATATCCCGAATGCATTTTCTTGTTCTTGTTTTGATTTTTTGATTTCATTTATTTAACCATTATGAATTGTTTTTGTGTGTTTAATCTTGTTTATCATGATGCTTAGAGGGATTCTGGACAAAAACATTGAAGAAATATGCCCTAAACCGAAAGACACCATTGTTAGGGTTTGAGTTCTCAGATTGGGAATTCAAGATTTAGTGGAGATAAATGACTTTTAAAAACATGGTTATGATGTATAAGCTTTGTATGTTTGATCTGGACTGTCAATTTGTATTGATTTTGTTGTTTGCGTGATGATCCAAAAACCTAGGGTTTCTGGTTTATGAACACCCAGGAAAATTCGCAGGAAAAATTGTATCAAATTCCGCAGGTAACATGAAGAAGATGAAGGCCCTGCGCGTGTTTTCCAGAATTCAAATATCGTGTATAATATTTTATGAATTAATTGTTGTTTTATGTCACAAGCTTGTGCTTGTCCCAGTGGTAAGGCAGGCGCGCATATGGTTAGAGGGTTGGTGTTCGAATCCTGGCTCCAACCAGTTTTTTATTTGTTTTCCATTTTAATTGTTAAATATAATATATTATGAATTGTGATGGTTAGATAGACAGGTGCGCTCTCCCAGCTGGAATGGTAACGTGCTTGCGTGATATTGTGAAGGTCCTGGGTTCGATTCCCCCAGGCCTTTTGCTTTTTCTTTCTTTTTTCTGATTTTTCAGGTTTAAGGCATAAAAACAATTGGACTCACTCTTTCTTCACCTGCGCACAGGCTGGCCCAGTGGTAACTCTTCATCCAGGTTCTAGGGAGGTCCTGGGTTCAAATCCAGGCCTCCCAATTTTTTTTTAAACCAAGTTATTTTCTTTATATTTTCCTTTTTCTTATATTATTCTTTTAAATTTTAATTAATAATCATGTTTTCTATAAAATAAATCATGTATATATATATTTTGTCTTGATACTTTATTTTATAAATTATTAATATGTATGTATATAGTTTATAATTGAATTAATATTTAATATTTAAAATTTTTTGTATATGAAACTTAATTTATTTTTAAAACCCTAAAAAACATATTTTTTCTCAAACCCTAATTTTCTTCCTTTATTATTTATATTCATAAACTTCATTAAAATTCTTGAGTTAATTTTTGTTAATATATGAATTGTTTATAATTTAAAATTTTTTACATAAATATGTTAAAAAAATTAATTTATTCTTATAATACGTAAATATTCAATAATTGTTTATAATTTAGTTTTACATGTAAATAATTTTATATTTAAAAATATGTGAAAATTGTTAATTTAATTTATTTTTCATAATATGTTCATAATCAATTTTTTCTCTATAATTTATACATAACTTAAAATTTTTATAATAATTAGTATAATTGTTCATACTTTCTTATTAACCATTAAAAATTTTGTTTATTATAATATTTTTGCTTATTATTAATCATGTTTATTACTAACCCCATTTATTTTTTAAACTGTTATTATTATTATTTCTACTAACCCAATTATAATTGCTTATTTATTTTGCTTATTAATATTTTGATTATTTATTTAAATTGCTTTTCTAATTATTATGTAATTGCTTCTGGATGTAATATTTTATAATTATTTATTTTATGCCATGGTTAGTAAATAGGGAGTGTAACATGTATGTTATTTAAAATTAATTTAGATCACTTAATTTACAAGATAAATATTTAAAATTGAACACTCACACACGTAAGTCGATCTTTGATCGCCATCTCACTTTCTAGGGTTACCTCTCATTGTTGCCTAATCAAAAGGTCAAGTAGGGTGTATAAAGCAAAAGTCCCTCAAAAATAAAGTCATCTAGTCCCTTAACAATAAAAGATCAAGTCCCTTAATGGTTGCCTTCATAATGATCTTGTCCCTTTCGAATACAGATGGCAGTCCCTCCAAAATTGCTTAATACACCCCACAGTTGCCTACATTAAACAGATGACCCTTACTTATCCCTCACATCCAAGGTAATGACTACCTATTCCTTAATAATAGGGATAGTCTTACCACTTAAAGGATCCAAGAACATAAAAGACTTAAACTTAGGGTAGGTTCCTCATAGTTACTTGCTCATTCTTCAAAACTTTTCAAACACTTCACAATTTCAACAAAAATTTTCAAAACAAAGGTTTATACGCATCCGTACATGGGTCATTATAAACACTTAAGAAAATTTCTATTCACACACTTTACATTTTCAGAAAACATTTTAAAGTGAGCTAAATAACTAAGAGCCCATGGATAACCATGGATGTAAAGGGTGCTAACACATTCCCTTTACATAACCTACCCCCCGGACCCAAAAATCTTTTAAAAGGTCTTTCCTGTTCTTTTATGCCTTTCCTTTGGATAAAATAAAATTCAGTGGCGACTCTTGCTATCCGCAACATAACTAAAGTCAGTTCTCCCACCGTGTTACAGAACTGGCGACTCTGCTGGGGATTTAATAAAAGAGGGGTACCCCTAGGAATTAGATCACTTTAAAATTGTTTGCCTTGTTTGCTTTATACTTATCTTGTTGGGTGCTCTTATGTGTGAAAGATCCTAACCCGGATCTAGTGTACCTTAGGTAAATGGCAATAGACCAAGGAAACTGTACGGCGTATACCGATATGGTTGATCTGGTGGCCATAGTTAGTGTGACTTCTTGGTTGGTGCTTATGTTCCTTAAGTCAAGTTGAGGATAATATGAGGCTGCCATATGTTGTCAATGCACTAACTAACTTTTAGAACCCTAGTTATCCCATCTTGGCCTTTAGAAAAGTAGTGAGATAACCGGCTTTGGTGCAGACTAAAGTTGGTTGATACTCGATACTACGCTCATTGAGATTCTAAACTTGGAGGGTTTTGGTTGGCAAGTAAGTTGTCTACTGAACAACCACCCTTGTGAAGGATCAATGATATTGAGATCCCTTAGAACCTGGTTACTTTTGTAGGACAGGATGAACCATCTAACTTCAGGGGAGGGTACTTACCTTTGAACCTCATGCAAGCCTTTAAACCTAGGGCTATTGTGTGACTTGTTTGTGTGTGCCACATGTTTGTGATTGAACATAACATCACGACATCATCATGCATCATAAGCATAGCATTTTCACTAACCATTTCAAGGACCAAAGGATTTATCTTTGTTCTTTGTTGCAGGTCATGGCTTCTGCTCGTAGGAACACTATCCGGATCCACTTTGTACGAAACCTCCTAAGCTTAAGGAATTGGTCTCTCAAGTTTCTAAAAGCTCCCAATTCATCAAGAGGCATGGTTACCTATTGGATCTAGTCACTTCAGGGTTCAATGAAGACATGATGAGTGTCCTGTTTCAGTTCTTTGATCCTAAGCACCATTGCTTCACATTCCCCGACTATCAGCTGGTTCCTACAATGGAAGAATTCTCCAAACTTCTGGGTATACTTGTACTTGATCAGAAACCATTCACAGGCTTGGAAAAAGAGCCTAAACCTGAGGTTATTGCTGCAGCTCTACATCTGAAGAAGTCTGACATTATTCTGGAAACGAGAAGCGGAGTTAAGGGTATTCTTGCCAAGGTGTTGATAGAGAAAGCTCAGTTGTTCTTGAAGGCTATGAGTTATGAGGCTTTTGAGGAGATCTTAGCCTTGTTGATTTATGGCTTAGTATTGTTCCCCAATCTAGATCAGTTCATAGACGTTCATGCCATCAACATATTCCTGAGTCACAATCCAGTGCCTACATTGCTTGGAGACATCCTACACTCTCTTCATACCCGTACTACAAGGGCAAGAGGAACTTTGATGTGCTGCATACCTTTGCTTTCTAGGTGGTTTATTTCTCATCTTCCTCGCTCAGTAATGAAGAATGAGCAAGGGTTCAGGTGGTCCAAAAGGATCATGTCACTCTCGCATTCAGATATCCATTGGTGCTCCAGATCTATGGAGAATGTCACTATCATTGACCGTTGTGGGGAGTTTCCTAATGTGCCACTTCTAGGCATAAGAGGAGGCATTACCTACAACCCTTCTTTGGCTTTACGACAGTTTGGTTACGCTCGGAGTGATGGTCCACATGACATGTTGATTCAGGGCATTGTGTTTGACTACGCCAACGATCTTCAAGGTTACCGTCAGAGATTCATACGAGCATGGGGAAAAGTAAACAGGGTTGACAGCAAGACTCTAGAGCCTAAGTACACTATTCCTATGGAGGCTTATCTCAGATGGGTGCGATCTCGTGCTCAGACTCTCATGATGCCATATCCTGCTATCCTGCCAATTACCATGGAACCTGTTGCTGAAGGAGATACTGCTTATACCATCCTTCACCCAGAAATGCCTACTGACATGGAAGACTTACAGAGATCCTGGATCCAGTTGAGGGAGCAAAGGGATACTTTCGAGGCTCATTACAAAGCAAGCCAAGAAAGAATCCTGGAACTAACAAAGCAACTTCACGAAGAACGGAATCTCAACTCATACCTCAACACAAAGAGGAAATATCCATGGGAGACTTAAAACCCCATCCCTTGTATTTATTTCATTTCATTTTCTGTAAGCCCAAGAGGCAAAACAAATTTATTACTAATAAAAGTTTACCTTCTTGTTTGTTTAAGAAAATGTAAATCCTACGGTCCTTGAAAACATTGCATATGCATTCACATATCATCTTATTGCATCACAGGTTTATAATTGTGCACAGGTTTCTCATCTTCTCGTTGTTTATTTCAGCAATGGCTCTTGAACAAACAGTTAAGGATCTCCAGGCACAAAATGCACAGTTCCAAGAGCTGATCCTGAACCTGATCAAGGGGCAGGATGAATTGAAGACACTGCTGGCCAAGAAGACTAAGAAGACTAGAAGGTCAGGTGGCCTGATCAACTTGGGAAGAAGGTTCAAAGGTCTTGCCAAGACCAAAGAACCAGTTGAAGACTATGAATCTGAAGAGTCTGAAAAAGAGGGAGGCAGTCTCCACAACACTATGGGGGACTCTGATTCTGAGGCTAATTACTACCATGAGCCTAATGAAGACAAATTCAAGATGCTTGTGGATAGGATGGATGCTATGGAGTTGCAGAAATCTTCTGGGCTGGATTTTGAAGATTTGAGTCTGATATCTGGGGTAGTCATACCCATTGGTTTCAAGGTTCCTACCTTTGTTGTTTATGATGGGGTCTCTTGTCCCAAGCTGCATTTGAGGTCTTATGTCAGGAGAATTCAACCCCACACTGCTGATAAGAAGTTGTGGATCCATTTCTTCCAAGAAAGCTTATCTGGAGCTCAATTGGAGTGGTACTATCAGTTGGAGAGTGTCAACATCAGGGATTGGAATGATCTCGCTGAAGCTTTCTATAAGCAGTATCAATACAATGCTGACTTAGCTCCCACTCGCATGCACCTGCAAAGCATGTCTATGGGTGCCAAAGAAAGTTTCAAGGAGTATGCTCAGAAGTGGAGAGATTTAGCTGGAAGAGTTCAACCCCCTTTAACTGACAGGGAATTGGTTGATATGTTCATGTGTACGCTGAATGGTCCGTTTTACAGTCATCTCATTGGAAGCTCATCATCTGGCTTCACTGAGTTGATAATGACAGGAGAGCGCGTTGAAAATGGTATAAAGAGTGGCAAGATCCTGGTGGGTACTTCTTCATCAGGTGCTGCAAAGAAGCCTCCCACTGGAAAGAAAGAGTCCAATGCTGTTTACGGTCAACCTGATCGTAATAGAAGGCATCAGTCTGTAAGTGCAGTTCATATTTCAAATCCAACTCCTACAACACCAGAGCAGCCACAGGGCAACCAACAGAGGGCTAGAAGGCAGTTCACAAAGATCAACATGTCAATGGCTCAGGCATTGCAACACTTGTTGAAGGCTGAACTTATTACTCTGAAAGAGGCTCCTCAGAATCCCAATGTTACCTCTCCCAGGTACAATCCCAATGCACGATGTGCATATCATTCAAACTGTCAGGGACATGATACTAATAGTTGCTGGGTCTTGAAGAACAAAATTCAAGATATGATTGAGGCTGGAGAGATTGAGTTTGACCCTCCGGGTACTCCAAATGTGATTACTGCTCCCATGCCAAATCACGAGAAGACTGTCAATGCCATTGATGAAGATTTACATATCTATTTAGTTGCAGAGTTGACCACACCATTGTCTGTTATCAAGAAGAAGTTAGTACAAGCTGGGTTCTTTCCAGGTTGTCATGAAGATTGTTTGTATTGTACCTATAAGCCGGATAGTTGTTGGAGATTGAGAGATGGAATTCAACATCTCATGGATAAGTATACCATAGTGTTTGAGAGGACTCCATTGTCTGTAGAAAGTATGGTGGACCATATTACTAATGGTAGGAAAACTGAAGAGATTGACATGGTTGATAAAGTACCGGTAAGGATCACTTCAAAGGGACCTGTTAAAATCACTCATAAGGGTCCAATTAAGATTACTGCTGAAGGCCCTATGAAGGTTGTTACTGAAGCCAGAGTGGCTCCTATGGTCATTACTACTCCTGGTCCTATTCCGTATACGTCTGATAAAGTTGTGCCTTGGCATTATGGGTCTGACGTCTATATCCATGGTGTTAAGCAGGAACCACTAGATGATATGCCTGTTGATGTTGACAATATTGCTGGGTTTAGTAAGATCACACGAAGTGGAAGAGTCTTCTCTCCTCCAGTGACTTCCAAGAATGCAGTTACTCCTGCTGCTACCTCTACCACTGATGCTCGGGGCAAAGGTCCTATTCTTGAACCCATACCTACTGATGTGCCAGCTGCTGATGATCTTGCTAAGCAGATGGAAGAAGTATTGAAAATCATTCGCAAGAGTGATTATGACATTGTTGATCAGTTGGGACATACTCCCTCCAAGATTTCTATGATGTCCTTGTTGTTATGTTCTGAGGCTCATGCCAAAGCTTTGATCAAGTTTCTGAAGACTACTCATGTACCCAATGCAATTTCTGTTGACCAGTTTGAGAATTGTGTTGCCCACCTGACTTATGATAATGGGTTAGGGTTTTCTGATGCTGATTTGACCCCTGCCAAGAGGGATCATAACAGGGCCTTGCATATCTCAATTGAATGCAGGGGCACTACCCTGTCACATGTATTGATAGACAATGGTTCCTCTCTGAATGTGTTGCCTAAAGAAGTCCTGAACAAGCTGAGTCCTGAAGATGCTGTGCTGAAGCCCAGTAGTATAATGGTGAAGGCTTTTGATGGTTCTAGAAGAGTAGTGCATGGGGAAATTGATCTCCCAATCAAAGTTGGTTCTCAGATTTTTAATGCTACATTTTATGTGATGCATATTCGTCCTTCGTACTCTTGTTTGCTTGGTCGTCCCTGGATCCATGGGGCAGGTGCTGTAACCTCTACATTACATCAGAAGCTAAGATATCCGGTGGAAGGAAAAGTTGTTACTGTCTATGGAGAGGAAGAATATTTTGTCAGCCATGTGAACACCTTCAAGTATCTGGAAGTGGAAGGTGAATACGTTGAAACTCCGTGTCAGACATTTGAAGTGGTTCCTTGGATTGTTAATGATTATGTAGCTCCTCCTGTTGTCAAGAAAGTTCCTGTGGTCACCAGAATACCTCCAACAATGGCCTCCCTCAAAGATGCTAGAGCTATAGTGGATGAAGGTGGTTGTACTATTTGGAATTAGCTTCCTGATATTCCGTACAAGTCTGACAAATTTGGTTTGGGTTTCACTGCAGAGTCCCAGAAGGCTGTTCGTCATGCTCGTGTTATTCGTATCACCAATCAAGGGGTTATGAAGAACCAGATCAATGCTGTGGGTGACTATGATGAAGACTACAACTTGGATGCTTGGATTTTTCCTACTGTGAGTGCTGGGCTTAACAACTGGAAAGCTAAAGATGTTATTCCTATATCCTTTAGTCAGGAGTAAATACTATTACTGTGTTGTTGTTTTTTAAGTTTGTAATTTCTTGAACAATTGAACTCTCAAGCCTTGTGCCTTACCCGGGGCACAATGGTGTGCTTGTTACGGGATGTCATTTCATTTGCATACTTCATTCAATAAAAATCAGTGGACGTTTCGTTTTCGTAAATATTGTGTTCCTTGCCTTTCTTTTCTTTTTGTTTTATCAGCTATGTGTTCTTACACACACCCACATCACTAAAATGCAGATCCTCATCCACTCTGGATCCTGTTGATAACAGTTCTACTATTGCCAATTATAATTTCGAGAATCCGATCTATCAAGCTGAAGACGGAAATGAGGATGATTGTGAAGTACCTGTAGAGCTTGCTAGGTTGTTACAACAAGAAGAGAAAGCTATACAGCCACATGAAGAGCCAGTCGAAGTTGTGAATTTGGGAACTGAAGAAAACAGGAAAGAAGTCAAGATATGGGCTGATTTAGAAGATAGTGTCAAGAGCAGATTGATTCAGATGCTATGTGACTATGTGGAGATCTTTGCTTGGTCTTATGAAGATATGCCAGGGTTGGATACAGACATTGTGGTTCACCGTTTACCAGTAAAAGAAGATTGTCGTCCAAAGAAACAGAAGGTCCGTCGCATGCGTCCTGAAATGTCAGAGAAGATCAAAGCAGAGGTAATGAAACAGTTTGATGCAGGGTTCTTAGCTGTGACTTCTTATCCTCAGTGGGTTGCAAATGTGGTGCCAGTTCCTAAGAAAGATGGTAAGGTACGTATGTGTGTAGACTACAAGGATTTGAACAAAGTCAGCCCCAAAGATGACTTTCCACTTCCTCATATTGATGTTCTGGTAGACAACACTGCTCAGCACAAGGTATTCTCTTTTATGGATGGTTTCTCTGGTTACAATCAAATCAAGATGGCACCTGAAGATATGGAGAAGACAACATTTGTTACACAGTGGGGCACCTTTTGCTATAAGGTGATGCCATTTGGATTGAAGAATGCAGGGGCAACATATCAGCGTGCTATGGTGGCTTTGTTTCATGACATGATTCATCATGAGATAGAGGTATATGTGGATGATATGATAGCCAGGTCCCAGAATGAAGAGCAACATCTTGATCATTTGCATAAATTGTTTGAGAGGTTGAAGAAATACAAGTTGAGATTAAATCCAAACAAGTGTACTTTTGGAGTTAGATCTGGTAAGCTCCTGGGTTTCATTGTCAGTGGAAAAGGTATTGAAGTGGATCCTGCAAAAGTGAAAGCTATACGAGAGATGCCAGCTCCCCGTACTGAGAAGGAAGTTAGAGGTTTCTTGGGACGATTGAATTACATTGCAAGATTTATTTCCCAATTAACTGCCATCTGTGAGCCAATCTTTAAGTTGCTGAAGAAAGACCAGGTGATGGAATGGAATGATGAATGTCAGACTGCCTTTGATGAAATCAAGAGATATCTGCTAGAGCCTCCAATTTTGATGCCACCAGTTGATGGAAGACCCTTGATTATGTACTTAACAGTGTTAGACAACTCAATGGGGTGTGTATTGGGGCAACATGACGAGTCTGGTCGAAAAGAGCAGGCAATATACTACCTTAGCAAAAAGTTTACCGACTGTGAAACAAGATACTCACTGCTCGAGAAAACTTGCTGCGCTTTGGCATGGGATGCTCGCCGACTAAGACAGTATATGTTGACCCATACTACCTTATTGATTTCAAAGATGGATCCAATCAAGTACATATTCGAGAAACCTGCTCTCTCCGGAAGAATTGCAAGATGGCAAATGATATTGACAGAATATGATATACAGTATACTACTCAGAAGGCCATTAAAGGAAGTGTTGTGGCTGATCATTTGGCTCATCAAGCAGTAGATGATTATCAGTCAATGAGTTTTGAGTTCCCCGATGAAGACATTATGATTATTACCAAAGAACCTGGACAATATGACGGACCTGAACAAGAATCCCGATGGACTATGGTTTTTGATGGTGCCTCTAATGCACTTGGTAATGGTGTTGGTGTTGTGATTAGTTCCCCTGAAGGTTGTCATACCCCGATTACTGCCAGACTTTATTTCTATTGTACCAATAACATGGCTGAGTATGAGGCATGTATCCTGGGTATTAAAGCTGCTATTGATATGAAGATTCAGTTCCTGGACGTGTATGGAGATTCATCCCTGGTAGTTAGTCAGATCAAAGGAGATTGGGACACCAAGCATGATAATCTCATTCCTTACAGAGAGTATGTGTTGTCTTTGATCCCACATTTCAAAGAAGTTACCTTTGGACATATTCCACGAAGAGAGAATCAGTTGGCAGATGCTTTAGCCACCATGGCATCTATGTTTGAGATCAACTGGGATGATGAAGCTCCCAAGATTACTATTGATAGATTTGAGAAGCCTGCATACTGCAATGAGATTAACACTGAAGAAGCAGAGGAAAAGCCTTGGTTTTATGAAGTGAAAAGATATCTTGAAGTTCAGGAGTTCCCTGAAGGGGCATCTGTCAAAGATAGGAAATTTCTGAGAAGGTTTTCTGCTAAATTCTTTTTGAGTAATGGCATTTTGTACAAGCGCAATCATGATTCAACTTTGCTTCGTTGGGTAGATAAGAAGGAAGCAACAGAGATTATGGAAGATATGCATGATGGGATCTTTGGCACTCATTCTAGTGGACATACTATGGCAAAGAAGATATTGAGAGCAGGTTACTATTGGTCTACCATGGAAGCTGATTGCTATCAACACTCCAGAACATGTCACAAGTGTCAAATCTATGCTGATAAAGTACATATGCCTCCATCACCATTGAATGTGTTGACTGCTCCTTGGCCCTTTGCCATGTGGGGCATTGATATGATCGGTGAGATCAAGCCTACAGCTTCTAATGGGCATCGTTTCATCCTGGTTGCCATTGATTACTTCACGAAATGGGTAGAGGCAGCTTCATTTGCATCTATTACTAAGAATGTTGTGGCTCGATTTATTAAGAATAATCTCATATGTAGGTATGGCATCCCTGAAAGGATTATCACTGACAATGGCTCTAATCTGAACAACGCTATGATTACTGATCTCTGCACGCAGTTCAAGATTAAGCATCACAACTCTTCTCCGTATCGTTCGAAGATGAATGGGGCAGTTGAAGCTGCTAATAAGAACATTAAGAAGATTGTACAGAAGATGACTGTTACTTATAAGGATTGGCATGAGATATTACCATTTGCTCTTCATGGTTATCATACCACAATACGCACTTCAACAGGGGCAACCCCATTCTCCTTAGTCTATGGTATGGAAGCAGTTCTGCCCATTGAAGTTCAGATTCCTTCCTTAAGAATTATGAAGGATGCAGGCTTGGATGAAGATGAGTGGATTCAGACCCGACTGGACCAGATAAATTTGATTGATGAGAAGAGGTTAGCAGCAGTTTGTCATGGCCATATGTACCAGAAACGGATGAGCAAAGCTTTTAACAAAAGGGTTAAGCCAAAGGTATATCAGGCTGGTGACTTGGTAATCAAGCGTATCATATTACCACAGGGTGATCCTAGGGGCAAGTGGACTCCTACATATGAAGGACCATTTGTAGTCAAGACAGTATTCTCAGGAGGTGCCATGATACTTACTACTATGGATGGTGAAGACTTCCCACAGCCTGTGAACGCAAACATAGTTAAAAAATACTACGCATAAAAAGAGACCCGCTAAGTTGACAGGCCTAGGCAAAAATAAGGGCATCCCGGCAAACCAAAAGGGTTTGGGCAAAAATTAGGGATATATATAAAAAGATGTACACCCGGCAAGTCGAAAACCTGAAAAGGCGGCTTGGGCAAAAAAGGGTATCCCGGTGGATTGAAAACCTGAAAGGGCAATCCAGGCAAAAGTTAGGGATTAAAGCGTATGACTATGTCTCGTTTGGATCACCCATGAAACTGCAACCAGTTGTGTTACTTAATCAAGTTTGAATAGATAAAGCTCAATCCAATCGTTTCCGTCTCGACAGCATAAGATGAGATACTTGAAGATAATGGCAATAGTAGAATTGAAACTCAATAGGATTATTTCCCACATAGCTGATTCTCCTTGTTTTGTAAAAACTTTATGACAAAGTCCTCTTACTAGGATTTATGTTTCCTTGTACAAACTTACCCATGTATGGGTCACTCTTTGATATAAATAAAATTCCGTTTTTGAATCCTGATTTACTTTTACCCTATTTACATAAGCGAAACGTCCATTGGTTCTGTTTGAATGTATGTATGCTTTTGAATATGATTGATGTTTACCAGAAATGCATGTATGCTTAATATGATTGATGTTTACCAGAAATGCATGAAAATGCAGTAATAGTATTTACTAAGGACAAACGAGGGAAGGATCTCAACGAAGTTTTGCCGGTTCATCTCTACAAAATAGCTACAAACCCTCAGTAGGACAAATCCATCTTCATAAAGTCACATCTCCCCTGGAATTTATATCCATCTCTTTTATCCTCATACGGATATTTGGGAATTTACTTTCCAATAGGAGTACGACGAACGAAGATGGGAGGTTATATATACCCTACTATCGAACGAAGGCGGGAAGTTATGTATACCTTGCTATCCCCAGCAGACGGGAGGTTATATATACCCTATTATCGAACGAAGGCGGGAGGTTATGTGTACCTTGCTATCCCCAGCAGACGGAAGGTTATGTCTAATATATTATCAAACAAGACGGGACTAAGTTCCTCATATTCTTCAACAATGAATCGGAATTTATTTTCCCTGGCCAGCAGTTGTTATACGAAGATATCCAGACGCCTCAGGCAGTATCATATCATACATACATCATTTACATCATACCATAACATACATATCCATAGATACATTACTTAAGTGCATCATACTATACACGCATACATAATGCATAAACTAATACTACCATATAGAATGCTACCTTGTTTTCAGGTTAATTCTCCAGCAAACAGACTTGTGACTATCAGGACTGCTTTATCCTCCTGAAAGTTGTCAATCCCTCAGGACTGCTTTATCCTCCTGAAAGCTTCTTATATCTCAGGACGTTGTTATCTTCCTGAAAGCATATTATCTCCTTGGGCTGTTGTTTATCTTCCCAAAGGTTATCATCATTACCTCAGGACGTTGTTATCCTCCTGAAAGCATATTATCTCCTCGGGACGTTGTCTACCTTCCTGAAAGCATATCACTACTTCCTCAGGATGTTGTTATCCTCCTGAAAGCATATTATTACTTTGGGCCGTTGTTATCTTCCCAAAGGTTACCATTTCCTCAGGACGTTTTTATCCTCCTGAAAGCATATTATCTCCTCGGGACGTTATTTATCTTCTTGAAAGCTATAACCCCTACCTCTAGACGTTGTTTATCCTCCTGAAAGCATATTATTACCTCAAAACGTTGTTTATCTTTCTGAAAGCATATCATTCCCTCAGGACTGCTTTATCCTCCTGAAAGTATACTATCACCTCAGAACGTTGTTTATCTTTCTGAAAGCATATCATTCCCTCAGGATTGCTTTATCCTCCTGAAAGTATACTATCACCTCAGAACGTTGTTTATCTTTCTGAAAGCATATCATTCCCTCAGGATTGCTTTATCCTCCTGAAAGCATATTATTACCTCAGGACTGCTTTATCCTCCTGAAAGCTATCATTATACCTCCATATTTTGGACTGCTTTATCCTCCAAGAAATGTACCTGAAGAATTTTTCTCCAAGTGGCATCTTTAAACCCACTCAAGCATATACAACCAGTCATCAATATCATTCTACGCACCGGTGAGTGCAAATTTTTGGGCTTTTGTGTTCAATCCCCTTCAACCTTCCAGGTCACGACTGGCACAAATACCAATCTAACCCCTCAGGTTTCAGAAAATTGAACAGGGGCAGCTGTTGCACCCCAAAATTTGCCCTCACAATACAAGACTTTGTGTTCTAAGAAGGTTCATAAGGTTCACAAAACCTTTCATGAGGTTCATGAAGTCTACAAGTCACTTTATGAGGTTCACAAGGTTCACAAGATTCACAACACTTACAAGACCTTTCATGAGGTTCATGAAGTCTACAAGAAACTTTATGAGGTTCACAAGGTTCACAAGATTCACAATACTTACAAGACCTTTCATGAGGTTCATGAAGTCTACAAGACACTTTATGAGGTTCACAAGGTTCACAAGATTCACAACACTTACAAGACCTTTCATGAGGTTCATGAAGTCTACAAGACACTTTATGAGGTTCACAAGGTTCACAAGATTCACAATACTTACAAGACCTTTCATGAGGTTCATGAAGTCTACAAGACACTTTATGAGGTTCACAAGGTTCACAAGATTCACAATACTTACAAGACCTTTCATGAGGTTCATGAAGTCTACAAGACACTTTATGAGGTTCACAAGGTTCACAAGATTCACAATGCTTACAAGACCTTTCATGAGGTTCATGAAGTCTACAAGACACTTTATGAGGTTCACAAGGTCCACAAGACCTCCCATGAGGTTCATGAGGTTCACAAGACATTTTATGATGGTTCACAAGGTTCACAAAGTTCACAATTGGTCAGAAGAGTTGACAATTCCCTCAGACAATGCACCTCCTAAGCAGTGCATCCAAAACTAGGGTTTTGACTTTAATCAGGCTAAATGGACTTCCAAGACTTCAAGTGAGCTTCATAACATCTTATATGTATTTAAGAATTCCCATGACCAATTTCAAGACTTTTCACAAAAGTTTGCTCAGTCAAATGATCAGATAAGTCAAAATCAGTCAAAGAAGTTAAAAAGTCAAACTGAGGTCAACTATGGTCAAACCAAAGTCAAACTTCATGATTTTTTGCCAACAACAAGTATATGAAGTAAAATTCATCATTTGATCAAGGGTTGATCATGATTCATCAAGGAGATTTCAGATCATCAAGAATCAGGAGTTTCTAAATTAGGGTTTCCTTAGTAAAAGTCAACTGAACTTTGACCAGCCATAACTTTCACATGCTTCATCACCAAGTCTCCATCCAAAGCTCATTTTGAAGGAAATTGAATTCTCTACAACTTTGTGTCTCACAAGCCAAGCCCAAAAATGCTTCATTTGGAAGGTATGAGCTAAGACATTATAGGTCCTTTTGAAAGTCAACAAAAAGTCAACAACTTCAAAAGAGCATAACTTGAGAATGGTAAATGATATGGACATGAAACCAGTGGTATTGGTTAGAGGACTCTTCAAGCTTTCCAAAATGTCCAAGAACACCCTCATAGCATTAAAATTGAGGGATGTGTGCCCTTGCAAAGTTGGGAAATTTTTGGTTGGTTTATGAAGAAGATGGAGGTCTAAAACCAATTTTTTCTAAATGGGCTTGCCATATGATGACCCAATCCATACTATAACCTCATGCACGACCCAAGTCAACAAAAATCAGATTTTTTATCATTTTATTTTTATTTATTTTGATTTAATTCATTGAAAATCATTTTAAATTAAAATAAAATATAAAAGTCTAAGATTTAAAAAAGATTAAGCTTCTAGAAATTCATAAATATGATTGGAATTAAAGTGGTAAGAAGATCATGATGATTGGCCTAAAATAGCAAGTGTTTATGCAAAAATATTTGATTTTTTAAAGCCTATCTTTTTGAATCTTTTTGGATCAAACTTCTCACACAAGTATCAAGTTTTTTTTGACCTAATTGATCACTCTATAAGTACATTACACAACCCTAACACAAAGCCACGAATTCCAGCCTCAAAAGTGTAAGTTTCACAATTTCAAAAACCTCTCCAAACTCAAATTCGGATTTTGACATACAAGGCATTAAAAGGTAATTTGAGAACATAGCAATGATCCTTGGACATCATTGAGTCAAAACCAATGCCTATCTGCATCCAAAACTACTCATATAGCATATCCCGAATGCATTTTCTTGTTCTTGTTTTGATTTTTCGATTTCATTTATTTAACCATTATGAATTGTTTTTGTGTGTTTAATCTTGTTTATCATGATGCTTAGAGGGATTCTGGACAAAAACATTGAAGAAATATGCCCTAAACCGAAAGACACCATTGTTAGGGTTTGAGTTCTCAAATTGGGAATTCATGATTTAGTGGAGATAAATGACTTTTAAAAACATGGTTATGATGTATAAGCTTTGTATGTTTGATCTGGACTGTCAATTTGTATTGATTTTGTTGTTTGCGTGATGATCCAAAAACCTAGGGTTTCTGGTTTATGAACACCCAGGAAAATTCGCAGGAAAAATTGTATCAAATTCCGCAGGTAACATGAAGAAGATGAAGGCCCTGCGCGCGTTTTCCAGAATTCAAATATCGTGTATAATATTTTATGAATTAATTGATGTTTTATGTCACAAGCTTGTGCTTGTCCCAGTGGTAAGGCAGGCGCGCATATGGTTAGAGGGTTGGTGTTCGAATCCTGGCTCCAACCAGTTTTTTATTTGTTTTCCATTTTAATTGTTAAATATAATATATTATGAATTGTGATGGTTAGATAGACAGGTGCGCTCTCCCAGCTGGAATGGTAACGTGCTTGCGTGATATTGTGAAGGTCCTGGGTTCGATTCCCCCAGGCCTTTTGCTTTTTCTTTCTTTTTTCTGATTTTTCAGGTTTAAGGCATAAAAACAATTGGACTCACTCTTTCTTCACCTGCGCACAGGCTGGCCCAGTGGTAACTCTTCATCCAGGTTCTAGGGAGGTCCTGGGTTCAAATCCAGGCCTCCCAATTTTTTTTTAAACCAAGTTATTTTCTTTATATTTTCCTTTTTCTTATATTATTCTTTTAAATTTTAATTAATAATCATGTTTTCTATAAAATAAATCATGTATATATATATTTTGTCTTGATACTTTATTTTATAAATTATTAATATGTATGTATATAGTTTATAATTGAATTAATATTTAATATTTAAAATTTTTTGTATATGAAACTTAATTTATTTTTAAAACCCTAAAAAACATATTTTTTCTCAAACCCTAATTTTCTTCCTTTATTATTTATATTCATAAACTTCATTAAAATTCTTGAGTTAATTTTTGTTAATATATGAATTGTTTATAATTTAAAATTTTTTACATAAATATGTTAAAAAAATTAATTTATTCTTATAATACGTAAATATTCAATAATTGTTTATAATTTAGTTTTACATGTAAATAATTTTATATTTAAAAATATGTGAAAATAGTTAATTTAATTTATTTTTCATAATATGTTCATAATCAATTTTTTCTCTATAATTTATACATAACTTAAAATTTTTATAATAATTAGTATAATTGTTCATACTTTCTTATTAACCATTAAAAAATTTGTTTATTATAATATTTTTGCTTATTATTAATCATGTTTATTACTAACCCCATTTATTTTTTAAATTGTTATTATTATTATTTCTACTAACCCAATTATAATTGCTTATTTATTTTGCTTATTAATATTTTGATTATTTATTTAAATTGCTTTTCTAATTATTATGTAATTGCTTCTGGATGTAATATTTTATAATTATTTATTTTATGCCATGGTTAGTAAATAGGGAGTGTAACATGTATGTTATTTAAAATTAATTTAGATCACTTAATTTACAAGATAAATATTTAAAATTGAACACTCACACACGTAAGTCGATCTTTGATCGCCATCTCACTTTCTAGGGTTACCTCTCATTGTTGCCTAATCAAAAGGTCAAGTAGGGTGTATAAAGCAAAAGTCCCTTAAAAATAAAGTCATCTAGTCCCTTAACAATAAAAGATCAAGTCCCTTAATGGTTGCCTTCATAATGATCTTGTCCCTTTCGAATACAGATGACAGTCCCTCCAAAATTGCTTAATACACCCCACAGTTACCTACATTAAACAGATGACTCTTACTTGTCCCTCACATCCAAGGTAATGACTACCTATTCCTTAATAATAGGGATAGTCTTACCACTTAAAGGATCCAAGAACAGAAAAGACTTAAACTTAGGGTAGGTTCCTCATAGTTACTTGCTCATTCTTCAAAACTTTTCAAACACTTCACAATTTCAACAAAAATTTTCAAAACAAAGGTTTATACGCATCCGTACATGGGTCATTATAAACACTTAAGAAAATTTCTATTCACACACTTTACATTTTCAGAAAACATTTTAAAGTGAGCTAAATAACTAAGAGCCCATGGATAACCATGGATGTAAAGGGTGCTAACACCTTCCCTTTACATAACCTACCCCCCGGACCCAAAAATCTTTTAAAAGGTCTTTCCTGTTCTTTTATGCCTTTCCTTTGGATAAAATAAAAGTCGGTGGCGACTCTTGCTATCCGCAACATAACTAAAGTCAGTTCTCCCACCGTGTTACACAAGCCTCATAAACCCTAGGAACAACCAAGCATGATCATAATTAGGGTTTGATTAGTCCCCATTTTAGTTTTGCCTTTGTGTCATCTTTGAGTCTTCTCTTCTCATCTCATAATCAAGGACTAAACCTTAAAGGTTTTAAGGCTTTGTGATTAAGCTTATGCCTGCATCCTTCTATTAGGATGGAGTGTATAACTTTAATCCTAAGTGTTAAACCCTTAATGTGTTTAAATCCTTTAATCAAACCATCTGATAATCACTAAGACATTAAGCTTGTAACTTGGGCCTTGCATTAGGGTTCTAATTCTTCCTTAATTGGTTAAGGACTAACCCTAGTGTTAATGGACAAGTCCCCCTCAAGTTGTCTTACAAACCATAAAATTAATTTCTTAATCTTACCATTAACTAAAATCCACTTTAATAAAGGCTTTGTTTTGTCATGAGGTTAATCCCTAATCATGGATTAAGTTGAGGAGCCTTTCTCAGCTTAAATGTTCTCATCTATTATCCTTCTATTAGGATGGTGTAATAAGTCCATTAAATACTTGATTATGGCTTAAACTCATTACTTAACACTAAACAAAGACTCAAAAAACATCTAAATAAATGTAAGTAGGTTAATGATCTTAATCCTACATCATGGTGATTAAGTGTGAGGTGCTTACTTAATACTTAAGGTATTCTCATTACCCCTAATCAGAGGGAAGATGTGATGAGTTTACTAACCCTTGGTTTAGGCTTAAGCTCATTAACTTATGACAAACACAAAAAGCAATAAAAGATTGAAAACACCAAAAACAAACAATAATCGTCTCCTCCGGGATTCTTCTCTCATCTCATTCACTCACAAACGAGAACTTGCTTCTTCCGTCTAATGCAAGACAGTTTGCACTTGAGCCAAACAGGTCATACACTTGAGCATAGACAAGTAAGCAGTTCACAAGTCAATTTATCTTTCGGTCTCTTTGAGTCGAACTACGGTGTTCTGACTTCCTCATTGCACGAGAGGATACGTAGGCATAACTTAACAGTTATCGAACAAAATTCTCTGTATATTCCCCCTCTTCTAGCCTTATTCTTTTAAGCCTCAAGGTCTTGAGCTTCACTCTTGTTCTTACACTGACACTCTCACATTCACTTCACATTTCTTTTACACTGACACTTGCATTCTTTTCCAGCTTTTACACACAATATAACACTGACACTACCCCTTTAAACACAAATCTTTAAGCGTGGATCCCGTTGAGTACGGCGGACAATCTGGGTGCTAATACCTTCCCAGGTTGTAACCAACCCCCTTTCTCAGTTTCTCTGGTTCGCAACCGTCTTATCCATCTTTTCTTAGGTTTATGCAGCATTACCTTTCCTTAGGGATAAAAATGCCTAGCTGGCGACTCTATTCATTCCTCTCTCTTTCGCCGACCGTTCGCGTCTGTACCCCTCTTGGCCCCGTGTCATTTTGGTGGGAGCGACACATTACTGTCATGTGTTACAGATAGATATCAAACAAGAAGTGTTGAACTTAGTTCAGGATGTCACACCAGATGTTGTGACATTGTCAAACAGAGTAACAGTTAATGAACTTAAGTCAAGATATCAGGATGTCACACCAGATGTTGTGACATTGTCAAACAGAGTAACACTTAAGTCAAGACATCAGGATGTCACACCAGATGTTGGGACATCATAAACCTGCTACCAGACTTAAATGATGCGCAACAGAACTGAGTAAATTCAGGGGAATTTATCTGGAATTAATTGGAAAGAGATAAGCAATACAAGGCGCATCTTTAGGGAGATTAGTTATCTGAATTCAGTATAACAGAATAACTAACTCACCTTGAATCAAGGAGGTAACAAACTAACTAACCCTAATTCAAGGTGATGACAGTGGGATTTATCAGATCTGAATTATGCAGAATATTCTACAAAATATTCTGATATCACAGGTGGAATCATTTTTTAAAGATGCAGAATATTCTGGAGATATTATGCAATCATATGTGGCGCTGATTTAAAGGGTGCTGATTTAGAAGATCTTAAAGACTCAATTTAAATTGAAGACAAATATTGAAAAATATAGAGTTTCTATATTTAGAGATATTTTAGGAGTTTTTAGATTTGAAGATCTTTTGGTATATTTGTAGCAAATTTTTTCTGCATATCTGTAGCAGCTATTGTTGTGATTGTTTAGGCCCAAATCTAGTTGGGAATGGGTTATAAAAGAAACCCTGTAACCTAGTTTAGAATCAACCCAATCAACCGAAAATGTAAACATTATTAGGGTTGTGTTCTTGTGGCAGCCGTGCGTAACAAGGAACCATATTGTGGCTGTTTCACCTGTGATTCTCGAAGCTCGTAAGCAAAGGAAGTATTGTACTTAATTGAAGCTGCTAAGCAAGGTTAAGTTGTTATCATGGAAGCATGGATTCTGTTTGTGAATTGGTGTATAGGTATGAAGTCGTCAATATCAGCAACTGAGAGTTGAGAACTGTGAGACATCACTGAGGTGATTGGAAGTGAGGATGAGTTTCTCATATTTAGGAGTTCCTAAGTAAAAGTTGCATTGGTAGTGATTAAGTGAGAAGACTGTAAATTGTAGGTGTTTGCTGAGAAGTCTTTGAATTGATACTACATAGTGGATTTCCTTCCTGGCTTGGTAGCCCCCAGAGTAGATTGATTTAATCGAACTGGGTTAACAATTCTGCTGTGTTTTTTATATCTTTTCTGTTTTATGTTTTATGCAGTACCTGAACTGAATGTCCTATCAAATGTCACAACATCCTGAAGTATGTTTGACTTTGATATATCATAATTATTTAAGTACTGATATGTATGCCTTACCATGTTTATAAGTAACAGATAAGATGTCTCAACATCATATTCGACATCTGAGTCTGTCATACCAGAATTTCAACTCACATCGATGCTAGTGAGAATAGGAAAAGGAGTCAGCACAACACCCTTAGGAGACCTACTACCAAGGCATTGATTAAAGAAGAAAACTCAAATTAAAAACCAAAGAGACAGAGACCATTGGCATAGCAAAAGCCAGCGTGAGAAGTACTTCTCTCCTTATTAACTTCAATTAAAAATAAATAAATAACTCAAAACGATAAACAGATAAAAGAAAACACACACTCATATTTAACGCCTCTCTCTCTCACAGCAACCTATCGCGTTCTCCAAAACTGGACAGAGACAAAGATGAAAAACGCTACCTCCCACTTCCGAATCACCGGCGATTGGTATTCCCTCTCCTTCGTTCGCGACTCTCAATGCCTTTCACTCTGACTTTTCTCGCGATCTCTCTGTTTTCGTCTCCGGATGCATTTTCGCTCGGATCGTTCAGGTTTATATTAGCTTCAGTTTCTGTGTGTTTTCTCCCCCTTTTCTTTTTGCAAATGATTGAGTGGTTTTATAGAGGGGTCTCTGAGATTTTGATGTGTGAGGTTGAGGGATTCAGCAAAACAATCGTGTGAGTGAGTTGTGATTTTGTAAAATCCGCTAGAAAGGATCTTCCTGTGAGATCTTGTGGGATTGTGTGGTCCTTGCACCATTTTGCAATTTGTTTTGTAGTGAGATTCTAGGAGGGTGTGGCCCACTGAAAATTTTCACTGATGTAAATTCGATTTTCACTAAATTCACTTGATTTTTACTGCTGTGATGTTTTTACTGCCTGCTTGATTTTGTTTTTCATATGCCTTAGTTTGTAATACTTTTCCTTGGTTAATTAGTGCAACAATTTGCACTCTTGGATGTAATCTTATGATCTGATTATTGTGAAACTTTTCACCATTTTCCAGGTCCAAAGGAGCCCTTATTTTGGAATCAACCATGTGGCGATGTTTCAGGTTGAACTTCAAAGGTAATAATGTCACTATTGATTTGTTCTTCATTGTTGGAATTCTCGAGTATGCTTCAATTTTACTCACAGAATGTCTTTTGCTATATCAGAGGACTCAAACATGAGTAGTGGCCTGATGTTAATGGGATCAGGACTTTGAAGAAAGGTTATTGAATTTGCAATTCATGAACCAGGTATTTTGTGAGATTTGGGATAAAGTTTATCTGGACTTTCCTTATGAATTTTCATTGTCATTAAGTTTTGGTTGTATTTCCTGTAACTCTTTATGTTCACCCTTTCTTTACATTCAAACTTTTATTTTTGATATTGCGATACTTTGAAATAAATGCAGTCTGCTTAGTGAATTCTACTCAGCCTTTTTACGCATCGACATCTTTGTTTTGCTTTGCTGGAGCTGCACGGTGGATCAAGATGTATAAAATGTGACATAGTAGGTTTGCTGGGAGCTACTACAGGTGGATATACTTTTGTCATCTTTGGCCTTGAGGTACCTGTTTCTTTATGGTAATTTATGCGCTGCCGCTTGTGTGTGCTGAGGATCATCATTCATCTCGAACAATGTATGACTGCTACTGCTGTAACCTTCATGATATTTAATTTTCAAATGATCCTTTAGTTTTCTAGCTATGGTCATTGTAGTTTAATTTGAGCAGTCACAACATATGGAAAGTTGCTTATATGCTGGTCCTTCTTGGCTTAATATTTGTTGGTTTAGGATTGACAGGGGAACAAACTCTTATGCAGGCATTCTATGAAGTTCACACACTAAGAGGTGGGGTCCATTCTCTGGTAGTATGCCCTGTTGGGGAGCAGACTTTTGTCATGTCCAACCCCTCTGAATAGAGCCAGTCACGAAGACCTGAAGCCTTGTATTGATGAAGAATTTGGAGAATACGGAAACACTAGATTCACTTGGACATGGAAAGCTGGTCAAATATGAAACCATGTAACTGGCATGAATATTTGGGAGAGACCGCGGCATATGGCTTAGTGGTGAGGTTCAAAATATTTTGTTCTGCTAGGCTTCCAATAACCCTGTACTTTAGGTGTGTAGATTGGCATTAATTGCGAAAGTGTGGATGTAATGATGTTGGCGCCGTAGATAGCCCTGAACCTTGTTGAATTGTCCTCTTGTTTGTAGCTTGTGTCCTTGAACTTTGTAATAAAACTTTAAGAAGTTATCCTTTTTTTAATACTTAAGCGACATGTTCTACCAATTCACTGCTCTTCATTACCCTCTACCCTAACCTACTATCAATAATGATTTTCCTTGCATTGTAATCCACGTGATCTCCATATTAACAACAAATAACATCTATAATTTATTAATCATGAACTTATTTGCGTGAAAATCTTAGTAACAAATGACATTCACCACTTACCAATTGTGACCTCAACTTGGAATCTCTTTTTTTTGAACAAAATACTAGAACCAACTTGGAACCAAATAATTATGGCTCAACTAAATATTTTGGCTGCAAACTATCTTGAAAACACGGTGATTTAAAATTAAACCTTGAAAGCAATTCTACTTAGGGCTTAAAAGGGGATTCCCATCATGGTATCTTATAGCAACATTGGTGTAACAACTTGAAGTGAGTCCATAACAAATGGTCTTTTACCAGTAAAAATGATCAACTTTTAAGTCCAAACTAAAAAGAACAAAATAAGATCCAAATGATGTTTTTGCTAGACACTTGAACCCTTGAACTTTGAATCAACAAAACCTTTATTATGAACCAGATGGCAAGGAAGAATCCAAATCAGAGGACCGCGATCTGAAACTTTGGATACGTCTGATTAGACAACAAGAAAAGCAAGAACAACACACATTTTTTTAATTTTGAATAAAAGTTAGCAATAAAAAAATGAATGAAGATGATTATAAGTAGGACAAATTTAGGGTATGACAAATGCCCTTATCTAATTGTCTTGAACCCGAGAAATTGAACAACTGCAAGGCGGTCAATTTTAAGGTAAAAGTCAATTAGATATAAGAATATCCGAAAATTTGTCCAATGCAGAATGCAATGCAAAAAATATAATATGCTTGTATGGATGCAATTATTGGGGATTTTAAATATGACTGCGATATGATATGAGACGCAAAATATGTGGGAATGATGAAATGATTGAATACAGAAAAGGTTGGATTTTACTTCTGAAAATCTATCTGGACGACGGAGAATAATCAGGAACACTTGAGATGAGAGGAATAAATCCTGAGAAAGGTATTAAAGACATCCAGAAAAATCTATGGATGTGCAAGCTCCAAATTTGGAAATCAACGTCCGGAACATCTAAAAAGCATTAGATGTGGAATGAGACCAATTTATGAAGGTACAACAAGGGAGACATCAAATTCTTCAACTAGAAATGAAAAAAAAAGATTCTATCCAAATCCTTAATGAGATTAACCGAAGAGGGAAACTGGAATAAAATAATGAAACTCTTAATAAGATTGTTAGAAAAAACAGACTTTGGAATTCTCAATGGGATTAACCGAAGTGAGTAGATCGAAAGAAAAGAGATCCACGTCAAACTTCACAAAGTTTAAAGGAGGAGAAAATATCCACGTCAAATTTCTCAATGGGAATTATCCGAAGAGAGGCCTTTGAAGGAAAGGGGTCCACGTCAAACTTCGCAAAGTTTGAAGGAAAAGAAATATCCACGTCAAATATCTTAACAAGATAAATTTGAAGGAAACATAAATATCCACGTCAAATTTCTCCATGGAAATTATCCGAAGAGAGACCTTTGAAGGAAGAGGAAGATAAACACACGAAGGACAGGGTGACAGACACGACTGCTTTGGTAGGTGCCAAGTGAGTTGGACTTTGATTTTTTTTTTTGTGATTGCCAATAGAAATTGGGCTTTAAGGATGCCAAATGAAATTGGACTTTGACCACAAGGTAAGATAACAAAACCTCAGGAAATGCATATGAGCATGAAGTAAACTTCGAACTATGCTGGATATGAAATTTGTATGATGCAAATGGTTAATGCTTGCAATGCAAATGCTAAGACCAACTGGATAAGACTCTTTTGGAGAGGTGCGGCTGAAACAGCTGATTCCACAACACAAGGAACTTTTGCCAACTATATCCTTTGAAAGATGTCCTGAACATAACTCCTATTATACCTGTTAGAAGTATCAGGATGATGATCCTGTTGGGAAGGAGTACTAAGCTTTGCTTGGGGATTGCTTCAAAGTAGAATGCCCCATGTTGACTAATTCTGGAATGACTGGTGTACTAGTTGCTTGAAATGTTTACCTCCATCATTAGTCTTGAAGAGATAACATGATCTTTGACTGCAAGGTGCCCCTGATAGGATCACTGATCAAGTTTTTCCACTATTTAGAATTCCTTGATGACGAGTGCTTACTTGCAAATAAAATATTCATTCAAAAATGTTAATTTTAATGCAATGCTCAAGCACAAATTTTGAAATCAAAGTCATTATTGGAATGATATTTGGAGTAAAACAAATGACTCACTTGTAAGAATGTAATGTTTATTTAGACATGTAAATTGAAAGATAATGGGAAGTGAAAGATAATGCGAAGGTATGGTACCAAAGCAAATGATTGGTAGATCTCTTGGGAGTCAGCCTACGCAACCTTGTTGCGATATGCTTTCAAAACAAACCTAACTTCAATTAGGTCTTTAAGGGGTTGTAACGTGGCTTGGTTCACGGTTTATGAAACAAAGGATATAAGGCTCAAAATTTAATTTTTACCCAACCCATTCTCCATGATGACCTTCAGTCCTACGCTCAATTAATTCAACCTATACATTCAAGTTATTTGTAGTTGCACTGACAATGATGGCTCAGAAACCACGGGTTTATTAGATGTCAATCATTGATGCTTCGCAACATTTTTGTTGTCTTATTTTATGAAGACTTTGGGTCAACTCATCTTTGTCTTTGTTGAGGAATTTTGGTGACCTCTCTTGATTCGGATGATTTACTATCCCTAACTTTTGCCTGGACTATCTATTTGATGTTTTCAGTCCACCGGGATACTTTTATTTTTGCTTAAGTCGCCTTTTGGGTGTTGACTTAGCGGCTTTTTCCATCATTTTTTCTTTGGACATTGACTGCCATTAACTTCCTTGGCAATTGTGCGAAGGAAAAACTTGGACTTGAAACCTTTATTGAAAGTGCCAAGAATAATCCTCCTGAAATTGAATGTATATTCAAATTAATTGAGAACTACCCTTCCCCGGGTTAAGATTACGGGTTTTTCGTGTAGAAAGAAACTCCAACTTCTAGGCTCAAAGGGGTTGACAATGAATTAACTTCCTTATTTCTCCAGTGTTTGGGAGTTGAAACAATGCATGTATATCATCAACAAGGTTTTATTTTGAAAGCATACCATTCAAAAATTTGGGTATTTTTCGTCATCCTCCCTCCAATCACTTCTTATACAACAGATGAATAAGAGAAACAATGGCATATATATATTTGGAATTTTTGAAAATGAAAAGCATGAATACGCACACCTATGAAGGTGAATGAATTGATCCAAAAACATGCAATGCTCATTTCATTAATATTAACATTAAAGAACAAACGAAGTTTTTAAACAAGTACACATAATACAAACAAGGAAATTAAAACTGAAAAGAAACAAAGCCTAGTGTCTAATCAGTAGCAAGGATGAGTTTTCCCGTCTGACCCACTGGCTTTAGGTAATAATTTGCGATTCTTCGACCGAATCTTCATCCCCTTGGTTTTGGCATGGGATCTATTTCAACCTGGGGAGTTTTTCTCTGTGTGAAGGTGAGAACATCTCCTTTGACCAAGTCTTGAACTCGAGCCTGGAAAGCATAAAGGTTTTCAATATCATGACCTGCAGCTCCTTCATGAAACGGGCAATGGAGGTCACTCCTAAATCCTGGGGGAAGAGGATTTGGAGGAATGAGAGGTTTGGTGGTGACAAGACCTTTCTTGCACAGTGCAGGGAAAATCTCAGCATACTTCAATGGAACAGGATCAATAGGAGCCCTGGGCCTGGGATTGCGAGTCTGATTCTGACCAACATTCCTCTGTGGATGAGCTCGAGTTGGTGGAGCATTGACCATAGGAGCAATTGTGGCTACTTGGGCTTCACCATACTGTTGTTGCCTGTAGTAGGGTCTTCTTTCGGTGTTGATAGCATGAGTATCACCCTCTTTCTTCTTTTGAAATTTTCCAGAGGACTTTCTCGCAACATTAGAAGCTTCAGCACTTTCAAACTTGCCCTTTCTAATTCCTTCTTCTAGCCTTTCTCTAATAGTGACTAGGTCAGCAAAACTAGATGATACACTGCATATCATCCTTTCCCAATAAAGAGGTTGAAGGGTGTCCATGAATAAACCAGTCAGTTCTTTCTCCGCCAGAGGAGGCTCAACCTGAGCAGCTAGCTCTCTCCAGTGCTGAGCATACTCTTTGAATGATTCCTTTTCTTTCTGAGACATGTTTTGAAGCTGACGGCGGTCAGGTGCCATGTCCAGATTGTATTTGTATTGTCTCAGGAATGCATCAAGCAAATCCTGCCAGCATTGGATATGGCTTTTCTCGAGTCCCATATACCATTTCAAAGATGCCCCACTCAAGCTATCTTGGAAGCAATGGATGAGCAGTTTGTCCTTATCAGCAAGGGCTGCCATTTCGCGGCAGTACATGATCATGTGGCTTTTTGGGCAAGTATATCCCTTGTATTTTTCAAATACTGGCATTTTGAACTTGTCTGGCATAGCCAAGTTCGAAACCAAACATATGTCTGATGCGGCAGCGTTGAAGACATCAAATCCCTCAACAGCTTTTATCCTTTTCTCCAAAGTCATACATTGCTCCCTAACATCCTCGATATTTCCAGCCTCTCCTTGTACTGAAGATGGTGGATTATGCATGAAGGGAGGATTCACATAAGCAGTTTGGGCAACAGTATGCACATTGGATTGAGAGTCAGTGAACACTCCAGGCTCGAACAAAGTGGATGTACCAGTCATCTGAGTAGTTGCAAATGGCGGAGTATAGCCCGGTGGTAATCCAAATTTTGGCCATGTGCTAGTGGTTCATGAAGACTTTGCGTTAATGACGAAACTAATGACTTCAGAGGTGATGGTCCTCTGAGCTTTAGTGTCCTTAGTAGCCAAGACTTGGAGCATTTACATGATCTTGCTCACACTGCTCTTCAGGTCATCAATGTCTTCCCTGACGCGCTTGTTGTGTTCTTCTTGTTCAGCCATTATTCTTCTTTCGTGGGCCCTAGTTCTGTATCTGCGTGGAGGAATCAGCTTGACGGGTACTCAACAACTCTGAAGATGAGAATGGATAAACATGAGTGACTACGACGTATGCAAAATGAATGCAAATATGAATGCAGTAAGATGCAATGAGTAGTTGTAATTCAAAGGATGACAAATCAAATTCCAAAGTTAATCACCAAAACGAGAGAGTAACCAAAATCTATGATAAAAGGAACTTTACAGGTAGGCACTAGAAGATTAGTTCTAAATTCTTTACCCATACAAACCTCTCACATGATAGTTTCTACGGTAATTGGTTAAGATACTCAAGGTCATGGACGCTAATCGAATAACATCCTGCCACAGGCTAACTGTATTTTGAAGATAGTGACGATCAGGTCTACCTTGAGTGGAGTTCTCGTGTTAGGCACACAAAGAGCGGGTCCTTGGAGACTAACACTACACAACTACCAATAATGAAACTGGTTCTAGGAGTTCCACGAGTCACAGCCCTTTCACGAATCAAGTCATGCAACAGGATAGTTGTGTTATGACGAGATCTATGAATAGGTCTACTCTCGGGGGGAGCTTTCATGCTAGGCTTGCAAGGAGCGAGTCCTTGGAGACTAACACTAATAACTTCCAATCCTAAACTAGGTGTTCCCTCTTCTTTTTCAGAGACTCAGGTGTCATCCCAGGATCCAACAAGCAATTATGATAATGATCTTAATAAGAAGCGCGAATAAACAAGCATAAATAAAAAACATGAAGAAAACAGATAAGCAATGTAAACATTGATCGCAAAGTGAACTAAGTTAGGCTCGACTCTCTGAAGTCCCCAGCAGAGTCGCCAGCTGTCGTACCTCAAAAAATACGATCCTCGCGCAGACCGCGGAACAGATGGAAATAACAGAGTCGCCACCTAATTCTATTTATTCTAATGAAAGAATAGGAAGATATAGATAAAACCTAATAAAGATAGAGGGATAAAACAAGGCCATCGAAACAAATTTGTGTTCGGGAGTCGGTTACATAAGCGGAAGGTATTAACACCCCTTATGTCCGTTGTACTCAACGGGAACCTCTTAGTTTAACTTGTGATTAAATGTTAACTTATGTTTTATGTTTTCTTCGAATAATAAATGCGAATGATTCTAAATTAGAGTTAATAAGAGAAATGGGTTATTTTATTCCTAGGGTGCTCGGCAGGGAATAAGATTCGTGTGCCTACGTATTCCCTTGTGCAATGGGAAAGTCAGAGCCTCGTAGTTCGCGGTACTAAGGTTCGGTGGTTAGTTTGTTTTAATGAGCAATTGTTTGAACCGCATTCTAACTGGTAAGCGTTGGCTTATCTGCTCGCAATAGGAGGCGGAAGCACTAGCTTATTTGCGAGAAAGAAAGGGTTTAAACAAAGTTCGCGCTTAAAAGATGTTTGATCTGGTTAGGATTTTTTTAGAATGAAAGGGTAAATAAATTGCGTCCTGAGGGGCGGGCCTCAGGAGAGTTTATTCGAGAATTTGAGGAATGCTAGACTCCAGAATTCAATTCTTTCATTATTTGATATGTATATTAAAAGTTTTAATTACGGAAAGTCGAATGAACCACATCCCGTGGGGCGAGCCTCGGGAGTGTTCATTCAAGAATTCGAGGAATGCGAGACTCCAGAATTCAGTTATTCTGTTATTTAATTATAAAAAGGTTTGAACATCGAATTCAGAAAAGTTTGATGGCGAGACACAAAGCACTCGACTTACAGTGATTCGCGATTCGATTAAAACAATAATAAGAAGAATTTAATTAAATTGCGACAAATTAATCAAAATAGAATAATAGATATAATGATTAAATTAAATCTGGCTCAATAAAGTACTAAATTATTGAAATAATATAATAAAATAAATATTAATTTTAAATTTGTTTTACTGAAATTGAATAATATAATAAATTAAATAAAAGGCCTCATATTGATTAAATTTCCCAATTTTACAATATCGGAAATAATTTAATCGTTTATTATATCATGGGCCATAAAATGAAATAAAATCTAAAAATAATAAAGAATTGGCCTCATATTTAATTTAAATAACGTCGATTTATTGAATGTCGCGAATCGGATGGTAATATCATAGACCAAATAATAAATAAACCAAAAAAATCGATAAAATAATAAATGAAGAAAAAGTCGGCCTCAAATTGATTTAGACAACGTCGCTAAATGGAATGTCAATAAACCATATTTTTATCATAGGCCCTTTAGATAATAACTTTACCTAAAAAAACTATTTACGACAAAAATAATGAATAATTTAATAAGAAACTTAATTCAAAATAAAGAGTTTAATTTAAGAAAACTTTCTAGAACTTAGAAAAAAGAAATGGACCAGATATGAAATAGGCCCAAAATCAATAGCCTTGGTTAATATAGACCCGAGCCATAATGGACCCGGTTTACCCGTAGGCCCAAAACTCAGTTAACAAAACCCTTAAAAAAACTCTAGCCGTTGGAGTTCTGTTGGTCAAAAAACAAAAGAAAGGTAACCCTAAGAGACTTCAATCATTGGGCAGTGGGAACAATAACCTTGGGGACAAAAACCTTGGGAAAAAAACAATTAAAAATCACTAAACTAATTAAAAACCAAATAACTCACATCGATACTAGTGAGAATAGGAAAAGGAGTCAGCACAACACCCTTAGGAGACCTACTACCAAGGCATTGATTAAAGCAGAAAACTCAAATTAAAAACCAAAGAGACAAGGATCATTGGCATAGCAAAAGCCAGCGTGAGAAGTACTTCTCTCCTTATTAACTTCAATTAAAAATAAATAAATAACTCAAAACGATAAACAGATGAAAAAAAAACACACACTCATATTTAACGCCTCTCTCTCTCTCTCTCACAACAACTTATCGCGTTCTCCAAAACTGGACAGAGTCAAAGATGAAAAACGCTACCTCCCACTTCCGAATCGCCGGCGATTGGTATTCCCTCTCCTTCGTTCGCGACTCTCAATTCCTTTCACTCTGACTTTTCTCGCGATCGCTCTGTTTTCGTCTCCAGATGCATTTTCGCTCGGATCGTTCAGGTTTATATTGGCTTCAGTTTATGATGATAAGCAATTCTATGGCGTTTGTTTGAGTGGTTTTACTCTATTTTCTGTAAAACTTTGTTAGGGCTTTTTCGTTTTCTCTGTGTTTGAATAGCTAGGGTTTTTCTGTGTGTTTTCTCCCCCTTTTCTTTTTGCAAATGATTGAGTGGTTTTATAGAGGGGTCTCTGAGATTTTGATGTGTGAGGTTGAGGGATTCAGCAAAAAAATCGTGTGAGTGAGCTGTGATTTTGTAAAATCCGCTAGAAAGGATCTTCTGTGAGATCTTGTGGGATTGTGTGGTCCTTGCACCATTTTTCAATTTGTTTTGTAGTGAGATTCTAGGAGGGTGTGGCCCACTGAAAATTTTCACTGGTGTAAATTCGATTTTCACTAAATTCACTTGATTTTTACTGCTGTGATGTTTTTACTGCCTGCTTGATTTTGTTTTTCATATGCCTTAGTTTGTAATACTTTTCCTTGGTTAATTAGTGCAACAATCTGCACTCTTGGATGTATTCTTATGATCTGATTATTGTGAAACTTTTCACCATTTGCCAGGTCCAAAGGAGCCCTTATTTTGGAATCAACCATGTGGCAATGTTTCAGGTTGAACTTCAAAGGTAATAATGTCACTGTTGATTTGTTCTTCATTGTTGGATCTCTCGAGTATGCTTCAATTTAACTCACAGAATGTCTTTTTCTATATCAGAGGACTCAAACATGAGTAATGGCCTGATGTTAATGGGATTAGGACTTTGAAGAAAGGTTATTGAATTTGCAATTCATGAACCAGGTATTTTGTGAGATTAGGGATAAAGTTTATCTTGACTTTCCTTATGAATTTCCATTGTCATTAAGTCTTGGTTGTATTTCTTGTAACTCTTTATGTTCACCCTTTCTTTACATTCAAACTTTTATTTTTGATATTGTGATACTCATAAATAAATGTAGTCTGCTTAGTGAATTCTACTCAGCCTTTTTACGCATCGACATCTTTGTTTTGCTTTGCAGGAGCTGCACGGTGGATCAAGGTGTATAAAATGTGACATAGTAGGTTTGCTGGGAGCTACTACATGTGGATATACTTTTGTCATCTTATGGTAATTTATGCGCTGCCGCTTGTGTGTGCTGAGGATCATCATTCATCTCAAAAAATGTATGACTGCTACTGCTGTAACCTTCATGATATTTAATTTTCAAATGATCCTTTAGTTTTCTAGCTATGGTCATTGTAGTTTAATTTGAGCAGTCACAACATATGGAAAGTTGCTTATATGCTGATCCTTCTTGGCTTAATATTTGTTGGTTTAGGATTGACAGGGGAACAAACTCTTATGCAGGAATTCTATGAAGTTCACACACTAAGAGATGGGGTCCATTCTCTGGTAGTACGCCCTGTTGGGGAGCAGACTTTTGTCACGAAGACATGAAGCCTTGTATTGATGAAGAATTTGGAGAATACAAAATCACTAGATTCACTTGGACATGGAAAGCTGGTCAAATATGAAACCATGTAACTGGCATGAATATTTATGAGAGACCGCGGCATATGGCTTAGTGGTGAGGTTCAAAAGATTTTGTTCTGCTAGGCTTCCAATAACCCTGTACTTTAGGTGTGTAGATTGGCATTAATTCCGAAAGTGTGGATGTAATGATGTTGGCTCCGTAGATAGCCTTAAACCTTGTTGAATTGTCCTCTTGTTTGTAGCTTGTGTCCTTGAACTTTGTAATAAAACTTTATGAAGTTATCCTTTTTTTTAATACTTAAGCGACATCTTGCACCAATTCACTGCTCTTCATTACCCTCTACCCTAACCTACTATCAATAATGATTTTCCTTGCATTGTAATCCACGTGATCTCTATATTAACAACAAATAACATCTATAATTTATTAATCATGAACTTATTTGCGTGAAAATCTTAGTAACATATGACATTCACCACTTACCAATTGTGACCTCAACTTGGAATCTCTTTTTTTTGAACAAAATACTAGAACCAACTTGGAACCAAATAATTATGGCTCAACTAAATATTTTGGCTGCAAAGTATCTTGAAAACACGGTGATTTAAGATTAAACCTTGAAAGCAATTCTACTTAGGGCTTAAAAGAGGATTCCTATCATTGTATCTTATAACAACATTGTGTAACAACTTGAAGTGAGTCCATAACAAATGGTCTTTTACCAGTAAAAATGGTCAACTTTTAAGTCCAAACTAAAAAGAACAAAATAAGATCCAAATGATGTTTTTGCAAGACACTTGAACCATTGAACTTTGAATCAATAAAACCTTTATTATGAACCAGATGGCAAGGAAGAATCCAAATTAGAGGACCGCGATCTGAAATTTTGGATGCGTCTGATTAGACAACAAGAAAAGCAAGAACAACACACATTTTTTTAATTTTGAATAAAAGTTAGCAATAAAAAAATAAAATGAATGAAGATGATTATAAGTAGGACAAATTTAGGGTATGACAGTTACGAGGGAAGGTTATGATGGAAGTCCATGCAAAAAATTATCTCAAAATTAGATTCTATGAGACTTTATGAAATACTAGTTTTTGTCAAAAAATCGTAGTATATTATACACAATTCTATACTAGTTTCGGTCAAAAATCAAATTAAATTGAGGATTGTTCGAAATGCTACGAAACGTTTTAGATTCTCTTTATATGTTACGAGGGGAGGTTATGATGGAAGTTCATGCAAAAAATCATCTCAAAAGTAGATTCTATGAAACTTTTTTAAATCCTAATTCGGTCAAAACATTGTAGCATATTATACACAATTTAATACTAGTTTCGGTCAAAAATTCAAATTAAATCGAGGATTGTTTAAAATGCTACGAAACTTTTCAGATCCTCTCTATATGTTACGAGGGAAGGTTATGATGGAAGTCCATGCAAAAAATTATCTCAAAATTATATTCTATGAGACTTTTTGAAATACTAGTTTCGGTCAAAACATTGTAGCATATTATACACAATTTAATATTAGTTTCGGTTAAAAAATTAAATTAAATCAAGGATTGTTCGAAATGCTACAAAAAAATTTAGATCCTCTCTATATGTAATGAGGGAAGGTCATGATTTAAGTCCACGCAAAAAATTATCTCAAAATTAGATTCTATGAGACTTTTTGAAATACTAGTTTTTGTCAAAAAAAATCGTAGTATATTATACACAATTCTATACTAGTTTCGGTCAAAAATCAAATTAAATGGAGGATTGTTCGAAATTCTACGAAACTTTTTAGATCCTCTCTATATGTTACGAGGGAAAGTTATGATGGAAGTCTATGCAAAAAATTATCTCAAAATTAGATTCTATGAGACTTTTTGAAATTTTAGTTTTTATCAAAAAAATCGTAGTATATTATACACAATTATATACTAGTTTCGGTCAAAAAATAGATTAAATCGAAGATTGGTCGAAATGCTACGAAACTTTTTAGACCCTCTCTATATGTTACGTGGGAAGGTTATGATGGATGTTCATGCAAAAAATCCTCTCAAAATTAGATTCTATGAAACTTTTTGAAATACTAGTTTCGATCAAAAAATTGTAGTTACACAATTTTATAACAGTTTCAGTCAAAAAATCATATTAAATCGAATATTGTTCGACATGCTACGAAACTTTGAAGATCCTTTCTATATGTAATGAGGGAAGGTTATTATGGAAGTCCAAGCAAAAAATTATCTAAAAATTAGATTCTATGAAATTTTTTATATACTTGTTTCGGTCAAAAAATCGTAGTATATTATACACAATTCAATACTAGTTTCGGTCAAAAAATCAAATTAAATCGAGGATTGTTCAAAATGCTATGAAACTTTTCAGATCCTTTCTATATGTCACGAGGGAAGCTTATGATGGAAGTCCATGCAAAAAATTGTCTCAAAATTAGATTCTATGAATCTTTTTGAAATACAAGTTTCGGTCAAAAAATCGTAGTATATTATACACAATTTTATACTAGTTTCCGCCAAAAAATCAAATTATATCGAGGATTGTTCGAAATGCTACGAAACTTTTCAGATCCTCTCTAAATGTTACGTGAGAAGGTTATGATGGAAGTCAATGCAAAACATTATCTCAAAATTAGATTTTATGAAACTTTTTGAAATACTAGTTTTGGTCAAAAAATCGTAGTATATTATACACAATTCTATTCTAGTTTCAGTCAAAAATCAAATTAAATAGAGGATTGTTCGAAATGCTACGAAACTTTTAAGATTATCTCTATATGTTACGAGGGAAGGTTACGATTGAAGTTCATGCAAAAAAATATCTCAAAATTATATTCTATGAAACTTTTTAAAATACTAATTTTGGTCAAAAAATCGTAGTATATTATACACAATTCTATACTAGTTTCATTCAAAAATCAAATTAAATCGAGGATTGTTCGAAATGCTAAGAAACTTTTGAGATTCTATCTATATGTTATGAGGGAAGGTTATGATGGAAGTCCGTGAAAAAAATTATCTCAAAATTAGATTCTATGAAACTTTTTGAAATACTAGTTTCGGTCAAAAAAAATCGTAGTATATTATACACAATTCTATATTAGTTTCGGTCAAAAAATCAAATTAAATCGAGGATTGTTCGAAATGCTATGAAACTTTTCAGATCCTCTCTATATGTTACGAGGGAAGGTTATGATGGAAGTTCATGCAAAATATTATCTCAAAATTAGATTCTACGAGAATTTTTGAAATACTAGTTTCGGTCAAAAATCCGTAGTATATTATACACAATTTTATACTAGTTTCGATCAAAAATCAAATTAAATCTAGGATTTTTCGAAATGCTACGAAACTTTTCAGATCCTCTCTATATGTTACGAGGGAAGGTTATGATGGAAGTCCATGCAAAAAATTATCTCAGAATTAGATTCTATGAGACTTTTTGAAATACTAGTTTTTGTCAAAAAAATTGTAGTATATTAAACACAATTCTATACTAGTTTCGATCAAAAAATCAAATTAAATCGAGGATTGTTCGAAATGCTACAAAACTTTTCATATTCTCTCTATATGTTAAGAGGGAAGGTTATGATGGAAGTACATGCAAAAAATTATCTCAAAAATAGATTTTATGAAACTTTTTGAAATACTAGTTCGGTTAAAACATTGTAGCATATTATACACAATTTAATACTAGTTTCGGTCAAAAAATCAAATTAAATCGAGGATTGTTTGAAATGCTACGAAACCTTTCAGATCCTCTCTATATGTTACGAGGGAAGGTTATGATGGAAGTCCATGCAAAATATTATCTCAAAATTAGATTCTATGAGACTTTTTGAAATACTTGTTTTTGTCAAAAAAAAATCGTAGTATATTATACACAATTCTATACTAATTTCGATCAAAAATCAAATTAAATCGAGGATTATTCAAAATGCTACGAAACTTTTTAGATTCTCTTTATATGTTTAGAGGGGAGGTTATGATGGAAGTTCATACAAAAAATCATCTCAAAAGTAGATTCTATGAAACTTTTTGAAATACTAGTTTCGATCAAAAAATTGTAGTATATTATACACAATTTTATACTAGTTTCATTGAAAAAATCAAATTAAATCTAGGATTGTTCGAAATGCTACGAAAATTTTTAGATCCTCTCTATATTATACGAGGGAAGGTTATGATGGAAGTTCATGCAAAAAATTATCTCAAAATTAGATTCTATGAGACTTTTTGAAAAACTAGTTTCGGTCAAAACATTGTAGCTTATTTTACACAATTTAATACTAGTTTCGGTCAAAAAATAAAATTAAATCAAGGATTTTTCGAAATGCTACAAAAAATTTCAGATCCTCTCTATATGTTACGAGGGAAGGTTATGATGGAAGTCCATGCAAAAAATTATCTCAAAATTAGATTCTATGGGACTTTTTGAAATACTAGTTTTTGTCAAAAAATCGTAGTATATTATACACGATTCTATACTAGTTTCGGTCAAAAATCAAATTAAATCGAGGATTGTTCGAAATACTACGAAACTTTTTAGATTCTCTCTATATGTTACGAGGGAAGGTTATGATGGAAGTCCATGCAAAAAAGTATCTCAGAATTAGATTCTATGAGACTTTTTGAAATACTAGTTTTTGTCAAAAAAAATTGTAGTATATTAAACACAATTCTATACTAGTTTCGATCAAAAAATCAAATTAAATCGAGGATTGTTCGAAATGCTACAAAACTTTTCATATTCTCTCTATATGTTAAGAGGGAAGGTTATGATGGAAGTACATGCAAAAAAATTATCTCAAAAATAGATTTTATGAAACTTTTTGAAATACTAGTTCGGTTAAAACATTGTAGCATATTATACACAATTTAATAATAGTTTCGGTCAAAAAATCTAATTAAATCGAGGATTGTTTGAAATGCTACGAAACCTTTCAGATCCTCTCTATATGTTACGAGGGAAGGTTATGATGGAAGTCCATGCAAAATATTATCTCAAAATTAGATTCTATGAGACTTTTTGAAATACTTGTTTTTGTCAAAAAAAAATCGTAGTATATTATACACAATTCTATACTAATTTCGATCAAAAATCAAATTAAATCGAGGATTATTCAAAATGCTACGAAACTTTTTAGATTCTCTTTATATGTTTCGAGGGGAGGTTATGATGGAAGTTCATACAAAAAATCATCTCAAAAGTAGATTCTATGAAACTTTTTGAAATACTAGTTTCGATCAAAAAATTGTAGTATATTATACACAATTTTATACTAGTTTCATTGAAAAAATCAAATTAAATCTAGGATTGTTGAAATGCTACGAAAATTTTTAGATCCTCTCTATATTATACGAGGGAAGGTTATGATGGAAGTTCATGCAAAAAATTATCTCAAAATTAGATTCTATGAGACTTTTTGAAAAACTAGTTTCGGTCAAAACATTGTAGCTTATTTTACACAATTTAATACTAGTTTCGGTCAAAAAATAAAATTAAATCAAGGATTTTTCGAAATGCTACAAAAAATTTCAGATCCTCTCTATATGTTACGAGGGAAGGTTATGATGGAAGTCCATGCAAAAAATTATCTCAAAATTAGATTCTATGGGACTTTTTGAAATACTAGTTTTTGTCAAAAAATCGTAGTATATTATACACGATTCTATACTAGTTTCGGTCAAAAATCAAATTAAATCGAGGATTGTTCGAAATGCTACGAAACTTTTTAGATTCTCTCTATATGTTACGAGGGAAGGTTATGATGGAAGTCCATGCAAAAAATTATCTCAGAATTAGATTCTATGAGACTTTTTGAAATACTAGTTTTTGTCAAAAAAATTGTAGTATATTAAACACAATTCTATACTAGTTTCGATCAAAAAATCAAATTAAATCGAGGATTGTTCGAAATGCTACAAAACTTTTCATATTCTCTCTATATGTTAAGAGGGAAGGTTATGATGGAAGTACATGCAAAAAATTATCTCAAAAATAGATTTTATGAAACTTTTTGAAATACTAGTGCGGTTAAAACATTGTAGCATATTATACACAATTTAATACTAGTTTCGGTCAAAAAATCAAATTAAATCGAGGATTGTTTGAAATGCTACGAAACCTTTCAGATCCTCTCTATATGTTACGAGGGAAGGTTATGATGGAAGTCCATGCAAAATATTATCTCAAAATTAGATTCTATGAGACTTTTTGAAATACTTGTTTTTGTCAAAAAAAAATCGTAGTATATTATACACAATTCTATACTAATTTCGATCAAAAATCAAATTAAATCGAGGATTGTTCGAAATGCTACGAAACTTTTTAGATTCTCTCTATATGTTTCGAGGGGAGGTTATGATGGAAGTTCATACAAAAAATCATCTTAAAAGTAGATTCTATGAAACTTTTTGAAATACTATTTTCGATCAAAAAATTGTAGTATATTATACACAATTTTATACTAGTTTCATTGAAAAAATCAAATTAAATCTAGGATTTTTTGAAATGCTACGAAAATTTTTAGATCCTCTCTATATTATACGAGGGAAGGTTATGATGGAAGTTCATGCAAAAAATTATCTCAAAATTAGATTCTATGAGACTTTTTGAAATACTAGTTTCGGTCAAAACATTGTAGCTTATTTTACACAATTTAATACTAGTTTCGGTCAAAAAATAAAATTAAATCAAGGATTTTTCGAAATGCTACAAAAAATTTCAGATCCTCTCTATATGTTACGAGGGAAGGTTATGATGGAAGTCTATGCAAAAAATTATCTCAAAATTAGATTCTATGAGACTTTTTGAAATACTAGTTTTTGTCAAAAAATCGTAGTATATTATACACGATTCTATACTAGTTTCGGTCAAAAATCAAATTAAATCGAGAATTGTTCGAAATGCTACGAAACTTTTTAGATTCTCTCTATATGTTACGAGGGAAGGTTATGATGGATGTATATGCAAAACATTATCTCAAAATTAGATTCTATGAGACTTTTTGAAATACTAGTTTTTATCAAAAAAATCGTAGTATATTATACACAATTATATACTAGTTTCGGTCAAAAATCAAATTAAATCGAGGATTGGTCGAAATACTATGAAACGTTTTAGATCCTCTCTATATATTACGAGGGGAGGTTATGATGGAAGTTCATGCAAAAAATCATCTCAAAAGTAGATTCTATGAAACTTTTTGAAATACTAGTTTCAATCAAAAAGTATATTGTACACAATTTTATACTAGTTTCAGTCAAAAAATCATATTAAATCGAATATTGTTCGAAATGCTACGAAACTTTGATGATCCTTTCTATATGTTATGAGGGAAGGTTATGATGGAAGTTCATACAAAAAATTATCTCAAAATTAGATTCTATAAAATTTTTGTAAATACTAGTTTCGAACAAAAAATCGTAGTATATTATACAAAATTCAATACTAGTTTTGGTCAAAAAATCAAATTAAATCGAGGATTGTTCAAAATGCTATGAAACGTTTCAGATCCTTTCTATATGTTACGAGAGAATCTTATGATGGAAGTCCATGCAAAAAATTATCTCAAAATTATATTCTATGAAACTTTTTGAAATACAAGTTTCGGTCAAAAAATCATAATATATTATACACAATTTTGAACTAGTTTCCGCCACAAAATCAAATTATATCGAGGATTGTTCGAAATGCTACGAAATATTTCAGACCCTCTCTGTATGCAAAAATCAAATTAAATCGAGGGTTGGTCAAAATGCTACGAAACGTTTTAGATCCTCTTTATATGTTACGAGGGAAGGTTATGATGGAAGTTCATGCAAAAAAATCATCTCAAAATTAGATTCTATGAAACTTTTTGAAATACTAGTTTCGATCAAAAATATGTAGTATATTATACACAATTTTATAATAGTTTCAGTCAAAAAATCATATTAAATCGAATATTGTTCAAAATGCTACAAAACTTTGAAGATCCTTTCTATATGTTATGAGGGAAGGTTATGATGGAAGTTCATTCAAAAAATTATCTCAAAATTAGATTCTATGAAATTTTTTGAAATACTAGTTTCGGTCAAAAAATCGTAGTATATTATACACAATTCAATACTAGTTTCGGTCATAAAAAATCAAATTAAATCGAGGATTGTTCAAAATGCTATGAAACTTTTCAGATCCCTTCTATATGTTACAAGGGAAGCTTATGATGGAAGTCCATGCAAAACATTATCTCAAAATTAGATTTTATGAAACTTTTTGAAATACAAGTTACGGTCAAAAAATCGTAAAATATTATACACAATTTGAAACTAGTTTCCGCCAAAAAATCAAATTATATCGAGGATTTTTTGAAATGCTACGAAATTTTTCAGATCCTCTATATATGTTACGAGGAAATTTTATGATGGAAGTCCATGCAAAAAATTATCTTAAAATTAGATTCTATGAAACTTTTTGAAATACTAGTTTTGGTCAAAAAATTGTAGTATATTATACACAATTCAATACTATTTTCGGTCAAAAAATCAAATTAAATCGAGGATTGTTCAAAATGCAATGAAACTTTTCAGATCCTTCTATATGTTACGAGGGAAGCTTATGATGGAAGTCCATGCAAAAAATTATCTCAAAATTAGATTCTATGAAACTTTTTGAAATACAAGTCTCGGTCAAAAAATCGTAGTATATTATACACAATTTTAAACTAGTTTCCGCCAAAAAAATCAAATTATATCGAGGATTGTTCGAAATGCTACGAAATTTTTCAAATCCTTTATATATGTTACGAGGAAAGTTTATAATGGAAATCCATGCAAAAAAATTATCTCAAAATTAGATTCTATGAAACTTTTTGAAATACAAGTTTCGGTCAAAAAATCGTAGTATATTATAAACAATTTTGAACTAGTTTCCGCCAAAAAATCAAATTATATCGAGGATTGTTCGAAATGCTACAAAAAATTTCAGATCCTCTCTATATGTTACGAGGAAAGTTTATGATGGAAGTCCAGACAAAAAATTATCTCAAAATTAGATTCTATGAAACTTTTTGAAATAGTAGTTTTGGTCAAATAATCGTTGTATATTATACACAATTCTATACTAGTTTCGGTCAAAAATCAAATTAAATCGAGGATTGCTCGAAATTCTACGAAACTTTTAAGATTTTTTCTATATGTTACAAGGGAAGGTTACGATGGAAGTCCGTGCAAAAAATTATCTCAAAACTAGATTCTATGAAAAAAAATTTAAATACTAGCTTTAGTCAAAAAAAATCGTAGTATATTATACACAATTCTATACTAGTTTCGGTCAAAAAATCAAATTAAATCGAGGATTGTTCGAAATGCTATGAAACTTTTCAGATCCTATCTATATGTTACGAGGGAAGGTTATAATGGAAGTCCATCCAAAATATTATCTCAAAATTAGATTCTACGAAAAAATTTTGAAATAGTAGTTTCGGTCAAAAAATCGTAGTATATTATACACAATTTTATACTAGTTTCGGTCAAAAATCAAATTAAATCGAGGATTGTTTGAAATGCTACGAAACTTTCCAAATTCTCTCTATATGTTACGAGGGAAGGTTATGATGGAAGTCCATGCAAAAAATTATCTCAAAATTAGATTCTATGAGACTTTTTGAAATACTAGTTTTGATCAAAAAAATCGTAGTATAATACACAATTCTATACTAGTTTGGTCAAAAATCAAATTAAATCGAGGATTGTTCGAAATGTTACGAAACTTTTTAGATCCTCTCTATATGTTACGAGGGAAGGTTATGATGGAAGTCTATGAAAAAAATTATCTCAAAATTAGATTCTATGAGACTTTTTGAAATACTAGTTTTTATCAAAAAATCGTAGTATATTATACATAATTCTATACTAGTTTCAATCAAAAATCAAATTAAATCGAGGGTTGGTCGAAATGCTACGAAACTTTTTAGATCCTCTTTATATGTTACGAGGGAAGGTTATGATGGAAGTTCATGCAAAAAATCATCTCAAAATTAGATTCTATGAAACTTTTTAAAATACTAGTTTCGATCAAAAAATTGTAGTATATTATACACAATTCAATACTAGTTTCGGTCAAAAAAATCAAATTAAATCGAGGATTGTTCAAAATGCTATGAAACTTTTCAGATCCTTTCTATATGTTACGAGGGAAGATTATGATGGAAGTCCATGCAAAAAATTATCTCAAAATTAGATTCTATGAAACCTTTTGAAATACAAGTTACGGTCAAAAAATTGTAGTATATTATACACAATTTGAAACTAGTTTCCGCCAAAAAATCAAATTATATCGAGGATTTTTCGAAATGCTACGAAATTTTTCAGATCCTCGACCAGGATCCAATCTGACAACTCTTGTTCGTTGTCTGTGTTGAAGGGCGATGAAGAGGCGCTACGGGCTGTCACTGTTGAACGGAACCTGCTCTCTCAGAACTTGTCAGGGTATAAGGAAGAGTACAACCTTCAGGACGGTCTGCAGGCTAAGCTGAACAAGGTGAAGCGCGAGCGTGACGCATTGACCGGGGAGAATAGGAAGCTGAAGGAGAAGGAGGTTATGTTTACTGAGACTGGGGAGGAGAACGGGAGTCTCCGTGCGAGGGTCCAGGTATTGGAGCAGATGGCTCTTCCCGGGAATAATGAGACCGACGAGGATCTGACCTTCAAGAATCGGGTTGACCTGATTGCTCGGACCAGAAGTTTTGAGGAAGATGTTGTTGGGGTCTTCAAAGAGGGCTTCGACAATGCTACCGAGCAACTCAAAGTTATCAATCTTGAGCTCGTGACGGAAGGGACATCCTTCAACTACTTCGTGACTGACGGGGAGATTATCTGCCATTTTACTACTGAGGAGAGGATGAAGAAGATGAAGACGGGGAGGATAATGTGGAGGGTTGGGCCTGCGAGCCTTTTTGTTATACTTGACGGCCTGCGTGCCGGTTTTCAAAAGTTTGTACTCTACCAGTCAGATTTTGGCCGGGAATTACATACAATATGATTTGATGTTTATTTTGCTAAGTTTGTTTTTACTTTGATGCTTTATTTTAACTTTTTTGCTCGGATGTATAGACTCATCGGTTTAGGGAATCGGCGATGTGGCAGGTTTTATGTCCCACTCAATTCGGGCCGAGGGTCGCGTTCGATACCCTGATCCCGGGGCTTAGGTCTTTCCATCGTGAGCTGGGTGCCCTTCCCACGTGGTACTTTGATGTTGAAGTTCGTTTTGATATGTCCAAGACCGGGAGGGTTGTGCTCGCGTAATTCGGGCATCGACTTCCCTTTTGATCGGGGGTGGAGGGGAGTGGCCGTACCTTTCACGCCTTCATAGATGTTTAGTTGTAGTATTGCTTGAGTTTTTTAGCACTCCAAGGTCGAGCAAGTTCTTCACATTGCAGTTTTTCAAGGTAATAGGCCCTGTTGTCCGTCTTATCTCTAATACGATACGGGCCTTCCTAATTCGCGACCAGCTTGCCTTCTCGTGGGTTTTTCTGGTTACGTCTGAGGACCAGGCTGCCCACTTGGAATTCTCTTTTTATGACCTTCGCATTGTGGTGTTGGGCGAATTTCTGTTTAAGTGACGCTTCAAGTAGGGTTGCCTCTGAACAGATTTCTTCAACGAGGTCCAGTTCGACTTATAACGCTTCGTCGTTCAGTTCCTCTTCGAGGGGTGCTTTCGCTCGTCTTGTTGGCTCCCGAATTTCTACCATGATGACTGCCTAGGTTTCGTTGGTCATCCTGAAGGGAGTCTCCCTGGTTGTGGGATGTGGGGTCGTGGGATACGCCCAAAGGACGTTGTGCAATTCCTCGACCCACGCTTTATTTGCCTCTCTGAGTCTTCGTTTTAATCCTCGTAGGATTACCATATTGGTCGCTTCTGCTTGGTCGTTGGTTTGTGGATGCTTGATGGACGTGAAGTGTTGTTTCGTGCCTAAGTTAGCAACAAAGTCTTGAAACCTCATGTCCGTGAATTGTGTCCCGTTGTCAGTGATGAGGACTTGGGGGATGCTAAAGCAGGCGAGGATATTTCTTTTGAAGAAACGAAGTATGTTCTGTGTCATGATCTTGGCCAGGGCTTCGGCTTCGATCCATTTTGTAAAATAGTCCATTCCTACGATGAGGTATTTGTTTTGGTATGAGCCGATCACGAATGGCCCGAGGATGTCCATTCCCCACCATGTGAAAGGCCACGAGGAGGAGAGTGTCTTCAGCTCGGTAGGGGGAGCGAGATGCATGTTCGCGTTTCTCTGACATTTGTCACATTTTTTGACATACTATTTTGCATCTTGTTGCATCGTCGGCCCGCTCACAGAGCTTTATGTGCCAGCGAGCGTCCACCGAGGTGTTGAGTGTTGATCCCCTTGTGGATTTCTTCTAGTATGTCGGGGACCTTTTCCTCTTCGGCACACTTGAGTAACGGGATGGATAACCCTCGTTGATAGAGTTTTCCTTCGAGGACGACGTATGAACATGCCCTTCTTTTAGTCGCGGACGCCTTTTTGGGTTCCGCTGGGAGTTCGTCTTTCGTGAGGTAGTTGTGGATGAGGGTCATCCAGCCGTGGGCGTCGCCAATGGAGTTTACTTCGAGCGGAGGAGATGTTTTCTCGATGCTGGGTCGAGGGAGAATCTCTTGGATGACGGATTTGTTCCCGCCTTTCTTTCGAGTGCTCGGTAGCTTTGACAGGATGTCCGCTCGGGTGTTGTGTTCGCGAGGAACGTGTTGGACTTCCCATGTGTCGAATTTCTCTAGTTTGTCTTTCACGAGAGCTAGGTATTCAATGAGATGGTCATTTTTAGCCTGGTATTCACCTCGTACTTGGGATGCCACGAGCTGGGAGTCGGTAGATATCTTTACCTCTTTTGCTCCAAGGTCTTCGGCCAATCGTAAACCTGTGAGGAATGCTTCGTATTTGGCCTGATTGTTCGAAGTTGGGAATGCCAAAGCTAGGGATAGTTCGATCAAAATATCTTCTTTGTTTTCGAGGATGATCCTCGCTCTGCTTCCTGTCGAGTTGGATTCCCCGTCGACGAAGATCGTCCATTTATGGGCTCCACTGGTCGGAGTTGGGCTATGTGTCATCTCGGCGACGAAATAGGCCAGAACTTGTGCCTTTAGGGCCTTCCTGCTTTCGTATTGAATGTCGAACTCCGACAGTTCTAACGACCACTTTAGCATTTGGTCGACCATATATGGTTAACCGAGAAGCTGTTTCAGGGGTTGGTCCGTTCGGACCTTAATTGTGTGGGCGAGGAAATAATGTCGCAGTCTTCTCGCAATGTTTATCAAGGCTAAGGAAACCTTCTCGATCTGCTGATATCTGAGCTCGGGGCCCTGAAGGGCTTTGCTTGTGAAATAGATAGGCTTTTGCCCATCAGTGGTTTCACGGATGAGGACGGCGCTGACCGCCTCGGTTCCTACAAATAGGTATAGGTATAAAGTTTTTTTTTCCAGGGGTCTTGATAAGACCGGCAGTTCAGAGAGTTCCCTTTTCAGGTGGAGCAGTGCTTACTCACACTTTGTTGTCCACTTAAAGGTGGCCTCTTTTCATAGTAGTTTAAAAAAGGGGAGGGCATGTTGTGCAGACTTGGCGACGAAACGAGACAAGGAGGCGAGCATGCCATTAAGGGATTAAATGGATTTCTTAGAGTTCGGGGTAGGAAACTCCGAAAAGGCTCGACATTTGTCAGGGTTAGCCTCGATCCCTTGTTCTATGACATAGAAACCGAGAAACTTCCCTGCCCGGACTCCGAAGGTGCATTTTTCAGGGTTGAACCTCATCTTGCATTCTCTCTCCTGCTCGAAGACCTTCCGAAGATGTCGTGCGTGATCGACCTCCTCGTGCGACTTTACGATCATGTCGTCCATGTATACCTCGAGCATGTCTCCGATCTCTCCTCGGAAAACCTTGTTCATCATGCGTTGGTATGTGGCCCTGGCGTTCTTCAGTCTGAAGGGAATCACGTTGTAATAGTAATTGCCCGTCGGAGTCATGAAGGTCGTGTGCCTCTTGCCTGTGTCCGACATAGGGATCTGATTGTATCCACTATATGCGTCCATAAAAGACAAGATTTTAAAACTCGCAGAATTGTCAACCAACTTATCTATATTAGGTAAGGGAAAAGCATATTTGGGGCATGCCCTATTGATATCAGTATAATCAACACACATACGCCATTTTCCATTATTCTTTTTCACGAGGACTACATTAGAGAGCCTGGTTGTGTACTGGGCTTCAGAAATAAAATTTACCTCTAAGAGGTCTTTTATAGCTCGCTCAGCAGCCTCCGCTTTCTCAGGAGACTGTTTGCGCATACGCTGTGCTACGGGCTTAATGGTCGGGTCTAAAACTAATTGGTAGCAGGAGACCTCAGGTTCGAGCCCGAGCATCTCAGCTGCACTCCACGCGAACAGATCGGCATTCTCCTTGAGGAAATTCGCGAGTTGCTCCCTCGTTGTTGATGGCAATCTGGTGTCGATCTTCACAGCTCTATCGGTACCGTCGTCCAAAGGGACGAGCTCGAAATCACCGTCTGGAACTGGGATGAATGGTGATTTGGAACTTGTCCATTGATGGGGCCCTGCTCTTCAGCTTTGTCCTCCCCGAGACGATTGTCGAGGCCGATGGCATTGACCTGCGGGGAGGGAGGTTTCTCTTCGACTTTGGGTCTCTTGCTGCTCTTGGAGATATTGATTATAGTTTGTCCTTTGATGGCAGCATCGAATCATCTTCGATCAGCCTCGATGTTGCCGTGGATCGTGACCATGCGATCTAACTTGGTGTAGTATTTCATCTTCAGGTGGACGGTAGAAGGGACCGCTGTCAAGTCAGCCAGAGTTGGTCGGCCAAGGATGCAGTTGTAGAGGGAAGGGAATTCGATCACCAAGAACTAGATTTTGATTTCTCTGGCCGTTTCCTGCTCTCCAAAGGTAACGAGGAGTTCCACGTACCCCCAAGGTCTAATGGTAGTCCAGTTGAATCCTTGGAGGTCGGATCCGACGTAAGGGGGTAAATTTGTTTTGTCCAACTTGAGAGTCTTGAATAGGTGGGCGTACATGATGTCCACCGATCTACCTTGGTCGACCAGGATACGTCGAACGTCAAAGCATGCCATTTTGGCCCTTATCAGTAAGGGTATGCTCGAGTTGGGCGATATGCACGGTAGTTCTTCGAGGTAGAAGGATATTGGGTTGGATCTTCCTCTGGACTTCATCAGGCTAGTTAACTGATCGGGTGTAGTCAATAGAAGCTCGTCGAACTTTCATTTTACCTAAACGGAGACGTTCTCATTGTTTATTCCTCCTCCCGATATGACCATGGTTGTCGGGAAGTTTTCCCAAGGACTAAGGGCGGTGAACCGTCCCCTCGTGGAGGCATCGGGGAAGCGGGAGTCTTCAAGACGCGAGATACACATGGCCACTTGGAAAGTGGTGTCGTCAGGCGGAGAATCCTCGCGAGCTCTCTTTGATACATATTCCTCGCGCCGGGGAGCGTCGTTCCTCTTGGTGTACTTCTTGAGATGGCCCTCTTGGATCAGAACTTCGATCACGTCCTTCAAGTGAACGCAGCCTTCGGTCACGTGCTCGTGACTCCTGCGGAAGCAGCAGTATTTAGACTTGTGGGTGTGGGGCTTGGGCGTTGTAGGTTTGGGGAACCTTACTCTTCCCTGTTTAAACTCAGAGTTGACGCATTCATAGAGGATGCATTCTCGGGGAGTGTTCAACAGAGTATATATTGTGAAGATCCTTGCTGGTCCTCTTTCTCCGCGGGTTTCACAGGTTTTCTCCTGCTTTCGCTTTTCTCCGGTTTGACGAGGAGCGTTGTAATCTTCGTGTTTTGCAGCTTTGGTGTCATCATGCCCGCGATTGCTTCGGGCACTATGAGTGACCTATTTTTCCTCGTATCTGATATACACCTGGGCTTTGTGAAGGAGCTTGTCCAGGGTGCGGGGAGGTTTTATCCCGACGGCTCTGCAGAGTTCGCTTCCGGGGAGGAGTCCATTCTCGAGGAGATACTTTTTCATGTAGTCGGTTGTATCTACCTCGACAGCTTCTTAGTTGAATCGCTCGATGTATGAGCATAATGTTTCATTCTTTCCTTGGACGATGGCTTCGAGGGTCGCCTCTGTCTTCGGGTGACGTCGAGAGGTCGTCAAATGTCGCGTGAAGGCGGACTTCATGCTCCTCCAGGACGTGATAGATTCTGGGGCCAAGCTTTTATACCAAGCCATGGCTCCTTTCTTGAGAGTTGTCGAAAACAGCCTGCATTTGAGATGTCCGGTGATGTCGCTACGATAGTCGAGCATAGCATTGATGTCGTTGATGTGATCATCAGGGTCGGTCGTCCCGTCGTAAACAGCCAGATCCGGGGGCTTCTCCATGCCCTTGGGGAGTGGTGCTTCCATGATAGCTCGCGAAAGCGGGCAATGGGGATCCTCATTGTCACTCCTCAATGTCCTGAATATATGCCCGACTATCTGTATATATGCCGACATATTGGGCCTTGGCCCAACACTGACTGGGGAGGCCCAGTCCATAACACTATCTATCTATCTATCTAGATATCTATCTATCTATCTATCTATCCATCTATCCATCTATCTATCCATACATCTATCTATCTATTTATCTATTTATTGATCTATCTATCTATCTATCCATAACTAAGTAGGTTCTTGTGTTTATTCAAGAAAAAACCTCTATTTCTCATAGGATTACTTTGTTTCTGGTGCGACGTTTGTCACAACATATTCAATGCGGAAATTCTTAGTCATGGTTGAAAATATACATGTTGAAATAGTTCCACGTTGCTTAATTTTATATAGAAAGAAGTTTAATGATATATAATGGACTTTAGTTACTCATTACAAAATATATCAATAAAAATCGTTTTAAACTTTTATTTAACTTCTTTTTTATTTTCTTTTATACTTTGTGTTAAGTGTTTTAAGGGGTAGTTTTTTTTCTAAAGCAAATGATATATATTGAAAGAATATAATGGGTATTTAGCCCATTACAACACCCAACTAAATATATAAAATATTTCAACCAACACAAGACCATTTCCAAGAAGAAGAAAAAAGTTCCAACAAATATCATCAATATTATACTTTTCATTTTTGAAGATTTTATCATTTTTCATCCTCCAAATACTCCATATGACTATCATCAGTGTCGGCCCAACACATGTTAAGACCCGAGATAAATTTGAGATATATGATTAAAATAATTATATTCTTATTTAAATTTGATTTTTGAATTTTTTATATGCAAAATGTATTCTATAATTGATTTTATTTATCCTTTTATTTCAAAATATAATAAAATTAATTAATTTAATATTGAAATTAATTTAAAACTTCAACAATTTTCTGTTTTTTTTTTTACTTTTCAATGCAAATTTTAAGTTAATAATATTCTAAAACAAAAAATAATAAATTTATCAAAATAAAAATAAATATAAAAAAAAGGGATGCAAAAATGTTAAAATAAATTAACACTATATGCTATAAAATATTAAGATTCACATGGTCATCCTAAAAAATTTAAATGAATTTAATGTGCTTTTTATTAGTTATTTTTTATTTTAGAATTATAAATTAAATTGCAAAAAAATAAATAACATGACACAAAAACCGAAAAATAAAATAAAAATACAAAATACATAAACACTGCATCGAAAATGTAATCCGTTCAATTATAGATAAAATAAAAACAGTCTAAGCATTAGTATTAATTAATCGTAATCAATAAATATATATAATACTGAAATATAGAGACCTATAACTAAAAGAAAAATTGGAGGCCCTATAAATATGTCTCTATGGTCGTCGGACATGACGGTCATCCAAATAGCTCATATCTTTATATTTCTATCTTTGTAGATTCCGAATCCATACCACTCAAGAAAGAAAAAAAAAAAGGCCAAAAGTATTCAGCATATGAGCTCCCACACCCACGCCAATCACCTGCCTTTTCCTAAACAGACAAATTGATTGGATATTCGAACAACAAATGTTTCATATCCTCTTCCGACTCGTTGCAAAGAACACACATATTATCAAGATTATAAATTCCTTTGTTAAATAGTTGGTCCTTAGTAGTTATTCTATTCTAGAAGCCTCTCCACCCAAATGATAATATTTTTGTCGGTACTTTAACTTCCCACAAACCCTCAAGGTCTTTGATTTGATGGATATGCTACAAAACCTACACTTTGTGACCCTCACCAGTTTATAAACATCCTTACCATTGTAATCTGTTATGTTTCACTTTATCCAGCAAACAGAATCAGTCCACCTGCTTTTGGCTTAACCTCTGAAATCATTTCCATCAAACTCTGAAACCTTTCCGCTTCCGCTACCTGCACTGACAAGGGGATTCCCAAGTTTCCCTAACACCAACTCCCTTCGAACCAAGTTCCCAAAGAGATAACTGAAGCTTCTTTTTTTCTTGCTACATTCAAAAAGGTCACTGAACATCACATATAAAGGAAGGGACCCCAGCCAAGTAGCTGACAAAAAAGGAATATTACTTCTTTCTCTTAACTCGAATCGGATTGAACCTGCAAAAGAAAAAATCAAAGTTAGTTGTAATTGTTCCGCTTTTGATCAGATCCTTCCACCAATAAGAAGATAATTCCCTCGAGTTAATCTTCTCCAACAAAATCTAATTTTCGATAGAACCATATCTCGCTTTGAAGACATTCCTCCATAACGACTTATTATCTTTTAACACCCCCCATTTTCATTTGGATAAAAAAGCAAAATTAAATCCCTCGAGACTTTTCACTTCAAGCCCACTCTTCTCCTTCAATCTACAAACAAGTCCCATTTTTCAACCAATGAATTTTTATTTTCTCTTCATTCATCTCCAGAGAAACTTGTAAATATATTGAGACCTTTGGATGATTAAGGATAGTCTATATGTTATAATAATTTTCACATAATATTATAGTTTCATTATCATCATTTGATAACCACCATAATTTTTTTTCTTCTTCCAATTTAGAGTTTATTTGTTATGTTCTTGTTTCATTATTGTATTCTTTTATGTTCTTTATGTGTATTTTTTTTCAATAATTTACAAAAAAAAAGATACACATTCGTTGGTATAAATTCAAGGGATGATTAAAAAAAATAAAAAATAGTCTATAATTAAATTAATTTGACAAAAATATTTATAGAGGGAAAGAAATATATATCGATAATGTAAATATTTTGATATTGTCTATCAATAAGAGACATATATTCAGATTGAATATCAATATAATACTTCTTTATATTGATAATATAATATTTTTATATTATCTATCAATAAGAGACATATATTCAGATTAAATATCGATATAATACTTCTTTACATTGATAATATAATATTTTTATATTGTCTATCAATAAGAGACATATATTCAGATTAAATATCGATATAATACTTCTTTACATTGACAATATACTATCTTTAAATTCATATTTATAATTATGACATTGTCATTAAAGAATCAAAGTAGTTATAGCTACAACAAATTATAAAGCAAATTAACCACAATAAAGATTATTGTCTATGTTTAGGAAGTTGTCAAACTGCAATTATGCATTTATGAATAAACTAAAAGCATTCATCCCTGATCCTATTCCATATCCTTAGTAATAGTATGTTCTAGCTAGATACTGATAATAACATTATAGTTGGAATGATAAATAAAAAAATTATTAAAAAAAAACTCCATTTTTTTATTAACAAAATAACCACTAATATTTATAATTTAAAAATAATAACATAAGTGACAAGTAATTCTTATTAGACTAATTCTAATATGATTATAATGAATATAACGTTTTGCTGCTTCTACTTTTTACTTCTTTTTTTTTTTAATTTCACACTTAAATATTCTCGTAACATTATTTACTTTTAAATTTTATAAATTTATATGCTATGGAGGAAGAATAACTCTCATCAATACTTTAAAATTCACCATTAGTCTTTTTTTAATTGTTAGAGTAATTAGAATTGATTATGAGTATTTAAACCTGATTTTAAATATTCATCTCTTATACTGTAAAATTAATTTTATAAAATCAAATCATTCAAAATTAAATTTTACTACAATTACAACTAGACTCATATCCATTTCTCACAAATCAAAAACTAACCGACTTTTTAACCAAAAAAAACTAACATATATACTTGAAACTAATACTTCGGGGGATCACAATTGTCACACATACTTGTGTTTTTTTATTACAATTACAACTAGACTCGATATCCATTTCTCACAAATCAAAACCTAACCTAGACTTGAAACTAATGCTTCGGAATGCCACAATTATCACACATACTTATGTTGTTGTAAGGCCCGAATCATGAAGGAAGCTGCAGAATTCTCTGAATCCTTCACTCGAGATTTCTCATCTCCAGAGATTTGAAGTGTGGCAGATGGAGTAGTTATTTTTACAGAAGTGATAAATATCTTATCTTGAGGAGTACCTTCATCTTTCACAATGCTGTAAAACATCATAAAGAAGCAATAAATCAGTTTAGAAGCTCGACACAAGCAAATCAACTTAAATAACAAATTTAAAATAACAAGGAAGATCATATAGCTAATAGCAAATATCAACTCTCCAAAAACAATTATTGTTGAGTTTCTCTTTGGAGATGTATAAAACTAATAACCCGAAACAGGGCAGAAGCATAACTAAATCTCTTAGTCATGGATAAGCATGTATAGAACCAAACAGGAACCAAGGAACCAATTAGGATTACACCAAACAAAGGCTGTAGGCCAGGCCAGGAGCATCAGAGTACAAATTATTCAGGAGAACCTCCTGTATATAACAATTAAGGCAAAGAATAATTGAATCTTCTTTATAGCTTACAAATACTTTGATTCAGATTAAAACGGAGTACAGACTTTTCTTATGAATGAGTTCTAAAATATTATAGGTTGATCGGTGCTCGAGTTCTATATTGGCATGACTAAAGTAATTTCTCACGGCATTAAGCAATATAAGAAGAAGGTAGCATTGATCATTTATTACAGTTAAGAACCGAAGGAAAAAAAATAGCATCAGTTAGTTATATCCATTGTTGTTGTATATCAAGTTTCCTATTTACTTTTGAATACTTAGAAATCAACCAAACTTATGAAGAATTCACTATTGATCCTATGATTTGAAGTTTGTCTCCTATGGAATAGATGAAATAATATCTGATTTTATAATTAAGGCAGATATTATAAATGGATGTAAACCATTCACCGGAAGGGATCAATATTTGAATTGTATGCCGCAAGAAGGTTTCTATTGTGTCCTAGACCTTGTTATTTTTTTGGTTTCTCAAACCTGCCATATAATTTCAAATTATTCCTAGATGCAATTTTATACACAGAAAATGAAATCAAGAATATAAATGAAGGTTTCTCTTTCAGAATGCCATTGCAATTTGCATATTATAGAGACAGAGTGTTTGCCTGTATATTGGTTTTGGCCACTTTTTCTTTCCACAAATTGCATATAACCTCTGCTTTGCAGCTTCAACTTCAAAGGTATCATCAATGCCGACAAAGCAGTCAGGCATCTCGGCAGTGGCAGGCAGTAAACGTTCTAGTATATTCAAGGCAGTCATGGCAGCTTCAAGCCTTGCAATGTCCTTTTGATCTGAGGACGCAGATGCAACTAACTCACCGTCAACATAGACACTGGCAGTGCTTTTGCCACCATTTCTATTTTGGTCTATGTCAATTTTTTTACCATTCTTTTGGCAGATCTCGTAAAGCATTGTCACCGGTTGCGGTTTTTGCTCCAGATCTTGCAGTGTAACTATTGGCTCCAAAAGACCTCTTATTATCTGCCAGCAAAAAATTACAAGCATTGATACTTTCTCCTATCAAAAATTCAATTCAGTGAAAAACCAGCTAACAAAAAAAATCTAAAAAGTTGAGAAATAGCATACCACCCATAATTTTTTAAGATCAAAACCAACATCAACATAAACAGCAGCAGCAACAGACTCAACAATATCAGCAAGAATCTTCGGAGCTTTCACCGATCCACCATACTTAACAACTACACAATCATCCTCACACTCAACCGCTTCAACAAACTCGTTAATTTTATCAACAATAGAAAGCGTGTTGTGACGTACATAACGGTGTAGACCGTTACGAACTGCAGCGCGAGCGAGTTTCTCGGTACTAACATTAGCGGCACGGAGGAGGGAGAGTGTACCAGGATCAACGGAGGAGTAAGCGAGGAAGACGTGGTTGCTGATCGCGAGACCTAAAACGGCGTCGCCGATGAACTCGAGACGCTCGTATGAAACAGCTTCTGGGTAAGAAGTGTGGGTTAGGGCTTGTTCTAGAAGCTTCTTGTTTTTAAAAGTGTAACCGATTATTTTCTCCACTGCTGAAACTGAAGCTTCCATCTTCATCTTCTTTCGATGGGTTGTGTGTGAGATTCAGAGATTGAAATAAGCCAGTGTAACAGATTATTTTAAGGTAATAGATAATTTTAAATTACATATTGATCATCTATTTTACCAAATTCACAATTTTAATCTCAGGGTTTTTTTTAAACAGTTTTGGTCTTTCATCTCAATTTTGATATCTCATGTTTATGTTTTACTCATATACAGATCATGCATTGTTGTAACAGTACATGAACATGAACAGTCAGTGTTTTATTATTAAAATTGGAAGGGGATCAAAACTATTTAAAAAGAAAATAGAGAGACTAAAACTTGAGTTTAATAAAATAGAGAACAAAACTTTAGCCTATAAGCTAAGAAATTAAATGTTACTCCCTCTTTTTTATTTTAAATTGTTTTTTTGAATTTTCACACAAATTAAGAAATTATTAAATGTAATAATTATGGTCTGAAAAAAATAGAAATTACGAAGGGTTTTACAAAATTGTCTCTCATATATTAAAAAGATAAATTTACATAATTAAAAAGAGAGAATGATAAATATTTAAAGATATAATAGAAAAAATTACATTAATTATTCATTGATATTATAAAATAACATATATATATATATATATATATATATATATATATATATATATATATATATATATATATATATATATATATATATATATATATATATATAACAATTTTGCAAAACGATTTATAATAAAAAAAAGGTAGTATAAGATTCATTATATAATATGCCTATTAAGCATGAAGTCCGCGTTCACGCGACACTTCACGGCTTCTCGACGTCACCCCAAGACAAAAGCGACCCTTGAAGCCATTGTCCAAGGGAAGAACGAAACATTGCGCTCATACATCGAGCGATTCAACCAAGAAGTTGTTGAGGTAGATACAACTGATTACATGAAAAAGTATCTCCTCAAGAAAGGACTCCTCCCCGGAAGCGAACTTTGCAGAGCCGTCGGGATAAAACCTCCTCGCACCCTCGACGATCTCCTTCACAAAGCCCAGGCTTACATCAGATACGAGGAGAAACAGGTCGCTCATAGTGTCTGAAACAATCGCGGCCACGATGATACTAAAACTGCTAAACACGAAGATTACAACGCTCCTCGCCGAATCGAGGAGAAGCGGAATGAGGAGAAAACTCGGGAAACCCGTAAAGGAAGAGGACCAGTAAGGTTTTTCACAGAATATACTTTGATGACCGCTCCCCGCGAGCGCATCCTCACTGAATGCGTCAACTCAGATACGAGACTCTTTATTTCATCGCAATCCCGTGTAATTTACTTTGGACCCCTCTTCCGATTTCCATTTTGTACATTATTTATTTTTTTCGCCTTTATTTATCATTTCGATCGCTAGGATCACCCTTATGGACTAGATCTCGACTTAGTTCGCGAACCCTTGATCCAACACCAAACGGTTTCACTTGCACACTTGCACATTCCATTTGGTTACAGTTTCGTATTGCTAGGAGCATCCCTAGGGACTAGGAATCGAATCCACTTAATCAATTAAACAATCAACCTCCATTTGCATTTTACCCGTAAGTCGGGTGCTTCGCGCATCGCCATCTAACTTTTCTAACTTAACAAGCATTCAAACTAATTAAATATGAAAGAACTGAATTCTGGAGTCTAGCATTCCACGGGTTCTTGAATGGATCATTCCTGAGGTCAGCCCCACGGGACGTGATCCATTCACTCTTTCGTACTGAAAACACTTAAAACATTCAACTTACTCGGAAAGATGAGACATGATTCATCTCCATAGGAAAGAAATTTCTCATATTCCCACAAACACAAAAATTAATTTTCTCAAATAATTTCTCTCAAGGAAGAATGTGGCAATCACTTGTTGATCATATATCCGAGTTTGAAGCTTCTTCCATCTTCTATTAAATGTTTGTGGTGGAATAGGTGAGATATCTCCCTCAAAGATGACGACTTGTCTCTTTCTTTCAAATCCAATTAAAACATACCCAACAAATACAAATCATTTTCACATTAATTAAACGGAGGAATTGAATTCTGGAGTCTAGCATTCCACATAATTCTTGAATGAATCATTCCTGAGGCCAGCCCCACGGGACGTGATTCATCCGCCCTCTCGTATTTCAAGACACTTAATTTACATATCAAAAAATGAAAGAACTGAATTCTGGAGTCTAGCATTCCACGGGTTTTTGAGTGGATCATTCCTGAGGCCAGCCCCATGGGACGTAATTCATTCGTCCTTTCGTTCTTAAAATACTAAACAAAATCAAACATTTTCTCTAAACGAACATTGTTTAAGCTCTTTCTATCTCGAAGACAAACTAGCGTTTCAGCCTCCTATCGCGAGTATATATATCAACGCTTAGCAGTTAGAAAGTGTTTTAAACAATCATTCATTAAAAAATCTCAACAAACCGTAATTGCACGAACTACAACGCTCTAACTTTCCTATTGCACAAGGAAATACGTAAGCACATGGATTTTAATCCTTTGCGATCACAATAATAAAAAATTTAATCTTTTATCCGTCATAAATCACAATAATAAAAAACTAACCATTTCTCCATAACAAGAATAATTAAAATATTCTCCCCCCTTAAAATAAACATCTTAACAAACCCTTTAAGAAGAAGGCAATAGCATAAATCTACATTCAATCGCATAGTTAGACTAAGAGGTTCCCGTTGAATACAACGGGCGTGAGGGGTGCTAATACCTTCTTTTTGCATAAGCGACTCCTGGACTTAGAATTTGGTTTCGTTGACAATTTTTTATCCTATTTAGATTGTATCTATATCTCCTTTTTCTTTAGTTAGAATAAATAGAATTAGGTGGCGACTCTGTTGTTGGTATTTTTTGCGTCCATCGCGAGGATCATATTTTTCGAGGTACAACAGTTGGTCTTGAGGATTGTCTTGGAAAAAGTTGCTCTTGGGCACAAGAGTGATGAGTTGAAGACTCAAGGAGATTTGTTCTTATTGAAGGTGGATGAGAGTTTATCTCTCTTTCTAGATTTCTGATTCAATCTGGTGGCATAGTGTTGGTGAAGATTTTTAGTTCTTGGATTACTATGTTATAGTAAGTCCAGTTGGTGGAGCACATCAAGAATCTTGGTAATAAGGTCTTGGTGTTTGGAAGATGTTCTAACTGGTGTTAGGACATTATTTGGGATGATTATCTACGTTGTATCTAAAGAGAATCTACCTAATCATACGAGATAATGATGAATTAGAAGGTCTACCTTGGAAAGAGAATGTAGAAAATACTGAAGTAGATCGGGTAGTGATTGCTTGAAAGTCTGAATGTCGATATTCATCAACTGATCTGAATGTCAAAGTTAGATGATTGGATGTGTATAGTTTGGAAGGTCTTTCTAAGAAGAAAAGCTTGTGATAAGGACATAGCCCTATTGTCAAGTCATGCTAGAGAGAAGTTGATCAACTTGGCAAGATGTGGAGTTTTGGAGCATGTGAAGATAACAAACCAAAAGGGAATCATGTGAGTATTTGTACAAGGGATGATTGTGTTTAACTTATTGGTTAAACAAAGAGTGAGCTCTTGAAGACATGAAGATGTGTCTTATGTTTTCCATTCTTCAAGGTACAAAGGAGCACATGTCATCCTTGATAGGGGGGAGTGTTACAATTTTGTGAAGCTGGACTTGTAAAGTTAAGGGGGGCAGTGTTCTTATTGGTGTTCTAGATGGTGCATGTCATTTGTTTGGGTGGCTCCTATTATGGATAAAAGGGGGAGAAGTAAGTAATATTAGGTGTCCCTTGGTTGATGAGGAGTTGGATGGATGTTCAAAGAAGGTTTTAGCCAAAATATGTCAAAGGGGGAGATTGATAGTTCTGTAGCTTTTGGTGTTGGCATTCATTTTTGTAAAACTGATTGTGATTGATATATGCCTATAAAGATGTTCTGACTTCTGTTTTCTACTGCTGCGTTTTCCTCTAATATAATGTGTATGATCAAATTATGTTTTGGCCAAAAGTTTGCCAAATGGGGAGATTATAAGTTCTGAGTTGACAATAATTTTTGCAAAACATGTTGCTCGGGAAAATGTTATGAAGAATGTCATGACATGTTATTAAGCAATATTCTGGTGTGAAGTTTTAAGAGTGTTGTTGTTTTAGCAGGATGTCAAGCCATACTGAATGGGAAAAGGATCTTCTACTTAAGTGGTCAGCCACTGAATTCTTAACTTCACTTTTATCTTTATTATCCATATTGGACTCTTGTAGCAACAACATCCATCAAATTAATATTGGCTCTGCTTCTGGGTTTTTTAACAGTTAATTTAAAGGTGCATGATCAGTAAAAACAACTACCTTGGAACCTAGAAAATATGATCTAAACTTATCAAGAGCAAATATAATAACTAAAAGATCCTTTTTTGTAGTTGTGTAATTAGCTTGCGCAAAATCTAAGTTCTAAAAGCATAATAAGTAACATGGACATCCTTGTCAACTCTTTGTGCTAGGACAACCCCAACTACATAGTTAGATTCATCACACATAATTTCAAAAAGCAGGTTGGATGGTGGGAGTAGAAGTCAGTGCTTTCTTCAAGAAATCAAATGTTTATTTTGCATTTGTCATCAAATTTGAAAGTGACATCATTTTTCAACAAATTTGACAGCGGAAGAGTTATCTTGCTGAAATCCTTTATGAAACGATTGCAAAAATCTGCATGACCAAGAAAAGAACGAATCTCTCGAATGTAATAAAGGTAAGGTAAATTAGATATCACATCAATCTTAGCTGGATCCACTGAAATTCCTTTTGCTGAGATTATATGCCCTAAAGCAATTCCTTGTATGACCATAAAATGACATTTTTCATAATTCGAAACAAGTTCAATTTCAATGTATTTTCTAAAATCATATTCAAACTCTTCAAGCATGCATCAAATGAAGAGCCATAAACAATAAAATCATTCATAAATACTTCCATGCAATTTTCAATAAATTCAGTAAAATTACTAATCATGCATCACTAGATCGTGTCAGGGGCTTTGCACAAACCAAATGACATCCTCCCGTAAGAAAATGTACTAAATGGGCACGTGTAAGTTGTCTTTTATTGATCCTCATGTGCAATATGGGTCTGAAAGTAACCTGAAAAACCATCAAGAAAACAATAATGTGACTTACCAACCAATCGTTCAAGCATCTGATCGATGAAGGGGTAAAGGAAAGTGATCATTTCTGGTTGGTTGGTTCAATCGCCTATAATCAATACAAAATCTCCAATTGTTTTGAGCTCTAGTGGGAACAAGTTCATTTTTTTATTTCTTTCCACTGTGAGGAAAAATTCTTAGGAACCACTTATATTGGACTTACCCAATTACTGTCTGAGATAGGATATATGATACCTGCGAGCAACAATTGGTTATCTCATTCTTAACAACACCAGTCATTAAAAATCAAAGAGTTAAGTCTTCTTTGGGGATGCCTCACTACTTTAGCTCTGTCTTCAAGCAAAATCATATGCATACACATTAGGGGTGGCAAACGGGCATGTCCGCCCCGTTTAGGACCGCCCTGCAAAAACCCGTAAAAAAGGGTGGGGTGGGACAAACATAGTAGGGGATGTGGGCCTAAAACTTAGACTCACCCTGTAATACCCCGTAATTTATTTGATGCTCTGAATAATATTATTTGATATCAATAGGGTTTCGGATTGCTCTAAAATGTTTTAACAAAAATAATTGGGGCAATCAGTGAATTAATTAATATTAACTAATATTATCTGACTCAGAGGTTTTATTAAGTTGTGGATTTGAGACATTTTTGGATAATCTCTATTTGGACCCGTTGGTAGGAAAATATGTTTTCCCTTTTAAGACCTAAGTTTTATTTTCTTATGTTATATGTAACATAGAAACATTACAAGGGAAAAATGGAAAGGAAGAAGAGAAAGAGAGAAAAGATGAAAAACTTGAAGAAGAAGAAGAAGAAGAAGCTATTGATCATTGAAGCTCCATCATCCATTCATCTCTCAATCTTCTCAGTCATCCTTGGTAGAGGTGGGTTCTATTTAGATACTTTTATTTTTCTAGAGTTTTGATAGATTTTGAGGTTAGGGCAAAATGATAGAAAATCGTAGAATCGAGAGTTTGAACGGTTAAAAATCGATTAAAATGCTTGAGTATGTTGACTATAGGTGTAGGAACCTTTTTGTTGATTGTTTTGGTGTTTGATGATGTTTTGGTTGAGTTTGGAAAAATTATGATATGTGAAAAACGTGCATTTTCAGCTTCTGGTTATTGGTTAACCGGTTAACCTAGGGCGTTAACCGGTTAACGATGCTCTATACGCTACTGTGTTTTGAAATTCTGGTGTGGTTAACCGATTAACCTCAGGCGTTAACCGGTTAACACTGTAAGTGTGGGGAAAAATATTATTTGTTCCAACTTTAAGATTTCATAACTTTTTCCTTGCTTATCCAATTTAACTGTTCTTTATATTGTTTTGAAGCTAAAAATATGTATTATCTTATGATGCCTAGAAATATTATTTTTACTCGACTTCTACCCGACTTTTCTAATTAACCGTAATTATGTTAGTTATGAAAAGTGTGAGCTACTAGAAATAAAAGCTATAACTTGTGAGATATTTAGGACTACCCCATACTGGTGTGAATTGTTGGCATGTATTACTTTATATCCTCCGTAAAGTATCGAGTAAGTCTTGATGTGGATTACTTTATGTTCCACAAGAAGCATCCGTAAAGGCTTGAGGTACCGCATAGTGAGACGGGGATAGTGGTTTGAATTGTGTAATATGTTATGTCCTCCGTAAAGTCTGAGTAAGTCTTGAGGTAGGTTATTCTGAGTCCCACGGGAAGCATCCATAAATACTTGAGGTATGTATTACACTGGGACCTCCGTAAAGTCTGAGTAAGTCTTGAGGTGGTTATTCTGAGTCCCACGGGAAGCATCTATAAAGCCTTAAGGTGTGTATGTTATTAGATCCTCCATAAAGTCTGAGTAAGTCTTGAGGTGGATTGCTTTGAGCCCTACAGGAAGAATTCGTAAAGGCTTGAGGTGAGTACTACACTGGTTTACACAGGAAGTCTTGAGTAAGTCTTGAGGTGGGTTATTCTTGGTCCCACGGGAAGCATCTGTAAAGACTTTATTGAGTGTTATATCGATTCCTCCGTAAATTCTGAGTAAGTATTAAGGTGGGTTACCTTTAGTCCCACAGGAAGCATCTGTAAAGGCTTGAGGTAGATGTTCCACTCGTTTTGCTTTGAGAGTAGGCATGGACTTATGTTCCATTTTGTTTTGGTTTCTTGTATGAGAAGTGGCCAAAGACCTTAGAATGTTAGAATTGAACCCTTAGAGCCGAGAGAATTCTAAGATAGGGAACTCACTGAGATGTTGTTATCTCACCCCCCATGTTGTTGTTATATTTTACAGGTACTTCAAGTTCCGCGAAGGGTAAAGATAAGGCAGTTTGATTATCCTTACTTATTTGATGGCTTTCTTCCGATGTGGATGTTTTGATATCTTCAGATCTAGTTCTTAGTTTTCTTTGTTTTGGACATCTTGTATTATTATTAGCCTTTTGTTGTAGTACATTATGTATTTAGTTGGCTAAGATATTACAATGTGTTGTACTAATAATTTATTGTATTTCAGTACCAAACTTGAATTTATATATGAAAAATATGCTTTGATGTATGTCTTTTATATATGGGTATTACACACCCCATAAAAAAGTTAGTGCGGGACAAGGAAAGCCCACCGACACTACAACCTTTAAGCCTAAAAATGAAAAAGTGTATGTAAATTTTCGTGCCCGCAAAAGTCCGCGAAGAAAATATTGCGAGACGGGGTGAACATATTAGAGGGTAATGGCCTAAACCCTTGACCCTCCCCGCACTAAAGTGCGGGAAAAACGGGCATGCCCAACGGGCCGACCCCGTTTTTCCACCCCTTATACACATGAATGGGTTAATACCAAGTATGTCAGTCAAGCTCCACCCGATCTCCTTCTTATGCTTCTTCAAAACTTGCAAAACCTTGTCTTCTTGATCAAAATTAAGACTAGATGAAATTATTACTGATAGTTTTTCATTCCTCCAAAAAATGCATATTTCAGAGCAAATGGTTTAAGCTCTAAGGAAGGCGGTTGTTCAATAGACGGTTTGGTTGGAGAAGTCGGGTTGTCGAGAGCTTCAGCTCCATAAAAAAATTATCTATTACTTCATCTGTAGGAAAAATAGCAACCTTCAAGGCAGCCTCAACCTCAGCACAAACAGAACAAAGGTTAGTGCCAGTACATGGATCACAATAGTAAGTATCATCAAAGTCAGACAATGATGGAAAATCAACTGAAAACAAGTCAGAATAAGTATCGTCAATTAACTCAGAAAGTAATTCAATGTGAAAAGCATAATGTTCCTCCATGGAATCATTTGTAGCATCAAAATTGTTATATTTAACTATGATATCACCAAACTCCATGGACATTGTGTCATCATCAACATCAATTTTTGTTTTCGCTGTTTCCATGAATGGTCTGACTAAAATGATGGGTGTCCTGCTTGACTTAGTTTCTCCTTCCATGTCCATAATGTAAAAATCAATAGAAAAATTTAAGTCATTAACTTAAACAAAAACATCTCCTACTACTTTAGTAGGGCGAACATTACTTATGTTCGCCAGTTGAATGGTTAAACCTTTATTTTACAAAGGACCAAGATCAAGATTATTATAAATAGAAGTAGGCATAATATTAATAGAAGCTCATAAATCCAAAATGCAATTTTTGAATTTATTATCCTCAATAATACATGGAATAACAAAAGTTCATGGTCTTTGCACTTTTGGGACATGGTCTGAGTGAGAGCTGAAACATTTCACTTAATTGTAACTTTTTCAGGTGATTTAGGTTGAATTAAGGCAGAAACATTCCTTCTCATATTAGCTCTCTCATTGCCCTTCAATCTCCACTTGCAAGTGCATAATCTTTTAGAAATTTGACATATTTGAGAATTTGCTTAATTACATCAATAAATAGAATGTTTACCGCTACCTTTCTGAATATGTTCAATGTCTCTTTATCCTTTTCTTAGCAATCATAATTTTGTAGAAACTCAAATGTTATTTGCATATACCAATTTTCTTTTTCTTTTTATTTAAACTTTATTTTATTATGTGGTTTCAACGCGTACATTTATATTTTTAGCTATTATCGTTAATTATAAAACAATATAAATTCATTTGAATTAAAAGTGATATAAAATAAACATAATGTTTTATCTTTAAAAAAAAATTGTTTTTGAATAAACTTACTTTGCTTCCATCCCCAAAGAGACCATCTAATTCTAAAATCAAATAATAAATAATATATATCGAACCAGTAAGGATCCTCTCCTAGCAGAAATGGAGAACTCCATTACCAGTTTTATGTATATAAAATCAAATAAATATTAATTATATATCATATATCTTAGAAATGTGTGTTATTTACACACAAAACTACAGTGATGAAGAAAATGAAGAGACACAAAATGGAGAAGATCTTATCTCATGTCGGACAAGGATAACTCAACTCATCACTTGTTCCCAATGTTAAACATAGATAGTTCAGTTCGGATCCCATCCAATGAAGTACAACAATAAATTGAAAAGGGAAATACCGCTTTCTCACTTTTTAAATCTGAAAACAAAATCTAATTTTATTAGTTCAAAATATAAATGGTTTTTAACTAATTTTTTTACTCTAATATTCTCTTCAATTTATTTAAGATTAAATATTTCAATAACCTTTTACTCATTAAACAATTTAGTTTTAATTATAACCATCACATTTATTCAGGTACAAGTCCACAACCAAGAATCATACTAAAAACTGAAATTAACAAAGAAATCATAATGTAGGCTTCAGTAAATATTTAAATGGTGCAAAAAATTGTGATGGCTAATTTCAGTCAGTCACAAACCCAAAGACGCTGCTGCTATGTAATCAGTATGTTAGGCGATCATGTTTCAGATACAGTTCTTAACCCCAACGCATAGTTTACTCTCGGAGCACGAACCAGAAAACTTCACAAGTTACAGTGTATTACCAAAAGAGCATAAACTTGCATCAATTTATCATAGGAGATGCCATCATCATTTAGAAATATAAATGAATGACTTGTGTTATTTTCCTGACATGACAATAAACAACCATAAAACTGTATGCAAACAGAAACTGACAGGACTACTCTCAATATTGAAGCAACCTCAGGTACTATCAGACTCATTTCCTGAATCGATATTCACCGGTTGTGCTTGTGCATTCTTGTAGCCACTAATTTCATCCTGATAACGTTTTTTATCAACACGAGCTTTTGCCTCGTATGGCTCCTTCTCCTCCCCTGTACATTAACCACACAAAGAAATAGCAGAATTTAGTAACATGTGATAGGATTTTATTAGTGATAAGGAATGACATTAAGTGAAAATAGAACTGCGTGAAATGCAACAACTGCCAACCAGTCATACCTGACATCTTTTTCCATCTCTCTCCAAGTACTCTTGCCACATCCGTAAATGAAATCCCAGGATTAGTCTTTTTTAGATTCTGTCATTAAAAAAACCAAGTAATGTTTGAAATTTCTTCTCTCTATAGTTATAGACAATTTTACAGAAGGGAAGTGATAATTTCCACACACCCAAAAAACCACACAACTGGTATGTAAAACATAAAACACACCTCTCTTTCCACTTGCGAAAAGAACATGAACCCAGACAATGCCCTTTTGGGTGCATTTGGATCTTTTTTCTTCTTTGGTTTTCTCTTCTTTCCATCTTCATCGGCATCTCTTGATTTCCTCTTAGAAGTAGATGCTTTAGAGCTAGAAGGCGGCAGATCCTTCTTAGGCTCCTTTTTGGGAGGCTTCTGAAAATTGATTATTATTAAGTTGTTAGGAATACTAAAGATTTAAAGAGTAGAAATGAGACATCACAAGATAAAGGAAAATAAAACAAATCACTTGCCTCTTTCTCATCATCACTTTGGCTAGCATCAGAATCATCTGCCCCAGAATCATCGGTAGGAGACCCTTCATCATCTTTTTCAGCAACAAAATCTTCATCCTGTAGACATTTCCCACTGATTAGTATATACAAAAGCAAACAAGATTACAGAAAAACATGGTGCGGGGTGAGGGAACCCCACCATAAGAGATGATAATCATGTGCACATAAGTCCGGAAAAAATGCACAACCATAATAATATGCAATACAGAAAACACAAGAAAGTGAAAAGGATAGATAATAAACAATAGAAAATCTGGCTGCATAACAACAAAAATTCAAGCTCAAGAATGCCTCGAAGAAGTAAGCATACTTCCAACATCTTTTTTATTTTTTCTATGCACAAATATTTTCCAATGTTGGATATAAATTAATATTGTCCTTGTGTGCTTAAAATAGAACACAAATTTAACAAATGCTTCTCAAGAATAAAAGATGAGGATAAAAATTAAATCAAATACAGGTTAGGTACCTCCTCGTCACTTTCATTTTCACCAGCTTCATTTCTGATACGCTCAAGATGTGGATCAACAGCATCATCATCATCGCTCTCAAGAACCTTAGCCACACCTGCGGTTGGTTGGGTACCTCCTAAATTCATAATTTTCAAGCCCTTTGAACTGCATGATCAGGTAAGAATTGAATTGCTATATGACAAACAAGCAGTTGCCGAGTAAAATTTGGCAGCGAGGTAAGGTTTACCTGATAAAACCATACAAATTGTGGTACTCATTTCTCTGAATATTACGGAAGAGATGCTCTTGCTCAGATTTTAATCTGATAAGAAGGTCAAAATAATGCATATTTGAACCACCGGCAGCATGTCGCTCAAATTCCACATAGTCAATCTAGTCAGAAACAATGAAACAATGAAAACCTCTAATGGGTGATATCATATGCAGGTCAACCAGTATTTAATAACTTGTCATCAATAAACAGATCTCAATTTCACCTCTTCATGAGTAATAAGAGTGGGAGGTTTAGGTAGAAAGAAGAAGCTCTTCTCAAGGGGATACAGAATTCCATCTTCAGCTTTCAAAGACGATTTTACAGCATAACCATCTTGACAACTCCTAAATTTTCCAGGCTTGGTAACTTTGGCCCCAGACAAGCCACGTAATATTGTGGTGAACACTTCATGGATGAGCCCCTGATTATTGAATTATAAATGAAATGTATCAAGTATTGCACATCAGTCAATCAACTAAAAATGTAACATTTCATGTTTTCCCAAGCAGCTCTCGAGGATCAGTACCCCAGGATTATATATCAATAAATCACCAGTTTAGGCTATACCTTATAAGACAGCTCCAACTTGTCTTTATACTTGGCGTTATAGAGATCTTCACTTAATGCCAATTCACTTTGAACCACATCATCAGTTTCAAACTATACATAAATGAGTAAATCAATGTTATAGCTTCAGAAGAACCTAAAATATTTATCACCTAAATTGGTAAACCATAAACCGATGAGCAATTACCTGCATCACAATATGAGGGTACAAAGTTTGTCCTTTCCGAATAGGGGGGTCAAGACTAATAACGACGAAGGTATGCGGCTGATTAGACTGTAGATACATACAGCAGGTTGACATGAGAAGTCAGTATTCTTAACAAGTCCAGAGAAAAGCATCAATCTTGAGACATGGTTGGCAGATAAACTATACTAATAGCTATAATATGGAAACCAATATCCGTGCAAAAATGAAAGCAACAGATCAGAAAAATAAACCTTAGGAAGTAAAAATAGTCGAACTACACTGCTATACTGGATTTTGAAATCATTAGCCTGTCCTTGAAGCCGCAAGAATGACAGGTGTAACTCGACACTATATCGTCCTCTGCACAATAATACAAATTTCTACTATTAGATACTTGCTCTTTCTGTTGAAAGGATGTAAATGAAATCAGAAGTATGCAAGAGAGTGATATGAAACTGAAAATAGTTGAACGAACATGTCTGTATTTATAGATCTTTACCTTGGTGTGAGGATTGCAATACTCTCAAATGTAACAACAGGATTTTCACCAATTACGTCAACCACAGGAACTATTTTATCATGGAAAACCTGATACGAAAAAGATTTTGCAAATTTGGAGTTACATAGGATTTATTTAGGGTTAGATATGTTTTTAATCCCTATAAAGTTATAGATACTCCAAGTTTAGTCCCTATAAATTTTCTGTCCATTTTTAGTCCCTCCTTTTATAAAAAAATGAGGGACTAAAAGCACCCAGTCTTTATAAAATGAGCGAATAAAAGCACCCATTTATATAAAATGTGGGGGCTAAAAATTGATAATAAGAAATATAGGGATTAAAAACACAGTTAACCAATTTATTTATTATAACATGAAATTTGTTAACCTCATGAACAAACTCACCTGAGCAGGGGGGCGATTTTCATCACCAACGAACTGGGTGTTCGAATTCGGTATATGGAAACTTATCTCCATCAATGAATCTTTCTGAGATCATATGAATAATATTAGACTATAAAAAAAATGCACACCCAAATTGAACCGGTTAACCCCATCCCACAATACACTCAATCTCAATATGGATAAAGAAGGTTTTTTGTAAGCAGCTGTTATGAACTGTATTTGCTAAAACTCAGAAGACTGTATATTTATATACCTCATTGGCTCCAGTTGTGTCATCCACATGAAACTCCAAGATCACATCATTTTTCCCTTGTAAGTTTGTTTGTGAGACATCTGCTAAAGGCACCTCAAAAGCTTGCTTTGAACCAACCATGAAAGCCAGCATATTGCCTGAAATGGATACAGAAGCATAAGAACATCCACTAGTAGACAACTGTATAGAAGCAGTCCGCTCAATTCCATCAAACAAGCTTTGCTATGAAGATAAAGAAATTTTCTCAAGTATAACAAGTAAGGATGATAGATCCATCAGAGAAAGATGTGCAATACATCATGAGGAAACATCAATTTCATTACATTAGTCAGTTCATGCAAACATCACCAACCATTTAAATCAATTTCTCCCCAATTGCGCCCACTAATAGAAAGTTGCTTCTCCTTTACAGTTACTCCAAATGTCTTTTGAAAAAAATTTGTCAAACTTGCAACGTCCTACAAAATAAGTATAAAATATCAGCGTAAGAAATGGAATGTGATTAGCAGTCCAATTCCAAGTCATTCAAATTTAAATCTGCCAAAGTGTTAATCAAAGGAAAAAAAATAAGAAAACAACCCAGATACCTTGAATTCCTTTTTCTACATCAAATCAAATATATGTATTTAGGAAGGGCAGAAAGTAACCTGATCACGAAATCCAGTGAATTTGTGGAACGAACCATCTTTGTTCTGAACACCAAGTTGATTACTCTTTGGAACCTTCGTCCATGTCACGCTCAATAAGTCATCTTTGTCAACTTCAATAGATTTACCCTGTCTCTTCCATATAATTCCCCCAGAATATATTTTTATCTGCCCTGGATTCTGCAACCGCAAAATATGAAAAGTTGTGTCAGACAAAACAAATGCTATATTCTGCTATTTATTTACAAATTTACAAAAACAAAAAACTTTTCCCCCTCTTATCATTGTTCTTTTATATAAAAAAATAACACTGAAATTCGATAAATCCTTGACACGGGATAAGCAATGCAACATCCCGTAGAGACTATGCATGTTCAGCCTCTTCAAATGGATATTTAAATTAAATCAGTTGTACATAAAACCAAATGAAATATATGAAATACGGACACCAGAAACACGACACTAACACAAACACAAACACAAACACAAACACAAACACAAACACACACACACACACACACAGACACAGACACCATTAATAATTTAAAAATAATAAATTAAACAAAAACCACTAATACCCTACTAAAAATCAAAATTATGAACTTATTTACGATCATTAGAATGCTAATAACAATAATAATGATAATCAGGGGTTAATAAACGAGTAAAAAAATAGAGACCAACACACAAAATAAACTAGGGTTCTTTTCGAAAAGAAGAATTTGCAAGCGATACATGTAAATTGAAATGCTGAAAAATATGGATCATGAAAAGAGGAACAAAACGAAGGTTTGGGTAAGGACAGAATAGAGAATGGAAGAAGCGTAGAGAAAGAACTGACCGTGCCACCGCGGCCGACGAGGGTGATGTTGTTGAAGAGATGACCATCCGTCATGGCTCCTCGCGAAGTTTACTGCTACACTCTTCTGAGAAAAGGATTTTGTAACTATGCAATTTGGGTATATATAAGCATTCGAAGAAGAGTAGCGCGCCGAAGCTATTTATAGTATTTTATTTTATTTGGGCTATTCATCATATTATATTTTATTAATTAATAATAGTATACAATAAAAAAAAATTGGGAGATATAAAAATTAATAATAATTTTTTATTAAGAAGTTGGGTATATAAAAAGAAGTTTGCAAGGAAGAAAATGTTACTAAAGAGTTTGTCCCTAAGAAGTTTGTGCTAAAATAAATAGGGATCCTTGATGAGGAAGAAGTTATCGAGGAAGATGTCAATGTCAACTCGGATGACATGGTGGTTCTTGTGAATAAGAAAAGTAAGAAAGTTATTAGAAGTAAGAAATTATAACAACAATGTTATTCCTATACTTTTTCTACACCCAATACACATTGTATATACTATTTATCGAATTTAAACGATGAATATTGTATTTTTAATAAAATAATATTTTTATGAACAATACACATGAACAGTACATATGAATAGTGATATACATATAAATAATGTTCGTGAACAGTGCACGTGAACAATATCCATGAATACTAACTTTAAAGTAGTGAAACTAAGTTGGTTAAAAATAATTTTTAGCAGTCATCGAAGTTGATTCATAAAGTGTAAAATTTTGGTTAATGCATTATTGAAGTTGATTAATAAACGTTCAGGTATTAAAAATAATTTTTAGCAGTCATCAAAGTTGGTTAATGCAGTGTAACAACTTGGTTAATGTTGTAATAAAGTTGATTAATAAACATTCAGGTATTAAAAATAATTTAAAAATATTTTTTTATATTATTTTAAAAAAATAAATATATTATTATAATATTTCACTGTTCACCGTATTGATGAACAGTGAAATACGGTGTAGATGTAGGATGTAGTGTAAGAATAGCATTTTTCAAATTACAATGCATTGTTTTTAGATAATGTCTTATTCCACTACGAAGAAAGTGTGTTGAAATGGAAATATGTTTGTCACATGTGCATTACACGTGAAAGAGAGCCATCAAAGGAGCAATGAAATGTTCTGAAATTATGAAATTGTTTGAAGATACACATGTCAGAAAGATTGTGTCTAATGTTGGTCAATTTTATCTCAAACTTGTTAAATAATTTATTGTGAACTTGTCAAAGGAGTTTAATGATGTTATATCAATAAATTTATTGTGAATTTGTCATGGAGTTTAAGATTGGGTCGGATAATGATCTTTTATGCCCTCTATTGGGTTATTTGACACAATTTTACATTCTCTCCATCTGTCATAAATGATTATCTGAAAAAGAGAAACTCATAATTGCTTTCTGTATTCCCTCCATAAAGATAATAGCTCAGGGAATCACCGAGAATGCTCATGATGATTGGTGTGCCAATGGTCCTTTCTCTGCATCAAGTCTGGGTTTGAAGTACGTTATTCTAAAAAAATAGGAGTTGTTTGTTGGTGTTTACCTTAAAAAATGGCAAACAACTGTTGGTCCTCTAACAACACCAAAAATATTCTTAATTACTCACAGGATCGATCAAATTGATCCTATGACATGTGTTATAACTGGTTTTGTTTAGTGTTTGATAAAATGTTATAAACTCTTCGACACAATTTATAAAACAATTTGGTAAAATGATAAAGTAAAGCAATATAAGACTCAATACTCAACGTCGAAAGTAACATGCAAGAAGATAAAGGTGCAAAGGAAATGTAAATGAAAGCAAGTAAAGAAAAACAGTAAATTGCTGAAAGTGTAACTTGCTTGAAGATAACAATGCAAAGTAAAAGGCTTCAAAGTAAAAGTTATAATGAAAATGACATTTAAATGAAAGATCGTGGTGTTTACATCACGTACATTCTCACTTTCACTCGTTTCTCTACACACAGGTACTTTGAGTTCCTATGGAGTAACTTGTACAATATGATTCACACACACATTTTAAAACTAGAACTAAATTATTTATACTAATCGAAGATAACCGCTAATGAAGATTTACTCCTAGAAATGCGCCATTTGTAACTTTTCAAATTCAAAAGAAACATAAGTTTTCCCCCGACATTTGAACTTCAACAGCTGCGTGTCGAACGCCTTCAAAGGTTCGGTCGAACTACACTTTTCACATTTAGAAATATTCTAAGTCCAAAATCTTGACTTCCACATAAAGCTTCAACACAAGCCTCTTATAAGAGTTCAATCGAAGTCTTTTCATCTCTTAAATAACATAATCTTTGAACCAATATTTCATGTAACCAAGTGGGCGTCGATATTAGGAGCTAACAAATTGCCCCAAAAAAATATCCTTACGACAAAACTGACATAAAGGTCATTTTTTTATCACACCTTTCGACGTCTATCTCTTGACAACATAAAAGTATGGTCGTAACTGACCAACCCACAATCAAGAAACTATTATGTTTCTTTTAATCACACCTATGATGTCATGTTATAATGGCTAAACTCAAACGTCTTCTCAGTAACACGCTCTATCGCTAGCCATGATTGTTTTTTTCTTGAAACTAGTTATTCACAGTCTGACCATAACTGCCACCGCCCAAAGTAACGTCTCAAGATGACACGCGTCCTACTGTCTGAATCATTTTAATGGTGATTTGAGAACCTATTGCACTTCCAAAATCCTATAAATACTTCCACTCACAACTTTTCCAAACTTACGCTTTCAAAATTCTTGCAAACTCATTTCTTCATTTCTCAAACCTCCCAACTCTCAAAAAACCCAGAAATCTCTTTCTTTTCCAAATTCTCATCAAATGGCATCCATCTAGAACATCTCTCAAGACAAGAAAGGAAAGAAGAGCCAAGGTTCTCAAATTAGTGTTCCACTTCCACCATTCACCAAAGTCGTTAGATCCAAAATGGTGAAGAATCAACAATTTATGCCTGAACTACTACAAAGAGAAAAAAGGCATATTTACGAAACTCATGTAATAATTCCTCTTATCGTTTCTAACAAACAATATGATTTATCTGGACCTTTGTACAACACGGATATTGGCTGTGAGAAGTTAAGTGAGTTCTTCCCCTACTACCGTAGAACAAAACCCTTCGGACAGAAGAAAAAAACTAGGGTAGATGAAACTTTTGCTGACAAATCCACTCTAAGTATCATGGATTTAAAGTACTTGAAGGATGGCTCTAGGCTAGTGAGAGAAGTAAGGATATATGATTTGCTTATGTTGTTGAAGACCAATCTCCTTTACTGCTCAAACCTACTAGTAGCTTCTCTTTACTTTTGGGAGAACACCCACTACACTTTCCATATTCCTTATGGAATGGTCACCCACCCTTTTCGGCATAACCGCTATCACATGGCTCAAACCAACTAGGATCCCCTATGACCTAGAGTTCGACATAGAGGATAACATTGGATTCACAAGATCCAAACCCACTTATACGAATTTTATGAACCATCACTTTGATCATACCATTGATGAAGTATCAGATAAGGAACACATTGCGTTTTAAACCATGTGGCTCTCTAGATGTGTTTTTTGTTCCAAATATCTACAGGTTGCTAAGAAGTACCTGACATTAGCTAACCAAATACACAATAAAAGAGCAATTTGCCTCAGTGAACTGGTCCTGGCAAGCCTCTATGAGTCGATCAGCGAAGGCGCTGCTCGCCTCAAGGATCTGGAAGCCAATGGCAACCTTCAACTATCTGGGCCTTTCTGGCTACTTCAATTGTGTCTTAATGCTACATTTGAAGTCAGCCTCCCCAACAAAGGATTCTTTGATGAAAACTATGTTGAGATAAGAGAAATGAGAGTCGAAGGGACTCGTTTGGTAAAACTGACCCCTAATGATGAAGGACAAACTCTTCAAGGAACCTTCTCTGGCTACATCATGATGTTCGCCAAGAGGTAGGACTTCAATTAGACCATGACCCCCTTTGCTGAGAGAATGTATGAACCAAAATGGTTTACAAGACCATTTCCCCTCCCATTCAAGAAGCACCAACAAGAATTAAACTTCATCAGGGAATCCTTCTTGGTTCCTAGATTATTGGTTGAAAAATTGAATCTAGGAAAAGGCTTGGCAACCTTAATTTCCTATCAACCAAACCTTATCTCTCAACAGTTTGGACTGACTCAGAGCTTCCCCAAGTGTCTCTATGATAAGAAGGGGCACACTATTATTTATGACGCTAGCTTTGACGACGTGGGAGTCTCAACTTAACTTGCTCGACACGTCGAACAAGCTCGCCTCTCTCCAGGGCATTTTGAGCCTAGATTCCTTTGCACTCAGGAGTTCCAAACTAGTGGACGAAGTACTACCAGGAACAGTTTCTTGATGTTTCCTCATTTTCTCAATTAATTAACCAAGCTTTTGTTGACATGCAGGAAAAAGTCAAGAAAGGTAAATCTACTCATATCAACACTCAGGAGCATATATGTTTTGCTCATCGATTGCAACTTGCTTTGGTTACTGCATCATGAGAAGTTAAATTAATTCATCAATTCTTTGAGAAGCTGGCTTTAATTGTCAATGTTGTTTGTTCTTCAACAAAACGCCACGACGAGTTACAAGCTTCTCAATTAGTTGAAAATGAATATTTATTAGAGATTAGTGAGATTGTAACTGCTAAAGGTGAAAATCAAATTGATACTTTGAAGAGAGCTGAAGATACTCGTTGGGGATCACACTTCTCTTTTATTTCTATCTTGATGAATATGTATGAAGCAATTTGTCATGTTTCAAGAAAATTTGCAAAGGAAGGATTAAGTTATGCTTCACATGGAAATGCTGATAGTGCTTACAATTATTTGAAGTCATTTGATCTCATATTCATATTGCATTTGATGAAAGAAATTATGGGGATCACAAATATGCTTTGTCAAGCTTTACAACAACAATCTAAAGATGTAGTTAATGTTATGCATTTGGTTAGTACAACAAAAACTCTTATTCAAGAATTTAGAGAAATTGGTTGGGATGAATTATTTGCTTTTGTGAAGTCTTTTTGTGAAAAGCATGATATTGAGATTCCTGATCTTTATGATGTTCGTTCAATAACAAGATTTGGTTGTTCTCGTCTTGAAGATAACCATTGAGCATTATTTAGAGTTGAAATATTTTTACTACCATTGACAAACAATTGTAAGAGTTGAATAGTAGATTTAGTGAGCAGGCGATTGATTTGTTAACTCTAAGTTGTGCTTTGACTCCGAAAGATAATTACAAGGCTTTTAACCTTGATACAATTTGCACTCTAGTTGAAAAATATTATCCTATGGACTTCAATGAACAAGAGAAGATTAATTTGAAATTTCAACTTCGACATTTTATTATCGACGCTCGTCAAACATTGAGTTTGAATAATTTGTCAAATATTCAAGAATTATGTTCATCTTTGGTTGCAACTGAAAAGAATGAAATTTATTATTTGATTGATAGATTGCTCCGCCTTATCATGACTCTGCCTGTATCTACAGCTACTACAGAAAGATCTTTTTCGGCAATGAAAATTATCAAGACAAGATTGAGAAATAAAATTGAAGCTGATTTTCTAGGAGATAGCATGACTGTTAACATTGAAAGAGAAATTGCTGCAAGTATTGATTCTGGTACTATTATTGATGATTTCAAGCTACTCAAAAACCGTAGATCATTATTTTAAGGTATTTTATGTAATAATTTTTAATTATTTCATGTTCAACTATATATTTATTATAATTTAGATATTTTATATAGTATGAATATTTGATTTATAAATTATAAATTAATTTTTTGACCACCTCAAACATTGTAGTTCTGGTTCCGCGACTGTTTAAAGACGACTATTAAAAAGGAAACAACAAGAGAGTATAGACATGTTTGTTTGTTGCAATTTGTTTTTAAGTTTTCTAACTCTACAAAATAATTAGGCTTCATGTGGGAGCGATGAAATTAACTATCTTCATAAGTCAAGTCCTAACGGTTGGAAATAAAGAGAACTTAAAAAGGTCATTTATAAAGAATATAAGAAAAATATGGCCATCAAAATCATCAAGTTAAAGAAGAGAATCCTATAAAGTAAGTAGAATATGAATAAAGTTAGTGGAGTATGATCATAAGAAATTAATATACGTAGAAACAACATAACCATACAAAAGAACTATCCTTAAGAAGATGCTTATTAGAATGCCTCATCAACTTTATAAATAAGTGGGAATATAAAAACTTTTGATCATGAAAGTAAAGCAAAGTGAGCAAATTAGAGACAAACAAATAATCAAAACTTTAAACCAAAATCATACAATATTATTAATAGCTTGAAAGGAGAAACATGTGCACAATACTCTCAAAACATGTCAACATACATGTTCTTGGACTTTTGAGTCTTTGTCATTTTTATTAAGTCAATGTTGCATGATGTGAAAATCAATCACAGCATTAGATGCTATTCTCACTATGTTAATGGATATAATTGTTAGTTAGTCATGTTGATATATAATGTAGAATATAGGACATTGATGATATTTTCTTTTTTGAAGATAGAAACAAGCATGGTAGTTAGCATAATGAGAAAGAGATTCTGCTAAAAGCTTCTTGATTATATAAGTGCATGCTGTGAATAAGTTTTTGTGTGGAAAGCTTTAGAGAGAGTAGTGAGAGAGAAAAGAGATGGGAAATAGCATGGTAACATACAACAAATACAAAAGTTTCTTGTTCTTTATCAAAAAATACAAGTTCACTGAGCTCGTTCCGCCTCAAGATCTTCAAGAGGTTTTTTCTAAGTTCGCCGGAGGTGGATCATACATGTCATCCGAGCAATTACTCCGGTTTCTTGTGGAGCATCAAGGCGAAGAGAGTTTCACTTTATCGGATTCGGAGAAAATTATTGAAAGAATTTTGCAACTGAGAAGGACGCATATGGAAACGGTTCATGTTGATCAAAATAGAGAAAGAGAAATCACTCTTGATGATATCTTCCGATTTTTGCTCCTAGATGATTTCAACGGTCCTTATAAAAACGAGGTAACTATCTGTAATAACGTCAGTCAGTCAATCAGAGTATTCAGATGAAGATCAGACAATTCGTATTTTAAATAAAATTTACTAATCTTCATATGATGATTTCAATTTGCTTATGATTTCGTGTTTTGATTTAATTGGCCTTACTTTGCTAACAAGAAAGTGAAAATAAATTTCATTACAGGTACATCATGATATGAATGCTCCATTGTCACATTATTTCATATATACAGGCCACAATTCCTATCTTACTGGAAATCAATTAAGTAGTGATTGCAGCGAAGAGCCAATCATAAAGGCGCTGCAACGAGGCGTGCGCGTTATTGAACTCGATTTATGGCCAACTTCTAATAAAGATGATATTAAAGTTGATCATGGATGGTACTATCATTTTGACTATATTGTTTACATGATCTTAATCATTTCAATTTTCAACACAAAACTTATTCGATTTTCGTCACTTTTCCACATGATATCAACACAGGACACTTACAAATCCTGTCTCACCTATCAAATGTTTGGAGTCTATAAAGAAATATGGTTTTGTTGCATCTCAATATCCAGTGATCATAACTATAGAAGATCATCTTACAGAAGAACTTCGAGCGAAATTCGCAGAAGTATGCAATAGACTATATATTCCGTCTTACTTTTACTTTTTTAATCTTGATTTTCATTCATTTTTCTTTTTATCTTGTGGTAGATGGCAACTCAAATATTCGGAGAAATGCTTTATTATCCTCAAGCAGAATGCTTAAACTTAACAGAATTCCCTTCACCGGAATCATTGAAAAACCGAGTTATTATATCAACGAAACCTCCAACAGAACGCTTTGAGTCCAACCGGATCAAGGACAACAGAAACTATCCTGTTCTAGATGGAAGTAGTGATTCATCAGAAGACGAATCATCGGGACAGGAATCACCAGACTCAGCGAATGAAGTGGAGATTAAGAGCACGGTGAGAAATGAGAAATGCTAATAGTAGTATTAATAAGCTTTGCATGATTGTGTTACAATATTTTTCATGTTTGTTCATCAGAATGGACGTGATCGCGATGAGGGAGAAACGAGTTCGTGTGAATGTGATCAAAGATTATTTCAAGAGTGTTCACCTGATTATAAAAGTATAATCACAATTTATAATAAGAAACTCAAGGGTAGCTTGAAAGATAAATTGAAAACCGATGGTGAACTTAGACGGTTAAGTTGGAGCGAAACAACCTTAGAAAAAGCTTCAGAATCTCATGCAACAGACATCATTAGGTATGTGATTCACTAGTAAAAAAGTTTGATAAGGTTTCAGTATCTAAAAATGCCCTATGGTATATCTGATTCAAACTGTTAAATTTTCAGGTTCACACAGAAAAATATCCTCAGGGTATATCCAAGGGCGACGCGTGTCAAATCGTCGAATTTCAAACCATATCTCGGGTGGATGTATGGAGCTCAGATGGTTGCATTCAATATGCAGGTTAGCAAGAGAATTTGTGAGTAATATCAATAACACTACAGATTCAAGACGTGTCTGGCCTCTAACACCGAGATTCGCAGACATTCAATTACTTCACTTGCAAGTTACTATTTTTTTTATCTCTATAGGGGCTTGGAAAATCTCTCTGGTTGATGCAGGGGATGTTCAGAGCAAATGGAGGGTGTGGTTATGTAAAAAAACCTGAAATTCTAATGCAGAAACTTCACTGTGACCATGAGTTTGATCCAACAAGGATAATGCCAGTAAAGAAGACATTAAAGGTATAAATACCATATAGTATATTAATGCTACAAGATAAACTCATTTGTTTGGTGACATCTTAATCTTATGTTGTCATGTCAAATAACAAGGTGAAACTATACATGGGACATGGATGGAGCTTAGATTTCAGTCCTACACACTTTGATATGTTCTCTCCACCAGACTTTTACACAGAGGTCGGTTGGAAATAACACGTCAGATACAGACACTAACACAGACATATTTTCATAGATGTCAGTGCTACGAAGGTTCTAACCGATAGATTATGTTTTTTTTTACAGGTTGGTATTGTTGGTATGCCTTGTGATATTACAAAGAAGAAGACTAAAGTGATCATGGACAATTGGTTTCCTGTGTGGAATGAAGAGTTTGAATTCCCTTTGACTGTTCCAGAGATTGCTTTACTTCAGATACAAGTTAAAGACAAAGATCCAACAGGAAAAGATGACTTTGCTGGTCAAACATGTTTGCCAGTGTCTGAGCTAAGATCTGGATTTAGATCAGTCCCTTTGTATAATGAAAAGGGAGAACAATTTAAATCTGTAAAGTTGTTAATGAGCTTTCAATATGAATGAATTGTAAAAGTAATTAAATCTTTTAGGATACGTATGTACATCATTCTTCTTTGTAATGTATTTTGTACTAGAATTGAAAATCAAGGATAGGTTGATGGTGATCACTATAGTGAAACTTCTCGTGCGAAGATGACCGTAGATTGGAGGAGTATTTGCAAAAAAGTTTAGCATTTCAGTACTCCAATGCTCAAGTTAGTCTCATAATAAAGTGGAAGATTGCAAGTATGGTTAAAATAATACTCGTGTGTGACTCAGGATCACACATGTATAGATGAGACAATTATACCTATCCATGACTTGTCCGACGTGGAGTGCGGACGACCGTTGGATGTAGATCAACGGTCATGATGGAGTGGATTGAGACTGCGCTCTTATGCAATATCTTAATGAGGGTCCACCTATTCGTTAGTGGTTGACGTTCTCTTACTAGACTTATGAGTCGTGCTGGTCTTAATGGATTGTTCGCCAACCCATAACACAATGAAGCACATACGTGGTACAATTATCGAATACGATACTTGTTGATACGACGAAACGTAAGTCATTAAAAAATCTAGGATACATATAAAAATTTAAAATTAACCATTAGTTGAATATTAATTAAATCAAAGTCCAACAAAAATCGATTGAATTCCTAAAGTTTGATAATAGATAAATGAATTATGAGAAAAAGAAATTAATCTTAAAAAAATAAAAAGTAATTGTAAGAGAATATTAAACAATCATGAGGTAATTAAAACAGAAGAATTAGACAAGGGGTACTCTTACCCATATACAAGCCAAGAGAAAACAAGTAGAAATTCCAAATCAACAAAAACTAAAATAAGCAATTAAATGGATTCATGCTAAACTTTAGAAAAATTAAAGTTGGAATAAGAAATTTCTTTTATTATAGACTATTTCCAAGCTAACAATTCTATAAACAAGACAATATCATTCAAATTGCTAATAACATCGTTAATGAGGACATCATTTATAGTTTTCCACAAACACCAAACAACCGTCCAAATGATTTTGACTTTTCCTCTTTTAGATTTTTTTTAGCAACCCGCACCAAGATAAAAAAACGCTTCCATGAGGTTTCTACGAAAATCTAAGAATAACCAATCCAAACTCCCACAAGATCCCAAACTTTCTAAGATAAAGAATAATCAACAAAAGATTATTTAATTCTTCATCCGATTGAAAGCATAAAACACAAATCCCTTCATGAGTCAAAAGACACAAACCTCTTTTTTACAATTGATCTTTCGAGGCTAACATGTTCAATAAAACCTTCCAACCAAAATCTTTTATCCTAGTTGGGACGAGCGTCTTCCAAAGATGACAAAATGCTCGACGATGATCGTGTGAGTACAACATTCCGTTAGATGTATTTTGAATGATGTAAAAACTAGGATCGTTTAGCGTTAATGTATATTGGACATTATTCTCTAATTCTATTTGTACATCTTAGCATTAGGAAGCATTAAAATATTTTGGAAAAGGCTCATACATCATAAATCCATTGAAAGCAATGTTTTTGTGAAATAACTAAAGCATAAGTCGACACATACGACTTTAGGTCGACCTATAGAAGTTTTCAACACAACATAGGTCGACACATATCATGCTTAGGTTAACACCTAAGCCTCAATATTAAAGACGGTAAGCTTTGTCTATGTCTTGACTGATATAGGTCGACACAAGACCTTTATGGGTCGACCTAAGACCTTTATTGGTCGCCATATTTTATTTCATAGGTTGACCTATAGATTTCATAAGTTGACACATATGATGCATTCTTTCAAAAAATCAGAAAAAAATTTCTCCATCATTTTGCATTCTTTTTTCTTCCAAACTTGCATACTTATAAATACTTGATACATTCATCATTTCTAGTAAGGTTCTAGCGAAAAACTTACATGAAATCAGGATTTCAAAGCATACTCATCATCCTTGACCACTCACTTATGCATACACACAATCAAACAACACATAAGAATTTTTTGATTGGATGACCATTTAGATTAGAGTTGATAATGTCCAATTAGGTTGTTGTACTGAGAATATTGGGTTGAGTTCTTTGAGTGTTTCAAATAAGAAAATCGAGCTGGAGTTTTCCTTCAAGATTATTGAGGATTTGAAGGTTTTGGACAAGATTACACAATTTAGATCCAATCGAGTGAAAGCCTTAGGACAAGGGGTGTCTTGCAAAGGAGTAGCGTGAGGCGGTGAATTGTCTTGATAAATCTTGGGTTTCAACAAGTGTGTGCTTGAGATTAATTCGACCTTGTGAAATCCTTGGGACAAGGGGCGGCTTGCATAGAAGTAGCAAGAATTGATGAATTGAAGCGAAATTGTTGGTGACATGATCAATCTTTGATCAATGGTTTTGGAGGTGGTAAAATCAACAACAAACCATAGGATTTATAGGGTTAGAGTTCTTCATCTCTTGTATATACTCTTTTTGAAAAGTATGGTTAATTGCAAATATCTCAATTTGAATTCGAATTCGAATTAAAGGGCAGACATATCCATAGCCAGGCCGATTGAGGAACTTGCTAAGCAAGTCATTATATATATATATATATATATATATATATATATATATATATATATATATATATATATATATATATATATATATATATATATATATATATATATATATATATATATATATATATATATATATATATATATATATATATATATATATATATATATATATATCTTAATTTTTGTGTTTGCAAATTGTTCAATTCATTGTTGTTTGATTAATTCATTTGGAAATTAATTTTTTATTATATTTTGGAATAGAGTTTGTTGACATAATCACACTCCGTTTGATTGTGATTGGTTAGATAAAAAATAAAGCAAATTTCCAAATGATATCAATTGCACACAAAGTGTTTGATAAATTTTCTTATTGTGTTTTGATCATGGGGAATAAGCTCTACATGTAACTTTGCATTAAATTGTTTTTAATTGATTGTTGTTGGGAAAGTTGTATTCATTTTCATACATTTGTGTATCTTTACGCATATCCGAGTTTTTCGATAGAGGTTCGGTTAGACGATTTGATTCGGGTTGTTTCCGTTGTGCCATAAAACTTTTGAAAACCATTTTTGGCAAAAGTTTGAATTTTAATTTGTGAACTATTCACCCCCTCTATATCAAAGTCTATCGTCTAACATACCGACCTCCAAATGACATTGAACCTTGGCCTTCATGATGCTAACATAACATTCTTTAACAGAATAAGCAAAAACTTTATTCCAATACACTTTATCCACTACTCATATCATAGGATTTAATTCAGACAAAAACAATTGCAGCTGATGTAGCCTTTAAACTAACGTGGCTTGTTGTTGCTGATGAATGCCAAGGTCACCAAACTCCAAACACCATTGTGCCAACAACCCATATTATCCACACAAAAAATCCTTTTGCCTTGCTAATACCATACAAGTTTGGGAATCTATCCGCAAGTGAAGTATCGCGGCACTATTCAACTTACCAACAAGGAATGAGAGATCCCTCACCAAGTTTGTTAAAATTCAAACCTGTAAAATAAAAACCCAAGTTTGTAGATAAGGCTCTAATTTTTAAAACATCATTCCACTATGTTGATGTCTGAATTCTACTACTACAACTTTGCTCCATAAGGATTTAATTCATGTTAAAAATATGAATAATCACGAGACTAACTTACCAGTGATGTATTAGAGATATGTTGACGTATAAGGCTATATAAAAAAAATTGTTTTTATTTTTTAGCTTAAATGCATTTTTGGTCCTCGTACTTTGACATTTTTTACATTTTAGCACCCTAATTTTAAAAACCAATTTTTTGGTCCATGAACTTTGCTACTTTGGATTTACGTGGTCTCCCTCCATTTTTTCATTGCTGGAAGTCTCATTAATGGCGTGGCAAGACACTGTTGGCGATGTGTCATATTTTTTAATTAAAATTGTTGATTTCCTTTTTGCAAATAATAAAAAATGTTATATATTCCAATTAAAAAGATTTAATGTTAATTAAATACTCAGAACCAAATCCCAAATCAAGTTACCCTCATTCAACATTTCTGAAAAAACATGCGGAGAACCTTAATCCCTAATTGGTCTTGACAACTTATTTGAACCTGTAGTGGGCCAGAGACTTCGTCAACGGTGCGGGATTCCGAGAAGGAGAAATGGGGTGTACCTGCAAGGCACTCTGATGCTAAAGTAAGAATCAAAGAAAGAAAAAGGAAAGTACAAAGTATGTGTGTCTTAGGATGAATTTGTTTCTACCTGACCCTCTCAAATGAGAATGTTTTTAAAGTGCCCCCATCGATTGGTCATTGGTTCCTAATTTTGGTCCTAGATAGTTGTTTCCCAGAAAATAGGTAATTGTTATAAACTAGCCGTTACAATGGACACATCTGCCCAGAACTAGATATTGCGACGAGCAAAGTCCTTGGCACGGGCAGACATGTTGAAATTGTTCCTGGGAGGTTGCCCGCGTGTGAATGGAAGAGTCATGATGGAGGGCAAAGGTGACTATGTTGATTCTGGGGATCAATCGGCCATGTCACCTAGGTGGAGGGGCAAAAGGAAAAGTGGTTCCCTTTGCCCTTGTCTGGTTGGATATAGGTTATTGGGTCATTATGGATACAGAAGTGGGTTTGGTCATGCCTAGTCATTGGGACAGTCCGGAACACTAATTATATCACATTTCTTGAAAAACACGTGAAGAATCCTAATCCCAAATCAAGTCACATTTAAGAAAAGCACACGAAGAACCCTAATCCCAAATCCCAAATCAAGTTACCCTCATTCAACATTTCTGGAAAAAACACACGAAGCTAGCGAAGATGAGAAATGGGAGTTTCGAAAGGAGTAATGAAGAGAAATTATTTTTAAGGTATATTTTCTTGTCACCGTGATTGTCCTTGTTATGCAGTGGTCCACCGTTTTTATTTAAGCATGTGGTCCCAAATTTTTGTCTTTGTTATTCAATGGTCCACCATTTTTATTTAATGTTACTTGTTGGACCCAAATTGCATGTTAATTAATTCCATTTTTCGATTAATTGTCAGGCCTTCTCAAAAGCCTACAAGGCAAGGTTGCAAAAACATGTAGGCCACTTATAAGGTTGAATGCTTGTTTTTTTGAAACGGGACCATGATGGTCAATTAATAACAACAGTAGGCATGAATGGTAACAATCAAATATTTCTAATTGCATATGTTGTTGTTGAAGTTGATACCAAGGAATAATGGGAGTGGTTCTTACACTTACTACTTGAAGATTTAAATCATGTCAATAAAATATGATATATCTTTATATTTGACCAACAAAAGGTATTATATGGTCATTCCTTATATAAATTGCTTACATCTTATTATATAATTCTTCCTTATATGAATTACTTACATATTATTAGATGTTTCTTCCTTTATATGTGACAGGAATTGGTTCTTGTAGTTCAAGGTATTAAAACCCATATAGAACATAAATTGTGTAAAAAATCTTTATGGTAATTGGAAGAAGAAACACCTAGGCTTGGAATTAAAGGAAGTCATGTGCAGCAGTTAGGCCATTAACAATACCAGAATATGATAGGACAATATAGAGAATAAAAGATTTAAATGAAACTTCATAGAGGCACATGTCAGAAACCCATGCACAACTATGTAGAAGATCTTATTTCAAGACATTTTCAAAGTCTGATTTACAGGTCAATAACATGTGTGAGGCATTTAAACAGGAAATATTAAAGCATATAGACAAGTCCATTATCACCTTATTATATGGTATCAAGCATTGTATAATAAAAAGGATAACAACCTAGAAGGAGTTTCTATAATGGTATAATGGGAGTATATGTCCTAGAATCCAGTTGGTCATTGAGAAGAATAAAAAATAGGTTGAAGGGTAGACTCTAACATGGCATGGTGATGATGATCTTTCAATATTTGGTGTAGCAAATGGAACTGAGACTTATTATATAAATCTAAAAAAATCATATAGACATGCTCATGTAGAAAGTGTGACTTAAGTAGGATACTTTGTTGTCATGTTATCACATGTATATGGAGCATCAAAAAGAAACCTGAAAACTATGTGGTTGAGTATTATAGGTATAATTTGTTTTGATTATGAACTATTTTGTTATGAACTATTTTAAAATATTATAACCAGTTTTATTTTTCATTGCATTGCTTTAATTATGTAGGAAAGCATCATTTGAGAAGACTTACTAAAACATTTTTTTCCCAATAAATGGACCACAATTAAGGCCATGTGAATAACCACGCACCTGTTTCTCCACTGGTGATGAGATGAGCAATTGGCCATCCAAAGAAGATGAGAAACAAGACAAATGATAATCCAAGGAATCCTTATGTTCTTTCAAGGAGGTTTGAAACTATTACTTGCAAAAGAAAAGGTCAAATGGGTCATAACAAGAGGAGTTATAAGGGGAAAATATCAGTTGACAGGGCAATGCTAAAGGGAGGAAACATAGAGAAGGAAAAACATGGTGGAAAAGGAAAGAAAAAGACATGAAAACCAGGATGAAATTGCACAACGGTCTCAAGCACCTCAAACAACTCAATTTACTCAAGATTAAGTTTTAAATGAATTTGTATTTTGGTTTGTAATGAACAATTATGTTTTGTTATGAACATGACCTGTAATGAACCATTATGTTTGTTATGTAGTGAACCAGGTCTGTTATGCAGTTAACATGGTTTGTCATCTTTTGGTCTGTAATGGACATGTTAGTCTATAGTTAATGAACCAACCTGGTCTGTAGTGAATGAACCAACATGGTATGTTATTTTGGTTTGTTGTAAAGAACCTAGTATATTGTAATGAACCTAGTATTTTGTTATCCGATGTTTACTTCATTTTGTTATTCATTTTTTTTTGTTATTTATTGTGTACAAATGTGGATCTGTAGTAAGTTATAGTTTATTATGTTTTGTGAAGCATAATTTTTTTTACAAGTATCAATAACATTCAAGTATTAATATTCATTGTATACAAATGTTTGAATGCAGTAATTTTTTATAAACAAGTATCGATAACATTCAACATATTCAATAATGAACCCATAATTACATTAGAATTGAAGCAACATTTCATTATGATTGAAGCAGAATTACATTTCAATAATGAACCTAGAATTACATTTGAATTGAAGTAAAATTACAACCTAATCTAATAAAAACTAATCAACTAAACACCTATTTCACTAGAATTGAAGCAACAAAGACAAATAGCACAATGATGGTGATCATCCAGTTGAACTTCAACTGCTTTTTCAAAAATTTCATTTTCAAAATTTTCATTTTCATTTTCATTTCTTCATCTTTAATATTCATATTTTAAACCTTTTGCTTCTCATCATTTAAATTCTGCATTAATGTAAAAATATCTTCTTTTTCTCTTGGGTTGATTTCTTCGTCTAATCAAACAAAGTGGCTATACTACTTATAATCATATTGCTGGAGACAGAAATGGAGAAGAATGAACATACATTAATTGGTGACATTCTTAAAAAACATCAAAATCAAAATATGCACAAAAATATCCATACCGTATACATACCACAATCATAAAAGTGACGACATTGGTTCGCATTCGTCCATGTCGTAATCAATGGCACGTCAAGACTGCATTACATCTGCATTCACAACTCACGAAACATAATTTGTTGTTACTGTTGCTTACAAATTTTTGAAACATTTTGGATTAGGACAATTGGTTGTAGGTTGGAGGAAGAATAAGATGATTAATACGTGTTTGGAGTCCAAGTATTGGGTTTTAGATTTAAGACCTAGGGTTTGCAGTTAGAAAGGGGGGAAAAGGATTAGTGGAAAGATAACATGCTTTCCCAATCTTTAATTTAAACACTTAGGGCATGTTTAATGCGCAGAATATGATAGAGACATGATAAGATATAAGACAAGCTAAGGATAAGATATGATATAAACAAGATAAAACTTATCCTATCATGTGTTTGTTTCACACATGATATTACCTATGTAAAACAACTACATTGTTTCCAAATAGTTTTAAAAATATTTTAAAATTTATAAATTGATAAAAAAAATTAATAATGTTATATAATTAAAAAAAAGTTCATTGACACTACTGAGTAAACACTTTTATTTTATTTTAAAAGATCATGAATTCTATTAAACATATTAGATAAACAAAATAAAAATATGTATGTATAACATGTAAATGACAAAACTACCCTTGCAAGAAAATATATTTAATTTGATAATAAATAAAATTAATATTCATATTTTTAAAATTATAATAACTATTTTATTTTTAATACTTTCAATTTATTAGTTTTTAATTTTTTATACTACATAAAGTTACAAAACTACACTTATTTTATACAAAATCATACATATTTTTCAAATCTATTTATTGATATTTTTTAATTAAATATTGAATTAATCTTTATTTATATTTTATCATATTTAATTTTTTATTTTAAATAATATTGTATAGAGATAAATTTATAAATTATTTTCTTATCCTATCCTATCCTATCGGGTTTCAACCCAACTCATATTCAGGATAAAATTAGAACGAGTGAAGAGGATATAAAAATTTTCAGGATTAATTTATCAGGTCAAGTTGTGTCATCAAACACTAGAATGTGATAGGATATGATACAAATATCCTATCGTATCTCTTATCCTACACACCAAACAGATCCTTAATTATTATTTTTAATTAAAATAATTATAAATTATTTTTTCAATTATTTAATCAACCATTTTAATAAAAAAATTGAAAAAATATGTCCCGAAGCCAATAGAGTGTTGCCACGTCATTATTTCAAAGGTTTAAATAAAAAAGAGATATTTGTATTTAATAACCTACACACCAAAGATTAAAGAAAAAAATTTCATTAAGTATATTGTATAGATATAATTCGTTTGAAATTCAATTTTATTTTTAAAACAAATTTATATAAAAAATAACACAAATTAAATAAATATATATTTATAATGAAACAAACTAAAAAACAGATTTTATCTTTAAAAACAAACTAGAGATTTATATGAAAAGTGACATAATATAGAACATAAATCACTTGAAAATACTTTTATAATTGTTTTCTATAAATTCTTTATTTATACTAGCGTCTAAACGGGCACTTTCGTGTCCGTTTGTCCGTTTTTTTAAGGTGTATGACGTAGAAATATTAACGATGTCAACTTTTATAAATTTGATTTTAACATTAATTATTTAACGTCCTAAGCGAGTTAAAAAAAACAGACAAACATAAAACCTCTCAACATTTCATTTAAGTGATTGTACATGAATATAAATAACAAAATTTATTAAATAAATAATTTAAATTAAGACCAAAATTAAATATAAAAATATATTTATGTATTGACGCGCTCTCATATAAAAAAGCGGACAAACGAACACTTCGTTTGTTCGCTTTTTTAAGTGTGCACACGCGTCAAAAGTACAAACATATTTTTTTTATTTAATTTTGATTTAAATTTTAATTATTTATATAATAAATAAGAGTTTTCTAATTTTTGAATTTCTATTAAGTGTACTACCTCAAAATCTCAATGTAACTTGAAAAGTTTCATGTTTCGTGGAAATGACAAACCATCATGGATTTTCCTTCGACATGAATGGTTTGATATGAAAGTATGTCCAACTATGTGATTGATATGTTCGATAATTGCAGCCGTTGAAAGATATTATCAATGTCAACACCTAAGATAATACACAATACTCTCTAATCTTTCGATTTTAATCTGGTATCCTAATTATTATTTTAGGAGTGGAATTTATTTCTAAATCTCCTAATAGGGATAGTAAAAAAAATTACTTCATTATATTTTTCTCTTTTAATACTCATTGTGCGTCTCATCCGATACCGGTACGAATGCACGGGTATTCCCACTAGTTTCCATACAAATTATATCTTAGATATTTTCTCCTAACATCTTAAATATTTTCTTGCACGGATATCCCCACTAATTTCCATACAAATTATATTTTAAATATTTTCTCCTAAACAAATTACATCTTAAATATTTTCTCCTAAACTAAACTCACTTGCCACTCTCATTATAACATGATTTACTATTACATGAAAATCGATGTCACTACATGCTAATAAGTGTGTAGACGCATAACCAAACAAACAAAAAAAAAGACAAACTTTTATGTTAAAAAACAAAATTTTCTAAATTATTGAATAAAAAACAAGTGGACAATTTTTCTATCCATCGTAAAAAAAAAATGAGAAATATATATTTCATCAATCAAATAATATTGTATCATTTTATTATATTTATTTATTTAATAATTTAAAATTTATAAATTTTCAATGCAATTTCAATACAAATTACTTTGTAAAGAGAAAATCTATAAGGAAAAGATAATGCTTTACACTCCAATAAGATTATTTCTTTTAAAATATTCCCTATTTCTCTAACAAACTATAGGAAGAAAAGAAAAATACTAAACTCAATTAAATCCATCGTAAGATTAGAAAATAAAAATAAACTTTTATGTTAAAAAACACTTTTCTAAATTATTAAATAAAAAACAAGTGGACAATTTTTCAATTCACCACAAAAAATTAAGAAATATATATTCCACAAATTAAATAATATTGTATCATTTTATTATATTTATTTATTTAATAATTTAAAATTTATAAATTTTCAATGCAATTTCAATACACATTAGGAGATCTATAAAGAGAAGATAACGCTTTACACTCTAATAAAATTATTTCTTTTAAAATATTCCCTATTTCTCTAACAAACTATAGGAAGAAAAGAAAAAAATATTAAACTCAATTAAATCCACCGTTAGATTAGAAAATAAAAACAAATTATAAGAAGATAGGAAAAAAATACTAAACTCAATTAAATCCACCGTTAGATTAGAAAATAAAAAGAAACTTTAAACACCCTATGCTCTATTTAAATAACCTTGGAAAAACCAGAAGGAATACCTCATAGCTCTCACTCATTCAACTCTTTCCTTATTCAACTCTTTCCTTCTGCCATGGTTCAAGAACAACTCCATCGTGTTGATCCAAAAGTATGGCAAGAATGTGCCGGCCATTCCGTCCCTGTTCTGAAACTAAATTCCAAACTCTATTATTTTCCACGAGGTCATTTGGAACATGCTTGCCCTAACTACCCTACCACTCAAACACTCTCGCTGATTGATCGTTGCTGTCCATTCATCCACTGCTTTATTTCAGATGTTAATCTCTTTGCAGATTCTGAAACTGACGAACTCGTTGCAAAGCTATGCCTCACTCCCATAATTGACAGTAATCTTGTACTTTCTGAGCCTTGCAACGAAGACGATGGTGATCAGATTGTTTCTTATGCCAAGACTATAACCCAATCTGATGCTAATAATGGCGGTGCATTATCCGTACCTGTCAAATGCGCTAAAACAATCTTCCCACCTCTTGACTACAACACTGAATCTCCGTCTCAAAATGTATCCGTAACTGACTTTCACGGCGTAGTCTGGAACTTTCGTCATGTGTACACCGGAACACCCAAGCGCCACCTAATCACCCATGGCTGGAGTGCCTTTGCGGACCGTAAGAAACTAGTCAGCGGCGATACTGTTGTTTTTCTTAAAAATTTAGCAGGAAAAATCACCGTTGGACTTCGCCGGAAAAATAGGTTTGCTGCCGCTGCTAACATAACTGAAAAGCTGGTTATGGTTACCAAGGCTGCAAAATTGGCAGACGATAAGACAAAGTTTAAAGTAATGTACTATCGGACTTCTGGTGGTTTTGATTTTGTGGTGGAAAGTAAGCTTGTGGAGGATGCAATGATGATCCATTGGAGTCCTGGAATGAGTGTTAAATACACTGTGAAGATCAATGAAGATACTTCAAAGGGATCCTCAGTTTTTCATGGGACAATATCGACTCTCTCCCCTCCTTCTATTCGTCCATGGCGGATGCTTCAGGTATTTTATATATTGATGTGAATTGTGCCACTATTGCTTTAAATATGTTGAACCAAAAAAGACTGTAGCTTTTTTCTGTGCAAGAATCACGTCAAAATTACTTCACTTAATACAATTTATATATACTTTAATAAGTTGAAATAGATCTATGTTAGAATATATTTAAAATTATTGGTATTAGATTCTAACCATTTTCATCTCATTATTATAGGTTAACTGGAATGGAGCTAGGGTTTTGGAAAATCTAGTGAAAGTAAGTCCATGGCAGGTTGAATTTATTTCCAACATACCTATAGTGCATCTACGGTCCCCTCCAACAGAAAAGCTTAGGGTACCTCAAAATTCTGCTCTACTAACTGACCCTATGGGAGAGTCCAACCACTTATCAAAAGATCTTATGAATCAAACATTTTTGAATTGTGATACTTTTACCGATGTCACGCAGAGAGTCAAACACAACGTTTTATCAGAAGATGATTCAATACCTAAATCGGATAATATGTCAACAGGGCAAAACATTAGTAGTTCTCTATCAGAAGATTCGTCATCCAATACTAATAGTGGAATTGAAAACGCCACTTACTCATTTATGTTATTTGGTCAGACCATATCGGGTGTTAGAAAGGATATGTATGATTTCAAAATCAATGGAGAGTAACTGCAACGACATGAATGGAACGGAAACATTTATAAAAGTACACAAAAGTAGTTCCATAAGCTATCTGAAAATAGTTATATAAAATAACTAATTATACAAAGTAATTTAGTATATGATGTTCAAAATATATGAAACTTCTAAAGTTTATTCAAAGTAGTGAATGTATTAGTTTTTTAAAGCAAATTTTATTATTGAATAAATTTACTTTAGTTAGTTTAATTTATTGCTGGAATTTATATTCATATATTTTGCATCTATGTTGAAATTGATACACATTTCTAAAACTCTTGATAAAAATAAATGACAAAATTTTTTCATAGTTCAAGAAACTAAATTATCTTATATTCAAGAATCTTTAGCAAAAAGCTTTTGGAGTAATACTAGAATTGATTACTCGTTCTCTAAGATGGAGTGTAGGTTGGATTGTCTTTTAACTCTTTGGAGGGAGGACGTGGGGGAAGTTTTGTTTAGTTTTAAAAGTGAAGGTTATCTAGACATTAAGATGCTATGGAAGTCTAATATTTATTATGTGGTGAATGTGCATTCTTCATGCGTTTTTGCTTATAAAAAGTTATTATGTTGTAAGTTGTTGGATCTTAAGGAGAGGTATAATGATGGATATTGGATTATTGAGAGGGGGCTTTAATGAAGTTAAAAGTAGTAGGGAAAGGAAAGAAAGGGCGAACTTAGAGAACAACATGGAATTTAGATCTTTTGTGGAATTCATAGAAGAAAGTTTGTTGGTGGATGTGTCGTGTAAAGTGAAGAGATTTTCATGGTATAGTGGTGACGGTAAGTCTATGAGTAGAATTGACCAATTCATTTTATCGGATGACATTGTTAATAGATGGGGTGTTATATGATAAATTATTGGTTCTAGAGACTTGTCGGACCATTGTCCGATTTGGTTGGCAACGAATAACATTGATTGGGGGCCAAAACATTTCAAGTTCTACAACGAATGATTTTCCTTCAATTTTTTATTTCATTCGTGGAGAATGAGTGGAAAGGGATCAAGGTAGAAGGGAGAGGAGATTTTGTCTTAAAAGAAAATTTACGACTTCTTAAATATAAGCTTAAATGGTGGAATATAGAAGTGTTTGGGAGGATTAATTTGGAGGTGGATGAGGGAGTTGAAGATATTAATTTTGGAGATGTAAGGGAGGAGAATTAAGACGTGGGGTTAAATCCCGACATCATTTTTAATCGGAAGGAAAAGACAAGTTGGTTTTGGAGAAATTTGAGGATTAAGGAAAATAGTTTCTCCAAAAATTGAGATTGAAGTGGATTAAAGAGGGCGATTCCAATAATGATTTTTTTTCCACAAGGTGATGAAGGATAGAAGAAGACACAATCACTTGGGTTTTATTCTTACTTCTAGAGGTCTTATGGAGTCAGTCAAGGAGATTAAGAAGGAAGTTCGAAGTCATTTTTCTTCCTAATTTGTTGAAACAGAGAGGGAGATGCCTTTGTTGGAAGGTATCTCTTTTAGTGGTATTAGTGCGAAGAAGAATTTGGCTCTTGAAAGTCCTTTTTAGGGATTTTGATAATAAAAAGCTTGAGTAAAAGCTTGGACATAGTCCTAATAATTAAAGTAAATATACTTTTCATCTGCAATTTTTATTTCCTTTTCACCATTTGGGTTGAGATCTCATTCTCTTGGTAACAAGATTTTGTTAATATGACATTTACTGAAGTTTATAAAACTTTTAGGATTATTGTTCTGGTAGTGGTGAGTAAACGTTATCGATTCGGTAACAGTTAGAAACATTTCTAGATGAGGGTCTAGATTTTCCATGAAGACCTGAATATCCTCTTGACTCGAGGTATCTAATTTTGATAGACCATCCATCATTTGGATTGATCTTAATATCTTCATCATCAATATACATGATTTTTTCAGTTATTGAATTTTCAAAATAATTCATTTGTTCTTGAGGTGGATTTTTAACCACAACTTCCTTGTAGAAAGTAATTTTATTAGAGGATGAGGGAGGAATATCTTCCTTTTTTTGATGAAGATGCAAATAATTGCTGCATTTTTCTACCTTTGTTGACTGTAGTCCAATCCTCTATTAGAGGAATGTTTGATTCTGGCTGGGGTAACATATTGTTACTCCCTTTTCCACCACGGCCATAACCGCAGTCTCTTCCACTTTATGGGGTCATCATTTCCCCCCTGCAAATATTCATGAGTTAGATAATCATCAAGTGAATTATTTTCACCTTTAATGTGTTGAATGTCAAATTCAAACATAGATAATTGAAAGCATCTCTTTCTTTATAGTAGAATATTTTTCCTGGGTAGGATTCCATTTTCCAGAAGTAAATCTGACGAAAACTTCTTTTGATGTATCAGGTATTATTTGTTTGAGGATTCCTCCATAGCCTAAGTCTGAAGCATCAGTTTCAACAATTTTGAAATACTTAGGGTTAAGAAGAGATAAATAAGGCAAACATTTAACTTTATTTTTAATTCTTTAGACTGCCTGAGAATGTTCATCTGTCCAAGGGCCAGGATTCATTTTAAGCCTAGCATGTAATATAACGATATCATTAGCAAAATTTTCGTATGTAGTTGAGACTACCAAGAAACCTTTGTAATTTTTTCTTATCTGTAATAATATTGGGGAATTTAGAAATAAATTCGATACTTCTTTGTATAGGAATTATAGTTCCTTGGTCAAATTCATGACCTAAAAATCTAACTTTTGTTTGAAAAAGTTTCATCTTAGGAACAAATATGACTAATCCATTATGCTTAACTAATCCTTTGAATATTTTTAAATGTTTAACATGTTGATCTATAGTTTAAGAAAAAACTAAGACATCATCAATATAAACAAATTATAAATTCTGTATAAGGATTAAAAATATCATCCATAATATTTTGAAATTCTGAAGGGACATTTTTAAGGCTAAAAGGAAGGACATTCCATTCATAATGTCCAAAAGGTACAATAAAGGTTGTTTTATGCATATTAAATTCATTAATCTGAATTTGTCAATAACCAAATTTCATATCAAACTTAGAGAAGATTAAAACATTGTTTAATTTATCTAAAAGATCATTTTTATTGGGAATAAGATACCTAATCCATTTTAACACTTTATTAAGAGGTTTGTAATTTATAACAAGTCTAGGGACCCCTCTTTCATTTTCAGTTGAATTATTGACATAAAAAGATTTGCAACTCCAATGAGATTTGGATTTTCTAATTAATTTTTTATCTAAAAGAGATTCTATTTCTTTTTTTCATAAATCCAAATACTCATGATTCATTTGAGCAGGCATACCTTTGATGGGAATCCGACTTTTATTAAAGTCATCAAGATAAGGTAAAAAAAACATGTTTCTTTCTATCCCAAAAAGCAATAGACAAATCATTACAAATTTTATCTCTAAACTGTTGATCAATTAATTTAATTTGATTTTGAATTTCAGGGTTTTAAGTTGGGAAGTGATGTTTAATTGATCCACTTCTTCCTTAAGAAAACAATTTTGTCTTTCTTTTTTAAGAATAATATCTTTAACTTCGTTAATCATCATAGTATGAGGATCAGTAATAAATTTAAAAGTAATTCTTTATAGATGTAATTCCCTTTTGGTCAACATTAACTAGAGGCATAATTTTATGCAGAAAGGGAGTTCCTAATAAAATTCTATGAGTTAAATTTTTTACAAGCATAATTCCTCCAGCTTGGGAATTACATCTATTATCAATAATAAAAGAACTACATCTATTATCAATAAATATTAACAAAAGGGAATTGATAATAGATATAATTCCCTTTTGTTACAAACATAAGCATTAGACAATTTATAATTAACTGTGAGTTTATCTCCTCCAGCTTGTGTAAGAGATTGTGTAGTTTTATCAAAATATTTAGTTGGAATAATTCCTTCTTGAAGGAAATTTAAATCAACACCATTGTCAATAAGGGCAACTTCATTTTCTAATATGAAATTTCTATTAATAACTAAAGTTATTCTGACAAACCATTTTTGAGAGGTTACTCTATGAATGAGAGAAAGAAATTCATTATTAAGTGAAGGATTACTAGCTGAAGATATATCTTCAACCTTTGAATTACTAGATTCTAGAAAAGTGAGTCTTTGAGATAAACCATAGTTTTCTTTTTTAATATAAGATATTTCATTCTTTAAGAGATTTATTTCTCTATGTAAATCTATAATAGAAACAGGAGTTTCACGGATGTTAGACTGTCGAAATCTAGACAAAATCTCACTTAATTGGTAAGGTGCTTCTGTAATAATAGGAGAATCCTTTTTTGACTTTTCTTGAATTAAGACCTCAAGCATTTTTCTTTTTAATTTTTTATCAGAAATGGGTTCGATAGTTTTCATAGCTTCATCTTGTTCTGAGGTTAAAACATTTAACTCATTCATATGAACAATTGATTGTCAGTAGTTTAGTTGATTACATTGACAATCATTATTATCAGAATATTCAGAAGAGCATTCAGTACAGGATTGATAAATCATATTGATATCTTCTTCTGAAGAATAATTTTCAGAATCAAAATTGAGAAGTAAGACTTTCTCTAATTGAGAACGCAATTTTTCATCTTCTATCTTAGTAAGAGCTTTTTTAGTCCAACATTGATTGACATAATGACCAGAATTTTCACATTTATGACATGTTATGTCAAGCCTTTTGGCTTTTCTTTTGTCTTTATGGTCAAAAGATTTTTCTGTAGGTCTACTTTTATTGTAGTGACTCTTTTTCTTATTTCTATAAGAATTTTTATAAGAATATTTTAGCTTATCCTTATAAGGTTTACTGCGGAAATTTTTTCATTTTTTCTTTTTACTATCTGGAGATTTTCCTAGATCAAAAGCAAATTATTTGCAAAATTCACCAAGTTGGTGTTTCCCATAAAGTTTTTGTTTTTTAAGTTGATTTCTAAGTTTTATGTCATTACATAAAGATAATCCTTCATTAACACAAGTGCTAATTATATGACCATAAGTAAGGTCAAAATAATTTATATTTATCCCATCATTTTTCTGTCTTAAAGATTGTCTAACCTTTTCAGAAAAGAAATGGGTGTAATCTATCAATAAATTTTATTTTCCAATGCAAAGAATTGGGATTAATTAATTGATAAACTCTTGAAAGAAAAGTATCCTTATACCATCTAAAGTGGGTAAGAAAATGACATATAAGGTTTTGGAGAAGTGTCTGGATTTTTTTTCCAACAGGGACATTGGTTCCTACAAAATGTTGTAAGATGGGAAGACACAGAGTATACACTGTATCTTCTTCTCCTGTGGTGGTCGTAGCCAAAATAGTGCTTGTACTGGTTCCTGGCTCGATCTTAATGATTTTCTTGTAATTAAAAATCTCTAATTTTTTAGATTCAATGAGATAATGATCCCACCATCCTCTAAGTTGGCCAACAAATCTTGTGGTTATAAAGGATGTTATTGAACTATCTGAATTTCCATGTTGCTTGCAAACAGTAGATACATGATCATCCTATGGATTGTATCTATAATTTGTTTGTCATTAAGATCATCAACATTCCATTCATAAATGGCTTTTCCTGAATAAGAATTTTGAAATGGTATGGTTCGTCAAATAGCAAATCTTGTGGTGAGGAACGTTGTAATAATACTTTTCTATGGGTTTAGGAGCAAAAACAATATTTATACAATTAGTATTATTAATGTCTAAATTAGAAAACATATCAGATAGTTGGTCCATATGGTTTTCGTTATTATCCTTAGAATAATCTTCCTGAGACATAACTGTAATATTAAGTTCTTTTAAATGTTGTTCTAAAATACGAACCAATTCTTAACCATTGGTTTCCATTTTAAATCCTTCTATAGAAATAGGAGGTTGCACTATAGGAACATCTGAAATAGTGGATGTGGACATTTGGTCCTTAGGCTTATTTATGTGGTTAATAATAATATCTTGACGTGCTATTTGTTTTTCTAAAAGATCTTTTATGGATAAGAGATCTTTTTCCAAAGAGATTAATTATTCTCCTAAGCACACAAGGTAAGAATTGGTATAATTTTGAGATCTTATGACGAAATTTAATTCCTTAAGAGTAACTTGATTTTGTTTAACTCTTTGTAACTGAAGGTTAAGGTAAGGGGTAGTTTTAGTATTTTGACTCAAACTTAAAGGAGATTCCATTATTTCTCCTCTAATGTTTTCCCAAGGTCTTTGTAAAACAAGGATTTCTTCTTTTTTTTCCTTATGAAATAATTAACAAACCATTTAACAAAAGGAACAAAATCTTGCTCAAGACTCTTTTGAGTGTAGTACTTATCTTTAAATTTGGCTAATTCGGGTTTTGAAATTAAAAAAAAAAACAATTTGAATTGAGTGTATCTCTCATGTTGAAACTCATCATTGATGAGTTGTCTCATCTTACTACCAGAGGAATAATCTAACATTATAATTGGAAATCCATATCTGAAGGATAGGTGATTCTACTCTTTGGAGTATTTGGTTTTTGATAAATCCCTTGGAGAATTCTATTTTCGCTAAGTCTTATATTCTCAACGACTTTTATCTCTTCTCTTATTTGAGATGTAGAAGGTCTAGGTAATTGACTAGAAGTTGTGTAAAATTCATTTACTGAGTGCCTATAAGATAGAGATCTGGTATCCTAATTATTATTTTAGGAGTGGAGTTTATTTCTAAATCTCCTAATAGGGATAGTAAATAAAAAATTACTTCATTATATTTTTCTCTTTTAATACTTATTGCATGTCTCAACCGGTACTCGTACGAATGCACGAGTATCCCCACTAATTTCCATACAAATTATATCTTAGATATTTTATCCTAAACAAATTACATCTTAAATATTTTCTCGCACGGATATCCCCACTAGTTTCCATACAAATTATATTTTAAATATTTTCTCCTAAACAAATTGCATCTTAAATATTTTCTCCTAAACTAAACTCACTTGCCACTCTCATTATAACATGTTTTACTATTACGCGTGAATAAGTGTGTAGTACATGCTAGTTGAATAAGTGTGTAGTACACATCACCAATCAAATAATATTGTATGATTTTATTATATTTATTTATTTAATAATTTAAAATTTATAAATTTTCAATACAAATTACTCACTAAGGAGAAGATCTATAAGGAGAAGATAACGCTCTACGCTCCAATAAGATTATTTCTTTCAAAATATTCCCTATTCCTCTAACAAACTACAGGAAAAAAAATACCGAACTCAATTAAATCCACCGTTAGATTAGAAAATAAAAACAAACTTTAAACACCATTGATGCTCTATTTAAATAACCTTCGAAAAATCAGAAGGAATACCTCATAGCTCTCACTCATTCAACTCTTTTTTGAGATTCATTGAGATAATAATCCCACCATCCTCTAAATTGGTCAACAAATCATGTGGTTATAAAGGATGCTATTGAACTATATGAATTTCCATGTTGCTTGCAAACAGTAGATACATGATCATCCTATGGATTGTATCTATAATTTATTTGTCATTAAGACCATCAACATTCTATTCATAAATGGCTTTTCCTGAATAAGAATTTTGGAATGGTTGAATAAGTGTGTAATACGCATAACCAAACAAAAAACAAACAAAAAACAAACTTTTCTAAATTATTAAATAAAAAACAAGTGGACAATTTTTCAATTCACCACAAAAAAATTGAGAAATATATATTCCACCAATCAAATATCATTTTATTATATTTATTTATTTAATAATTTAAAATTTATAAATTTCCAATGCAATTTCAATACACATTAGGAGATCTATAAGGAGAACATAACACTTTACACTCCAATAAAATTATTTCTTTTAAAATATTCCCTATTTCTCTAACAAACTATAGGAAGATAAGAAAAAAATACTAAACTCAATTAAATCCACCGTTAGATTAGAAAATAAAAACAAACTTTAAACACCGTTGATGCTCTATTTAAATAACCTTCGAAAAACCAGAAGGAATACCTTATAGCTCTCGGTCATTCAACTCTTTCCTTCCGCCATGGTTCAAGAACAACTCCATCGTGTTGATCCAAAAGTATGGCAAGAATGTGCCGGCCATTCCGTCCCTGTTCTGAAACTAAATTCCAAACTCTATTATTTTCCACGAGGTCATTTGGAACATGCTTGCCCTAACTACCCTACCACTCAAACACTCTCGCTGATTGATCGTTGCTGTCCATTCATCCACTGCTTTATTTCAGATGTTAATCTCTTTGCAGATTCTGAAACTGACGAACTCGTTGCAAAGCTATGCCTCACTCCCATAATTGACAGTAATCTTGTACTTTCTGAGCCTTGCAACGAAGACGATGGTGATCAGATTGTTTCTTATGCCAAGACTATAACCCAATCTGATGCTAATAATGGCGGTGCATTATCCGTACCTGTCAAATGCGCTAAAACAATCTTCCCACCTCTTGACTACAACACTGAATCTCCGTCTCAAAATGTATCCGTAACTGACTTTCACGGCGTAGTCTGGAACTTTCGTCATGTGTACACCGGAACACCCAAGCGCCACCTAATCACCCATGGCTGGAGTGCCTTTGCGGACCGTAAGAAACTAGTCAGCGGCGATACTGTTGTTTTTCTTAAAAATTTAGCAGGAAAAATCACCGTTGGACTTCGCCGGAAAAATAGGTTTGCTGCCGCTGCTAACATAACTGAAAAGGTGGGTATGGTTACCAAGGCTGCAGAATTGGTAGACGATAAGACAAAGTTTGAAGTAATGTACTATCCGACTTCTGGTGGTTTTGATTTTGTGGTGGAAAGTAAGCTTGTGGAGGATGCAATGATGATCCATTGGAGTCCTGGAATGAGTGTTAAATACACTGTGAAGATCAATGACGATACTTCAAAGGGATCCTCAGTTTTTCATGGGACAATATCTACTCTCTCCCCTCCTTCTATTCGTCCATGGCGGATGCTTCAGGTATTTTATATATTGATGTGAATTGTGCCACTATTGCTTTAAATATGTTGAACCAAAAAAGACTGTAGCTTTTTTCTGTGCAAGAATCACGTCAAAATTACTTCACTTAATACAATTTATATATACTTTAATAAGTTGAAATAGATCTATGTTAGAATATATTTAAAATTATTGGTATTAGATTCTAACCATTTTCACCTCATTATTATAGGTTAACTGGAATGGAACTAGGGTTTTGGAAAATCTAGTGAAAGTAAGTCCATGGCAGGTTGAATTTATTTCCAACATACCTATTGTGCACCTACGGTCCCCTCCAACAGAAAAGCTTACACTACAACAAACAAGACCTTAGACAGCGCTTTTTTTAGCCTTAGACAGCGCTTTAAAGCGCTGTCTAAACCTCCGCTGCTAAAGGTTTAGACAGCGCTTTTAAAAATGTTAAAAGCGCTGTCTAATCCCCCACCCTTAGACAGCGCTTTGGCCAAAAGCGCTTTAAAAGACCCTCTTAATTTAAATTTTTTAGGTACACCTTAGACAGCGCTTTTCAAAAGCGCTGTCTAAGCCCCCTACCTTAGACAGCGCTTTGGCCAAAAGCGCTGTCTAAGCCCCTCCTATTTTAATTTTTTTAGGTATACCTTAGACAGCGCTTTGGCCAAAAGCGCTGTCTAAGCCCCTCCTATTTTAATTTTTTTAGGTATACCTTAGACAGCGCTTTGGGAGAGTCCAACCACTTATCAACAGATCTAATGAATCAAACATTTTTGAATTGTGATACTTTTACCGATGTCACGCAGAGAGTCAAACACAACGTTTTATCAGAAGATGATTCAATACCTAAATCGGATAATATGTCAACAGGGCAAAACATTAGTAGTTCTCTATCAGAAGATTCGTCATCCAATACTAGTAGTGGAATTGAAAATGCCACTTATTCATTTATGTTATTTGGTCAGACCATATCGGGTGTTAGAAAGGATATGTATGATTCCAATATCAATGGAAAGTAAGGACATGAATGGAACGAAAACATTTATAAAAGTACACAAAAGTAGTTCCATAAGCTATATGAAAAAAGTTATATAAATAACTAATTATACAAAGTAATTTAGTATATGATGTTCAAAATATATGAAACTTCTAAAGTTTATTCAAAGTAGTGAATGTATTAGTTTTTTAAAGCAAATTTTATTATTGAATAAATTTACTTTAGTTAGTTTAATTTATTGCTGGAATTTATATTCATATATTTTGCATCTGTGTTGAAATTGATACACATTTCTAGAACATCTTGATAAATAAATGAAAAAATATTTTCATAGTTCAAGAAACTAAATTATCTTATATTCAAGAATCTTTAGCAAAAAGCTTTTGGAGTAATACTAGAATTGATTACTCGTTCTCTAAGATGGAGGGTAGGTTGGATGGTCTTTTAATTCTTTGGAGGGAGGATGTGGGAGAAGTTTTGTTTAGTTTTAAAAGTGAAGGTTATCTAGACATTAAGATGCTATGGAAGTCTAATATTTATTATGTGGTGAATGTGCATTCTTCATGCGTTTTTGCTTATAAAAAGTTATTATTGTGTATGTTGTTGGATCTTAAGGAGGGGTATAATGATGGAGATTGGATTATTGGGAGGGGGCTTTAATGCGGTTAAAAGTAGTAGGGAAAGAAAAGAAAGGGCAGACTTAGAGAACAACATGGAATTGAGATCTTTTGCGGAATTCATAGAAGAAAGTTTGTTGGTGGATGTGTCGTGTAAAGTGAAGAGATTTTCATGGTATAGTGGTGACGGTAAGTCATTGAGGATTAAGGAAAATAGTTTCTCCAAAAATTGAGATTGAAGTGGATTAAAGAGGGCGATTCCAATAATGAATTTTTTTCCACAAGTTGATGAAGGATAGAAGAAGACACAATCACTTGGGTCCTATTCTTACTTCTTGAGGTCTTATGGAGTCAGTCAAGGAGATTAAGGAGGAAGTTCGAAGTCATTTTTCTTCCTAATTTGTTGAAATAGAGAGGGAGATGCCTTTGTTGGAAGGTATCTCTTTTAGAGGTATTAGTGCGAAGGAGATTTTGGCTCTTGAAAGTTCTTTTTAGGGATTTTGATAATAAAAAGCTTGAGTAAAAGCTTGGACATAGTCCCAATAATTAAAGTAAATATACTTTTCATCTGCAATTTTTATTTCCTTTTCACCATTTGGGTTGAGATCTCATTCTCTTGGTAACTAGATTTTGTTAATATGACATTTACTAAAGTTTATAAAACTTTTAGGATTATTGTTCTGGTAGTGGTGAGTAAACGTTATCGATTCGGTAACAGTTAGAAAAATTTCTAGGTGGGGTCTAGACTTTCAGTGAAGACCTGGATATCCTCTTGACTTGAGGTATCTAATTTTAATAGACAATCCATCATTTGGATTGATCTTAATATCTTCATCATCAATATACATGATTTTTTCAGTTACCAAATTTTCAAAATAATTCATTTGTTCTTGAGGTGGGTTTTTAACCACAACTTCCTTGTAGAAAGTAATTTTATTAGAGGAGGAGGATGGAATATCTTCCTTTTTTTGATGAAGATGCAAATAATTGTTGCATTTTTCTACCTTTGTTGATTGTAGTCCAATCCTCTATTAGAGGAATGTTTGATTCTGGCTGGGGTAACATATTGTTACTCCCTTTTCCACCACGATCATAACCGCAGTCTCTTCCACTATATGGGGTCATCATTTTTCCCCAGCAAAAATTCATGAGTTAGATAATCAGTAAGTGGATTATTTTCACCTTTAATGTGTTGAATGTCAAATTCAAACATAGATAATTGAAAGCATCTTTTTCTTTATAGTAGAATATTTTTCCTGGATAGGATTCCATTTTCCAGAAGTAAATCTGACCAAAACTTCTTTTGATGTATCAGGTATTATTTGTTTGAGGATTCCTTCATAGCCTAAGTCTGAAGCATCAATTTCAACAATTTTGAAATACTTAGGGTTAAGAAGAGATAAATAAGGCAAATATTTAACTTTATTTTTAATTCTTTGGACTGCCTGAGAATGTTCATTTGTCCAAGGGCCAGGATTCATTTTAAGCCTAGCATGTAATATGACGGTATCATTAGCAAAATTTTCGTATGTAGTTGAGACTACCAAGAAACCTTTGTAATTTTTTCTTATCTGTAATAATATTGGGGAATTTAGAAACAAATTCGATACTTCTTTGTATAGGAATTATAGTTCCTTGGTCAAATTCATGACCTAAAAATCTAACTTTTATTTGAAAACATATCAGATAGTTGGTCCATATGGTTTTCGTTATTATCCTTAGAATAATCTTCCTGAGACATAACTGTAATATTAAGTCCTTTTAAATTTTGTTCTAAAATACGAACCAATTCTTAACCATTGGTTTCCATTTGAAATCCTTCTATAGAAATAGGAGGTTGCACTATAGGAACATCTGAAATAGTGGATGTGGACATTTGGGCCTTAGGCTTATTTATGTGGTTAATAATAATATCTTGACGTGCTATTTGTTTTTCTAAAAGATCTTTTATGGATAAGAGATCTTTTTCCAAAGAGATAAATTATTCTCCTAAGCACACAAGGTAAGAATTGGTATAATTTTGAGATCTTATAACGGAATTTAATTCCTTAAGAGTAACTTGATTTTGTTTAACTCTTTCTAACTAAAGGTTAAGGTAAGGGGTAGCTTTAGTATTTTGACTCAAACTTAAAGGAGATTCCATTATATTTCCTCTAATGTTTTCCCAAGGTCTTTGTAAAACAAGGATTTCTTCTTCTTTTTTTTCCATATGAAATAATTAACAAACCATTTAACAAAAGGAATAAAATCTTGCTCAAGACTCTTTTGAGTGTAGTACTTATCTTTAAATTTGGCTAATTCGGGTTTTGAAATTAAAAAAAAAACAATTTGAATTGAGTGTATCTCTCATGTCGAAACTCATCATTGATGAGTTGTCTCATCTTACTACCAGAGGAATAATCTAACATTATAATTGGAAATCCATATCTGACGGATAGTTGATTCTACTCTTGGAGTATTTGGTTTTTGATAAATCCCTCGGAGAATTATATTTTCGCTAAGTCTTATATTCTCAACGACTTTTATCTCTTCTCTTATTTGAGATGTAGAAGGTCTAGGTAATTGACTAGAAACTGTGTAAAATTCATTTACTGAGTGCCTATAAGATAGGGATCTGGTATCCTAATTATTATTTTAGGAGTGGAGTTTATTTCTAAATCTCCTAATATGGATAGTAAATAAAAAATTAATTCATTATATTTTTCTCTTTTAATACTTATTGCATGTCTCAGCTGGTACTCGTACGAATGCACGAGTATCCCCACTAGTTTCCATACAAATTATATTTTAAATATTTTCTCGCACGGATATCCCCACTAGTTTCCATACAAATTATATTTTAAATATTTTCTCCTAAACAAATTACATCTTAAATATTTTCTCCTAAACTAAACTCACTTGCCACTCTCATTATAACATGTTTTACTATTACGCGTGAATAAGTGTGTAGTACATGCTAGTGGAATAAGTGTGTAGTACACATCACCAATCAAATAATATTGTATGATTTTATTATATTTATTTATTTAATAATTTAAAATTTATAAATTTTCAATACAAATTACTCAATAAGGAGAAGATCTATAAGGAGAAGATAACGCTCTACACTCCAATAAGATTATTTCTTTTAAAATATTCTCTATTTCTCTAACAAATTACAGAAAAAATACTGAACTCAATTAAATCCACCGTTAGATTAGAAAATAAAAACAAACTTTAAACACCCTTGATGCTCTATTTAAATAACCTTCGAAAAATCAGAAGGAATACATCATAGCTCTCACTCATTCAACTCTTTTTTGAGATTCAGTGAGATAATGATCCCACCATCATCTAAGTTGGCCAACAAATCCTGTGGTTATAAAGGATGCTATTGAACTAACTGAATTTCAATGTTGCTTGCAAACAGTAGATATATGATCATTCTATGGATTGTATCTATAATTTGTTTGTCATTAAGACCATCAACATTTCATTCATAAATGGCTTTTCCTAAATAAGAATTTTGGAATGGTTGAATAAGTGTGTAGTAGGCATAACCAAACAAAAAACAAACTTTTCTAAATTATTAAATAAAAAACAAGTGGACAATTTTTCAATTCACCACAAAAAAATTGAGAAATATATATTCCACCAATCAAATATCATTTTATTATATTTATTTATTTAATAATTTAAAATTTATAAATTTTCAATGCAATTCTAATACACATTAGGAGATCTATAAGAAGAATATAACACTTTACACTCCAATAAAATTATTTCTTTTAAAATATCCCTATTTCTCTAACAAACTATAGGAAGATAAAAAAAAAAATTAATAACTCAATTAAATCCACCGTTAGATTAGAAAATAAAAACAAACATTTAACAGCTTGATGTTCTATTTAAATAACCTTGAAAAAACCAGAAGGAATACCTAATAGCTCTCACTCATTCAACTCTTTCCTTATTCAACTCTTTCCTTCTGCCATGGTTCAAGAACAACTCCATCGTGTTGATCCAAAAGTATGGCAAGAATGTGCCGGCCATTCCGTCCCTGTTCTGAAACTAAATTCCAAACTCTATTATTTTCCACGAGGTCATTTGGAACATGCTTGCCCTAACTACCCTACCACTCAAACACTCTCGCTGATTGATCGTTGCTGTCCATTCATCCACTGCTTTATTTCAGATGTTAATCTCTTTGCAGATTCTGAAACTGACGAACTCGTTGCAAAGCTATGCCTCACTCCCATAATTGACAGTAATCTTGTACTTTCTGAGCCTTGCAACGAAGACGATGGTGATCAGATTGTTTCTTATGCCAAGACTATAACCCAATCTGATGCTAATAATGGCGGTGCATTATCCGTACCTGTCAAATGCGCTAAAACAATCTTCCCACCTCTTGACTACAACACTGAATCTCCGTCTCAAAATGTATCCGTAACTGACTTTCACGGCGTAGTCTGGAACTTTCGTCATGTGTACACCGGAACACCCAAGCGCCACCTAATCACCCATGGCTGGAGTGCCTTTGCGGACCGTAAGAAACTAGTCAGCGGCGATACTGTTGTTTTTCTTAAAAATTTAGCAGGAAAAATCACCGTTGGACTTCGCCGGAAAAATAGGTTTGCTGCCGCTGCTAACATAACTGAAAAGCTGGTTATGGTTACCAAGGCTGCAAAATTGGCAGACGATAAGACAAAGTTTAAAGTAATGTACTATCCGACTTCTGGTGGTTTTGATTTTGTGGTGGAAAGTAAGGTTGTGGAGGATGCAATGATGATCCATTGGAGTCCTGGAATGAGTGTTAAATACACTGTGAAGATCAATGAAGATACTTCAAAGGGATCCTCAGTTTTTCATGGGACAATATCTACTCTCTCCCCTCCTTCCATTCGTCCATGGCGCATGCTTCAGGTATTTTATATATTGATGTGCATTGTGCCACTATTGCTTTAAATATGTTGAACCAAAAAAGACTGTAGCTTTTTTCTGTGCAAGAACAAAATTACTTTACTTAATACAATTTATATATACTTTAATAAGTTGAAATAGATCTAAGTTAGAATATATTTAAAATAATTGGTATTAGATTCTAACCATTTTCATCTCATTATTATAGGTCAACTGGAATGGAACTAGGGTTTTGGAAAATCTAGTGAAAGTAAGTCCATGGCAGGTTGAATTTATTTCCAACATACCTATTCCTATTGTGCATCTACGGTCCCCTCCAACAGAAAATATTAGGGTACCTCAAAATTCTGCTCTACTAATTGATCCTATGGGAGAGTCCAACCACTTATCAACAGATCTTATGAATCAAACATTTATGAATTGTGATACTCTTACCGATGTCACGCAGAGAGTCAAACACAACATTTTATCAGAAGATGATTCAATACCTAAATCGGATAATATGTCAACAGGGCAAAACATTAGTAGTTCTCTATCAGAAGATTCGTCATCCAATACTAATAGTGGAATTGAAAACGCCACTTATTCATTTATATTATTTGGTCAGACAATATCGGGTGTTAGAAAGGATATGTATGATTTCAATATCAATGGAGAGTAACTGCAACGACATGAATGGAACGGAAACATTTATAAAAGTACACAAAAGTAGTTCCATAAGCTATCTGAAAATAATTATATAAATAACTAATTATACAAAGTAATTTAGTATATGATGTTCAAAATATATGAAACTTCTAAAGTTTATTCAAAGTAGTGAATGTATTAGTTTTTTAAAGCAAATTTTATTATTGAATAAATTTACTTTAGTTAGTTTAATTTATTGCTGGAATTTATATTCATATATTTTGCATTTGTGTTGAAATTGATACACATTTCTAGAACATCTTGATAAAAATAAATGACAAAATATTTTCATAGTTCAAGAAACTAAATTATCTTATATTCAAGAATCTTTAGCAAAAAGCTTTTGGAGTAATACTGGAATTGATTACTCGTTCTCTAAGATGGAGGGTAGGTTGGATGGTCTTTTAACTCTTTGGAGGGAGGACGTGGGAGAAGTTTTGTTTAGTTTTAAAAGTGAAGGTTATCTAGACATTAAGATCCTATGGAAGTCTAATATTTATTATGTGGTGAATGTGCATTCTTCATGCGTTTTTACTTATAAAAAAGTTATTATGGTGTAAGTTGTTGGATCTTAAGGAGGGGTATAATGATGAAGATTGGATTATTGGGAGGGGGCTTTAATGCGGTTAAAAGTAGTAGGGAAAGGAAAGAAAGGGCGGACTTAGAGAACAACATGGAATTTAGATCTTTTGCGGAATTCATAGAAGAAAGTTTGTTGGTGGATGTGTCGTGTAAAGTGAAGAGATTTTCATGGTATAGTGGTGACGGTAAGTCTATGAGTAGAATCGACCGATTCATTTTATCGGATGACATTGTTAATAGATGGGGTGTCATATGATAAATTACTGGTTCTAGAGACTTGTCGGACCATTGTCCGATTTGGTTGGCAACGAATAACATTGATTGGGGGCCAAAACATTTCAAGTTCTACAACGAATGATTTTCCTTCAATTCTTTTATTTCATTCGTGGAGAATGAGTGGAAAGGGATCAAGGTAGAAAGGAGAGGAGATTTTGTCTTAAAAGAAAATTTACGACTTCTTAAATATAAGCTTAAATGGTGGAAAATAGAAGTGTTTGGGAGGATTAATTTGGAGGTGGATGAGGGAGTTGAAGATATTAATTTTGGAGATGTAAGGGAGGAGAATTAAGACGTGGGGTTAAATCCCGACATCATTTTTAATCGGAAGGAAAAGACAAGTTGGTTTTGGAGAAATTTGAGGATTAAGGATAATAGTTTCTCCAAAAATTGAGATTGAAGTGGATTAAAGAGGGCGATTCCAATAATGATTTTTTTTCCACAAGGTGATGAAGGATAGAAGAAGACACAATCACTTGGGTTTTATTCTTACTTCTAAAGATCTTATGGAGTCAGTCAAGGAGATTAAGAAGGAAGTTCGAAGTCATTTTTCTTCCTAATTTGTTGAAACAGAGAGGGAGATGCCTTTGTTGGAAGGTATCTCTTTTAGTGGTATTAGTGCGAAGAAGAATTTGGCTCTTGAAAGTCCTTTTTAGGGATTTTGATAATAAAAAGCTTGAGTAAAAGCTTGGACATAGTCCCAATAATTAAAGTAAATATACTTTTCATCTGCAATTTTTATTTCCTTTTCACCATTTGGGTTGAGATCTCATTCTCTTGGTAACAAGATTTTGTTAATATGACATTTACTGAAGTTTATAAAAATTTTAGGATTATTGTTCTGGTAGTGGTGAGTAAACGTTATTGATTCGGTAACAGTCAGAAACATTTCTAGGTGGGGGTCTAGAATTTCCATGAAGACCTGAATATCCTCTTGACTCGAGGTATCTAATTTTGATAGACCATCCATCATTTGGATTGATCTTAATATCTTCATCATCAATATACATGATTTTTTCAGTTATTGAATTTTCAAAATAATTCATTTGTTCTTGAGGTGGATTTTTAACCACAACTTCCTTGTAGAAAGTAATTTTATTAGAGGATGAGGGAGGAATATCTTCCTTTTTTTGATGAAGATGCAAATAATTGCTGCATTTTTCTACCTTTGTTGATTGTAGTCCAATCCTCTATTAGAGGAATGTTTGATTCTGGCTGGGGTAACATATTGTTACTCCCTTTTCCACCACGGCCATAACCGCGGTCTCTTCCACTTTATGGGGTCATCATTTTCCCCCTGCAAATATTCATGAGTTAGATAATCAGCAAGTGAATTATTTTCACCTTTAATGTGTTGAATGTCAAATTCAAACATAGATAATTGAAAGCATCTATTTCTTTATAGTAGAATATTTTTCCTGGGTAGGATTCCATTTTCCAGAAGTAAATCTGACCAAAACTTCTTTTGATGTATCAGGTATTATTTGTTTGAGGATTCCTCCATAGCCTAAGTCTGAAGCATCAGTTTCAACAAATTTGAAATACTTAGGGTTAAGAAGAGATAAATAAGGCAAACATTTAACTTTATTTTTAATTCTTTGGACGGCCTGAGAATGTTCATCTGTCCAAGGGCCAGGATTCATTTTAAGCCTAGCATGTAATATAACGATATCATTAGCAAAATTTTCATATGTAGTTGAGACTACCAAGAAACCTTTGTAATTTTTTCTTATCTGTAATAATATTGGGGAATTTAGAAATAAATTTGATACTTCTTTGTATAGGAATTATAGTTCCTTGGTCAAATTCATGACCTAAAAATCTAACTTTTGTTTGAAAAAGTTTCATCTTAGGAACAAATATGACTAATCCATTATGCTTAACTAATCCTTTGAATATTTTTAAATGTTTAACATGTTGATCTATAGTTTTAGAAAAAACTAAGACATCATCAATATAAACAATTATAAATTCTGTATAAGGATTAAAAATATCATCCATAATATTTTGAAATTCTGAAGGGACATTTTTAAGGCTAAAAGGAAGGACATTCCATTCATAATGTCCAAAAGGTACAGTAAAGGTTGTTTTATACATATTAGATTCATTAATCTGAATTTGTCAATAACCAGATTTCATATCAAACTTAGAGAAGATTAAAGCATTGTTTAATTTATCTAAAAGATCATTTTTATTGGGAATAAGATACCTAATCCATTTTAACACTTTATTAAGAGGTTTGTAATTTATAACAAGTCTAGGGACCCCTCTTTCATTTTCAGTTGAATTATTGACATAAAAAGATTTGCAACTCCAATGAGATTTGGATTTTCTAATTAATATTTTCTCTAAAAGAGATTCTATTTCTTTTTTTCATAAATCCAAATACTCATGATTCATTTGAGCAGGCATACCTTTGATGGGAATCCGACTTTTATTAAAGTCATCAAGATAAGGTAAAAAAAACATGTTTCTTTCTATCCCAAAAAGCAATAGACAAATCATTACAAATTTTATCTCTAAACTGTTGATCAATTAATTTAATTTGATTTTGAATTTCAGGGTTTTTAAGTTGGGAAGTGATGTTTAATTGATCCACTTCTTCCTTAAGAAAACAATTTTGTCTTTCTTTTTTAAGAATAATATCTTTAACTTCGTTAATCATCATAGTATGAGGATCAGTAATAAATTTAAAAGTAATTCTTTATAGATGTAATTCCCTTTTGGTCAACATTAACTAGAGGCATAATTTTATGCAGAAAGGGAGTTCCTAATAAAATTCTATGAGTTAAATTTTTTACAAGCATAATTCCTCCAGCTTGGGAATTACATCTATTATCAATAATAAAAGAACTACATCTATTATCAATAAATATTAACAAAAGGGAATTGATAATAGATATAATTCCCTTTTGTTACAAACATAAGCATTAGACAATTTATAATTAACTGTGAGTTTATCTCCTCCAGCTTGTGTAAGAGATTGTGTAGTTTTATCAAAATATTTAGTTGGAATAATTCCTTCTTGAAGGAAATTTAAATCAACACCATTGTCAATAAGGGCAACTTCATTTTCTAATATGAAATTTCTATTAATAACTAAAGTTATTCTGACAAACCATTTTTGAGAGGTTACTCTATGAATGAGAGAAAGAAATTCATTATTAAGTGAAGGATTACTAGCTGAAGATATATCTTCAACCTTTGAATTACTAGATTCTAGAAAAGTGAGTCTTTGAGATAAACCATAGTTTTCTTTTTTAATATAAGATATTTCATTCTTTAAGAGATTTATTTCTCTATGTAAATCTATAATAGAAACAGGAGTTTCACGGATGTTAGACTGTCGAAATCTAGACAAAATCACTTAATTGGTAAGGTGCTTCTGTAATAATAGGAGAATCCTTTTTTTGACTTTTCTTGAATTAAGACCTCAAGCATTTTTCTTTTTAATTTTTTATCAGAAATGGGTTCTATAATTTTCATAGCTTCATCCTGTTCTGAGGTTAAAACATTTAACTCATTCATATGAACAATTGATTGTCAGTAGTTTAGTTGATTACATTGACAATCATTATTATCAGAATATTCAGAAGAGCATTCAGTACAGGATTGATAAATCATATTGATATCTTCTTCTGAAGAATAATTTTCAGAATCAAAATTGAGAAGTAAGACTTAGACTTTCTCTAATTGAGAACGCAATTTTTCATCTTCTATCTTAGTAAGAGCTTTTTTAGTCCAACATTGATTGACATAATGACCAGAATTTTCACATTTATGACATGTTATGTCAAGCCTTTTGGCTTTTCTTTTGCCTTTATGGTCAAAAGATTTTTCTTTAGGTCTACTTTTATTGTAGTGACTCTTTTTCTTATTTCTATAAGAATTTTTATAAGAATATTTTAGCTTATCCTTATAAGGTTTACTGCGGAAATTTTTTCATTTTTTCTTTTTACTATCTGGAGATTTTCCTAGATCAAAAGCAAATTATTTGCAAAATTCACCAAGTTGGTGTTTCCCATAAAGTTTTTGTTTTTTAAGTTGATTTCTAAGTTTTATGTCATTACATAAAGATAATCCTTCATTAACACAAGTGCTAATTATATGACCATAAGTAAGGTCAAAATAATTTATATTTATCCCATCATTTTTCTGTCTTAAAGATTGTCTAACCTTTTCAGAAAAGAAATGGGTGTAATCTATCAATAAATTTTATTTTCCAATGCAAAGAATTGGGATTAATTAATTGATAAACTCTTGAAAGAAAAGTATCCTTATACCATCTAAAGTGGGTAAGAAAATGACATATAAGGTTTTGTAGAAGTGTCTGGATTTTTTTTCCAACGGGGACATGGTTTCCTACAAAATGTTGTAAGATGGGAAGACACAGAGTATACACTGTATCTTCTTCTCCTGTGGTGGTCGTAGCCAAAATAATGCTTGTACTGGTTCCTGGCTCGATCTTAATGATTTTCTTGTAATTAAAAATCTCTAATTTTTTAGATTCAATGAGATAATGATCCCACCATCCTCTAAGTTGGCCAACAAATCTTGTGGTTATAAAGGATGTTATTGAACTATCTGAATTTCCATGTTGCTTGCAAACAGTAGATACATGATCATCCTATGGATTATATCTATAATTTGTTTGTCATTAAGACCATCAACATTCCATTCATAAATGGCTTTTCCTGAATAAGAATTTTGGAATGGTTATGGTTCGTCAAATAACAAATCTTGTGGTGAGGGACGTTGTAATAATACTTTTCAATCGGTTTAGGAGCATAAACAATATTTATACAATTAGTATTATTAATGTCAAGGTTACTAATGTCTAAATTAGAAAACATATCAGATAGTTGGTCCATATGGTTTTCGTTATTATCCTTAGAATAATCTTCCTGAGACATAACTGTAATATTAAATCCTTTTAAATTTTGTTCTAAAATACGAACCAATTCTTAACCATTGGTTTCCATTTTAAATCCTTCTATAGAAATAGGAGGTTGCACTATAGGAACATCTGAAATAGTGGATGTGGACATTTGGTCCTTAGGCTTATTTATGTGGTTAATAATAATATCTTGACGTGCTATTTGTTTTTCTAAAAGATCTTTTATGGATAAGAGATCTTTTTCCAAAGATATAAATTATTCTCCTAAGCACACAAGGTAAGAATTGGTATAATTTTGAGATCTTATAACGGAATTTAATTCCTTAAGAGTAACTTGATTTTGTTTAACTCTTTGTAACTGAAGGTTAAGGTAAAGGGTAGCTTTAGTATTTTGACTCAAACTTAAAGGAGATTCCATTATTTCTCCTCTAATGTTTTCCCAAGGTCTTTGTAAAACAAGGATTTCTTCTTATTTTTTCCTTATGAAATAATTAACAAACCATTTAACAAAAGGAACAAAATCTTGCTCAAGACTCTTTTGAGTGTAGTACTTATCTTTAAATTTGGCTAATTCGGGTTTTGAAATTAAAAAAAAAAAAACAATTTGAATTGAGTGTATCTCTCATGTTGAAACTCATCATTGATGAGTTGTCTCATCTTACTACCAGAGGAATAATCTAACATTATAATTGGAAATCCATATCTGACGGATAGGTGATTCTACTCTTGGAGTATTTGGTTTTTGATAAATCCCTCGGAGAATTCTATTTTCGCTAAGTCTTATATTCTCAACGACTTTTATCTCTTCTCTTATTTGAGATGTAGAAGGTCTAGGTAATTGACTAAAAGCGGTGTAAAATTCATTTACTGAGTGCCTATAAGATAGGGATCTGGTATCCTAATTATTATTTTAGGAGTGAAGTTTATTTCTAAATCTCCTAATAGGGATAGTAAATAAAAATTACTTCATTATATTTTTCTCTTTTAATACTTATTGCATGTCTCAATCGGTACCCTAATGCACGAGTATCCCCACTAATTTCCATACAAATTATATCTTAGATATTTTCTCCAAAACAAATTACATCTTAAATATTTTCTCGCACGGATATCTCCACTAGTTTCCATACAAATTATATTTTAAATATTTTCTTCTAAACAAATTACATCTTAAATATTTTCTCCTAAACTAAACTCACTTGTCACTCTCATTATAACATGTTTTACTATTACGCGTGAATAAGTGTGTAGTACATGCTGGTTGAATAAGTGTGTAGTACACATCACCAATCAAATAGTATTGTATGATTTTATTATATTTATTTATTTAATAATTTAAAATTTATAAATTTTCAATACAAATTACTCAATAAGGAGAAGATCGGAGAAGATAACGCTCTACGCTCCAATAAGATTATTTCTTTTAAAATATTCCCTATTTCTCTAACAAACTACAGAAAAAAAATACCGAACTCAATTAAATCCACCGTTAGATTAGAAAATAAAAACAAACTTTAAACACCCTTGATGCTCTATTTAAATAACCTTCGAAAAATCAGAAGGAATACCTCATAGCTCTCACTCATTCAACTCTTTTTTGAGATTCAGTGAGATAATGATCCCACCATCCTCTAAGTTGGCCAACAAATCATGTGGTTATAAAAGATGTTATTGGACTATCTGAATTTCCATGTTGCTTGTAAACAGTAGATACATGATCATCCTATGGATTGTATCTATAATTTGTTTGTCATTAAGACCATCAACATTCCATTCATAAATGGCTTTTCCTAAATAAGAATTTTGGAATGGTTGAATAAGTGTGTAGTACGCATAACCAAACAAAAATCAAACAAAAAAATTAACTTTTCTAAATTATTAAATAAAAAACAAGTGGACAATTTTTCAATTCACCACAAAAAAATTGAGAAATATATATTCCACCAATCAAATATCATTTTATTATATTTAGTTATTTAATAATTTAAAATTTATAAATTTTCAATACAATTTCAATACACATTAGGAGATGTATAAGGAGGAGATAATAGTTTAGACTCCAATAAGATTATTTCTCTTTAAATATTCCCTATTTCTCTAACAAACTATAGGAAGATAAGAAAAAATACTAAACTCAATTAAATCCACCGTTAGATTAGAAAATAAAAACAAACTTTAAACACCCTTTGCTCTATTTAAATAACCTTGGAAAAACCAGAAGGAATACCTCATATCTCTCACTCATTCAACTCTTTCCTTCTGCCATGGTTCAAGAACAACTCCATCGTGTTGATCCAAAAGTATGGCAAGAATGTGCCGGCCATTCCGTCCCTGTTCTGAAACTAAATTCCAAACTCTATTATTTTCCACGAGGTCATTTGGAACATGCTTGCCCTAACTACCCTACCACTCAAACACTCTCGCTGATTGATCGTTGCTGTCCATTCATCCACTGCTTTATTTCAGATGTTAATCTCTTTGCAGATTCTGAAACTGACGAACTCGTTGCAAAGCTATGCCTCACTCCCATAATTGACAGTAATCTTGTACTTTCTGAGCCTTGCAACGAAGACGATGGTGATCAGATTGTTTCTTATGCCAAGACTATAACCCAATCTGATGCTAATAATGGCGGTGCATTATCCGTACCTGTCAAATGCGCTAAAACAATCTTCCCACCTCTTGACTACAACACTGAATCTCCGTCTCAAAATGTATCCGTAACTGACTTTCACGGCGTAGTCTGGAACTTTCGTCATGTGTACACCGGAACACCCAAGCGCCACCTAATCACCCATGGCTGGAGTGCCTTTGCGGACCGTAAGAAACTAGTCAGCGGCGATACTGTTGTTTTTCTTAAAAATTTAGCAGGAAAAATCACCGTTGGACTTCGCCGGAAAAATAGGTTTGCTGCCGCTGCTAACATAACTGAAAAGCTGGTTATGGTTACCAAGGCTGCAAAATTGGCAGACGATAAGACAAAGTTTAAAGTAATGTACTATCCGACTTCTGGTGGTTTTGATTTTGTGGTGGAAAGTAAGGTTGTGGAGGATGCAATGATGATCCATTGGAGTCCTGGAATGAGTGTTAAATATACTTTGAAGATCAATGAAGATACTTCAAAGGGATGCTCAGTTTTTCATGGAACAATATCTACTCTCTCCCCTCCATATATCCGTCCATGGCGCATGCTTCAGGTATCATCTTATATTCATAGAAAAGAATTCTTTATTTAGTTGTAATTTATACGGATTCGACAAAGCTCTTTGGATCTATTTGTCATAGATTTAATTGATAGAAATTTTTTTTTTTCGAGCGGAGAATCACTTTCTAATCTTGTCATAACTATAAATATGAAATGGTGCACAAAAACAAAAGTTTTAAATGATTGGTATTAGACTCTTAATAATTTTTTATCTCATTATTATAGGTTGATTGGAAAGAGCCTACAGTTTTGACAAATCTAGCGAAAGTAAGTCCATGGCAGGTTGAACTTCTTATGAATATACCTACAAGGCATTTACAGGCTCCTCCATCAAAAAAGATTAAAGCTTCTCAGAATTCTGTCTTATTAAGTTATATTGAGGGAGATCACTCTATTCCAACGAGAGAATCCAGCAATTCATCTGTAGGTGTCTTGAACCAAACAGTTATGAATTGTGAAATTTTTCTTGATGGTATGGAGGGAGCAAAACACAGTATATTGTCCAAACCAACTTATTTCAACTTTTTTAAAGATGATTCAACGAAAGAGTTGGATAACGTGTCAACCCAGCAAAACATTAACAATCCTGTATCAGATGATTTGTCATCTAATATCACTGATTTGAACTCCCTTGATACAAAGATTGCCAGCACTCAGAATTGCAATGACAAAAACATTACTTCTGATTCAATTAGATTATTTGGTCTAGACATTCCAGTTAATAAAAATAATTTGCATGATTTCAATTTGGATAGAGAGGAACACCAATGAAATTGAAGATATCCGAAAACATGCAAGAAAGGAAGGCAAAAATACAGTTTAGATTTTTAAATTATTTTAAAATATCTAAGTTTTTTTTTACTTCATTCCTTTATATCAAGTAACGTTTCTGTTGTTGACGTTTTTACAAATCTCCGTCATAATAAATTACAACTTCATATATTATTGGAATTAGTTTTTTTGCACTGATTATAAATATGCAATTAAATTTATCAATCAAGTTATGGTTCATGAGAATCAAGAAAAAAATTGACGAAATAAAAATTATTCGATGCGACCAAAATACATAATCAAACCAAAACTAATTTTATATATATATATATATATATATATATATATATATATATATATATATATATATATATATATATATATGATCAACACCAAAAATTAATTCAAATAGTATATAAGTTTGCAATTTATAATTAAGATTTATTTATTGAAGTTTGTTTTCTTAAAAGGATTAAAATTTTAGTAACACCTTCTTAAATCTCGTCAATACTATAAATACTACATTTTCTAATAAAAAAATTATTTTGGTGAACCAATTAACCGAAATAATATTTACTTTTATCATGCATCTTAATTTTAATTTTAATTTTTATATAAAAAAAGTCACATATTTTCTCAATTGAGAGAAAAATTGAGGAGAGAGATTCGTCAAGGACAAATTTCGACGACTACAGTAACCATAATTTCATATTTTTCTTATTATTACACGCAATTCTTTTTTTATTTTATTATTAAAAATAAATAACCTTTCTTCTCGTTTAATTGGAAAAACTGATGGAAAAGGTTATCATAAATTTATATATAAAATACTACGTTTTCACTTTTGTTCTAAACTTAACTCATTTTTCTAGCTTCAAACTTCATATTCCTCTCCTAAAGTAAACTCTATTTTATGTTGTTATTGTTATTATTAATATTATTGTTGTTTTTGTTGTTCGCTAGAAGAAAAATATTCCCAACGATAAGATTTTGTGACGTGAAAAACAAGTGGAAAAAAGTCTGTTGCGACGTGTTTATCATGTCGCTATATATTTTAAATAATAAAAAAATTAAAACTTGGGGTATCACTTGGAGAAAGGATGGAGTTTTTTTTTTAAATGTTGTGACGTGAAAACACATGCATGACGCAACCACTACTACGAAATATACATTTCGTAGCACCTATTTTATAATAGTCATAGTGATAATCGCGGTAACACCTATTTCTAGGCACATTATTTTTCCGTAACACCTAATTCACAACCGTCAAATGTACCAATCGCGGTGAAAAGGTACACAAAGTGAAATGGTTTGATTTCCAACACCATTAATTAGTCATTTATCAGGATAAAAATATTGATGCACTTGTATATAGCCACGGTTTTTAAGACCACCAATGATGAAAGGTAATGCTTTATTTATATATTAGCAAAATTGTCTTACGCTTCAGTACATAACAGTCGTTTCTCAAATTCCTTATAACTCTTTCACTCGTCTCTCTCAAAATGAAACGCTAACAACTTTGTCACTCATTTCTCTTCTCTTATATGGAAACCCCAAAACAAAACATAACAACACATCTTAGTCAATGGATATTTACCTGTTCGTTTTCTCAATAGTTTTTTTTTTCAAAATCTGTTTCAATTGCTTTTTTCACTATCTTTGACCATTTTTTTGACTCGTAGGTATATGGATGCTTGTAAGAATATGGATGTTTCTTTCAACAAAAAGGAATAAGCTATATTTTGCCTTTCAAACTTGTTACAATAAAGAGGACAAATCTAAAGTTAGTGTTAAAAACTTGTAGATATGGATGTTAAGTTTACGACTCTAACTTTAGCTTCATCCTTATTTTATTGTGTTGTGAAACGAATGCCCTAGAAAAAAAGTATAATAGGTTTCTTTATGATCAAGAAACCCACAAGGGTTAAGATTTAGGGTAACCAAGGATAACAACAAGGATTGGTTATAAACTGTTATTTTTTCCTTTCTCTTGAAACAAGATTACAAGTATATAAGAATAACGAATAACCTCTCTCACTTTTGAATTATGGTTTTATCTTCCTATTTTCCCTTCTACAAAAGATGAGAGACGTATGTTATTTATAAGAAAACTAACACACTAACCTAATGGGATTTTTAACAATTACCCATTACAAGCTAACTTAGGGTACAAACTAACTTAAGCAATTGGATCCATAACACAAGGCCCAATTTGACAACAAAATGTGAGCGGACTTCGACAACATGCTAAACCTAGAGTTCATTCAAATATCTCACAAATATCCATCTTGGAAAAAAATCTATAACAAAAAGAAACAAATTAGCTTTCTTCATGCAGCTTTATCAAATGCATATAGTGGAAAAACTTGCAACTGGGCAACGTCTTAGTGATCATATCAGCAACATTATGATCTATAGAAACCTTCAACACTTGGACTTGTCCATGCTCAATTACTCCTCTGACGAAATGCAGCCTCACATCAATGTGATTAGTTTGCTCATGTTAGGTTGAGTTCATCGACAAGTGTATTTCACTTTGACTATCAAATTTAACAGTGATACCTCGACCTTGAAGTTTCAGTTCCTTTGCAAAACCTTCAAGCCACAATGCTTCCTTTACAACTTCAGTTAGGGTGATATATTCTGCTTCAGTAGTTGATAAGTCAACAACCTTCTAAAGTATTTCTTTCCAATTAACTGTTGTGCCAAATATAGTGAAAACATATCCAGAAATAGATTTTCTGGAATCCATACAACCTGCATAATTAGAGTCGACATATCCTTAGATTGTTGTTTTACTATCTTCACCCAAGGCTCCACCATAAATTAGGACTCTACTCAGATACCCATTTATGTATCTTAGAATCCACTTCAATGCTTGTCAGCGAGCCTTTCCAGGATTTACCATGTACCTGCTTATAAGACTTACTGCATATGTTATATCGGATCTCTTATACACCATATAATACATCAAAGAACCTACTATCTTAGCATGTGTAATTATATCCATATAAGTTCTTTCGACATCAGTATTGGGACACTGATCTATACTCATCTTGAATTGAAGGTTTGTCGGAGTCACAACAGGCTTTGAATTCGACATACCAAACTTATCGAGAATCTTCTTCAGGTATTCCTCTTGAGATAAGCATAATCTTGACTACTTTCTATCTCTCAGAATGTCAATCCCAAGAATCCTAGACGCAACTCCCAGATCCTTCATATCGAACTCCTTATTGAGTTCAACCTTTACCCTCCTTACATATTTGACATTGTTGCTTGTTATTAGATTATCATCCATATAAAGCATCAAAATAACAAATGAATTATCTGATCAAAATCAGAAGTAAACACAATGCTCGAACTAACTTCTGATGAAACTTATGTGTGTCATGAACTTGTCGAATCTCCTATTCCACTGTCTAGGAGATTGTTTCAGTCCATATAAAGATCTCTTCAGGTTGCACACATACTCTTCTTTCCCCTCTTCGATATACCCTTCATGTTTCCTCATCAGGGTTGTTTCATCAAGATCACCATACAAGAACACAATCTTAACATCTCTCTGTTCCAGTTCAAGGTCGAACTGGGCCACCATGGCAAGCAACATTCGAATGGACATGTGCTTCACAACAGGAAAGAACACATCATTGAAGTTGACACCTTCTTTCTAAGTGAAACCCCTTGCAACCAACCTTGCCATGTATTCGACGCTACTCTTTTGATTCCTTCCTTAACTTTGAAAATCCATTTACAATTGACTAAACTGGCTCCAACAGGTTTTTCAATCAGTTCTCATGTGTTGTTATCATGAAGATATTTCATCTCATCATCCATGGCCTTCATTCATTGAGTATTATTTTGACTCCTCATAACTTCCTTATAGTCTCTAGGTTCTTCGTCTAAAACCTCACTTGTAGAGATTAAGGAATAAGCTTAATATATGAATAACCAAGTCTTTGAGGTGGCTTGATGACTCTTCTCGAACTGTATCTTGCCAGTAGGTAGTCATTATCAGTCTCCTTATCTTCGCAAATAATTTATGTTTCTAGTTCGACTTCATATGGGTCATGCAATTCAGCATCACTATGCTTCACCTCAACAAGAATTTCTCCCTATTCAAGCTCTTCGTTAACATTATCAGTTTTCTTGAAAGTCGTTTCAGCTTCAAGGAAAACTACATCTCGACTGGTGATACACCTCCCGTGACCTGGATCTAGGCACCATAGCTTATAAGCTTTGACTCCTTCAGGGTATCCCATGAACATGAACTTCAGAGCTCTAGGTTCGAACTTGTCTTACCTAATGTGAGCATAGGCCACACAGCCAATTAATCTCAATTTTTTGAGATCTGGTGGATGTCCCGACCAAACTTTTTTAGGTGTCTTCATATCTAACACAGATGAAGGACATATGTTTATCAGATATGTTGTTGTCGAAACAACCTCAACCCAAAACACCTTCTTCAATCCAGCCCTAACCAACATGCATCTAACCCTTTCAATGATTGTTCGATTGAATCTCTCAGCTATACCATTTTGCTGAGGAGTACCTGCTACAGTCTTGTGCCTTGCAATCCCAGACTCGGCACAATAACTGTCGAAAGTTTCATTGCAGAATACAAGGCCATTATCAGTTCTCAACCTCTTGACCTTTCTGCCAGTTTGATTTTCGACCAAAACCTTCCAACTCTTGAAATTCTCAAAAGTTTCATCCTTAATCTTCTGAATGAATACCCATAATTTTATGGAATAATCATCAACTATGGATAGAAAATACCTTGCACCTGAATGTGAAGGATTCCTTGCGGGCCCCCAAAGATCAGCATGGATGTAGGGCACAACCTTTCGAATGTGAGCCTTCTTCTTACAATGATAGCATCGAACACCATGTTTCACCACTATAAGACTTATGCTAACTTTTACCCTTCTTCTTGTCAAACTTACCATCCTTTCGCAAGAATTTCTCCTTAACGGCCAAATTTTCACCAACCATCGAAGGTTTATGCTTATTTTGTTCGTTCAAGTCCTTAGAGTACAAGGAAGATTGAAGATCTTTAAATGTCATGGACTCTCTTCCATAAAGAGTTTCTTTGAAGTGAGCATGTGTTCTGGGCAAAACGCTTATCAGCAACAATGTTTGATCTTCATCATCGATCTTCACATCAATATTTTTAAGATCAAGAATCAGCTTGTTGAACATACTCAATTGCTCATCCAACACTTTGTCTTTGCTCATCTTGAATGAATACAAAGTTTGCTTCAGGTAGAATCAATTCACCAGCGATTTGGTCATCTACAAACCTTCAAGTTTCAAACATAACCCTAATGTCGTCGTGTCCTTTGATACCTGTCGGAGAACCTTATCACCAAGGCTCAACAATCTTGTGATGTGTGTTTTCTCAATAATGTTCGTCTTTTCAGCTATCGCTAACACAACATTCATGGTCGTCTCTCCCTTCAACGCTTCCAGGTGCCGAACAACAAACGTACGGTGGATTGAGAGAAGATGTGGGTGTACCTGCAAGGCACTCCGATGCTAAAATGAGTATACAGTACATAAAGGTAGGAGAGAATGATAGATTCAGAATACCTGACCCTCTATTGAAAAAGGGTATTTATAGTGTGCCCTCAGTGCTGGGCCAAGGTTCTTTCTTGGGCTGGATCAGCTAGGCCCAAGGAAGAACTGCCAAGGAATGCGTAAGAGCGTGTAAGACCTAGCACGTGGTCTTGACCTTGGTCTAACTGCCCCTATATTTTAGGAGATAATGGTGGATAGTTGGGTGACGTGGCGCACGTGGGGGGTGTTATCTCTCAATTGTTGGATAGTGGGTCGCGGGACCCGCCAGACGATTTGGGCCTTTTGCCCGACGGATTGAGCATCTGCCCGACTGATTGGGCTTCTTCTCGACACTGTCTTAGAGGCCTAATCCATAAGACTCATGATCTGATTGCTATGAAATATTTCACCATTTTCCAGGTCCGAGGGAGTCATCATATGAGATTTTAGCTAGCTGTTCATAATGACTTAATGGGAGGCTTGTTGGTTGGGAGCTGCAGATGAGACATGAAGTAGTAGTGCATCTCTTTGGCTTATGAGGTATGATGTAATTCATGTTCATGGTGCAAAACATAATGTTTGTCAAAGTAGTTTTTGAATTGAAACTTTGTTGTGTAGAAGTAACTTGCCTTGGAATAACAACATATATGTTTTTTTGTTGTCTGTGTATTGTCTGAAAGATTATGTTGTGCAAAGGAATATTTGCTTTTTTTATGTTGGAGAAACTCCTTGTGAATATTGTTCTTATTGACCATCTTTTTCATTTTTTTTTGTGACATCTCCAAGGTATAGCTGATGTAAAGAGAGGTCAGCTGAAGTAAAACAGGACCTTGTACGAACTGATAAGAACACGGCGCTTGGAGAATGAAGAAGATGGAATTTTTAGGTTATTTGGCAAGAAGAAGTTGAAATTTGGAGGTTATGGAAGCATTATATTCACTTGAATGAGGAGTGAAACATGAATCTGTGGTATATGGTCTAGTGTAGCAAAAGCAATCCATGGCCTAGGCCTAATGCTTATAGGATTAAGATCTTTGTATCTTATATAGCTTGTGTATTTGCATTTGTAATCATTCTTTGGATTCAAACTTTATTCCTTTGAACACAAGTAATAATTTGTATTTCATATGATCTTTTGTATCAATTGAGGTAGAAATTTTTGTAATATTGATGCTCACTTTAGATTTCTAGAACCATAATCCATTCTTGAAGACAAAATGCTTTCAACGATATTGTTTGTAAGTGATGAATCGTGTCTTAAAAAACCTTAAAACCGAGATTAGACTCCATGAAATATGGCCTTTAAAATCCATTTGAGACAACATCTTGCAATGTGATAAGCCATAGTCCAAGATCATCTTGACCAATTTGCAATAATAATCTTGCAAATAATATTGGAGTACCTTGAAAAATGTCTCCTTTAAAAACATTAATCAAACTTCAATTCATGAACCACTTCCTAAAAACTATCTTGACAACAAAACTTGAAAAGTCTTTACAAGACGTTGATCTACTCCCACAAATGGCTTGAGAGTAATTCTTTAAGAGAATTGTAGGAAAGGTCCAATGTTAGCCTTCAACAAACTTACAAACTTGCAAATTTCCTATACCTTAAATATGCCTTAAACACGACTCCAACTCCACTATCTTTTAAAATGTCTTTAAAATATTGGCCAAAAGTGAACTTTGAAGTGTGACCTAAAATTAATTTTGTCCATGACTAAAATTAACTAAAGACCAATTAAGCTTTGACATCTCCAATTACATTCAAAGTACCTACAAAACTGGTTAGTCACAATGAACACAAACACAATAATTTACTACTTAATTCTTAAAAGATCATGGCCATAGGCCAAAGAACTTTTAGAGATAAAATTGAAAAAGGTAGGACAAATTTGGGGTATGACACTTCTCATACATACCAACAGGCATGAAGAATTCAGGGAGAAGGTTTTAGACAAAATTTTATCAAAAGGGGGAGATTGAAATCTCCTAGTGTTTGACAGAATTTCGGTAAAACCTAATGGTGAAGAAAAACTGCAGTATTCAAAGATGTCGAAGAAGATGTCCTATCATGTTAATAGGACATCCTGAACTTTTACTTCAGTAGGTTTAATACCGTAACAAATCTTTCCAGGATTTGTTTTACTCATAAAACACTGGATCAATGAGCAAAGATAGAAAGCCCAAGACAAAAGACTATATATATGAAGACTTAGACCTAGGGTTAAATATGTCTTATGTAACATTTGTAACACTAATGACCTACATACATCAATAGGCGTGTTGTCTATGTCCCTACCCCTAACATCATTAACTATTGGTTCCCTGCTACCATCCTTCTCATATGTAAAAGATTGTTGGATATTACTCCGACCTCCATTATCATCGTCATCTACACCCCATTCTTCATCTTCCTCCTCCTCCGAATCCGAAGAGATTTCCTCCGAGCTATCTAAAAAAACTCTTGTTTTTTTCCTTCTGAAAACGGTGATCTCTACAATAAGGACCAAAGGATTTTTAAACTATTTTGGCCCTAAAAATCTTCCCGTTGACTTCTATATTAATGACTTCGTTTAAATTCAACACAAATTTGGTTCAGATGAAGATTCGAGCACAATCAAATATATTTTGCTTCTGGGTGTCCACGTCCATTTTGACAAAGACACCAATACTAGCTGATAAAAATTTGAAGAACTTTTCTCCCCAAATGTGACATGGGAGGCTGAAACATTTTACCCAAGTAAGCCTCTCCTTATCAATATCTACAGGTGACCCGGGATGAATGTCTAAAAACCACTTTGAAATCCATTTTTTATCCTCTTCGATCAATTTCTTGATGTCACCAAAATTATCTTCTTCTAATAAGCATAAGTTGGCGCCCATCGAAGTGATTTTAATGTTGAAATATCCCTCCTATTGTAAAGCTTCCTTCACCTCAAAAGCAGGCCCAGGATTCTCCACCACACCAACAAACGACTGATCAAATCTCTCAAATTCCTTTTTTCTCACATTGAAAATTAAATGGGCAAAAGTAGGGTTGTCTCCTAGAAGTACCTGACTTGAAGGCTTATTCCTGAAATGATTCCTAAAATCATTCCTCCTGACTTCCCCTTTTGTTACCTGAGCATACAATGCACCTCCATTATGGGAGACTCCACCATTGATTTTTTGAAGAGGAATATTACTTGCACCTCTGGCTAAACCGGCTGGTTCCTTGAAAATCACTCCACGACCAATATCTATATGTTCTCTCTGGTATTTCGGTAAGTTTGTGAATATCTTAATGCCATTAATGACGATATTGTTCAGTTTAATGGCAAAGAGATATTCACCTTTGACCTTTTTGAATCTGAAAAAACCGAACCTTTTCCCTCTCTTGTCCTTCCTCGCGAGAATGAAAACTTCTAACACTAAACCGAACTCATTGAAGATGTTGAACATATGCTTCGCCTCGAAAGATGCTGGAAACTCAGTAAAATAAAATGACGAAGCTTCACGCAAGTCTTGTTCATTCCCTTTTCCTCCAAAGTTATTCTAAATGGATCTTCTAAATTGTCCATCTTGATAATGAGCCTAATTCCTGATAACATCCCAAGCTCCAACTCTATGATTTCGCGTCTGATGCGCCATCAGAATCGTAGCAAAAGTAATCAAAAGAGGGCAGACTGATAATAGACTCCAAGGGAGGAAGATCCATAATCCTAATATTATGACTTTAAACCAAACCCTTAAAGTCTTACCATGTAACTCCCCGACTTACTTAGTACACTTTCAGGCCACCAGAACACGAAACAAAAAACAGAACACTTGAGCGATTTTAATGGACTTGATACATTGTTTCAAAAGGGAGATAATGAGAGATGGTGAACTGGTTATGGAAATGGTTTTTGTTGAAGAAGTTGAAATTAATAAGATGCTTAAGTCCCAAGTGACCACTTTCACTTGCCTGAGACCGTTAAACAATCCTTATGTGTTATGTCGGTATTAAATTTGAAAAACTCAGTTATATTAAAAAAAAAAATCAAATAGGAAAGTTGAACATTATTTAAAAAAATAAAAGAATATGTTTTTTCTAAAAATATGTATATTCAATGCACTAGATATAGATACATAAATAAGTAACTTTTTTTAAATGATATTATGTATATTCAATGCATTAAAGATGCTATATTTTCTTTATTTAGAACTCTTAACCGGTGTCCCAAGTAGGGATGTCAATGGACAGGGTATAATACCCGTTTCCATACCCGCAGTTTAAAAAAAATCCTCGTACCTGAATCCATACCCGCGTGGGCATCAATATTTGTACTTGTATCCATACCCTATGGGTACCTAAGTACCCGTATCCATACTTGTTTACCAGTATTTCTAATAAAGATAATTGATCAACTATTATTTATCATATAATTTTATGTTTTTAATATCATGAAAAAAATTCAATAATGTTATTGTTGAATTAAGAAATAAATAAACATTTATATAAAAATGCATACAAGTTTAAAAGTGATATATTTAATAAAATTGATAAATTAACTTGTATAAATAATTATAAAAATAAAAAATGCATAAATATATATTGTGGGTATGGGGCGAGGTGGGTACTAAGGTACCTGCACTCGTACCCGTTTATTTTAATGGGTAATTGTCTGTATCCGAACTCGTATCCATTTTCCAAGTTTTTATCTCACCCATTGTGAGTAAATTTTTAGAGTACCCATTAATGATGATCCAATTACCATTCCTAATCCCAAGTTAGCATGATCCTTTTAACAAATATACTATATCTTTTCTATTATATCATAAATATTTAATAGCAATTTAATTTATCATATTTAATTTAATTAACACAATAATATTATCTTAATTTAAAGTTAAGAATTCCTAGTAAAAAAATTCTACAACCACCTAATCTATCCTCTTACGAGAAAAATTGAATAATTTAAATTTAAAATTTATTATTTTTAAAATATTAAATATTTAAAATTATTCTAATTTAAAATATTCTTACTAAAAAATCGTAGTCTTTAAATTAAATTTAATTGAATTGTTATAAATATAAATGTTAATTGGATTGAATCTAATTTAAAGACTATGACTTTCGAGTAATTTAAAAATACTTCTATCGTAGTAATTGATCCCCACTCTATAAAAAATATTATATTTTTAATAGGAAATTATTTACACATTCCATATAAATAATTTTAAACCATCAAAAATCTATAAAAGAAAAAATTTGAACTTATCAACAACACTAATAAAGAAAAAGAATTACATTAAAATATAATCTAATTATATTCAAACATGTGTTGAAATCATTTCTCATTTTGTTTTTGGAGAAAATCTATAATAGAGAAAATCTATAATAGAAGAAAAACCAACGACGGATCCATTAACGCCTTCGCAAACTCCGAATTCAATACTTTTTTCATCCATCCATTTTCATCACCATCCATTTTCTTTCTCTCTTGTTCTTCCCATGTTACCGTTATCGTAACGTAACTAACCAAACCAATGCAGTTACAAAACTTCCTTTAATCTCATTCAACAATGGCGACATTCACATACAACTACAAAATGTTCAAATGCTTCAACAGAAAATACGCTCTCACAGAGCAAGCACCGCCGTCGGATGTCAAGCAAGTTTTTTCTCAATTCTCCGGTGGTGGTTCGTTCATTTCCGCCGATCAGTTAAGAAGGTTTTTTCTTGAACATCAAGGCGAAACGGACTGCAGTGAAGATGATTCGAAAAGGATTGTTGAAAATGCCCGGCAGTCGCGGAAAGGGAATAAGGATAGCGGTGGCGGAGGTGATGGTGTTTCTGGTGCCGGAGAGGGACTCACGGTTGAAGAATTCTTTGAGTTTTTGTTATTCGATGAATTCAATGGTCCTCTCAAATCACAGGTGTGTGCTTTTCTTCTTTCATTTTATTATTTGATATCCTAGGAAATGCATGAAAGTGGAAGAAAAATAATTTTGATTTTGATTATTAGTAAATTAATACGGTCAAATTATAAGATAATCAAGTTTAACATTAATTAATGTTGCTAATTTCAATATGTTTTAGGCCCGTTCTTGACAATAGCAATGATGTGTGATGTAGCAGGTACATCATGATATGAATGCTCCATTATCACATTATTTCATATACACAGGACACAATTCCTATCTTACTGGAAATCAGCTAAGCAGTGATTGCAGTGATGTGCCGATCATAAAGGCGTTGCAACTAGGCGTCCGAGTAATTGAACTAGATATATGGCCAAATTCAACTAAAGACGATATCGATGTAGTTCATGGAAGGTACTACTACTACTATTCCAGATTTCAATCTTTTTATGGCATTTTGATATTGGAATGTTTTTTGAGATATTCATGATAACGCAACTTTATAAATCCGTTTAATTTATGTTTGACCTTTTTTTTTATCTATTGCAGGACACTTACCACTCCTGTCTCACTTCTCCAATGTTTAAAGTCCATAAAAGAATACGCGTTTGTTAAATCTCGTTACCCTGTCATTATAACTTTAGAAGATCATCTTACTCCAGATCTTCAAGCTAAAGTTGCAGAGGTATTCTTACATTATTGATAGAATCATTTGAATAGATTTTAAGGTAGTTACAAATCGGTTATGATTAGTAAGTTTATTAGGACTTACTATTGCGTGTAAAGTGTAAACTGTTGATCTAGGTTCAATCCTGCTAGCAGCATTTATTTATATTTATGTATTAATGTAAGTAAGTTGTTGATATTTATAAATCAACAAATTTGAAAATAATGTGACGTTGATCTTTTTATTTGTAGATGACAACTCAAACATTTGGAGATATGCTGTATTTGCCTGAGACAGAACCTATGACAGAATTCCCCTCACCAGAATCACTAAAAGATCGAATTCTTATATCGACGAAACCACCAAAGGAATATCTTGATACCAGACAATTTAAGGATACTAGTGACAGTGAAAAGGAAGTTAGTGAAGAAGGATCGGTGTCACCTGCCCGAAGTTCTGAAGCAGATGACAAAGTGAGCAGAAAGACCAAACTATGTTCTTCAAATTTGATTTATATGTAATAAGATCTGTATGTTTATGTTATCTTTTTTATTTTTCTAATTCGACAGCTTAATGGAAGCGATGTTGATGATGAAGGTTTCAATGCTCGTGATAAAAAACCAGACCAACAGAGTGCGCCAGAGTACAAACGTTTGATTACAATCCATGCTGGTAAACCCAAGGGTCAAGTAAGGGATCATCTAATAATGGCTGGTAATGTTAAGCGCTTGAGCTTGAGTGAGCAGGAACTCGAAAAAGCTTCTATGTCTTATGGAGCTGATATTGTTAGGTACTTGTCAAATAGTTTAACCAAACACATCTATACTTCAGGTTCTAGGCATGTCTAGTATCCAATACGTCCAATACGACACATACGCGTGTGATTATCATTAGTAACTACATGTCTATGTGAGTGTCTTATCCAGTCCAGTGTCTGATGGTTGCATTTTATGGTTTCAGGTTTACACAGAAGAATATTATTCGAGTATATCCAAAAGGAACGCGTGTCAACTCGTCAAATTACAGGCCACATATAGGATGGATGTATGGAGCTCAGATGGTTGCACTTAACATGCAGGTGAGGAAATTAATATGATGGCTCTTTTCAGTGAAAATCACTGCTAAAACTATATTGATTTTTTTCTTCGCGGATGTTCTATGTGAAAAAACTCATGATACGGTATTTGTTAATAATCAACATCAGCATGATCATACTTTCAAACGTTTTTCTTTGGTTATTTTTGTTATCAACATTTTAGCATGTGTTTTCTTTATCAGGGGCATGGAAAATCACTGCGGTATATGAAAGGGATGTTTAGAGCAAATGGAGGGTGTGGTTATGTGAAAAAACCTGAGTTTCTTTTGGCACGCAATGAGTGTTTTGATCCTAAAAAAACTATGTCAGCAAAGAAGACGTTGAAGGTAAGACATTATTATTGGATAATAAAATCAATTAATTTTGACATATTTTTGAAAATCTCTCTTTTCCACCTATAGGTGAAAGTGTATTTGGGACATGGATGGAGCATAGATTTTAGCAAAACACACTTTGATACATTCTCTCCTCCGGACTTTTACACAAAGGTGAGTACTTATCACTGTCTTTAGCACCGACATTTCTGATAGAAGACGATTTTGGTTTTGAACAATTTATACATAACAGATTTGTATAGTTGGAGTACCGGCTGATAAAGTCGAAAAGAAGACCAAAGTAATTAACGACGATTGGTTTCCGGTTTGGGATGAAGAGTTTGATTTTCCTTTGAGAGTTCCAGAGCTTGCTTTGCTTAGTATAGAAGTTAGAGAGTATGATAAGCATGAAAAAGATGATTTTGGTGGTCAAATATGTTTGCCAGTTCCTGAGCTAAAATCTGGATTCAGATCAGTCCCTCTATATGATAAGAAGGGTGAAAAGTTAAAATCTGTTAAGCTTTTAATTCGGTTTCAGTTTACATGAACTACTACTACAGGGCTTAGCAAGCCATATGGTATGGCCTAAAATACTGCTAGGTGGTTTTTCTTTCGGACTAGGGATATCAAGAAGATTGTTGTAATTTTATAGATTATTATGTGATTAACTGTTTGTAAAAGAATTATGGGCTTCAGAAGTTTTATTTATTTACCGTTACATCAAGTCATCAACATGAGTTGATAAATTATTTGTTTGGTGATGTCCCATAAAACTCCGACACGCCATTCATACGGCGTATAGCCGTTTCCGACACAGATACGCGGACGGCACGTACGACACATAAATAATATATTTTTGAAGTGTTTAATAAAAAAAATTTGAATCGCAGCGGACACGAATACGACATTTTATTTTAAATAAAGAATACGGTTCAATTCATAAACTTTTAGAATAAAAAAAAATCCAACTAGAATTTATAAAAAAAAAAAGATTTTTTATCTTTCATATTCCACTTCTCCTCTATAAAAACAACACAATTAGGATTTCTGATTTTTTTCTCATATTCCACTTTTTTGTCTCTTCAAGATTTTTTAATCTTCTCTGCTTTTTTCTAATCTTTGTCGCTCATCACTATTTCGGTCTTCACAAGATTTTTTCATCTTCTCCCTCTTCTATTAGATGATAGTATATTTTTTGAAGTTGTTGACTTGTCTTTCCATAAGTCAATCTTAGAGACTGATTTTCTCAATATTGAGTGACTATTATATAATTTGTATAATTTTGTTTGAGTGGATTTATATTTTTTTTCGTTGATCGAAAATACTAAGTTTAAATAAACATAAATTATACTTCTCATTTTAAACTCTTTATAAATAGTGCTCATTAATTGAATTTTATATATATATATATATATATATATATATATATATATATATATATATATATATATATATATATATATATATATATATATATATATATATATATATATATATATATATATATATATATATATATATATAAGCATATCTAGTGAGAATGATATTTTTATGTGAGAACATGAGAATGAATCTGAACCATTAGATTTTAAAATTAATGGTTGAGATTATTTGTCATTTATTATAATATTTTAATTTAATTCATTTGTTTTAATAATGATGGAGAGAGAAATAAATGAAACATAATCTCAATCATTAATTTTAAAATCTAATGGTTCAGATTCATTCTCATGTTCTCACATAAAAATGTCATTCTCATTAGATATGCTCTCTCTCTCTCTCTCTCTCTCTCTCTCTATATATATATATATATATATATATATATATATATATATATATATATATATATATATATATATATATATATATATATATATATATATATATATATATATATATATTTGTGTCCTATCTTTTGTTACAAAAGTGGATTCCTCGTGTTAGTATCTGTGTCGTGTTCTGTGTTCTTATCTGAGTCTGTATTTCATAGGTGATGTCTTATTATATACTAATACAATATAATTTGATGAGCATATTCGGTGTGTCATAGAGGTACAAATTGAGTGTATGTCCTAAATTAAGTCTTTGATAATCGGTAAAAAATGTTTAAATATTAAAATTTGAAAAAAGAAGATACATGAGTTGATGGGTTGACGCGTCCATACCTGTTTTATTGAAGGAAGATTAAAACAACGACAACATAGGTCATTTGAGGCGGTTTGTGGGCATCATTTGAGCACTTGAGAATGATGCATCTAAGCAAACATGTTACTCGTGATGCTCTGGCGGGTCGGTCTTTGGCCAACATGTGGCGGCCCGTTGTTGTGTAAGTTTGTTTCTTGAATTCAAAAATAGGAAATGCTTTGAAAATTTTATAGAATAAAGGCAGAAAAGGAAACGTTTCCAAAGAGTTACAGTATAAAAAAATATGCAACCTTCATCAAAAAGTGTTGTTGAAAGGGTGTGTTTCATCAAAGTTCGCAACCTTGTGAAACAATCCTACTTCTGTCAATAAATCTCAAATAATGGCTACTGAGGCTTCAGTTTCAAGCTTCAAAGTGATGAACTTGGACCTTGTCAAGTTGATTCATTTTGATAGAACCAACTTCATCCGATGACAAGACAAAATGATATATCTCCTGATAGCCCTGAAGATTCATTATGTCTTAAATCGTGACACACCAATTCCAGAACCAATAGAAAATGAGTGTGATGAAATCAAGCAGGAACACAAGAAACGAAATGAGTGTGGACATATTCTAAACACATTATTTGATCGTCTCTATGACCTCTATACTAATACCCAATCTGCAACAGAAATTTAGAAAGCACTCAAATTCAAATTCAAGGATGAAGAGAAATGTACGAAAAAGTCTTTAATTTCTAAATATTTTGACTTGAAAATGCTGGATTCAAAGCTAATTCTTGCACAAGTACACGAGTTAAAGGTTTTTGTAAACAAAATAAAAGCTTTAAGATATGACTTATTGAATCTTTCCAAATTGGTGCAATTATTGCAAAATTGCCACCTTTAAGGAAAGGCAACAGAAAGAAATTGTTGCATAGTTTTGAGGACTTCTTACTAGAGAAAATCCAAAAACACCTTTGAATCGAGGATGAGTTTAAGGATAGAGAGAAATCTGAATCCACTGGATTTTCTAAAGCTAATATTGTGTGTGCAAAAGGAAAGAAGAAACATGATGGCATGAAAAACCTTATTTGATCTAAAAAGGAAAATAATAAGTTCAAGAATTCTAGCGGACCAAAAGGACCCAAAGACAACTACTATGTGTGTGGAAAAAACTGGCCACTATGCTCGAGATTAGAGGCACAATAAGGCCAAAAATGAGGCAAATATTGTTCATGCTAATGATGGCATAATCTCTACAATGAACAAAATTATGGCAGTCAAAGGAAAAACACAAGGACAGTGGTATGATACATTTGTTTCCATGCATATCTCTTATGACAAAGTAGCTTTCAAAACCTATTCCAAAGTAAATGATGGACAAGAAGTTCAAATGGAAAATGAAGGGTACTCTAGAGTCGTTGGAATGGGATCGTCAAATTCAATTTTACTTTTGGAAAGAAAGTTACTTTTGTCAATGTATTTCATGTGCACGGCATGAATAAGAACATTGTTAACGGGGACTGTTCTGGACTGGGCCATGGCGTTATGCACGGCACGGCCCAACGCTCGTCGGGTCCAAGCCCAAAAGTCCAAGCACCTGAGTACGTCGGGCGAAGGTCTTTTCACCCGGGCCAGAGGAACGTCTCCTCGACGTTCTAACTATGTGTCGAGCAAAGAACGTGTTGCCCGTCCCATGGTCTTCATCCACATATCATCAGCCTACATCACGGGCACCTAGGTTATGTCGGGCAGAACCACAACTGCACCTCACTTAACACGTCACCCAACTCCCCTATATTATCTCCTTAGGGATAGGGACAGTTGGACCAGGGAGCAGACCTTTGGTCTAGGTTTTCACGCTTCTTACGCGTCCCCTGGCAGCTCCTCCTTGGGCCTAGCTAATCCAGCCCATTAGGAGCCTTGGCCCAGCGCTGGGGGCTCAATATAAATACCCTTTCATGGCAAAGGGTCAGGTATTCGAACTTACACTCTGACAATCTCATTCTGTACCTCTTCTGACTTAAGCATTGGAGCACCTTGCAGGTACACCCCCCTTCCTCATTCACACATTCTCTGGTCCAGTCAACAATCCTTGGAAGGCCCTCCTGATCAGGTAAGATCAGTGGCGCCGTCTGTGGGAACTAGCTATCCCCATCTTCATCAACAGAGGATCAAAGCTCATTTATTTCTGTCCTTCCAACATGGCCGGAGAACAACCTAGCGAGCGCAGCCGTCCCCTCGTCGACTACACTATGGACGACGGCCCGCCATCCCATGAAGCAGACGCTCGAGACGGTCGTCCAGCCACCCCGTCTCCAGAACCCCAAAATAACGGGGATGCCCCTCACGCTCACAACTTAGGGGCAGAGACATTTCATCCCATCCCCGTTCCCGTTGAAGGAGACGCCACAATGATTGCCATGGTAAATGCCCTCAATCAGGCCGGTTCTATGCTCTATCAGCAGCACGAACGAATCGTGGCCCTCGAAGCCGAGCGACAAGAGGCCCGACCCCAGCCGGAGAGGAGGACACAGCAACGTCCAGAACCAACAAAAAAGCGAGGACGTCGCTCTCCAGAACCTCACGTCAGTAGGGCACGCGCCCGTCGTGACTGTGGTCGAGCGGGAACATCACCAAGGCGCGGGCGCAGCCCCGACAACAACGAACTATCTCCCTTAAGGAGCGACGAGGAAGACCTACACTGTCCCCTATCGCGGGCAATAATGGAAGCCCCGCTCCCCAAAGGCATGGAGAAACCACCCAATCTAGTTGTATACGACGGGACTATCGATCCCGACGACCACGTCGACAACGTTAACGCAATGCTCGACTACCGCAATGATATAACCGGGCATCTCAAATGCCGACTGTTTTCAACGACCCTCAAGAAAGGGGCCATGGCTTGGTACAAAAGTTTGGCCCCCGAATCCATTACATCATGGAGAGTCATGAGGTCCATGTTCACCAGGCACTTCACGGCTTCCCGTCGTCACCCCAAGACTGAGGCGACCCTTGAAGCCATAGTGCAAAAGAAGAATGAAACGCTGCGCTCGTACATCGAGCGATTCAACCAGGAAGCTGTCGAGGTGGATACCACCGAACACATGAAGAAGTACCTCCTCGAAAGAGGACTCTTGCCCGGCAGTGAGCTTAGCAGAGCCGTCGGGATCGAGCCTCCCCGCACCTTGAACGAACTTCTGCACAAGGCCCAGGCCTACATCAAATCGAGGAAAAACAGGTGGCACACAATGCCCGCAGCGGACGTAATGCTGGGGATACCGAGCACTCCAAACGCGAGGACCCGAGCATCCCCCGTCGCAACGGGGACAAGCAAAGAGAAGAAAGACCTCGCGAGCTCCGAGAAGGAAGGGGCCCCGCGGGCAGATATAGCGAGTACACCTTACTGACAGCTCCTCGAGAGCGCATCCTTGCAGAATGCGTCAACTCTGAATTTAAACAGGGCAGGGTCAGGTTCCCAAAACCATCTGCGCCAAAGCCCCACACCGACAAATCCAAATACTGTCGGTTCCACAGAAGTCACGGGCATGTGACCGAAGACTGCGTCCACCTGAAGGATGCAATAGAGATTTTAATCCAAGAGGGGCACCTAAAGCAGTATACGAGGAAGAACGAAGCCCCCAGACATGACGAGCCAGAAAAGAAGAGACCCCGGGAAGAAACACCCCCTGACAACTCTCCTTACCAAGTGGCCCTCTGCGTGTCACGCCCGGAAGATTTCTTCCTCCCCGAACCGCTGCCCGAAGGCAGAATCGCTGCACTCAGCCCCTGGGAAGACTTCCCAACCACACTGGTGATATCAGGTGGGGGAATTAACGGGGAAGCCGCTGCCCTCTCAGTCAAACGCAAGTTCGACGAACTCCTACTGACTGCCCCCGAGCAGAAAGCGACATTGACAAAGTACCGGGGGAAATCCAACCCAATATCCTTCTTCCTGGAGGAACTCCCGGGCGGATCCCCGAACTCGGGCATCCCACTATTGATCAGGGCAAAGATGGCCCAGTTCGACGTCCGACGCATCCTGGTCGATCAGGGCAGCTCAGTGGATATCATGTACGTCCATCTCTTCAAGACTCTGAAGTTAGACAAGACCAACTTAGCCCCCTACGTCGGGTCGGACCTCCAAGGATTCAACGGAGCAACAACCAGGCCGTGGGGATATGTCGAGCTCCTCGTCACTTTCGGCGAACAAGAAACGGCCAGGGAAATCAAAATCCAATTCCTGGTCGTGGACTGTCCGTCCCTCTACAATTGCATCTTTGGACGCTCGACAGTGGCCGAACTCACCGCGGTCCCATCCACCGTCCACCTGAAGATGAAATACTACACCAAACTGGGACGCGTGGTCACCATCCACGGTGACATCGAAGCTGCCCGGCGATGCTACGACGCTGCAGTAAAAGGACAGACCGTGGTCAGCACAAAGAGCAGCTGCAACAACAAAAAACTCAGGACCGAGGACCCTCCCCGAGGAGTTAACGCCATCGACCTCGACTGTCGCATCGGGCTAGACGAAACCGAAGAAGGGAAGTCCGCTAAGGAACGATCTCTCGAGCACCCGGTTCGACCAATCCCCGACGGAGAGTTCGAGCTCATTCCCCTCGGGGACGATCCAGAAAGGACGGTGAAGATAGGTAAGGGACTGCCCGAGGAAACAAGAGAGAAACTCGTGGCATGCCTCAAGGAGAACTCTGACCTCTTCGCGTGGAATGCCGCCGAAATGCCCGGGCTGGATCCTGAGACCGCGTGTCACAAGCTAGCTTTAGACCGGGCAGCCAAGCCCATAGCACAGCGTAGGCGCAAACAGTCGCCCGAAAAGGCAGAGGCTGCCGAGCGAGCTGTAAAAGACCTCTTAGAGGCAAATTTTATTTCTGAAGCCCAGTACACAACCTGGCTCTCTAATGTAGTCCTCATTAAGAAAAATAATGGAAAATGGCGTATGTGTGTTGATTATACTAATCTTAATAGGGCTTGCCCGAAAGATGCTTTCCCCCTCCCTAATATAGATATGCTCGTAGACAATTCTGCAGGTTTTAAACTCTTGTCCTTCATGGACGCATATAGCGGATACAACCAAATCCCCATGTCACCCACGGACAAGAGACACACAGCGTTCATGACCCCAACGGGCAATTACTATTACAACGTAATGCCGTTCGGGCTCAAGAACGCTGGTGCTACGTACCAACGCATGATGAACAAAGTCTTCAAGGATGAAATAGGGGACATGCTCGAAGTATACATGGACGACATGATCGTCAAATCGCACGAGGAGGTTACCCATGCTCGACATCTAACCAAAGTGTTCGGGCAGGCGAGACAGTGTAAAATGAGGTTCAATCCCGAAAAGTGCACGTTCGGTGTACGGGCAGGAAAGTTCCTCGGTTTCTACCTCACCGAAAGAGGAATCGAGGCCAACCCCGACAAATGCCGGGCATTCTCGGAATTCCCGACCCCGAGGACCAAGAAATCGATCCAATCACTCAATGGAGTGCTCGCCTCACTCTCCCGTTTCATCGCCAAATCCGCCCAGCACGCATTACCATTCTTCAGACTCCTTCGCAAAGAGGCTACCTTCGACTGGACCGATGAATGCGAGCAAGCATTACTCCATCTAAAGAAGGTTCTATCCGAACCCCCGGTCTTATCACGACCATTAGAAAAGGAAACCCTATACCTATATCTGTTCGTGGCAACCGAGGCCGTCAGCGCCGTTCTAATAAGAGAAACCGACGAGGGACAAAAGCCCATCTATTTTACGAGCAAAGCACTCCAAGGCCCCGAGCTCCGATATCAGCAAATCGAAAAAGTCGCCCTGGCCCTCGTCAATACGGCGAGGAGACTATGATATTACTTCCTCGCACACACGATAAAGGTGAGGACCGACCAGCCAATCAAACAGCTGCTCGGGCGTCCGGATATGGCCGGGAGAATGCTCAAATGGTCGCTAGAACTCTCCGAATTCGACATACAATACGAAAGCAGGAAAGCCTTGAAAGCCCAAGCACTGGCCGACTTCGTCGCGGAAATGACCCGCTGCCCCACACCAGCAGAAGGCGCCCACAAATGGACGATCTTCGTCGACGGCGCCTCTAGCACATCAGGCAGCGGAGCTGGGATCATCCTCGAGAACGAGGATGAGATCCTGATCGAGGTTTCATTAGCACTGGCTTTCCCGACGTCGAACAACCAAGCCGAGTACGAGGCTTTTATCGCAGGCCTGAGGTTAGCCGAGGACCTGGGAGCAAAAGAAGTCAAAATATCCACAGACTCTCAGCTCGTGGCCTCACAAGTGCGAGGAGAGTACCAAACCAAGAACGACAACCTCGTTGAGTACTTGTCCCTTGTCAAAGAAAAACTTGAGAAATTCGAAAAGTGGGAAGTTCAACACGTACCTCGCGAGCACAATACGCGGGCAGACATCCTCTCGAAACTAGCCAGCACGAGGAAAAAGGGTGGGAATAAATCAGTAATTCAAGAAATCCTCCCTCGACCCAGCATCGACAAACTACCTCCCCCACTCGAGGTCAACGCCATCGGGGATGCTCACTGTTGGATGACACCCATCTACAATTACCTCACACGAGACGAACTTCCGGATGACCCGAAAGAGGCGGCCACTGTCAAACGACGAGCGTGCTCGTACGTACTCCTCGAAGGTAAACTATACCAGAGAGGGTTCTCCATCCCGTTACTTAAATGTGTCGAGGAAGAGAAAGTCCCTGACATACTTGGAGAAATACACCGGGGAATTAACGCTCAACACCTCGGCGGGCGATCGCTCGCACGAAAAGCCCTTCGAGCAGGCTACTACTGGCCGACCATGCAAAGCGACTCAAAGGAGCACGTCAAAAGGTGTGACAAATGCCAACGACACGCCGACAAGCACCTCGCGCCCCCAAACGACCTAAAATCACTATCTTCCCCATGGCCCTTCGCGTGGTGGGGCATGGACATCCTCGGACCCTTCGTCACCGGCTCATCCCAGAATAAATACCTCATCGTCGGGGTGGATTACTTTACAAAATGGATTGAAGCAGAACCACTAGCAAAAATAACCGCACAGAACATTCTCCGGTTCTTTAAATGCAACATCCTCGCTCGATTCGGCATACCCCAGGCCCTCGTCACGGACAACGGGACACAATTCACGGACGGAGGATTCCAGGACTTCGTCGCCAGCCTGGGCACTAAACAGCATTTCACGTCCGTCGAACATCCACAGACGAACGGGCAAGCAGAGGCGGCCAACAGGGTAATCTTACGTGGCCTTAAACGAAGGCTCGGCCACGCAAAAGGGGCATGGGTCGAGGAACTACATAGCGTCCTATGGGCTTATCGCACGACACCACATTCCACCACCGGGGAGACCCCATTCCGACTGACTTACGGCACCGAAGCAGTCATCCCGGTGGAAATACGGGAACCAACGAGGAGGATAGAAGAGCCCCTAGACGAGGAACTGAACGACGAGACCCTTAGAGCCGAGCTCGACCTAGTCGAAGAGATCCGGTCCGAAGCAGCCCTAAGGGAAACGTCCCTCAAACAGAAAATAGCACTACGCCACGATGCAAAAGTCATAAAAAGAGAGTTCCAGGTCGGCACCCTGGTCCTCAGAAGGAACCAGAAAAACCCAAAAGAGGGTAAACTGGCCGCCAACTGGGAAGGCCCCTACCGCGTCCGCGATAAGACGAGCAACGGGGCTATTACCTAGAAAGCCTACAAGGGGAAGAACTCGCTCGACCATGGAACGCAGAAAAACTTAGACAATATTACAGCTAAATATACCACGGGGAGACGTGGCTGGTACGACCACACTCTTCGTCTCCAAAACCCTAGGGAGGAACCGCGAGACCCGGGGAATAGCCGGGGCCACATAGCGAACACAACCCTCCCCGACGATTGTGATCTTGACCGAGACGCAACGCCGAAGTACCAGGACTGGCAGGGCACCCAGCTCGCGATGGGAAGGCCCAAGCCTCGAGACCGAGGTTCGAACAACGGACCCGGGCTTCGATCCCAACGGGCAAAAAGCCCGACACTTCATCGGTTCCCTAAACCGAGGAGATTAACTAGGTCGAGCAGAGTACGAATTCAAAAAACAAACAAAATATCATACATACACGAACACAATGAATGACAACAAAAACATTCATATATTAAAAATAACAACGGCCGAAGCCAAGTATGCCCGAAGGCCATATTACACACGCCCGAAGGCCAAAATACATCAACGGGCACGCATGCCACATAACAAGGCACGCAGGCCATAACAAAAACAAAAAACAAAAACAAATCAAGACTCCGCTCGGAGCACTTCTTCTTCTTCCTCCTCCTCAACCCCCAGTCCTTCCTCGGCTTCGCACGGGCAGATGATCTCTCCATCCCTGACACAATAATTATAGGCCGACCCCTCCGTCACCAACTCAGGGTTTAGAAGGCTGAGTTGTTCGACAGCGTTGTCGAAACCCTCCTTGAAAACGGCCACCAGGTCCTCGTTGAGCGAGCGGATATCCCCCAACAGCTCACCTCGAGTACCAAGCGCACGCTCCTCTTCGGTCTCGTCGGCCAAAGAACGGACCTTTCCCTCGAGAGCTTCGACCTGGGCCCGCAGGCCAGCATTGTCCTCAGTCAGCTTCTGGTGATCGACCACCTGCTCCTCCAAGCTTACCTTGGCAGCCTTCAACTGGTCCCGCTCCTTCTCTGCCTCTTCCAGCTTCTTGCTCAGCCCTTCCTGCAGCTGATGCTCCTCCTTGTAGTCCGACAGATTTTTGGACAGCTTGTCCTTCTCTGACCGGACCTGCACAAGAGCATCCTCAAGGGAGGCAGTGGAGACCGAAGTGTCAGTCAAGACCATGGCCGTCTCCATCACCTGGATGACAGCAGCAATGTCCCTGGCCAACTCCTTGCGTCGGGCACCAGCATCCTGATCCAGAATAGCCTTGGCCTCAGGCGCCGGCACAGCAATCGCGTCCTCGGCCTTGAAGAACGACCGTTCCACGTAGCACGGAGGTAGCAGATAGCTGCCCGGTCCACCCGGACTTCCCAATGACGACCTTGAAAGAGTCCCCGTCGGACGCTTCCGCTTGTGGAGGGGAGAGGCCGCTGGCGACGGGCTGTCAGATATATCTATCGCCCGAGGAGGAGAAGAAGGCGTCACGCTCGCCACGTTCGAAGTCCCGGCCCCAGCATCACCGGCGGTCTCCAAGACACGGGCCGCAGTTTTCTTTTTCTTCTTTGGCACCCGGTCAGCAGCACCGACTTGGTTGGCCAGCTTCAAGACCCGATCACGTGCACTGGGCATAGCTCCTGCAAAACAATACACACAAACATTAGCGAGCGAAAACACTGACAAAATTAAAAGACTAAGCAAAAACTGCCTACTCAATAACGCTAGAGCTTCCTCCTCGGTTCCACACTCGAGCAAGGCCTTGGTATTGATGTAGCGCATCTCAGTGATGGGCATTCCGGCCTCGTCGAGATAGGGCACACCCTGTCGATCCGCCCAGACTCCCAAATTGAAGCTCTGCACGTAATCGACCAGTTTTTTGTACGCGAGCCTGTCCTCAACGTCGAGCATCGAAAATTTAACCCTATAGTGGGCAGTGGAGAGGTCGAAATGATCACGCTGCCACCTCAGCGGTATCTTCGACATCAACGTCTCCTCCCCATTCGATGCTCGTTGATAATAGTAAAGAGAGTGGAGGGCAGCACGGGTGGTCGGCATCACTACGTACCAACGACCTTTGAAATGTCGGGCAGAATCCACATACGTCTTGAACAAACGCACAGGCTGTTTAAAAGAGACCCAAGCATGGCGCCCGCGCTGACCGGACCGCTGGAGATGGAAGACGTGGAAGAAGAGGGCTCGAGTACAACCGATACCGAGGAACTGGCATACCAACTCAAATGCCCGCATAAAGGCGAGAGCATTGGGATGCAGTTGGGACGGCGCCAGCCGAAGCCATTTGAAGACCGACATCTGGAAGGAGTTGAAGGGCAGTCTAATCTCCGCCTCACGGAAAGCAAATTCATACATAGTGAACTGCTTCCCCGGAAAATGATGGCAGATACGGTCTCCTTCCTTGGGGGCGCAACAATACCAGTTCGGTGGGTCCTCCCGGCTTATGTCCTCGACCACAGCGTAAGCGGGGATAGCCTCGTCGCAGAAATATGATTCCTCCTCCAAAGGCTCGTCCGCAACCCAGGAGAAGTCAGCCTGCCCGGAAGAAGAGGCGTGCTCGGTACCATCCCGGACACTCCCATCCCCAACAGGGAGACGAGCGATTGCCGCATCTTCGGTCGAGGACCCGGAATCTTCCCTCCTCGGTCGTAAACGCCCGGTAGCACCTGAAACGCAGACAGAAAGAGTGAATTCGACGTCATATCAAATCCACCCTTCCACCGCAGGTCAAGTGAAAGGGCGTGGCGGCGACAGACACTAACTGTGCTCAACTCAGAGGCACGCGCGTTCTTAAGAGACCGGGCAGAAAATTCATACAGCTTATGCAAATATTGCCCGGCATATGAAATTTCTGCCCGGTACAGTATGATCCTAACCCTATTTTCTACCATCTACAGTCCATTACACTATTCCTAAGTCAAACCTAACCACATTTCTACAGATATAACATACATTTAACGGAAAACAGAAAGGAAAATGATGAATCACAGAAGGAAAATCATACCTGACATAGAGAAGTTGAAAAGGAGACGGTGGCGCTCGGGCAAGGGACGGTGGTCCAGACAAGAAGACGGGCGGAGACGGCGGTTCAGACGGTTGAACGAGCAGACAAGAGAGAATATGGAGAACTTCCGGTGAACGTAGGAGCGAAAAAGTGGAAATGAAGTTACTCAACTTCCTTTTATAATGCCTGGCGCGTGGACCAACACGTTAGGTCATCATTACCTACTACCTACGCCGTCTTTGCACACAAAACGAAGCGACGCCATTAAGTCTGAGACACGTCTATCCAAAAAAGAAACTGAGGCGACGCCGGGCACCTGTCCGTCTCCCCGACTCATCAAGACGCCATGTCCCCGCGTCATACCCTCAACTGTCACTAGGAAGATGCATACCGACCGATCACTTCCCATCCCCGGCACTACCGTGGAAAGAGGAATTCGCGAGCAAGTCTATTACAACCTCACATGCCAAACGACCACACTTCCCCGTCAACTCGGGGAACCCCCAGTTGCAACATAAGTCATCGCTCTGGCTCAGAGACTCGACTTGGGGGGCTCCTGTTCTGGACTGGGCCATGGCGTTATGCACGGCACGGCCCAACGCTCGTCGGGTCCAAGCCCAAAAGTCCAAGCACCTGAGTACGTCGGGCGAAGGTCTTTTCACCCGGGCCAGAGGAACGTCTCCTCGACGTTCTAACTATGTGTCGGGCAAAGAACGTGTTGCCCGTCCCATGATCTTCATCCACATATCATCAGCCTACATCACGGGCACCTAGGTTATGTCGGGCAGAACCACAACTGCACCTCACTTAACACGTCACCCAACTCCCCTATATTATCTCCTTAGGGATAGGGGCAGTTGGACCAGGGAGCAGACCTTTGGTCTAGGTCTTCACGCTTCTTACGCGTCCCCTGGCAGCTCCTCCTTGGGCCTAGCTAATCCAGCCCATTAGGAGCCTTGGCCCAGCGCTGGGGGCTCAATATAAATACCCTTTCATGGCAAAGGGTCAGGTATTCGAACTTACACTCTGACAATCTCATTCTGTACCTCTTCTGACTTAAGCATTGGAGCACCTTGCAGGTACACCCCCTTCCTCATTCACACATTCTCTGGTCCAGTCAACAATCCTTGGAAGGCCCTCCCGATCAGGTAAGATCAGGGACCTTTTGGGAAAACTAGGCATATTGAATCTATATATGAATCAGACAAACTAATATTGACCTGTAACAATTTATTTGTAGGAAAAGGATATTCCGCTGAGGGAATGGTCAATCTTTGTACTATTGACAATATTATTAATAAAATTTATAATTATGCTTATATGATTGAATCTGATTCTTTATGGCATACTAGATTAACACATATTGGTATTAGACATATATGAATTTCGAGATGGTGTCATCTCAAAGTGAGAATTAGAGTTTTCTCATGAAAAATTAACGAAACAAGAAAAACACATGGCCATAAATAGTGGTAGGCGAGATATGTAGTAGACGAACCATTAAGAAGTGTGTTTTAGGTAACGTCGGTTTAATCACAATGAATAAGAAGTTCAAAGCATTGTTATCTGTCACACCCTAAATTTTGACCGGATTTTTTTTTCTAATTTTACATTCATTTGACGCATTTTATCGCAATGTACATAATCGATCATTTTTGCATTTTTAGAATTTTATCACTTCACGTCATTTTATTTGTGTTCTTGATTTTTAGAATTTGTTTCAGTTTAATATTAAGTTTTTTTAATCTAATTTTATAGTTTAATTTTAATTTCTAGTTAATTAACTATATTAGATTTTTCAGATTTGATTTTAGTTTAATCTTGTTATTAGTTTAATTTTTATTTCAGTTTAGCTTTTATTTAGGTTAATTTTTAAGTTGAGTTTAACATTTTAATTAAGTTATTTTAATTAGATTATTTTGATTAGATTAGTCTTGATTAATTATTTATAGTTAGTTTAATTTGTATTTGGGTTGTATTTTAATTAGTACAATTTTAATAGTCTTAATAATTTTTTTTTAATTAGATATTTTAATTAAATTACTTTTATTAGTTTATAGTTTCTTTCGTTTTAATGTTTTTTTTTCCTCTCTTTTGTTAAGATCAATTAAAAAAAATATTGTTACATCTTTGTGAAATTCTTACCAAAGTTTTTACAAAAAAAATAATTTACAAACCCAACCTCATGCTTCAACGTTTCTACCTTACAACCCAACAAAGCCAAGCACAACCTGTCCAATTTCACCCAACAAAGCCAAACACAGCCTGCTACCACTACACCCTCACCATAACAAGCAACAAAGACCTTTCACCAAAATAGACCTAAAACAAGGACAAACCAACGACTATTTGCATCTTACCATAAAGCCACATACTGCTCCATTACTCCAACACTACAAACACAAACCTGCAATAAGGACAATTACACCAATTTATCCATTACAAAAACCTGCATAAAAAAAAAGAGTTTTCAGACAAATTAAAAATAAGAATTTAAAAGTTTGATTTAAGAAGGGAGGAGTATAACATATAGGGGGAGGAAGAAAAATTGGGAAAAAAATCTTGGAACAAAGAAACTTACGGAGAGAATTCTTCACTCATCCTCCATCCCAATCATAATCACAAATCACCTTCAAATTTCTTCAATAAACCATAACCTCAAAAAAAAAAAAAAAAAACTTCAGATTCACATACACACAGTAGCCATAAACTGTTACAAACCTCAAACTTCCGCAGTCAATCCATTATCGTCGTCCTCACACCATTAAACCGCCACCATCACTCATCACCACCGCCACCCATCAAACGCCAACAACAATTATCCCTCAACCATCAACAACGGAACCGAAACCATCGCAGAAGACAGAGAGGCCACTGCGAGCCGTCGAGATCAGAGAGAGGGTTACCTTGATTTTGCCGCCGCGTCTGAGAAAGGAGAGAAGTGAGAGACTCAGAGTGAGAAGGGATTTGTGTGTGAGTTATCGTGTTTTGACTTTACCCCTTTGTTTTTTCTTTCTGATTTATTTTAATGTGTATTTTTATTTAGATTGTTTTGGGTTAAATGTTATATTTTGGAATTTGTTTTCTTTTATTTGTTTTTATGTTTATTTATTTATTTTGTTTTTAATTTTTAATATTATATGATTTGGACTTTATGGTCCCTTTTAAGAGTTTTTATGGTTATTAATGAATATGATTTAGATTTTATGATTCCTATTTTTTAGAGTATTTTTTAATTTAGGTAGCATTATTAATTCAAAAAAATAGAAAAAGTAATAGTAATAATTTTGTTTTTTTATAGACGTATCTCTCTAATTTTAATGATTAAGTTTTAATTTCTCTTAGTTTTGATTTACCTTTTATCATTCATTATCTTAATTTAAGCATAACTAAATTATTAGTTTTCTTTATAGGTAGTAAAGTTAATTTTAGATTTCAGTTTAGGGATTTAGAAATTTTAATTTTATATATTAAGAAAACTATAAAAAAAACATTTTAATTTATTATCATTAATATTATTTTAATTTTTTTCATTTTATTTGTTAAAATATTTTAAAATCTAACAATGTTCATTATCTAGCTTAAGTTTTTTTATTTTTATTTTCTAGTCTTGTTGGTTTAGTTAATTAAGTTTTAGCTTAGATTTAGTTTTTTTTTTAAATTAATATAATATAGTTATTTATAGATTAATTAGTTAATTAAGTGATTAGTTAGGTTTAGGAGAATATAGTTTAATTACTTCGTTTATTTTAGTTAAAATTTTAAAGAAAAGTTCAATTTAGTAGGAATCTTAGATATAGTTTAATATAATAAAAAACATATAAAAAAAATCAAAAATATTTTAGCTAGTTTATTAGACATTTTAGTTCTAGTTTAGTTAGATTATTTTTTTTAGATATTAAAAATTACAAAAAAAAAAATAATATTAAATTAGAATTTAATTTTATAATATTTCCTTTTAAATATTTTAGTTTTGATATATTTATTTAGTTTTTGTATTAGTTAATTAATATTTTGATGAGATCTTCTTTCCTTATCTAGTATTCAGTTTTAATTTAGGAATTTTTTAGTTTATTATATAAAAAAAATCATAAAGAATATTCTTAGTTTATTTTAGGATTTTATTTTTAGTTTAGTGATTTAATTTTAGGATTTTGTATTGTATATTTTTATTTATTTAGATTAATTAGGGGTTAATTTATTTTTAAAATCTTTAATATTATATATTATAGTATAGTTATAACATATTAGAAAATTCAAAAGCATTTTAATTAATTTATTTATCTTCTTTTAGTTTATTATACTATTTTTTTATTTATTTTTTAGCTTAGTTTAGTTTATTTTAGATATTAAAAATCCCAAAAATACTAGTTAGATTTTAGTTTCTTCCTTCACGGATGTTTTAAACTTATGTTCGACTTTTAGTGGTGATCTTTCTCGTCCGTTCTTTGATACCACTATGCTTTATCGTTTATCTGTTTTGCTCCTGACGTTTTTGACCCGATCCAAGGGAAAGTGGACACTCTGCTGACTTATTGTCACTTCGCTTACCGCTCGCGTATTTTGTCTTAGTTTTTCTCCCTTTCAGACTCTTCATTTCTTCCTTCATAAAAGATGGCAATTGATCTCTTCACCTTTACAATCTTTTTTTTGCAAGCTTTGCCTTCAAGCTTTTCTCCTTTAGTTGCCTTAGTTCTTAGGCTCCTTTTTACCCGTAGTTTTCCGAACTACGATGCTCTGACTTTCCCATTGCACGAGGGAATACGTAGGCACGAGGTTTATCCTTGGCGAGCACAGTTTTCTTTTTTCACATTCTTTTCTCTTTCACATTTTTTTTATTTTCTTCATCTTTCATTTGTCTCTTTTTTCATCATTCTCGTTTTAGTTCCCATTTAGTTAGCAGACAATTGAGTACAAACATAGATATTACAAGAGGTTCCCGTAGAGTACTACGGATACTTAGGATGCTAGCACCTTCCCTAGGTATAACCAACCCCCGTACCTTTGATCTCTGATTGCTTAGCTTTTAGCCTCGTCTTTTAGCTTAGCATATTTTTAGGGTTTCTCGATCTTTTTCCCTTCCCTTGGATAAATTAAAGTTCGGTGGTGAATTTTATGATTTGCGATACAAGTTAATTGATAGCTTGATATCCGATTCCTACCGCGACATTATCTAAAACTCCTATTAGAATTTGTATTGTCCTTACCTTGGTTAAACTCAAATCGAAGAAAAAAAAGATAATTCTATTAACATTCTTTAGTTACTTTTTTCTGCAATTGGTCTTATCATCGTTATAACAAATTAATATTGTTGTAATTAATAACAAAAAATGTATATATGGTGAGTTCCAAAAAGACAAGAAAACATGCACGTCAGTAAATGAACAATAAATGCATGAAAAATAGTCACTCGTAAAAAGTATTATTCAGTTTGAAAATCTTTATAAAGAGTTACATTCTTTAACTCAACAAAAGAACAAAAAAGGATAAAGTGCTACATGGACAAATGCGGTGGTCCCAAGCCTCAGACCACTTGTGTCCTCCATACACCCCTTGTTGGTGTCGCCACATATGACACCGGCTCCGGCTTTGAGGGCGTAGAGGCGTTAGTGGTGGCTTATAGGAAGTACTTGAGAACTTAGGCACAACACATATGAACAATCAAACTAATCAAACTACTTGTTGAGCTCTAACGGATCAACCTATAGAATGCAAGCAAAAAAAAACAATGCTTCCAAAGTGTTACAGTAGGCAAAAAGTTGTAACCTTCAGCAAAATATGTTGTTGAAATGGTGTGTTCCATCAAGATCGCAACCTTATGAAACAACAATTATTTGACCTATAAATTTAGCATTTCAGATTCAGAAAAACACAATGAAAAAACCTATCATCTTCATATAAAATTCCAAATTTCATCTTTTTTACAATAAAGTTTTCGATCTTGTACAACCTCAAATATAGACTAAATTATTTTAGATATTCTTACTTATAAATTCTAAAATATTCTAAAAATACTTAAAATACTATTAAAAAATAATTTCATTCACGATTCAAACATGAATTTATCTTAAGACTAATTGAATTATTCAAATTCTATTAATGATGATGGAAATTTGGAAGTGCTAGCTAGCTTTTACTAATCCATTAAAACCACCAAAGTAGGAATGCAAAACGTTTGTTTCAAGATAAATTATTAAAAGTCTAGTCATACCAAACACATTCATATTTAATTAGTGATGTGTTTCTATCAAATTGGTTATGGGTTTTGAAGAAAATACACACCCTGCATGACATACTAATATGCTAATACTCTAGCTTTGTCATCATACTAGTAACTAATTTTTAGAAAAAAAACATTCTATATGTATATTTTTGTCAAAATCAAATTTAATTTAATCTTTTTATTAATATAACTTTCTTTAGAGAATACTACTCCATATATTAACACTTTAAAAACATAAATAGGATATAAAATCTCTCTAGATAAGGTCATAGATGTTGATACATGGAATGTATTAGACCTATTTTTTATTGGGACAGAAATGTTTAAATGGATTATAAATGTTTGGTCAATTATCATTAAATTTGTGAGCACGTGGACCCCAAAACCCAACATAGGATTGAATAATATTCTTTATATGGATGGTGTCTAAGTCATGAATATCACGTTGATTTTTAAATTAATCATTAAGATTAACTTTTTCAATTAAATTAAGTATCTTAAGATAAAAAATAATAATTCAAGAATGGGTAACACGTTTAGAGTTTAACAACTTCGAACTATACGATAGTTTCAATATTATTGAATTCTTTGATCCCAATATAAACAAAGATCAGGTCAAATCAAAATTTAAACAATTTTTTTTTTAAAATTGACACATTAAATTTTAGATATATACGTAAAATACAAACATATATGAATTAATTATTTTATGAGAAATGTTAGTATTATTTTATGAGAAATGTTAGGTTTACATTTAATGTAACACCTATAGTGTATTTGATGTAACACCTATACCGTATTATTATATAGTTTTTTTTAAATGTATTTTTGTCCTCGTAGTTTGATATATTTAAACTTTTGATCTTTTATTATAAAACATATCTTTTTGGTCCTTTTAGTTTGTTGTGTATCACATTTTCTTAGTCCCCTAACAAATATGATGATCTGACTTATATTTTAGTGATGGGACTAGTATAATTTTATTCCAAGTCATTATAATTTAACATGTAATTGTCATATAGATAAATAATTTCCAAAGTAGTTTCCAACTAGATTAAAAATTGAATAAAATAAATTATAAACCCTAGTTTTCATTTTATTTCCTTAATTCGCATTTGCCAAACATCGTTCCAACTTCTCTTCTCTCTTTTCATCTTAAAGAAAATCTTCATTCCAGCAAGTTCAAAGTGAGAGCCACGAGTATGACGAAGGAAGCAAGTCAAAGGAAGAAGCATGGAAGGATATGATGGAAGTCTCTGCTAACCAATGGAGCAAGTCACACTTTAGCACTTACTCAAAGTGTGATTTACAAGTCAATAACATGTGTGAAGCATTCAATAGGGAAATCCTTGAGCATAGGGAGAAGTCAATTATCACCCCATTGAAAGGCATCAAACATATATCACCAAGAGAATCATAAGTCATAAGGAGTTGCTTCAGGATTACATTGGATCCATATGCCCTAAAATTTAACTTATACTTGAAAAGAATAATAAGCAAGCACAAGGGTGGAGTCCTACATGAAATGGTGATAATGACTTATCCATATTTGGTGTCAACAATGGGATTCAAGCTTATTGTGTTGATTTGAAGAAACAAACTTGTTCATGTAGGAAGTGGGAATTGAATGGATTACCTTGTTGCCATGTAATTGCATGCATATGGAACACCAAGAAATAACTCGAGGATTATGTTGCAACATGTTATACGTTTGACCTTTAAACTACAACTATCCATTTTGTACCTACTATAATATGTTTGACATATATTTAACTGTTGTGTGAATTTTGAATTTTGTGGCATGAAATCAAGTTTTATGGAAGCTTACTCTCACACTGTGTTTCCAACCAATGGACCACAATTGTGGCCTTTAGCTGATGTGGGTAAAGTGGCACCACCTGTTATGAGGAGAGCAATTGGAAGTCCAAAAAAATAAGCAAGACTAATGATGAGCTAAGAAATTCTCACATTCTTCCAAATGTGGTGCAATGGGGGCATAACAAAAGAAGTTGCGAGGGAAAAGGGGTTGTAGATAGGGTTATTCCAAAGGGTGGGAACATACCAAAGAATGCTAGGCAAGTGAAGGCTAAGAAGGTTAAGGTTACCTCAAAGGAAAAACAAACAAAGATTGGTCAAAGTTCACAAGCACCTCAACCAACTCAGGAGTAGTGTCCTATAGGTTTAGATGTCATTTTGATGTAGGTTATTTTGATGTAATGCAAACAACCATATATAAGTATTTGGTGTTTTGGTGTTTTGGTGTTTTGGTGTAATACTGTCAAGCACAATATCAATATTTTTTGTTTTGGTATTTTGTATTTTGTTCACTTGATGTAATGCAGACAAGTAAATGGTTTGATCAATATATAAGTATTTGAAGTAATTTGGTGTTTTGGAATACTATTGCATACTGTGAAATTACAATGTGTAGCAGACTGTCAAAATGGTCAAATATGTGTTGCAGACTTTTAATTTTCTGCTGCATACTATGTCAATTAATAGGATAAGTTGATGTGTGAATTTATAGATCATAATGCTTTGTCAATTTATAGCTCAAACTATGTCAATTTATGTTAACATTATATCTCAGACTGTGTCAATTTGTGTTAACATTATAGCTCAGACATTGTCAAGTTGTGTTAACATTATAACTCAGACTATGTCAAGTTGTGTTAACATTATAGCTCAGACCGTGTCAATTTTTGTCAATAATATAGTTGTAAAGTTGTGTTAACATTATAGCTATCCAATATTCAACATTACAGGTCCAACATTCCAGGTCCTACTATAAAGTTGTGCAAAATTACAGGTCATACATTAAAGACATGTAACATTACAAGTCCAACATTAACTGCATAATCAAATAATCAACAAACATTGCATTTCATTTCAACCATTACAAAGTTACATTATATCTCAACCAACCAATTCCATTACATTTCTAACTTATCTACTTTATCATTGTTGTTCCAACAAAGGCAAAAAAAACTACAAATAACAAAATCTAGTTAATCTTTAATTGTTTCTTCAGGATTTTCATCTTCATCTTCAATTCCCCCACCTTTCCTTTGTGTGTGTTAACAATCTCCTTCTTCTCATTCAACTTCGTTAACAATGAAGATATCATCTCTTTTTCCCTAGGGTTCATTTCCTCATCCAACCAAGCAAAGTGAGAGCATTTTTTGTATCCTTGTATCTTATACATCCCACATCCATAGAAACGACGACTCGGGTTCGCATCTGTCCATGTTGTCATCAACGGGGCATTGAGATCACACTTGCAGACACGCCTTGAACGAATAGAGGACCTGCTTCCATGGCTACATCCAGATTCATGATACATTGTAAGGAATAATAATATTCTGGTTTGTTAGAAAGTGAAGAAGAAGAAGATGAAGCTAGATGGACATGTGTATGAACTAAGAAGAACGAGGAACACGATGACCTCACATAAATCCTTAATTTATAAACAATATTATTAATATAATATGTGATTAAAAACATGACATGGCAAAAAACTAGTGACATGTCAAATTATAATGACCTGTAATAAAATTATACAAGCCATATCACTAAAATATAAGTCACATCATCATATTTTCTAGGGGACCAAGAAAATGCAATGCACAACAAACTAAAGGACCAAAAACACATGTTTTGTAATAGGGTGATCAAAAGTTTAAAAATGCCAAACTATGGGGACCAAAAGTGAATTTAAGTCATTTTTTTTAATATTTAATCATTATGTTTTTTCTTCTAACACAAACAAACACATGGAACCCACATTGTATTTCACATAGTATAAACATAGGGTGTTAGTGTTTTTAGGGTAAACATAGCAACCCTCTTATTTTATTATAATATTACACTCGTTAATGGGATGTATTAGTTATCCCTGCAAGAAAATATAATGCATTAATAATAATTTATGTATTATAACTATTAAAATAAAAAAGGACATGTATCAATTAATATTCAAATAAGACGTCACTTCAATTATTACTTGCACATCCTCATATACATGTGGTTCGTCAATAATTTTAAATTCTACTAGAACTAATTTAATAAATCGAATATGCCCAAGCAAACTCAGTTGAATCTCCAAAAGATAAATTATACACATGCAAACAATTTGAAACCACATGTTTTATTATTTAAATTATGGCAAACCAGCAACAAACCGCGTCGCTATCCCTTTTTGGATGTTCAAATAATTTCTTTTAAAAAGTACATCCATTGTCATAAGAGACACAATATTGTTATGTATGAGATTTTGAACTTGTAAAAGGTTCATTGCTTCTGGTGCTAGAAAACCAAAATTGTCAAAGGCAAATGGTATGAAAGCATGTTGATTTTTGGAACAAACTTTCTCATACTTGATCACTTTACTTGAAACGGCTTGAGAGTTGTTTGTCCCACAGTAAAACATCAAGTCCTCAGTCCAATTAGTATAGAAAATCTAGTCAAGTCTACACATGCATATTTTCCTCATATCCACTCATACACCAGAACATTTGTTGGTGTTAGAGTTGATATCCCCTCTTATAGGTCTGTCAAGAAATTCACAAGCGTCTCTTTCTTCATAGATACCCATGTATGCCTAAATAGACAAAATATGACATCTCTAACAAAGTTATGTCAGTATTTGAATCTTGGAAGCTCTTTGCAGTAAGTAGTGTGTTCCCCAAATGTATCCAAGCACGCCTTGCGGAAAACAAGACAAACCTCATCAATAGAAAATAAGGGAATTATAATTTGGTATTTAAAGATGGTACGATATTCTACTAGGGACATATGTTGACCTAGACCGTCAAAAGGGATAGCAATGAGAAAATATTGAGCGTGTGTTGCTTTTAAAAAACCAAAAATTACTTTATGTCTTGTGATCATGTAAAAAATTACATCCATGTCCTAAACACTTTTATTAAAAAGGGCACTCGCCAAAAGATGTTGTACTTTATGAGAGACATTGCCATTTCTAGTAAAACCGTTAAGGTTAAAATTTGGAATCACAACATTAAGATCGTCCAAATCTTTGTCGAAATCAAAGTCCATACCATGTATCCCACTGTCCCACAATATATGATCATGTAACACCCAAGATTGGGCCCTAGAAGCCACAAATTTGTATGAGGCGGCCTCGATTGCCGATTACAAACCTAATCCTTATTAAAAGAGATTGAACATTATTAATAAGTACAAGAGAGAACATTTTTTGTAACATTAATAATTGGTCGATTGGTACTATAAGACAAAATATCAATTGAGATATTTTCTCTCATTACTTAATATTATATATTATATATTATATTTATATATTATATATGTGTGGTAAATAAGAATGTGAGTACATTATTCAATTTAGTCATGTTTTGAATGATGTCAAAACTAGGATTGTGACTTAGCATTTTGTACATTGGACGCTATAAACCTAAATTTAGATGGGAATTTGTCATTTTAGCCTTAGGATGCATAAAAATAGTCTTTGAACAAGTTTGATAGGTTTTACGCATGTCATACACATAAAAACCAAGTTGTGTGAGTCATCATAACAACATAGGACGACCTATATACGAGATCAGATCTATCTAAGGAAACATTTGCTTTAGTACAAATCGACACAACCAAGTTTCAGGTTTGGTGTAACCGAGAATATTGGGTTGGGAACTTTGTGTGTTTTAAATAAGAAAACCAATGTGGGTTTTTCTTTAAGATCTGTGTGATTTGAAGGTTTTGAACAAGATTACGTCAACACACATTCGACCGAGTGAAGGCCTTGGAACAAGGTGGTTTCCTTGCAAGGGAGTAGCGTGAGACAAAGAATTGTGTTTGGGAATCTTGGGTTCAACAAGTTGCATACTCAGGATAATCAGAGGATTGTAGCTGCATAGTTGGTCACTTGATCAAGCTTTGATTAAGGGTTTGGAGGTGGAAGAATCAACACAACATAATTGGGTTTTTGGGGTTTTACTTCTTCATCTCATGTATAAATGATTTTGCAAATAAAATGTTAGTTACAAGTATCTCAATTTGATTTTGGATTGAGGGCATACATACCCATAGCGAGGCTGATCGAAGAACTTCCTAAACAACTCTTAGTCTCTTTCTTTCTTTTATCTATTTATCTTTTTAATTGTTGATTTCATAATTTATCGAGTTCATCGTTGTTTGATAAATTCGAATGGAAAATGTTTTTTAATTAACTTTTAAAAGTGTCGTTGTTGATATAATCATAATCACTTTGATTGTGATTGGATTTTAACATCAACAAAACAAATTGAATTTCAATTTGTTATCGATTGCACACTAAGTGTTCGATAAATTATTTATGCTTATTTTAATTGGTTTTTTGGTTCATTGGAAATACGAGTTACAAATAACTTTGCACTTAATTGAATCGTTGCTTGATCATTGTTGAACATTTACGTTCATTATCATTATGTTTGGGTTGCGACACATATATAGCTTTTCAATAGTAGGTTCGGTTAGACGATTCGATCCGAGTCGTTTTTCCGTTGTGCCATATTTTTGCCAAAAGTTTTTTGTTGTAAAATTTGTGATCTATTCACCCCCTCTAGATAAAAGTCTATTGTCTAACAAAGAAAAAGGAAAGAAGTATGGATAAGAAGAATAGAAAAACTCGAAACAAAGAAAAGAGGAAAAAAAGAAAAGATAAAGGAAGAGAGTAAGTGGAAGAGAAATAATGGAATAATAATAAGAAGAAGAAACCCATGGAGGGAGCTTCAGTATCATAATCATCATCACAAGCTTCATCTCAATTTCATCATTTTCATCATCTCCATGTGCTAGAGGTGAGTTCCTAGTTAGTTGTAGCTTGGGGGAATTTCATGACTTGGGAATTTTATGGTTTGTGGTGATTCCATGCTTGTTTTCTTCTTTGAATACATGTTGTTGTTTGATCATGACATGATGAAGTTGTTGTTGTTGTTGTTCTTGCTACTATGATGGTGTTGTTGTGTTTAGACCATGATGTTGTGCTTGGTTGATTTTTGAAGTATTCTTGTTGATTTCACATGAACTAATGTTTGGTTATCGATTAGAGTGGTTTAACAAGATTATAATTTGAAAAGGTAGTGTTTAGAAGTTAAATTTGTGAAGAAAAAGGGTGAACCAATCGATTGGTTTTGGGTCCATATTCAAGCAATCGATTGTTTCACACTTCTGTGAAGAAAAACTAGAATTTTCACTTATTCAATTGATTGACATGACAAACTAATTGATTGGTCCTATCAAATTTTGTGAAAATGCTAAACAAAAACTCCTTGCAATCGAATGTCTCCCAACTTAATCAATCAGTCCCTCATTATTTAGCTTAAAACCACTTGTTTCATGTTTTTAAACCACCTTGGATGCACTATAATTTGTAGCATGATGTGTATGCATTAAATTAACATTAACTGTTTGATTCATATGAGTTTGGGTGTGTTTTAACCTAGAATCTCGATTGGATTAAAATGATCGGTTAATGAGTTTCGTAACTCGTAATGATGAACAAATGAATGTGTTAGGAATCTAACATAGAGAACTATAATATAGAGAGTAGTCTCTATAAGTTATTCAATTATCTCTTCCCTTTTAATTCGGTTATTTCCTACCATAGTATGATCGGATGAATGTTGCCTTATGACGTGAAATTGGAATAAGATAAATTGAAGTGAATTGTGTAATAGATTTGGCTATGATTGTTGCAACATATTATATTATCATATGTGCTTTATGTATCTTATGAATCATGTTATGATACATGTTATATATTACTGGTTGGGATATTTGTATATGTATGCACAACATGATTAAAAGCCCATGATGTTGAGTGAGGAAACCTTAGAAGTATATCAGTGCAACATTGCAGAATTTCAAATACTTTAAGTTTTCAAGATATCAGAGCACCCTCCCAAGTTAGCCAGAGTTGTAGAGATAGTTTGAACGCCTCCTCTTCAATCTTGGGTAAAATGTAATACAGACAGTGTTGCTCTAGGTGTTCCTGGTAAGGCCACGTGTGGAGGTATGTTCAAGGACCATAACTCTTTTATGATTGGTTGCTTTGCTGAAAATCTCGGGGACAACCTCATTTTATTTGCAGAATTCTCAGGTGTCAAGAGAGCTATTGAAATAACACATGAAAAAAAGTGGTCTAACCTTTGGGTGGAAACAAATTCAAAAATAGCTTCGCAATCAATTTCTAACCCGTAATTCGTCCCGGTGAACCTCAAAAACAGATGGCTAAATTGCACTCACTTTTGTAGAAATATTAATTTTAGGTTGACTCATATATTCAGGGAAGGAAACCAGTGCGTAGACACTTTAGTTTCATTAGGTCTAACCATTCAAGGACTTGTTTGGTGGAATGAAACTCCAGTGTCTCTTTTTGATCACTTGGTTCGAGATAGATTATGTCTTCCCTCTTTTCGTTTGTGTTAATTTCATGAGGATTTTGGTCTTGGTCCCCCTCTCTGTATCTCCTCCTTTTTATTTATATAATTTTTCATTTTGATAAAACAAAATTCATTTAACTATTCCACGGTCAATTATTATTAATAAGGTTATTTTAGTAAATGAAACTAATTTTATCATTAAAATCAACACAATTAATAATTTTCTTAAAAAATGTGAAAATCTCAAGAGGACAATTATTTAAGACAGAGGATTTCTTGTTTTTTTATTTTTTATTTTATTTTATTTTAACCTCTCTATTTTTTTAATTTGATTTTAGCTTTTGTATATCTGCATTGCATAGTCCATTCGATATTTAAAATTTGAAAGAAAAAAAAAAAAAATCAATCACTTTCCTTAACTCATAAGAGTGATAAAATTCAGTAAGAAAATAATACTGTAGGGCCCACCCAACCTTTCAGACTCTGTAGAAAGAATCTAAAGACCAATTTTCTAATTTCACATTATCTATCATCACTGCCAGCAACAACCTCAACAACAACATTAAAAACTCAAATCCAACACAAAAACAACACTCTATGTTTGTTTAGAATCCACAAACAGAACCAAATCAAATCACACAACATGTCAAAACAAACATACAGTGTCTGTTTATGCTGGCGTAGAAGATTCAAGCTAGCTTTATCAGAAGCACCACAAGAGATCAAGACCCTCTTTGATCAATACTCAGAAAATGAACTCATGACACCTTCAAACCTTAAAACATTCTTAATTGAAGTTCAGAAACAAGAACATGCTACTGAAGAAGAAGCACAGGCTATCATTGATAGTTTCAAACATTTTCATCGAAGGGGTGCTGGACTTAACCTTGAAACTTTCTTCAAGTTTCTCTTCAGTGATAGTAACCTTTCTATTTTGCCTTCAATTGGGGTGAGTTTTAAATATATAAAAATATGATTTTTAATGTTTTTGTTGTTGACCCATGTTGTGGTTTTTAGTCAACTGAATCTGGATTTGGTTATTTTCAATTGGGGTGTTCTTAGTGGGTTTTGTACCTTGTTTATGTTCTTTCATTTTCTGACCCTTTTTTGTTTTATATACCCTTTTCATTTTCTGCTTCAAGTTTTGTCTTTTTTTTCTCCCACATGTTTGCTTAGGATCTTATTTTCCAGTGCCTTAATTCAGACAATCTCTTATTCTGATCTGTGTTTTTGTTTTCAATTCCAGGTGCATCATGATATGACATTACCCTTGTCCCATTATTTCATATATACCGGTCACAATTCGTATCTAACCGGAAATCAGCTGAGCAGTGACTGCAGCGACGTTCCAATCGTGAACGCGCTGAAGAGAGGTGTGAGGGTGATCGAGTTGGACATATGGCCTAATGCTACGAAGGATAACGTCGATGTTCTTCACGGAAGGTAAGCGTAGCAGTTAAAAATGGTTACATTCTTGAAAATTTGAAATATGATTGCTTACTTTTTTATTCTAATGTAGAACATTGACAACTCCGGTAGAGCTCATTAGATGTTTGAGGTCTATTAAGGAGCATGCCTTCGTCGCATCAGAATACCCGGTTGTAATAACGCTAGAGGACCATCTTACTCCGGATCTTCAGGCTAAAGTGGCTGAGGTTAGTTAACTGAACTTGTATTGGAATTCAAAATACTTTTCTGTTTGGTTAAGCAATTCAAAAGTGCTTATTGTGTAAATCCTTCTGTATAGTTGATAATTATGTCCATATTTTTAGATGGTTACTCAAACGTTCGGAGACATACTATTTGTTCCTGGCTCGGAAAGTTTGAAGGAATTTCCTTCTCCGGAATCACTTAAAAAGAGGATTATTATATCGACCAAACCACCTAAAGAGTACCTTGAGACGAAAGAAGTAAAGGAAAAAGAAGATGATTCATTGCATGGAAAGGCTTCGGGCGATGATGATGAAGCTTGGGGGAAGGAGGTCCCGAGCTTCAAATGTGTTTCTATATCCGATTACAAGGTATGAGACAGAACCAATAGCATCATAGAAACCGCACTACAATTAATTTTGTTTGGGAGATTTATTAATTGCATATGAATTTTTATCTTTAGGGAGTCAATTTGGATAAAGATATTCACGACGAAGAAGATCCTGACGAATCAGACAAATTACATCATCATATTGCTCCGGAATATAAAGGTTTAATTGCAATTCATGCTGGGAAGTCGAAAGGAGGTATAGATGCATGGCTCAAAGTAGATCCGGAGAAAGCGAGGCGTATAAGTTTAAGTGAGCAACAACTTGAAAAGGCTGTTATAACTCATGGAAAAGAAATTGTCAGGTATTGTTAAATATTTCTAAGGAGTCCTTTTTTTGGTAGAAACCAGGTGTCCTCCCTCTGTGCGCAACTGTAGAGACTAATCCCTCGAGTCAGGGAGGACCATAATCCCTCTGTGCGCAACTGTAGAGACTAATCTCTCGAGTCAGGGAGGACCATAATGGGTGGTAAAGCTCTTCTAGGGAGTCTTTTTAATGGTTGAAATGAATGAACTTCTTTCTTATAGCACATTTTATTGCGGTTTGAATTAATTCATGTCTCTCCATCTACTTAACCTATCTAATAGGAAATGGTTTTGGTTATTCCTGTTGAATGTGTTTATGTCTATGTGTGTGCACGTGTCTGTGTTTGAATAAATTTACATTCACCTCGTTGTTGACTTGCTATAGGTTTACTCAGAAGAATATTCTGAGGGTGTTTCCAAAAGGTACTCGCATTGATTCGTCGAATTATAACCCACTAATTGGTTGGGTTCATGGAGCTCAAATGGTTGCATTCAACATGCAGGTTTCTATTTCTTCCTCTTCTACGTAACTTCAAGCTACTAACTACTAACAAAATAGCGGAACGTTTGATAAATTAGTCCTATAAAGCACTGATACAGACTAAGGACACAGACATGGTATCCGTAATAACTTGAGAAGATGAAAGTAATTGGCATTGCTTTATCTAAGTTAGTTTTCAATTTTCATTATGGCTGATTCTATGGTAGGGGTATGGAAGATCACTTTGGTTGATGCATGGAATGTTCAGAGCCAATGGAGGATGTGGTTACGTTAAAAAACCAGATTTTCTCTTAACGACCGATCCGGATAACAAGGTCTTTGATCCTAAAGCTAAGTTACCTGTGAAGACTACTTTGAAGGTAAAGATTTTTCATCAATCATCTTCCTCATCCAAGCATATCTAATTTAATATTAACTAAGATGGTAAGATCATACTCTAATTGTTCTTAGGTGACGGTATACATGGGAGAAGGATGGTATTACGATTTCAAGCATACACACTTCGATCAATATTCACCTCCCGATTTCTATGCTAGAGTAAGTTAAGATATTCTACCAGAGAGTCTGGTTGATTAACTTATTTGAACTTATCTACTGACATAACATTTGTGAAACCGTTTGATAATTTAAATACACAGGTTGGGATTGCGGGAGTCCCGAATGATAGTATAATGAAAAAAACAAGAGCAATAGAGGACAATTGGTTGCCTACATGGAACGAGGTATTCGAGTTCCCGCTTACCGTTCCGGAACTAGCCCTACTTCGTATAGAAGTTCATGAGTACGACATGTCTGAGAAAGACGACTTTGGCGGCCAAACATGCCTACCTGTTTCGGAGTTAAGAAGTGGCATTCGAGCAGTTTCACTTCATAGCCAAAAGGGAGATAAATACAACTCTGTAAAGCTTCTTATGCGATTCGAATTTCATTGATTATGTTCTCATCATTCTACTTGTCATTATTTACTCCGGTCATTATTATAAGTAAATATTCTCTTTTCTTATTCATTAAATAACAGATATATCTCGTCTATATATAAGTTATTTAATGAGTCTGAAAATGAAATCTTTGTTTATAATAGTGACCGGAGGGTGTGCTATTTTGTACAGTCATTAAGATATGTTGGTAATTGAGTTTGGATGTAGTAGAAAGATGGTATCATGATAAAGAAACAAATTGTGTTGTGTGTTTTGTTTACTTTAAGGAGGTGTTTGTGTTGTAAGGCTTAATGGAAATGTGTTTTGAGGACAATAACTAAAAGCAAGTTGCTGTTGTGTTAGTTTCATGATCTTTTTCTTTTTCTTTTAAAAAACATAAATAGGTTATGCAAATAGTAGTTACAATAATCATAAATGTGGAAGAACTAGCATGTTGTTTTCATGTGCTAAAAACCAATCAGTGTTCACACTCTTGTAGGGCCAGGGATACAATTTAATTAGCAGCATCTTTTAGCAACAAGACAACAAAGTTGCAAGATAACAATTATGTACAAAACCTGATGTTTGCCCCACTTATAATTATATGTCCCTATTTATAAAAGGGGTGTTGCTCATTACATCCCATCCCATCTAGTACACACTATGGAAATTACAAAAATGTTTTTCCTATTTTTCGGATTTATCACTTCATGAAGCATCTCATTTATAAAATGGTGTTGTTCACTATACCCTATTTAGTAGGCATGACAAAAAAATCTGAATCTGGATTTCAATTTGAGAAAACAATGTTTGAGAACTTGTTCCCAAACTTTCATCTAATCCAATGACTAATGCCAAATGAGTCTTTCTTAACAAGTTTGATGTAAATGAAATTGTTTTAAGAAATAAAGTAAGACTTGTTGAGAAAGAATATAGTCAATGAAACCATAGTTTACGATATATTAGAGACCATTAGAATGTTTTTAGGCTTCTCATGCATTTTGAATTTTAAACTCAATCAAATGGATGTAAAGAGAGCGGGTTTGAATGGTTAAATTTAGGAGGAAATTTATGTTACCTTTGATTTTCTAAGCTATTATTTTAGGGTTTAGGGGTTAGTTTTCATAGAGGAAAAGTTGATACAATTATTTTTTTAAGAAAATTCAGCTTGTCATTTTACTTGTAAAAATTTATGTCAATGATATCACCATTGATACTACAAACGAATCTCTGTGCAAGGAGTTTTCTAATATGATGCATAATGAATTTTAGATGTCCATGGTGAGGGAGCTGCGATACTTACTTGGATTGTAGATTCATCAATCAAAGGATATGGCTTTCACCAATCAAGTAAAATACTACAAAGAATTGCTAAAGAGATTCGACATTGATACATCCAAGTCAACCTCAATCCATATGAGTAAGGGAAGCAAAGAGCATGACCGTCCCGTTTAGGTCCGCCCCACATAAACCGCAAAAAATAGGGCGGGACGTACATAGTTGAGAATGCAAGTCTAAAACCTACATCCTCCCTGAAAAAAATGAGGGCAGGGCAGGAAAAACCCGTAGGCACTACACCTTTTAAGTCTAAAAATGCAAAAAATTATATAAATGTCTGCACCCTTAAAAGTCCGCGAAGAAAACGGGGCGAGGCAGGGCGAGCACATTAGAGGGATTGATTATAAACTGCTATTATTTCCTTTCTCTTGAAACAAGATTACAAGTATACAAGAATAACAAATAACCTCCCTCACTTTTGAATTAGGGTTTTATCTTCCTATTTTCCCTTATTCTAAAAATATGAGAGACTGGTATGCTATTTATAAGAAAACTAACATACTAACCTAATGAGTTTTTTAACAATTACCCATTAAAAGTTAACTTAGGGTACAAGCTAACTTAAAGAATTGGATCCATAACACAAGGCTCAATTAAACAACAGCATGTGAGCGGACTTCGACGACATGCTAAACCTAGAGTTCTTTCCAATATATCACAAATCTCCACCTTGGAACAAACTTTATAACACCAAGAAAACAAACTAGTTTTCACCATCCATGGCTTCCAACCATTCAGTTTTATTTCGACTTCTCATATCTTCCTTATAATCTATAGGTTCTTCGTCTAGAACCTCACTTGCAGAGATTAAGGCATAAGCTATAAGATCTGTATAACCAAGTCTCTGAGGTGGCTTGATGACTCTTCTCGGTCTGTCTCTTGCCAACAAGTATTCATTATCAGTCTTCACATATTTGACAGTAGTTTCAGCTTCTTCTTCTTCTTTGATTTCACTTGGGTTATGCAATTCAACATCAATATGCTCCACCTCAACATAATTCTCTTCTTGTTCCAGCTCTTCTTCAACATCATCAGTTTTCTTAAAAGTCATCTCAGCTTCATTAAAAACTACATCTCGACAAGTGATACTCCTCTTGTGACCTGGCTCTAGGAACCATAACCTATAAGTTTTGACTCCTTCAGGGTATCCCATGAACATGCATTTCAGAGCTCTAGGTTCGACTTTGTCTGGCCTAATGTGAGCATAGGATACACAACCAAATACTGTCAATTTGTCGAGATCTGGTGGATGTCCCGACCAAAATTATTCAGGTGTCTTCATATATATCGCAGTCAAATGACATCTGTTTATCAGGTATGTTGTTGTCGAACAAATATTTGTTTGGAGTCATGTGCCAAGTGCAACCTGAATCCATAATCCACTCTTTTTTTGAGTCGCCACTTGAAACCACAAGAACATCAGATGAGTCGAAATCATCTTGAACAACGGTTGCGTTGCCATTATCCTTACCTCCATGATCTTTCAGGTGTTCAGGACACACCTTTCGAATGTGACCTTCCTTTTTACAATGATAACATTGAACACCAAATACTTCACAACTATAAGACTTCTGTTGACTTTTACCCTTCTTCTTGTCGAATTTACCATCCTTTCGTAAGAATTTTGCCTTAACAACCAAACCTTCACCAACCGTCGAAGGTTTATGCTCCTTTCGTTCGTTCAAGTCCTTAGAGTACAAGGTAGATTGAACATCTTCAAAGGTCAGAGACTCTCTTCCATACAAGAGGGTTTCTTTGAAGTGAGCATGTGTTCTGGGAAAATCGCATAACATCAACAACATTTGATCTTCATCATCGATCTTCACATTAATATTTTTAAGATCAAGAATCAGCTTGTTGAACATATCTAACTGCTTAGCCAACACTTTATCTTCACTCATCTTGAATGAATACAAGGCTTGCTTCAGGTAAAGTCGATTCACCAACGATTTGGTCATGTACAAACCTTCAAGTTTCAACCATAACCCTGACACCACCGTCTCCTTTGATACATGTTGAAGAACCTTATCACCAAGCCTCAACAATATTGCGTTGTGTGCTTTCTCAATCATGGTCGTCTTTTCAGCTGTCATTAACGCAACATTCATGGTCGTTTCTCCCTTCAACGATTCCAAGCAACCTTGCGGAACCAGTAGGACTTTCATCTTTAAGTGCAACAGATCGAAGTCATTCACTCCAGTGAACTTTTCAATCTCATACTTTGTTGAAGTCATCTTCTCCACGCTCACCGCATCAATTTGTTGTGAATCAGATACCTTAGAAACAAAATATAATAGGTTTCTTTATGATCAAGAAATCCACAAGGGTTAGGGTTTATGGTAACCACAAATAAAACGATTGGTTATAAACTACTATTCTTTCTCTTGAAACAAGATTACAAGTATACAAGAATAACAAATAACCCCTCTCACTTTTGAATTAGGGTGTTATCTTCCTATTTTCCCTTATTTTAAAAAGATGAGAGACTAGTATGTTATTTATAAGAAAATTAACATACTAACCTAATAGGCTTTTTAACAATTACCTATTACAAGCTAACTTAGGGTACAAACTAACTTAAACAATTGAATCCATAACACAAAGTCCAATTAAACATCATGTGAGCGGACTTCGACGACATGCTAAACCTAGAGTTCGTTTCAATATCTCACAAATATTCTTTTGTTCTCTATTTGTTGTCCCTTGTAGCTCTTCCATGTTAAATGAATCCCTTAGTTTTATAAGATCAATGTATTCATATTCTGCAAAACTAACAACAATTGTGTTACTGATATGAAGAAGATGTTCTCCAACTATCTTAGATTAAGCTTTGATGAAGACAAAAACTTATTAATGAAGAAAGATAAAAAAAAATAAAAGCATTGAAATCAAATATCAAAATTGCATGTGATTTGGAAGTAAAAAGATTGAATTATGAAGATTGAGATACCAATGAAATTTAATTTGTGTATATATGTTATTTTCTCAAACATATTCATCTAATACATGCATTGTTTTAAAGTTGCATCTTTAACTTAGTAATTTTTCAAATATTTAAGACAATAAATCGATATAACTCCTTGAGTAAATCAATTTACATTGTTTCTGTAAAATGAAATTTTGAAAAGCAAAAGAAATAAATCCATAACATAATAACTGAAAAAAAAAAAAAAAAACCTTAAAACCTAATTCAACTACCCCCTAAAACCCCTCTTAAATGACCCCATTGCTAAGCTGGAATCTTTAAATGTATTAACTTGTGTCAAAGAACTGCTACTTATATACTATTTTGGTCATTTTCTTCTTTTGTTTAATATGTTTTTTTTTATACCAAAAAAAATATATGTTTTTTTTGTCATGTATGTTAACTCAAGTGTTTATTTTTGTTATATATATATATATATATATATATATATATATATATATATATAAATTACATTAATCATTTTTATTAATTAGTTATAAATTGAGTGATGGATTTTTAAAATTTTCCATTGTTAATTAAAAGAAAAGAAATAGTAGTTGAAATATCAATTTGATACTTTTTAGATTAAGAGACTAAAATAAACTTTGAAATTGACAAAAAGGAAATTAAACCATTTCTTTTATCAAGGGTTGGCTACTTTCATTATCTATAAGACCATAAGCTTCCAATTTTGTTTAAAGAAAAGCTCCCAATCTAACATAAATAAATAAATAAAATAAGGGTGGTTGACCGTCAACTAATTACTTATACATAGGGGTGGCAAAACGGGCCCGGCCCGTTGGGCATGTCCGTTTTACCCGCACTTTAGTGCGGAGCGGATTAAAGGTTTAGGTCCTTATCCTCTAAAGTGTCCGTCCCGTCCTGCCCCGTTTTCTTCGCGGGCTTTTGCGGATATACATAATTATTTAAATTTTTATATTTTTAAGTTTAAAAAATGCAATGCCTATAGGTTTTCCCCGCCCCGCCCTCACTTTTTTGCGGGCGGAGAAAAACCCGTTTGCCACCCCTACTTATACATATACTCATTCTCATCATCATCATTATAAGGGCCCATTAGGCCTATGACTCATGGCCCATTAGTTTTCATGTGTCATTAATTTTGACCATATTGAAGTTGTTTCATATTTAGTAAATTAAAATATTTTTCAAAATATAATAAATTTTGCATCAATGTAAAACAAAGTAATGTTGAAAAAAGTTTTCAATACCTTCTTCAATGATTGAGCTTTTTCAATGCTCTAATCTAAAAGTAACATCAAGTACAATGCTTTAGCTTGTAGACCAAACCAAAGGAACAAAAGAAAACTTCAAAATAAAATCCCCACATGCATAAAGCACAAATGATTCAACTTGTAACACACAAGGATTATAAATGCAGCAAATTGAAAATTGAATTTGAAAACTATATAACTTTGTAAATGATCAATCTTAGTGACTATTAGTGTTCACAAAATTTTACACTAAAGCCTAAAATGTTAGACCACATTCCTAAAATATTTACATTGGAATGGAAGGGTATACTCATATATAAATTCATCAAAAAGAATCAATAAGAATTTGTGAAGCTCGGACACTAGAAATTCGATACCAACCCTGACACGTCGACACATAATCATAAATATTGATGTTAGTTTCAGAGACCAACACTGACGACACGAACATCTTTTCAGAGGTGTCGGTGTTACATAGATAAAAATCATGGAAGATTTTCAATATCAGTCAGATCCAACAGAGATTGTATCACTTGAAATGCTGCCATGACTACTACTATCACAGAGAGCGAAAGCGCGTTCCAAATTCGCAACGATATCCGCCATTGTTGGTCTATCTTTTCCTTCCAAATGCACACAATGCATTGCCGTATATGCAACCAATTCCACTGCTTCTTTTTCGTTCATCTCTGGTTGTTCAACTCTTTGATCCAAAATTTTCGATAATTCTCCATTCATTATTATAGGCACTGCAAAATCTACTATACTCACCGGTGTTCCTCCATTTTCGTCGTTCTTGAATATAGCTCTTTTTCCTGTTAATAGTTCTAGTAAAACTACTCCGAGACCATATACATCACTCTTTGATGTTAATACATTTAGACCGTAATATTCGGGATCGATGTATCCGACCGTTCCGGCTGCTTTTGTTGGTATGTAGTCGTGATCGGAGTCAGGGCTCATTAATGATAATCCGAAATCAGACACTCTCGCTGTCCAATTCGCGTCGATGAGAATGTTCGATGACTTTATGTCTCTGTGAATTATTGATGGAACTGCATAATTATGGAGATACTCGATTCCCCGGGAAGCATCCAATGCGATTTTGATCCTCATTTTCCAAGAATTCAATAAACTACTATTCTTGTCGACGTTATTCTTGTCGTGCAAATGATCATATAATGCTCCATTCTTCATGAACTCGTAAACCAAGAGCCTTTCATCTTTCTCGTCACAGAAACCGACTAGCCTAACTAAATGCTTGTGATGCAGACGTGACAAAAAGGCTAATTCGGACTCGAACGCGCTCTCTTTCTCTTGAAACACCTTTGTCTTTGTACTGGTTTCTCCTCTTTTGATTGCTACCTCACGGCCATCAGCGAGTTTACCTCTGTAAACAACACCGTAGCTTCCAGCACCAATCTTGTTCTCTGGTGAGAAATTGTTGGTGGCTGAAACAAGCTCAGCAAGAGTGAACTCCTCTGACTTATCTTGCTGTCTTGTTGATGAAGTTCCGCTTCTCTGGCGTCTCATTATCCTCGAACTCTGTCGCCTAATAGTGGACGCTCTCGAAGGCGGACTATAATTCGAAAATGCGGCGAAATTGAAACTTCCAGCTCTGGTGATTGTTGGTTGAACTGAACTATGAACTTTCTTCTTACCAAAACAAACACCAGTCCACAAACAATAAACCACAGTGCAAAAACCAGCAAATGTTCCAATTGATCCAACAATAACAAATGCCAATAAACTTTTAGTCAACGTCTTCGAATTCGAAACAGGCAACCCCGGCTGCCGCGGCGATTCTCCCTCTGGAGGCGCCAGAACCTCCATTTGAGGCCAACAAGGTTTCGCCTTACAAATGTTACCAAAACCAGAACACAGATATTGAGAATGCGGATATATACCGCATTCACTACAAGAAGATTGAACACAAACACCAGGAAGAATCGGAGGCAAAGTAAGCTTAACAATCGAACCCGAACCCAAACCGTTATCAAACCAACCAGGACCCCAACAAATAACCGAAAAATTGTTTGTTGTTAATCCACAAGTAATATTAGAACCAGAAACAATAACCTCAAAAGAAACAATTTTTGTCGCATTAACAGAAAACAATCCTTTACCGCCCCAACAAACAACAGAACCATTAGATCTTCTAATAGCACAACTATGTTCAGCTCCTAACGCTAAATCAGAATACTCCAAAGGCTTAACTTGACTAGGAACATTAATTTGACCAAAATTGTTACTTCCTTTACAAACTAAAAACCCTTTTGAATCCAATCCACAAACATGTGACTCACCAGCTACAAGACTCACCATAGAAACATTCATAAACTCGTTCTCTATCTCTTCAGCTATTGATCCATTCACATTCCCAAAACAACGAACCGACCCAGAATCGTTTCTCTTCAAAATTCCGCAAGAGAATCCATACCCAGAAGTTATCGAAGAAAATTGATCATACCCAGATGGCAAAACGAAACCTTTATTGATTCTCCAACACGACACCGTTCCGAGGTTAACAACCGTGGCACAAACATGGGAATCCCCGACGGAGAGATTCTCGTATAGAACAGTCCCATTGTAGTAAAGTCTTCTCCTTTCAAACGTTGTGTTTGATGAAACAGTGTCCCAACAGAGGATACTGTAGTTACCGGAAATAATGCCGCAGAAGTAGTTTTTCCCGCCGGAGATTGAGGAGAAGGAGACGTCGGGTATAGCGGAGATGAGACGGCCGTGGCGGTAGCAGACAATGTTACGAGATTGGTTTGCTGATACGATGCCACAGACGGTGGCAGTGGAGTCGACGACGGCGAGGGTGGTGCCGGAGCCGATGGCATTGGAAAAGGGTATTGAAGAAAGGAGAAAAACGAGGGTGAAAGATGAAAAGACGACGGAAGAGAGTGAATTGGTCTTCATAAAATGATTGGATTGGTGATGAGTTCACGTCGTTTATGCTTCATTGGCAGAGAGAGAGAGAGAGAGAGAGAGAGAGAGAGATTTTCAGTTTGTAGTGTTGTGTGTGCCTACGTTAGTAACAAGAATTTCAAGTTTGAACTTTTGAAACTGATTTGAGTTTCATTTTGTTTCTTACACTATTTTTTAGGATGTGTTTAGTTCCTCTAAATCAATTTTTTTATTATTCATTATTTATTTAGATTTAATTGATACGTACTTTTGAATCATAATTATCGGATATTATATTAAATTTAATTTAAATAGATGATGAAGATGAATTGACAGTGTAAAATATTATACACTTTTAGTGTATATCAATTAATTTTATTCTTTTTATAAAATAATTTGATTTGAGATTTAATAAAATTTCAGTCAAAAGGAGTAGTTTTGTTTTAAATAAATTTTATTTAACTAAAGAATATATATTGAAGAAAAATATTAATGTACCTTACTTTGAATGATTTGTTGACTATTTCACTAAGATTTTAAAAAATATATATAAACAAAGAAGATTTTATTATTAAAATATTATTTATCAAATAAATTCACAAGTATTATAAATATAAAATAAAATATAGTAATGAAAAAGTTGTATTGAATCTTAAAATGGAATAGTCCATGAAAAGGTAGAAATGCTAACACATTTGTGAGAGATGAGTGAGTTACATAATGAAATTGAGATGTCAAAAACAGACATTCAAATTTGATGATAGGTCGCTCTATTGAGCTTGAGATGTCCAAAGTAATCTTAATTATTCAATAAATGTGGTTGATGACATGGACAAATATTAACTAACTAAATATAGTTAATCAATGAAGAAAATATTTTCACTTAATTTTTTACATAATTTCTTACATTTTCTATGTTTTTTTCTAACAACAATTTCATTGAAATAGATAGTAGGATACTCTAACCTTTTAGGATCCGAAAAAAATCAGGAGAAATTCTTCATCAACAACATTTATGATAAGTAATACAAAGAATTCAAACAAATGTTTTGATAATTAATGTTGAAATACGAAATATCTCATATCACTGACCATCTTCAAACTAAAAATTTGATGTACCAAACAATGTTGTTCAAATTGCAACTCGTTTCGTTAAATATAACATCATTTCTAAATTTTCATAGTCCCCAAATAATTGTCAATCAAATGATATCAATATTACCCTTATTAGAAATAGTTTTAAAGAATCTACTCCAATATAAGAAAAGCTTCCAAGGACCAATAACAATTACAGAGAATACAGTCCAAATTCCAACTAGTTCCCAAACTTTTTTCGACATCGGACAACCAAAGAAAAAATGGTTAAGATCTTCCTCCAATTAAAGACACAATACACAAATAGCATCATGACCCATTAGAAAAATATCTCATTTAATCAATTGATCTTTAATAATCAATTAACTCAAGAAAAATCTTCATCCAAAAACTTTAATGTTCACCAGAATCGCCGTTTTTCATAGAGTACAAAAAACTTTACTCATATCCTCTTCCATTATAACTTGAACTTTGGCCTCCATAAAACCTTTGTATCTGAGACTAGCAGAATAATGAATGGATTCAATCTTTCCCCATTCCATAATATCCAATGAGTCAGGACTGACGTAACACCCTGAATACTCCCCGTCATTTTTTAATAAATAAAATACAACAATCAGAGTGAAATTCCATACTCAATTCGAGATGCTACTCTAAACCAATTTCAAAACATGCTCTTAAAGTTTGATACATAATATGATAGAGAAAATTTGCTTGAATTAAGCAGCGGAAAAATTAAATAATAATGTCATCATCAAAATAGAAACAGTTTGAAAACTTCCAAAACAATACTAACATGTTCTAAACATAACAATTAAACTAAAATAACTAAATGACGCTCCCGACTCCCATGTTACGTATCAGAGCGAACGCCACGACCACGACTACTCCTGAGCATCTACATGTTAACAACATAGGGGTAACTTTCAAACAGAAGGGGTAATATTCTTAAATTGATTAAAAGAGGAAACTGATATAAATATAAGACATATATCATATAAGTACAACTACAACATACTTATGATCACAACAAAAATCACAACCCAACTACACATCTACAACAAACACATCGGCAACATAACATCCACATCATATATATTAACAACAATGCATGCAAATGGGACTCAACCATAGACTCAATGCATGTGGTACCAATAATCGGTCCCTATTTCATGATCAAGTTCCCGTCGGAACTCTCGACCCCTTTTCCATGGTCCAGTGCAACCTCTCTTTCATGATTACACCCTCGACCCCTATTTCATGGTCCATTGTGACCCTTATTTCATGATCACACCTTACACCGTGATTGAACACAATCACCTCACCAACAACGACAATATGCAACAACAACGACAATATGTAACAACAACAACGATAATATGCAACAACAACAATATGCAACACCAACAATATTTCATTCATATTCGTTCTCCTATTAATAGTTTTAGATCAACAACACATATAAAACTAAACATATATCATGCATTCACAAGATTCTCACAACAACTTTCAACTTTAACAAAATGCACATACAACTCCTATAAATTGACTCACACTGCATCAACAACATACCAACCCTCCTAAAACATAAAGCACGATTTTTCATGAATTTTAATGAATTAAAAACACAATTTCTCACTGTCATGTCTCACTAAGTGACCCCCAAGCTACTGCCTCGAAGAGGCAAAAAATTTCAACAGCTCACTAAGCGAGCAAAGTGAAACAGCCAGAAAAATCCTACGATTTCTGCACTTCTTCCATGCGATTCTTACCCTAAATTAGTGTATAATATCGGTCCTAATCTTTGTTTTCCACCAAAGCATCCACAATTATCGTTACCAACACAAACATATCAATCAAACTTCCTAAACTTCTCAATTTCATATCACATTCATCGGTTTATTGATCATCCAATCCCACTAACATACCTAAGAACATCTAACCTAACATCTATATCATAATACCCTTAAAAGATGAAAGAAAACTCACCCTTAACTTAATTCGATGAAAAATCTCTTCCTTCTTCACGAACTTCTTGCTTCTCGTCTTTCTCTTCTTCTCTCTTCTTCTATCTTCTTCACGCTCTTCTCGGAATTTCACGATCAATTTCTATGAGAACTGATTTTCTTTTTTCCCAAATTCTCAACCTAACCCTTGGACCCTTACTATGGACTCCTCATCCTGCCCCCATTAATTCTTCGTCTAATTACCGTACTACCATTCCACTTAATACTCCAAATATTTATTTTAATATAATATAAATTATCTAAACTTAAATAAATTAAAATAATATTATTCATTCACTCAACACACCACCAAACTTCGCAATTCACACAACACACAACAATATTCTAATTATTTAAATTAAATAATTGAATAAATAAATTGGAACGTTACAACTAAGGACTAAAACTTAAATTAAATTTAGTAGCCGAATCATTCAGCCTCCAAACAATATTTGACCAACTTCCTATATCTTTGATAGAAACCCCTTATTACGAGTGTATACATATCCTAAAATAAATCAGCCAATATTTTATCATCCACTGTTTTGTCTTACATTTTCAATGTGAGTTTACTCTAACAACACTAATTTCAAAAATCTCCAACAATCATATAACATTCTCTATCTTATTTTTTTAAATATATTTTTGGAACTCTATCTTATTTTTAGCTAATACGAAAATTAAAAGTAATCATGTATTTTGACAAATATCAAAAAGAGTAATATTTTAAAGTTTAAATTGTTATATACTCTTAATGTAAAAAAAAAAAATTGACATTCAATTATCATAATCTTTCATCTTCAAAACTCTATAAATAATTTAAATAAAATCAAATGCTAACATTCAATATTTGTAATTGATTGATATAGTAAAAGTTATTTTTATACCAGTTAAATTGTTATTGTATTCATTATAATAAATTATTCAAAATGATATATTATTGTAATTTTAAAATGAATAATATATATATATATATATATATATATATATATATATATATATATATATATATATATATATATATATATATATATATATATATATATATATATATATATATATATATTAATGATATTTATAAATTAATAATTTTTATTAAAAACAATTAACAACATATTTGTTTAATGTTGAAACAAATACTACTACATTTCATATTTATATAAAAGAGTCAAGTCAGCTTTAAAATAAAAAAGTTAATTAAAATTAAAATAAAATTTTGACCACAAAAACTTATTTATATTGTCTAATCAGTCAAAATGAAAAATTAATTAAAAGAAAACACAATGCATGTAGTTCATTCTTCTCAAATTATACATTTATTCTTTTAGCAGTTAGCACCTTATTAAATTTTTATTTTTCTTAAAAATATGTAAAATGGGTTCTTAGGGATATAACAATAAGAAGAAGTGATATTACTAAGATCCAATAAGTTTGACAAAATATGATCAGAAGCACGAAGTTTTTTATGAGTATGGTGTATAATTAGCTTATTATTGACCAGTCTCAAGTGGAGTGACATCATTTGATGTGTCATAATATTGCAAGACCGCTTGCAAAACTTAGATTGTGGTTATTGTATCATGGTCGATTGTAGAGAAACGGTATATGGCATTTGGAGATTTAGAAATAATACTATTTTTGATAAAGATAGTGATACAATTGGTATAAATAGTGTTATAAGAAATATCATAGATGCAATTGTATATAGCAATTGACATTTGGAGATTTAGAAATAGTACTATTTGGAAATGTACACATTTTCTTCCATTTTCTATGTTTTTTCTAACAACAATTTCATTGAAATAGACATTAGGATAATCTAACCCTTTACGATCCGAAAGAAATCAGGAGAAATTCTCCATCAACAACATTTATGATAAACAATACAAAGAATTCAAACAAATGTCTTGATAATTAACGTTGAAATACGAAATATCTCTTAACACTGACCATCTCCAAACTAATTTTTTTTAAAGAATCTATCCAAAATAAGAAAAGCTTTGAAGAAGGACCAATAACACTTACAGGGAATCCAATCCAAATTCCAACTAGTTCCTAAACTTTTTTCAACACCGAACAACCAAAGAAAAGATGGTTAATATCTTCCTCGGATTAAAGACACAACACACAAAGAGCTTTCATATTTGCAAGAACCGACACTTTTCATAGAGTACGAAAAACTTTACTTTTATCCTCCTCTATTATAACTTGAACCTTTGCCTCCATAAAACCTTTGTATTCAAGACTAGCAGAATAATGAGTGGATTCAATCCTTCCCCGTTCCACAATAACCATCGAGTAAGTCAGCAACTGGGATAGCAGCAGAAGCATCTTGCTTCCAACTGAAGCTAAGTCCTGATGTTGAATCCCACAATCTTCTCAACTCCAAACAACATTTGACCAACTTCCCATATGGCAAAGAACCATTTAATTACTGAGCATATACACATATCCGAGAATAAATTCGCCAATGTTTTATCACCCTCCATTTTCTTATATTTTCTATGTGAATTTGCTCTAACAACACACAAATTTAAAAAATATCCAACAATCCTATAACATACTCTATCTTATTCTTAGCAAATACAAAAATTAATTTAAAAATATCCAATAATCCTATAACATACTCTATCTTATTTTTAGCAAATACAAAAATTAAAAATAATCATGTATTCTGAAAAACCATTTTTTAATCAAAAAGAGTAATATTTTAAAGTTTAAATTGTTATACTAATGTAAAAAAAAAAATTAGACATTCAATTTATCACAATCTTTCATATTCAAAACTTTAAAAATAATCTAAATAAAAATCAAATGTTAAACATTCAACATTTGTAATTGATATAGTAAAATAAAATTATACCAATTAAAATTTATTATATTAAGTATAATAAATTATTCAAAAATATATAATTATAATCATTTTAAAATAAATAATTATATATATATATATATATATATATATATATATATATATATATATATATATATATATATATATATATATATATATATATATATATATATATATATATTATTGATATTTATAAATTAATAATTTTTTTAAAAAAAATTAACAACATATTTGTTTATTGTTGAAACAAATAGTACTACATTTTAATATTTATATAAAAGAGTCAATTCACCTTTAAAATAAAAAAGTTAATTAAAATTAAAAGAAAAAATTGACCACAAAAACTTATTTATATTCTCTAATCAGTTAAAATAAAAACTTAATTAAAAGAAAACATAATGCATGTAGTTGATTCTTCTCAAAGTATACATTTATTGATCAACTTATTCTTATAGCACCTTTTGAAATTTTGATTTTTCGTAAAAATTTGTTTATATGAAATTCAACGGTTTTAATATAAAATCAAATTACTAAAATGGATAATAGCCAAACAAATATATATATATTTTTATTTTGTTAATATATTTTTGTAACAGAATTAGAATACGCAGAACACGCTAAGAGCACGTGATCTTAATATCAAATTGGAAGCACACGTGACGTAACGGAAGTTATTCGAGTTTCATGGTGTTGAGTGTTGACTATAAAATAAAAGAAATACTGCTGAAAATTATTTATTTATTTATGAATTGTTAATTAATTAATTAAACATTAATAGCTATAAATCTGAGTCAGTTAGATTTGGTTTGTGTTGTGTTGGTATGGTCTTTCCATTCTAATGGAGTACGGTTTTTCTCCATTTATCATATATTCATTTATCTTATTTTATTTCGTAGATCTGTAATATGTGTCATAATTAAATCTAATGGTTATAATTAAAATAAATAAATAAAAATAATTTTTATTATTTTCATAATTAATATCTATCTTAACATAAATAAAAATAATTTTTTAAATTATAACTCAGATTTAATTTTAACACGTGTTGTAAATCTATTAAATAAAATGAAATAAATGGATAGAAGGTAAGTGGGATAAAGTCATGTTGTAAATCTATTAAATGAAATAGAATAAATGGATAAAAGGTAAATGGAGTAAAACTGTGCTGGTTTTAAACTGTTACAGATTTTAAATTTATGACCTTTTCTTTGTTTTCTTTATTATGTTGTTTTATTATAAATTATTTTGGTAATTTTATTTATATTTAAAATATAATTATATATATATATATATATAAATTATTTAAAAAATATTTTTATTAATGATATAAAAAAATTATTCTATCTATATTATATTTATTTAATTTTTTTTTTTTAAAAGACTGACTTTGTTTGGTTAAAATAGCGGTTGACTGGTAAACTAACTTATAGTTTATGGCTGATGACTGATGACTTATAGCTCATAGCAGATAGTTAATGATTGATACCTGATAAATTAATTGAAGTATTTGGTAAAATTAACGGTCCAACTAACTTATAATGTAAAGTGACATTAAAGATATTCAATATATACTTATTTTATTTTAAATTAAAATAAATTATAAAGGATAAAAAATGTTTTTGTTAAAATAATAAAGATAAAAATAGGAGAAAAGATGATAAAATATAAGCTATAAACTAAAACACTATTTGAAATAATGTTTGAAAAATAAACTATAAGTTGGTAAAATAATTTATAAGCTCGTGATAAAAAAACCATTACTAAAATAATTTATAAGCTCGTGATAAAAATATCGTTATTAAACCGGTTTAAATTATCATATGAACTTATAAGTTATAAGCTAGAAATTGCGACTTTACCAAATAGAGCCTAAAATGAGATATAAATTAACAATCAAAACAAATTATATACAATGTGGATTTTTTTACTTGTTTTTGCTGAGAATTTACGAACACGTTCGACAGTTTCTGATGAGTTCCTAATTGTTCTGAGTGCGATTGACATTGTCAAGTTTCATGGTTAGCGAAAGCTTTATATTAAAACAGATTGTTTATTGGTTGTCAAAATTTGTTCCAACCATAGATTGCTTCCTAGTGATCTCAGGAATAGATAGTTGGAGAGTACTAGCCCCTCTAACTTTACCAATCTCATTATCACACACATATTTAGGGAAGATAATTATTGCGCTATTTTTTTTCTACTTTAGGTATCAACGAAGATTCCTTGATTACTTTTGCAGACGTTAAGAACATTATTCTAAAAAATACGTCTACTTCGATCTTTCCAAATAACTTAAATCAAATAGAGTCAAATAGTGTTAAGAGCATTATATCATTTTTCGAAAAACCACCTAACCCACCAAATTGTAAGAGTCACTACTACGAAAAACACATTTAACAACGGTTGTGAATGCCATATGATGACGCGGGTGAGGGCGTTGTTATGTAGAGTGTTGTCGTAAGTACGCTACTTATAATCACAGTCTTGGACCGTTGTTGTATTCTGGAAAGCGCGTGTTATATTATAACGGTTATGTTTATCAATCGTTGTGATATATATAGAATATTACATCAGTTATGAGTTTCAACCGTCGTGGAATGTAACTTTAGTTTATCATAAACAAATACATATCGCTTGTTTAACCATACACTAATTAAAGAACTACAACCATTTAAATTGGTAAACTATATAATCTGAAAATTAAACTATTCTTGAAAACCAACATAAACAGACCACTGTTTTCCGAATTGCATCAAACTTATTCAACACATTTTATGTTCTTTAACACAAAAATGTATCGATGATCTGTTTCCTTCAATACATCTATATATTTCATTATAGTACCTCATCATCACTACTTATCATGGAGATTGTTATGATGACTTATCATAATCATCATCGTGATAAGTGACGAGAATGAGGTAAAGTAGAAATGTAAATATAGATGAATTGAAGCAAACAGGCCATTGAACCATATATTATGAGTTAAAGAGGAACATAAAATATGCTGAAATGAGATGGAAGCTATTCGGAAAATATTGATCAATTTAGGTTGATTTTCAAATACATCTTAATTTTCAAATTATAGGATTCTATGTCAATTTAAATGATTGCATTTTCAATAAAAGGATAGTGAAATAAACAATATACATAGCATATAATAAACTAAATTTCAAATACAATATCAAAAGGACAGTGAAACAAATAATATAATATACATATATATGTACCTCATAAACTCATATTATTCGTTTGCTACCACCATCGTCATCACCATGTATCATCTTTACTATACAATTTCAGCTATTTCAAATAAAAGAAAATTAGTTAGTATTCAAAACAAAACCAACAGAAGTTGAACAAAACCCTAAGTGATACTGTAACAAAGAAAAAAAAACTAAGAATTAACACGAAAATGATAACTATAATCATTGATTCAATCCAATGATTTGACGGTTCCTAAAAATTAAAATTGAGAATCAAATCAAATTATTCCGATTTTTATTAGTTTGATTTGATTTTCAAACCAAACAAAATTATCTCGATTTTCATCGATTTGGTTTGATTTTCAAACTACAAAAAAAATCGATTTTAGATCGTAAGTTTAATCATTTTTTCTTATTCACTTAAACTCACATGTTACTAGTGATATTCAAAATTCAAACATGAGAAATGCACGCAGAATGAGTAATTCAAATTAAATAAGCTGATTTTTGCAAAAGAGTGAAAAGCAAGAAAAGGACAGAAAAATGAAATATGTGGTACTTTTACAGTTTAGTTCGTTTTGGAAAGTTGCAGTTTGTTTGTTTATACAAATTTCAGAGCCTAATTGTGGGACCCAAAGGTGGTAACAGAGACAAACAAATGCTTTTTCTTTATCCTTTCTCTTCTATTTTAATTTCTTTTGAATATATTTGAATTATTTCATGGAAAATATATAATTTTACAGGATAATACTTGTTATAATTAACAGCAAAAGCTGCTTTTGAAGTCAAAGACATAATGAGTAATAAAGTGTATAAAAGTAGAGAAACATAAAACATAGAAATAGATATAATGAGAAAAGTGATTGTTGTTCCACCTGCTTTTTTGTCAAGTTAATGGTGAATCCTATATAGAACTTTAACAAACATGTCAAGCTGGAAAGACTTGTTTCAATTTTAATTTAACTTGTCATGACAACCTAAATACCTAACATAACATGATGTTGGGATTCTAACTAATCATTTCTTTAATGTCATAAGTTATATGACCCCATGCTATAACTCACTTGGGTTGCTATCAATCTTGCTGGAGGGAGACTTTAAGACAAATAGATATGTGTTAATGAAATTGTATCAAGATTCTAGAATATGGACTCAATAATTTAAGTTGAGTGTAAATCCATAAACGCGTCTTAATTAAGCTAGTTTGGACTAGGAAAATTTTGAAATCACCTCCAAAATTATGGTATTCTTCCTATCAAAAAAATTGAATATATGACAGTATTATTGAGTTGAGATTACTCTAACTTAGTTTAAGTGACCTGAGTTCTGATATTCATCAAGGTCGGAGTAAATTTTAAAATTCAAAAATATTTATAGGTTAGCAACAAAAGAGATCGTCACATGGACATTAGAAATTAAGTCTGCAAGATTCATAGTGTGTGAACAACAATCAATAGATGAGATTAAAAAATGAATGTAAAAGATAATGAAAACGATTAATTTTTGTTCATGATCAGCGCGAAAAACCAATTCAAATGGTATACGAGTTTGTAATTTATTGTAACATAGATTTTTAAAAAGAGATCAAAACTTTACAACAAAAAAATTAAGGGACTAATTTGATATTTTAAAATAACTTAAATGACCTACTTGTAGCAAAAAAAAAAAACATAAAGGACTACATTGTTATAATTAAATAACTTAAAGGACCATTGCTACATTGTTATAATTTAGCATATATTCATCTTGATCAACACCCAGTTTTCTCATCAATCTTGTAAGTCATAAGACTTTTTGATAGTTTCAATTGTCGTCATGTACTCTTCTTCAGTTGTCGACATAAACACCGCATATTAAACTGATAATTTCACTACTAAAAAAAAATTTAGAGAGGGTAATTTTTCGTCACTAATACACTAAAATTTCGTCACAAATCAATTTAGTGACGAATTTTTTGACATATCAATATCTGTACCGAATTTCAATATTGCAAAATTTTTGTAAGGGATTTCAAATTCCTTCACAAATAGTTATGGAATTAATTTATCACTAACACTAATGTTCCGTCATTAAATATTGAAATAAATTTACCTTTGTGAACATATTTCCGTCAATAATTAGTGAGAGATTTATAAATACCTCACTAATTAAGGTAATTGATTTAGTGACATTTATATTCTCTCACAAATTAATCAAGAATTATAAATATGCGAGGGATTTATTTCGTCTCTAAATTTAATAATATTGATTGTGACATTTAAATTTTATCACTAAATTGTATAATAATGGTTTAAATTTATTTATATTACATAACTAATCAATGAAGACCTGCACAAAATAATTAAAATTGTAGTTTTTCTGCCTGATTTAACAATATTTATAAAACAAATGAATTTAGTCAAACAAAACTAAAATAAATAATACATTATATGAAACCCTATAATGTATTTGAAAAATATCATAAATATTCACTAAATCATAATTTAAAGATTATAACTTTGAGTGTGCTCTCAACAATTTTATAATGTATATCAATTACATATCAGGAATAACTATCTTTAAGTTCCTCTTAAGCTTCTCTTTAAAAGTCACATTTTCAACCGTCTATCGAACTTGATAGTTCTCATTTGTTCATATTCAGATGACGAGACACTGTTTGACGTGAAAGATCTATACGACTTGTACTTTGCTACTTCTAGGCCCAAACCATATATACAGTTCTTCTTGTCCACACTTCAAACAACATCTAATGATGTCAGATTGATGAATGGAACATCTTCCTCAAGTGTCTCCAATGAATCCCTCTCAACAATCTTTTTTCATACTCATTCTACAAATAATAATTTAGCATACATGACAAATATAATCAGCCAAATAACAAAATAACTAATATTAGGTTTAGTAAATTGTTACCTTGAAAGAAGTAAGGGGAAAGAGAGGGTAGCATAACCAAGATAGTTACGTTCATTCAAGACTCACAAGCTGCAATCGTTCGATCTGGGCTTTCTCGTGGGTTGTAAATGTTAGATCTGTGATTTTGGGTTTCGTTTTGGGATTTCTCACAAGCGGAAATCGTTAGATTTGGGATTTCTCGTGGGCTGTAAACGTTAGATCTGGGATTTCTCACAAGCATCAATCGTTCGATCTGGGATTTCTCGTGTGTAACACCCCAAAATTTGCCCTAATTTTTTTATTATTATTTGGCTCACTTAGTTCATACATTCAACAAACCATTCATCGCGTTTGCATGGCACAATCATAGGGTCAAGGTTCAGTAATAATATATGTAATCAATTTAAGCAGATTTTTGAGACAAATACTATTTGGTGATTATTTAGATTTATTTCTCATATTGTGGTGTCGATCATCTCTTTATTTGAGATTCATGGTCAGCTGGGAGATTCGATCGATTGTCACACAATTCAGAAGTTTGCTTGGATTCAGAGAAAAAAGGGCAAATTTGGAAATTCAAAGAATGCTTCATTTATTAATGGAAACTCATGGTACAATGCTTATTATTTAATATACAAGTTGAAAGAATGGATTACAAGGAAAGAGGATAAAAAAATTACATCATTTTGATAAAGTTGACTTTTGGTCAAATAGTTGACTTTTTGGTCAAATGTTGACTTTTGGTCAACTTTTGACCATCGACACGATTTTGAGTCTCGAATTTTCCTAGACCTATTCTATAAGCATTTGATCAAGAGAACCATGATTCTTTATCAAAGATCAAGAACATCATGGTTATGTTACATGTTACATAATGCAAGTTTCCAACATTTTTTCTCCCATAAAGCTTCATTTTCATGACTTTATCTTCACTTTCCAATGTCACCTTGAGCCTATTTTTCCACCCCAATGCTTACTTTTCTATAAGGAAGAAGATACATCAACTTAACCATCAATATCATGGATTGAATCTATACAAAATTCATTAAAAAAAAGTCATGCATCTAAGGAGATTTTACACTTTAAAAAAATTCTGCATTATAACATTTATTTTCTCAACCTTTCCCAACTTTATTTCAAGCCATTTCATACACCAATTTTCGACCCACAAATTTTCACCATTTAAAAGTGTTTATTTCCAACAACAAATTAATTTTCCAAAAGCACTTAAGCCCATAATTTGATTCATCAAAAATGCATGGAAAAAGTAGCAAAAATTCAATTCTAAAACCATTAAAGTCAAAGCATAAATTCAAGTTATTTTCAAGTTTCAAGTCTATGACCATCCACCTTACTCCTAAACTTGGTACTTATGCTAAATTCAAACATGGCTTCCATTAACTACCTATTTTAACACAAACTCATGCATTTACTAATTTACCCTTAACCACCCTAACTAACTCTAACTTCCTTAAAACTCACAAACAAACACAAAATCAAACCACTTTTTCATCATATTTCAACCATTGATAAAAACTAATCTAATGGTTAATATTGGTAATCCACAACTAGCATCTAAACTAATTCATAACCATTGATAAAGTGGTGACTTGGATTACAATCCAAGGAACAATAATTAACCAAAATAATATATATAAACCTTCTTTTTTCCCAATTTTTGGGGGCTAACGGCCATTAACCATTTTCTCCTATTTCAACACTTTCTCACCATTTTCATCACCTTCACCAAAGTTCATCCTCATCACCAATTAGGATTCACATTGAAATCCTAATGTTGGTGGAACTCAACCACATCAATCAACACTCATCAAACAACAATTATCATCCAACAATCAATTTTCATCATATTCAACATTCAAGAATTATCAAATTCAAGCACATTCACCAATTCAAGATTCAAGGATTCATCACTTTTCTATCATCTCCTAATATTCATCTTATCATCAAGGCTAATTGGAAGCATAATAAAGGATTACCTCTTGAAGTTTTCCGGAGTTTTGCTTCTTTTCGATAAATTTCAACATGCACCGGAGCAAATCTCGGCTCCGTCGGTAAGCCTTGAACTTTTACCACTTCCATAACTTTGTTGTGAATCTTCTTGTGTGAATGATCTTGTTAATTTCATGTGGTAGAGCCATTAGATTATGCTACTGTTTTGAATTAATTTGATCACATTAGTAGCTTAATTATTCAAAAATCAACCATTAAAGTAGCTAAAAATTGATATAGCACAAGTCTTCCTTAGAATCTAACCAAGATTGATATCTAACTATAGCAATAGAATTAACATGACAATAGCATTAATTTAGGCCTCTAGCAAAAGATAGCTTGTCAAAATAAGCACTTTTTTTCTCTTGTAATTCTCATGTTTTAAGTAGCTAGAAATTTTCTTTAGAATCAACTTTAGAACTACTAACATATAGCTAACATAGGATTTCATCTAACATTGAATTAGCATCAAATTTGAACATATTGCAAAATAGCTTATTCAATAAGCACTTATTTACATTCACAAAACCATATTTGAGTAACAAAGAAAATATTTCAAGTAGCAATTAACACATCAATTTATAATGTAATTTAAGCATTGCATTAACATGAATTCAAGCATACAATATAAAACAACTTATTTGAAAAATCACTTTTTTACATTAAAACCCCAACTTTGGAATAAACCCAAAAAAACCTTTTTTCTTGAAACTCAATTTCTAATTCATCACTAACATTAAAAATGAACACTTAATCTTGAAAATCCATAATAATCTAAGCATAAAACAACTTTATTTGTTTAATTTTGAATAAGATTTGAGTATTTTTTACTTACCCCAAAAATCTTAAAATACACTTTAATGGAGTTTGGAAGAGTTGGGGAAGATGAAGTGAAAAAATATCACAATCCTCCCAGGAGGAGGAGCAGCCGCCGCCGCCGCCTGAGCTGGCCGGTAGACCGGCCGGAATGCCCCAAACCACCACCGCGGATTGCACCATGTTGGAAAGTAATCTCACATTTTTTTTCTTACTGTATCATACTCTTTAGTCTTTTTTTAGAAGGCATAGTACTAAGTGGGTTTTGTTTTATTAAAGTAACTAACACCTAGGTTATAAATACATTTTATTAAAAAAAAAACATTCAGTAGTTACTTTTTAGAAGTAATATACATTAGTTAGAAACATAGCACATTTGGTTACTTTAGTTTAGAAAATACTATACATTAGTTTTTACTTTTAATAAAACATTCAGTAGGAAATATAGTTAATCTTTTTCTAGAAATAGGAAAATTTATTAGTTTAGTTTTAGAAAATATATTAGCTTTAGAAATTAATACATTATTTCTTAGGTTAGAACTAATGCATTAGCTTAGTTAAAATGTAACCTCTACTACTAATTAAAATTAAATATATTATGATTAGAAATAATCCTAGGGCATTAATCTTGTTTTAGTTAATTTCTAAATTAACTTGTTAGATTTTTGTCATAGAATTTTGTGATTAATTTGTTAACCTTAACATTACCATGTTCCCGTTAGAATTAAATTAGGACTTTTTGATTAGTCCTAATAACGTATTCTTACCTCTTGATTAGTGGATCAAATTTTGCTTTGATCGATTAATCACAATAATTTCATTTTCCCCTAAGATCCATGTTCATTCAAAGTGGTCCTTGACCACTTAAGTGGATTAGATCCTCTCCCTTGCTCCACTATCTTTTTCAAGTCAGACTTCGAGACGTCACGCAAGACCGGAGTACTCTAAATCAACAACAACCTCCTTGGATCTCATTTCAACTTGAGTCTCTCTTCTCATCTTAAAAGAAAATCAAAAACACTTAATAAAGGAAAAGGTGTACAATACGCCACGAGCCTTAAGCTATACGGGAAATGACTAGTGGAGGTCTCCTTCACTCTTCTAGGATGCTTTACAAACGTTCCATTGGGGGCGATCTTGGAAAGTATTCGCTCCTGTGTCATAGTCTTTAGTGTTGTACATTCAAAAAACACAATCTCAAAACATTTCTTATAAAAGACAACAAACCAAGAAGTCACGTCTTCTCATCTCATCTCATACTCTTTGCGGACGAACATGACTTGTCTCGACAGTTCAAACAGCGACACGGTAAACACCCTCGAGTCAGAGCCGGTAACACCTGAGCTAGAGCTATGGCAACGTCATCCTAAAAACCACAAACGAGTGTAAGCCTTAGTTAGACGAACTACGGCGTCTCTGATCCTCATTTATCCCGATGAGGTACGTAGGCAGTGGGGTAGGGCCCATTCGAGCACAATCTTTCTTTTTCCCTACATTTTTTCCCCCTTTAGTCCCATTTTCCAATCTTATTTCTTTTCTCATTTCCATTCCATTCCAGTTAGCGATTTTATTCAAACAGCATATTATTTCTCACCCTTTGAAAACAGACTTTTAAGCATGGATCCCGTCGGGTACGGCGGACGGATTGGGGTGCTAATACCTTCTCAATTCGTAACCGACTCCCGTATCCAGATCTTTGGTTCGCAAGGCCTCGTCCTTTTCCTTCTTCCTTAGGTTTGTGCAACATTACCTTTCCCATTCCTTCGGGATAAAAATGTCTGGCTGGCGACTCTAACTTTTCCGCGCCACTTTCGGGTTTGTTCTAGGATGAAAATCCCGGGAGCGACATCGTGGGCTGTAAACATTAGATCCATGTTTTTGGGTTTTGTTCTGGGATTTATCACAAACGGCAATCGTTCGATCATGATTTCTCGCAAGCTGCAACAGTTAGATCTTGGATTTCGGGTTGTTAACGTTTAGAATATTAGTTTTCGTTTTGGGATTTCTCGCAAGCTACAATAGTTTGATCTAGGGTTTTTGTGTACTGCGTTGAGGTTTCTCGTTCTTGGCAATTAGTTTTTGTCTTTGAACTTCGTTCTCCCTTTGAGGTTTTCTTCTAAGGGTTGGGTTTTTGCGTTTCATGTTTTTGTGTTATGAATTTGCAATATTAGGCATTGTTACGAGTGAGATTAAAATTGTTTTTTAATATTATTAAATTAAAATTAAAACTAATTTGTGAGTGAGAGGGAAAGTGAAATTGTTTGTGATTGAGAGGGAAAATGAATTTAATTTGGAGTAAAAAATGAGTGGGAATATAAATAACTTTTTTAACTGAACTGATTAATATTCCAATAAAACTATTTTAATAGCTTTTATTACATTTTTATTTTTACCTTAGTTATGTGATGTTTTGGTCTATTACAATTTTTTTTTAAACTTTATTTTGAATATTTATGCATTTATATCTATTAAAAATGTTATTCAAATTAATATTTTTATTTTTATTTAATACACACACACACACACACATATATATATATATATATATATATATATATATATATATATATATATATATATATATATATATATATATATATATATATATATATATATATATATATATATATATATATATATATATATATTAAATTTTTAATTAAAAAAATTTAATTTTTTTATTATTTTGATACCAAAATTAATTTTAATAAGATAACCATTTAAATATATTTAAAAATATTTTACTACAATTTTTTATAAAATAAAATTACACAACAATGTCTTCACTAAATAATTTTATATTTTATTTTTTAAAATACATTAGAGATGAACTAATCTCTCATAGAATTCATCACTATAACATCTAAAAAAATTGTGAGGATAACATTAAAGAATAATAATTTATCTTAAAGTATCTCCATGAATTACTATGGTCAAATTTGTGGGGGATTTATGTGGATGTCTTAGTGACGGAATAGATCTTTCACAAATGATTTCGCATGTTTGTGAGGAAATTTATGAGGGAAATATTAAAAAAAGAATAAAATTTATCTTAAATTATATTCTTAAAGTTATTGTTTTGGTCCGGCCCAATTCCTCCTATTGGGCCAAGAAGACTGATCCAATAACCCTGCTCGACGCCGAGCGCGGTTATGAAAAGTGGTCCTCAGCCGACCACAAATAATCCGGTCACGATGAGGCCCTGTAACGGCTAGTATTGATCGTTGTCTATCTTCACGGATCCCTCGATCCGCGCCTCACAGAACGAACCAATAATCTTCCAGCTGGTCCCTTATATAAACCCTCTCGTTTGAGAGGGTCAGGTATTCAATTCTCTAACCCTGATACTTGTACTTGCCCACTCTTGCTCGGTTACTTACTTTAGCATCGGAGTGCCTTGCAGGTACAACCCCTTTTCTCCTCAACGACCATATCCATCCGCTCTCGAGGCCAGCCGCATCGGATCCTGATCTCCAGGTAAGATCAGGTGGCGCCGTCTGTGGGAAACTGATTTCCCCGTTCTTCTTTCAAGATCCTCAAAGAACCAAAGTTTTAACAAGATCCATGGTTGCTCGGGACAACCAGGAAAATCGATCGAATGATGGTATGATTCTCACACAACGTGAGAGCAACGCCCAACCTCCTCTACATGACGAAACGGTGCAAGACCGTCCAGAAGGGAAGACGACATCACCTTCACCCGATCACGACCAACCTTTGGAAAGTCGCCCGGAAACTCTTTTTCCTGCGACTCCTTCAGGGTCAGATTTCGCCGCATTGGCCGAAATCCTAAATCAAACAAACTTGCTGCTCCTCACTCATGGCGAAAAGATCGCCTGACTTGAAGATAATTCTCGTCGACCTCATTCTCCCGAGAGACCCCAAAGGGAGCATACTCCGTCTCCTGCAAGGAAGAAGAGGAGAGGACACACCGACGAATCAACAGGCAACAAACGCTTTCATCAGTCTCCCCCACGACCCTCTCCTAAAAGAAAATCAAGAAGGAGCAGATCAAGATTCGCCTCTCCTCGAAGAACAAAGAAGCATGATCACAAATCTTCATCGCTCATTTCCAGTGACGACGAGGACGCTCGGGGTCCCCTATCGTCTGAAATTATGGCGGCCAAGCTCCCAAGAGGCTTGGAGAAACCCCCTCCGTTAGGCTCGTACGACGGAACCACCGACCCAGACGAGCACATCGAGAACATCGATGCATTGCTCGACTACCGGGGTGTACGAGGGGCAATTAAATGTCGACTCTTTCCCACGACGCTGAGGAAATGAGCAATGACATGGTACAAAAGCCTTGAGGCTGAATCCATCACATCATGGAAACAACTTGGACGCACGTTCTCCAGGCACTTTACCGCATCAAGACGACACCCTAAGACAGAGGCTTCGCTCGAAGCAATAATCCAGGGGAGGGATGAGCCTTTACGAACTTACATCGAAAGGTTCAATAAAGAGGCGGTCCAAGTGTCTACAACTGACGACATGAAAAAATACTTGCTGGAACGAGGGCTACGTCCCTCGACCGATTTCCATCGGGCGGTCGGCATTGAAACCCCGGCCACCCTCGACGCGTTCCTGCTAAAAGCCCAAGCTTACATCCAATATGAAGAAAAGCAGGCGGCCAGTTCAGTAAGAGACGCTCGACGCCGTGAAGACACCAAACCAGACCGAGTTGATGAACTCTCGACATCTCGTCGGGGAGGAGACAAAAGAAAGGATGATCGCTCCCGTGAACCGCGGGAGCACCGGGGACCTATCGGTCGGTTCCACGAATACACACCTCTCCTAGCCTCCAGGGAGAAAATTTTGTCTGAGTGCGCCAATTCGGAATTCAAACAGGCAGGAGTACGTTTTCCGAGGCAACAACCTAGCAAGCCCGGCACGGATAAAACGAAATACTGCAGATTCCACAAGAGTCACGGGCACAACACGGAGGATTGCATCTACCTCAAGGACGCGATCGAAATCCTCATCAAAGACGGGCACTTGAAGCAATTCACCAAATCCAGAGACAATCCCCGACAGGATGCTCAAGAGACCCAGAAAGTCGAGGAAGCCGTACCCATCCCTGCAGATGCTAACATGCAGGTCTCCCTGAGCATTTATCGCCCAGAAGATTTCTTTTTACCAGATCACACCAAGAGTCCGGGGTACCTCTCCTCCCATAGTCCATGGGAAGCTTTTCCTTCGGCAATGGTCATATCAGGAGGAGGATTCAACAAAATCACGGTCGGCTCCGTGAAAAGAAAATTCGATCAGTTAATCGCCAAAGGGCCCGCACAAAACGCCACCCTGGACCCACCAAGGGAGGGTTCCGTACCCCTTGCATTCTATCGGGAGGAACTCCTAGGAGGAGCACCCAACGCTAGCATCCCTCTACTCATCCGAGCGCGCATGGCGAACTTCGATGTAAGGAGGATCTTAGTGGACCAAGGTAGTTCATGCGACATCATGTACTCCCAGCTGTTTTCAACACTTCAACTAAACGAAACACATCTAACTCCATACGTCGGATCAGACCTGCAAGGTTTCAACGGAGTAGTATCCCGACCATGGGGCTATGTCGACCTATTTGTCACCTTCGGGGCGGGCGAGACAGCTAGGACAGTTAGGGTCCAGTTCCTAGTTGTGGATTTCCCGTCGCTGTACCAATGCATACTAGGACGACCAACTTTGGCCGAGTTAATTGCTGTGCCGTCCACCGTCCACCTGAAGATGAAGTACTACACTACTTCAGGTAGAGTCGCCACATTGCACGGAGACGTCGACGTTGCCCGCAGATGTTTCGAGGCAGCATCAAAAGGTCTCAGCTCGATATCATACCAACCAAGTCCCCTAACATTGAATTCGCCGGATGTTCCCAGGGCTTTCCCACAGGTAGATTCGATCGACCTAGACTGCAGGTTTTCAGATAGTGGCGAAAGTGTCCAGAGGCCAGCAGAGTCGTTATCCCGACCAATACCGGACGGAGACTTCGAACTAATTCCCTTGGGGGAGGACCCAGCCCGTTGTGTTAAAATCGGGGCACATATGCCCGAATTGGTGAAGCGACAGTTGGAAGCTTGCCTCAAAGGGAACGCAGACTTATTTTCCTGGAGCGCCGCAGAAATGCAAGGGCTCGACCCCGAAACAGCTTGCCACCACCTCTTTATCGACCCAACACATAAAGCGGTCGCTCAACGCAGGAGGAAGCAGTCGACCGAAAAGACCGAAGCTGCTGAATCTGCTGTTAAAGACCTCCTAGAGGCTAAATTTGTAACCGAGGCCAGGTATACGACCTGGCTCTCAAATGTTGTACTTGTGAAAAAATCTAGTGGAAAATGGAGGATGTGCGTTGATTATACCGATCTCAATCGGGCATGCCCGAAAGATGCATACCCTTTACCTAACATCGATAAGTTGGTCGACAATTCGTCCGGTTACAAGTTGTTATCCTTCATGGACGCATATTCGGGGTACAATCAAATACCCATGGCCGTGTCTGACAAAAAATACACGGCCTTCATGACCGAATCGGGCAATTACTTTTACAACGTTATGCCCTTCGGTCTAAAAAATGCGGGCGCAACATATCAGCGCATGATGAATAAGGTTTTTCGAGCCGAAATCGGAGACATGCTCGAAGAATACATGGACGACATGATCGTCAAATCTCAACAAGAAACGGACCACGCGTCCCATTTACAAAAAGTGTTCGACCAGGCACGAAAGTGCAAAATGCGCTTCAACCCTGAAAAATGCACCTTTGGTGTCCGAGCAGGAAAATTCCTCGGATTCTATCTGACCGAACGAGGCATCGAGGCCAACCCCAACAGGTGTCGGGCGTTCGCGGAGTTCCCAACTCCCACTTCGAAAAAATCCATACAATAACTAAACGGGGTCATTACCTCCCTCGCTCGATTCGTGGCAAAATCCGCTCAACACGCTCTCCCTTTTTACAAACTCCTCCGTAAAGAGGTGACTTTCGAGTGGACAGTGGAGTGCGAGCTAGCACTATCCCACCTGAAAAAGGAACTAAGTGAACCTCTAGTCTTATCCAGACCAGAAGAGGGGGAGACACTGTATCTCTACCTTGCGGTCGCAAACGAAGCAGTAAGCGCGGCACTCGTGCGCGATCTACCCGAAGGACAAAAACCTGTATATTTCACAAGCAAAGCACTTCACGGCCCAGAAATTCGATACCTTCAGATAGAAAAGGTTGCTTTGGCCCTCCTCCTCGCAGCTAGAAGGCTACGCCATTACTTTCTGGCTCACACCATCATCGTAAGGACCGATCAACCCATAAGACAGTTGCTCGGTCGACCGGACATGGCCGGCCGAATGTTAAAATGGTCACTGGAACTATCTGAGTTCGATATCAAGTTTGAAGGAAGACAGGCTCTCAAAGCTCAAGCGTTGGCCGACTTCGTGGCTGAACTTACATTCACTGAGCAAGACCCGAAAGTTTCGTCCAGGTGGGTTATTTTCGTGGACGGTGCATCTGGCCCAGCGGGCAGTGGAGCCGGCATCATTTTGGAAAACGAAGAAGGGAACATCATCGAAGTGTCCTTGACTTTATCTTTTCCCACTTCTAACAACCAAGCAGAGTATGAAGCTTTCCTAGCGGGCATACGGCTCGCAACCGATCTGGAAGCAGAAGAGATCACGATCTGCACGGATTCTCAGTTGGTTGCAAGCCAAGTCCGAGGGGATTTCCAAGCCAAAAATGATAACATGGCCGAATATTTGGCCCTCGTAAAAGGCGAAATAAAACGATTCAAGAGTGTGGAAGTCAAACACGTTCCGCGGGAAAACAATGTCCGCGCAGATATCCTGTCCAAATTGGCGAGCACTAAAAGGAAAGGAAACAACAAGTCCGTCATACAGAAATTGCTTTCCCGACCAAGTATCGGACACTCATCGACCCGCGTACACATTAACGTCGTGGGCGACACGGGTTGCTGGATGACCCCAGTGTTCAACTATCTAACCAAAGGAGAGTTGCCAACCGACCCAAAAGAAGCCAGTACTATACGACGAAGGGCATGCTCATATTCTTTAGTAGGTGGACGTATGTATTGTCGAGGATTCTCTACACCCCTCCTCAGGCGTGTAGAGGAGGAAAACATTCCACACGTACTAAGGGAAGTCCACGAAGGAATCAATGCACAACATCCTGGCGGACGTTCATTGGCTCGAAAAATCCTAAGGGCAGGATACTACTGGCCCACGCTCCAGCACGATGCAAAGGAACATGTGAAGAGGTGCGACAAATGCCAACGACATGGAGACGTGCACGCAGCGCCTCTATCCGAGCTAAAATCATTATCGTCACCCTGGCCGTTCGCGTGGTGGGTAATGGATATTTTAGGACCATTCGTCGTTGGGACTGGTCAGAATAAATACTTAATTGTAGGTGTCGACTATTTCACCAAATGGATAGAAGTTGAAGCCCTGGCCAAAATCACCGCGCTCAACATACTTCGGTTCTTCAAAAGAAACATCCTCGCCCGATTCGGGGTGCCCCTCGCCATCGTGACCGACAACGGGACTCAATTCATAGATAAACACTTCAAAGAATTCGTTACATCAATGGGGACGAAACAACATTTCGCTTCAGTCGAGCATCCTCAAACTAACGGGCAAGAAGAGGCCGCAAACAGGGTAATCCTAAGAGGTTTGAAATGAAGATTGGACGAGCATAAGAAACACTGGGTCGAGGAGCTACATAGCGTACTGTGGGCATATAGGACCACACCCCACTCAACAACCGGGGAATCCCCATTTCGATTAGCATATGGGACCGAAGCGGTAATCCCGATAGAAATGCACGTCCGATCGAGGCGCACGGAATTCCCCATGGAACAAGATACCAATGCTGAAGCTATAAGAGACGAGCTCGACATGGTCGAAGAGGTTCGATCGGAGGCTGCTCTTCGAGAAACTATTCTCAAACAAAAGATAGCTGCTCGGTATGATTCTAAGGTCATAAGGCGAACGTTCGAGGTAGGCAGCCTTGTCCTTAGAAGAAACCACAGAGATCCCCGCGAGGGAAAACTAACGCCCAACTGGGAAGGCCCGTATCGCGTTCGAGCAAAAACCGAGAACAGTGCTTATTATTTAGAAAATCTACACGCGAAAGAGCTCGCTCGGCCTTGGAACGCCGAGAAACTCAAACAATACTATAGTTAAATCAGTCACCTTACTCAACTCCCAAGCGAGGAGAAAGGGAGACCGACGGAAAACTGCGTGCCTAGGTACGAGCACGACAGCCCAAATATAACAAAGTTAAGCAAGATCTCTTTTCGAGCAAAGAGAAGCTTGCCGCACGAACGGATACTCAAACGAGTCCGACATCGCCTAAGTACCACGACCAGGTAGAACCCCAGCTCGCGATGGGACGTTCACGCCACGGAGCCCGGACCATTATCTTGGCTCGGGCACCGATCGAGAGTAAGACTCTCAAATACTGATTGGTCCCCCTAACTAACAGATCATCCACACTTCCCCGTATCCATTCAATTACTTCTAATTAATGCAAAGACGCACACCAAACACTTAGTAAAAATAACAAGTAAACTATGCCCTCCGACGGACGCATTATTACGAGAAAACAAAATATACAACCGATCGCCAAGGTCAAACACATGACATTAAAAGAAAGAAATGCGACACCGAAGGGCCGACTTGTTCGGAGTTACAAATAAAGGGGGCCACGCCCCCCAAAATAGAAAATGCATTATAAGTTACAAAGGCACGCAGGCCATAAACTAATTATCCTCGCCCCCCGGGCGGCCTTCATCTTCACGAGCTTCCTCCTGGCCCAGCTGCGCTTCAGGTTGGTCAGGCTGAGCAGTCGACCCCGGCTGAGAATCTGCCACCACCAAATCTGAGGGGACTACGATTCGGCCATCCACCACCTTGTAAAGATAGTTCATGCGACCAACGTCCAAGGCTATGTCAGGGTGGAGAGCTTTCATCTGGTCCACTGCATTCTGGAAGCTAAGCTCAGTTGATGCGTTTAGATCTTCCATGTCTTGGTCGATCCGGGCAAGAAACTGAGCCCTCGTCACCAGATGCTTGGTATCCTCATCCTCGTCCTCCTTGGGGCAAAAGGTATCCTTCAGTTTTTTGTTTTGCTCAAGCACCCTCTTCTTGTCGACCTCCAATTTGGCGATGACCGCAGCTTGTTCGGCCGACTCTTTGGTAGCGGCTTGAACCTCCTCAGTGGCCTCTGTCAGCTTAGCTTCAGAAGCAGCCAGCTGCTCCTTAAGCTTGTTGTTCTCCCGCTCCAGAATAAGAGCCCCTTCGGCCGTCAGCCAGGCCATTGTCAGGACCCGCATGACTGCGCTCGCGTCCTGAGCCAGAGAAAGTCGCCGAGCAGGACGGTTCATCCCCTCCAAAAACAGAGAGTCCGCACGATCCACCTCCATGCTGGTCCCTTCAAAGAAATTGCGAACCACAAAACATGGAGGTATCCCGTGCTTTGGCTTTGGAGGAGCGCTGGCCGTTAAATCCACAGTGGCCGCCGATTTGTGTTTCTTCATTAAAGAGCCAGTAGATGCGCCCGACGAACCTTGGACCAAAGGGTCTGACCCCGAACCACTAGCTTCGGTCAGCTTGGTCTGCACGACCCTTGATCGTTTCCTTTGCTGCTGAACCAAACGCTCGTGGATTTTATCCAAAGGATTCGTCAAGGAACCTGAAAAAAAAAATAAGATCAAATTAGTCACAAGCAACAGAATTAAATCAAGAGCTTAACGAGCGCAGATAAACGGATACCAAAGAAGTCGGACACTTCATGCCCGTTACGACAGGCCAACAACTCAGTAACGTTAATCAAGGGACGCTCCAAAGCTTCCCCCCCATCTTGATCGACCATAACCTTCCCATCTCCGTCCAATAGAGGGGTCAGAGTAAAGGAGGCTATTAATTTTCTGAAGGCCTCGAAACTGGCCGCATCGTCATCACTCAATGTGTCCCCCGCCTGAACGAACTCCCCCACAGGTTTGTCATAGTGAGCATGACTCCAAGAAAAGGGGAACAACCACAGCCTCCTCGGAATCACCTGACCTTGGTCGTCGAGCTTAGGCTTGTCATTTTCGTCAGTATTTATTCCAAGAAAGCTCATAGCTCTCACGGTCGCTGCGCTCGCAGGCTTTATCAGGAAGTAGTCAGTTTTGAAAGCCCGGATGGATTCTGAATGGGCCTTAAAGATTTTGGTCCGCTGCTTGAAAGACACGAACCCTTTTCGGCCAGTTCGTCGCCCGACTTGGCGCTGTAGGGAGAAGAGGCGGAAAAAGAGGGGAAGAGTAGCACCAACGCCCAGATAGGCGCACGTCATCTCGAACGCCCTCAGAAATGCGTACGAATTGGGGTGCAACTGGGAAGGAGCTAGGCAGAGATGCCCGAGCACGGCGTTCACGAAGTCGCTGAAAGGCAACGTCACTCCCAGGACTGAAGTTGCATATTCGTACATGGAGAACGCCAGACCACGAAAATCTGAGAAGATACGGTCGTCGTCCCCCGGGCAGGTCACAACCCAATCAGCTGGATCCCCAACAACTGGAAGCGGCTCCGACCGAGGTCTCGAGAATGAGGTCACCTTGTCCAGCAAATCTTCCATCACCCATTCTTCGGGCGAGACCCTCGTCTGGTCAGGACACTGAGGCGAATCCGTCGACGGCCCTGTAGTACTTGTATCTGAACTTTCCGAGGAACTCCCGGAGTCTGAAGGTATGGACGTAGACGACCCTGAATTTCCCGAGGACGTCTCCTCAGAAAGCACATCCAGCGGATTCACGAGCGAGTTTTCACCTGAAAAGCAGAGGAAAGGCGTCAGTGAATTCGATTAAGAACATCAAATCCACCCTTCCACCGCTCGACAAGTGAAAGGGCGCACATCAGCTCAGAAACTATGTCCCGAGCTGTAGCCCTGGCTGACCATCGCTCGGAGCAACGGCTGACGCCCAATATTGTATATGACAAGAATTTAACCTAATATCCAAGTCTAAGTCGACCAATATCTCCGTCGACCCTAAGGTTAGGGTTCGCAACCGACCGGTTACGGTGGCAGAAGTTTTGAGGTTTACTAATTCCAAATCTAAAACCTACCGGTAGAATCGTCCTAAACCGCATGCATTTCTACAAAATCTAAACTATAAACACCTAAAGAGAAGAAAAAGAACCGTACCTTGAGCTTGAGAAGACATTCTTGAATAAAATAGGCTTCTAAAAGTGGTGGTCGGTAAGAAACGGCGGTGGTCGACGGCTGAGACAGGGGCAGTTGAGCGAGCAGAACCTTGAGGAAGAAGATGAAACGAAAAACTCAAAATGGGCCCTGAGAATCCTATTTATAGGAAGGGAAACACGTGCACACGCGCGTGACCCCTACACGCTAGCCCCTAGACTAGCCGTCAAATCATTAATAGGCGCGAATTTCCAGATATTCCAGCTTTTCGTTTCACATTCTTCTACCGAGCAACGCATCGTCTGCCCGTTCTCAGAAGATCGACAGCGTAGATCCCTGACCTTGACATTACACTTCGCCGAGCACAATATCACTCCTAAGTCACTGCTCTACAGCACGAGCAATGACTTGGGGGGCTCCTGTTCTGGTCCGGCCCAATTCCTCCTATTGGGCCAAGAAGACTGATCCAATAACCCTGCTCGACGCCGAGCGCGGTTATGAAAAGTGGTCCTCAGCCGACCACAAATAATCCGGTCACGATGAGGCCCTGTAACAGCTAGTATTGACCGTTGCCTATCTTCACGGATCCCTCGATCCGCGCCTCACAGAACGAACCAATAATCTTCCAACTGGTCCCTTATATAAACCCTCTCGTTTGAGAGGGTCAGGTATTCAATTCTCTAACCCTGATACTTGTACTTGTCCACTCTTTCTCGGTTACTTACTTTAGCATCGGAGTGCCTTGCAGGTACAACCCCTTTTCTCCTCAACGACCATATTCGTCCGCTTTCGAGGCCAGCCGCATCGGATCCTGATCTCCAGGTACGATCAGTTATTATTGTCAAATTTGTGAGGGAATTTATGAGAGATTTTTTGTGACAGAATATATATGTCACAAATAACTTCGCTAAACTTCATTAGTTTAGATTCATAATTTTTCCTCACTAAATCCATCGCAATTAGTGAGGGATTTACGTACCTCGCTAATTTTCGTCTCTAAATTACATTTTTTAGTAGTGTTTTTAACAAAGGTGCTCCTGCCAAAGTAAAAATGCACAATATTATAGATTTTCTATTATACACATCACCCACATAGTCTCAATCAACATATCCTACAATTATAGGATCATCTTATTCACTGGTAAACATGATATCATATTCAGTTGTACCTTTCAAGTACTGAAAAATTCACTTGACTGCTTCCTCATAACGCTTACAATTTGGACATCTTACAAACTTGACTTACAACTTTTTCCAAATTTTATTTAGTGCGGATCATAGCTCACATTAAACAACCAACAACATTGACATAAGAAACATTTGGCATATACATAACGTTTACATTTATCTTTGTACATTGATCCAATGAGAGCTTAAAGTGATTTGTCAATGGAGTACTCACAGCCTTTAAATTACTCATGTCAAACTTGTCTAGAACCATTTTAAAATATATTTTTTTGAGACAACCATAATTTTCTAGCACTCTTATCTCTATGAATTTTTATCCCAAGAATCTTCTTAGCAGGCTTAAGTGTTTCATGTCAAAGTTTTTTCCCAACATGATTTTCAATTCATTTATATCATATAAATGATTAGCATCAATCAACATATCATCAACATATAGTAACAAAAATTAATAAAAGAACCATCATCAAGGCTCCTAGCATAAACATAACACTCATACTCACAACTTTTGTAGCCAATTTGAAACAAGTATGAATTAAAATGCTTGTACCATTGCCTTGGAGACTGTTTTAAACAATACAAATACCTCTTCAATTTATAATATAGATTCTCAGATCCAGTGTCATTGAACCCTTCTAACTACTCCATGTAAGTTTTCTCATCATATTATTGTGAAGAAAGGTTTTAATCCGCATTCATCTTCTCTAAATGCATGTCTCAACTACTTACCAAGGCTAACATTTTTGTGATAGAAGTTTGTCTAACGAACATAGAAAATATCATCATAGTAAAAGCCTTTATATTATGAGTACCTTTTTTCTACAAGACAAGTCTTAAACTTTTCCCTTCTTTTATTGTTACTGGTGGTTTTCTCTTGAACATCCACTTACAACCGGTGACCCTTTCCCATGGGAAGTTGAACAAACACCCATGTTTGATTTTTCTACAAGGACTCCATCTTCTCCATCAAATTCATTTATCTTTCTCATGGCTTGCTATAATCACTCAATAGTTTGAAGAGACTCCAAAATAAGTAAGAAATGCATAGGCAGTCAAACCTTCATACACATATCTTTATATCTTTATGGTGGTATAGTTGAATAGTGCCTTATATCATGTACAAGAATATAGTCATGTATTCAAATCAACAATGAAGGATACAAGGTGTATCCCACAAGGCACACGATAAATAAGAAAAGAAAAGACAAACGATGGAGAAAAAAACAAACGTTTAATAACTACAATACCACCAAGAAGAATAAACAAGATCTCGATAACAAGGACCACAATCAATATAGCAATATCCTCCAAAAGAAATACAAGGAGAACGCATCACCCAGAGAGTGAGGTTAAAACCACTCAAACCACTACTGACTCAAACAAATAATAGGTTCTCAATTTAATTGGATAAAATAAATGAGTAAGCCAAAGACCTACCAAAATACAATTTCTAAATATAGAAAATATTTTTATCTTTTCTTTTTGAACAAAAAGCATAAAATCTTCTTTGTTCAAGTTAAGAATAAATATATTTTAAATATTTAAATTATTAATAATTAAAGTTATATAATTCCTCCATTTGTTTAAGATTTTTTTAAAAACATTTTTAATAATTTTATCATGTTTGTGAAACCTTTGTTCAAAAATCATTGCATAAGAAAATAATTTTTTATGTTAAAAATGAAATAGTTAATTTGCTTTATTTTTAAAGAAAATCATTTTTAATAAAAGTGAGAAACATGGTTTTCATGTCTATATTTTCTCAATTATATTAATACAAAAAAAAAAATTTAAGTTACTTTTTTCCAAAACTCGGTTTGTTTTAACATACATAGTTTTTAATTTCAGTTTTATCAACTATTATTTATGCTTTTCTTTTAATCTATAGTAAATATACCTTTATATATATATATATATATATATATATATATATATATATATATATATATATATATATATATATATATATATATATATATATATATATATATATATATATATATATATATATATATATATATATATATATTTTAAATTGTTATGAAAACAAACAAACAAGTAGAAAAGAGAAAAGAGGAGAAGATATTGTGTTGTAGTATTTTCAATATCAGGTTATCTTTTGAATATAATATGAGTCATATTTATACGACATATGTAATGAATGAAAAATTAATATGAAATTCACTCATTTATGAACATCTACAATCATGTCATCTATACCATCTCCTTGGATGTCCATCAAGAATAAATCATATTGAAATCTTACTAGTAAAAACCTAGTGGAAAAAATCCTAATAAAGAAAAAATGAGTACAAAATTCTTGGTAAGGGAACTGTCTCGACACTAATCAATACAAATTATTACTAATAAATAAGGAAAATATTTGGGATGTTCGTTTAGAATAAGCTTCATTAAAACATTGCTAGAAAAAATCTAGTGGGAAAAAAATCTAGTGAAGGAAAAAGAGTACATCATCCTATTACGATACATTCATCCCCCCAGTTGAACGATCATGTCTTCGAAGATGAAGATAAATCTTTCATGCTAGTTGGATGAAAGTTCTATTTGGGAGTGACTTTGAAAAAAAAGTCTAGAAGGTTATCACATGAATGAAGTCGTTGGATGCTTATATCACCATTTTTCTGAAAATCATGAGTGATTAAGAACTTTTGAGAAATATGTTTTGTTCAGTCTCTTTTAGTGTAATCATCTTTCAATTGAGTGATGCATGCATATTATATTCATATATGGTTGTCGTATATATTTTTCCAAAAGGAAAACCACAAGTATTTTGTGTGTGTTGAATTAGGGATCTCAACCAAATGCGTTTTCAATATGCCTCATGAAGTGCTAAAATATTTTTCATCATTAGATGAAGTTGCTACTATGGTTTGTTTCACAGGTCTCCATGAAGAAGTTGTACCACCTTGAGGTGTTCCGACTGCATGTCCAAAAGCTAGTCACTTGTAAAGTGACTTTAATTCTTCTTCAATTAAATATGTTCATTTTGGCCAGTTATCACTTTGTTTACAATCTTTGATAGAATTTGACTCATGATCCTCATTATCATTTATCATTTTAGCACTATATTGTATGTTCTTTTAATAGTGTTATTCTTGAATCAAGGATTAAGACTTCAAGAGATTAAGACCTATATCATGGAAAGGTGGGAAATCAATATGACGAGGTTTCAAACCCTAGAAGATGGTAATGTGTTACTAAATATTAGGAAGGAACTAGATAGAGCTAACACATACACCTGTTTATGGCTTGTCAAGTAATTATCATGTCTACTAATGACTCAATCAACCATGTTGTAATATGACATATATGTTGATTCAATTAAACATGTTTTAAAATGTCATTTGAACACATTTTTGAAGTCAGTCACATTAAAAATCCTACATATAAGTTTTCAATAAATCTAAAATAACATGTATTCTACTGTAGAAAATGGAAACTCAAAAGGCTTACATGTGTGCATGTAGTATATTCCATGAAGAGTAGGAATCTCAATGTTGATGTCTACATCCTAGATTATTACAAGAAAGTAATGTACATATCACTCTACAAGCCTATGGTTTATCATATAAAGGGATCAAATATGTGGCTCAGGACATAACTTCCAGACATCCAACCCCCCAACGTTTAGGAAAATTCCTGGAAAACCAAAGAAGAGGAAGAATCTTGAACAAGGGGAAATTGATGGCTCTGATAGAAAAATGAGAAGAATATACTTAATTGTCAAGTGCAGTAGGTGCAAGAAGTGTGGACAAAAAAAAACTACTTGTAAAATGACATCAACTACTCATCCAAATCAACTAACTCAAGCAAGTCAGGCTAGTCAACCAACTCAAGCAAGTCAGGCTACTCAACAAGCTCAACCAACTCAAGAAAGTCAACAAACACAAACCACTCCCCCAAGTCAAGTTTCTCAACCATCACAAGCTAATCAACAAAGGGTAAAGAAGCTCAATGTTTGGAGGGAATCAACATCAATTATAACTCCATGACCTATAACCATATTAAGTTCAACTATGAATGTGGTTGGCTCAACTACAAGGAGGACTAATCCAACAAGAAGGACCATTCCAAGAAATAAGACCAACTAGCATATTTAGAGTTGGCTGAATGTTTAATTATAATATTTAAGAAGTCCATATGTGCTTGTATGAATCTATATTTTGTTAGAAGATATATTTTGAGATCTTTTTCTATGCCTATGTTTATGTATTTTGAACAAGTACCTTATGGTTATATATGTTGAACAAGTACCTTATGATTATGTATTCTAAACAAGAAACTTAAGTTTATGTATTATGAACAAGTATCTTATGTTTATGCAATCTCTGGTTTTATTGAATTATATTAAGAGTTATTCAATTGATACATATTGGTATAACATGTTTAAGTTATTGACAAATATCTTATGTAATGTCTAGTTTTCACAACTGGTATAACATGTTTATGTTGAAACTGGTGCATAATTTACCAATTAAGACAAACCGGTATAACAGGTTTATGTTGAAACTTGTGCATGTTTAACCAACTAATACAAACTAGTATAACAAGTTTATCTTGAATATGTTACTATTGTATAACAAACCGATTCATTTTGTTCATAACAAATCAATATAAACAAGATGGTGCATTTTTAGATTTAACGATATGGTTCATAAACATAGGCTCATACTTATACATAAACAAAGTTAACAAAATGGTACATTTCTATAACACAAAAAGAGAAGGTACCAAATGATTGTAAGAACAAGATTTGGTTTTGCTCAATATCTCTCTAAGTTTTGATAATAACAACCGAGTATTTGTGTGTAAGCAATTTTGATACTCTAACGCTTGTTGTTCTGAAATTCTTGAAAACAGGTTCTGACTCTGAGAGAGTTCGTATGAACTAATGATTATGATATGATGATATATGCTTATGCGCTAAAAGAAAGCAAGTCTGCTTATGTACCAACTCATCAGAAAGATCTTGAGAAAACTGATGTTGTTGTTGCAATGTTTTCTAGGATTCTGACTCTAAATGAGTATGACTCTGATACGTTAGTTCTGAAGAGGAAGTGCTGAAGATTCTAATGACTTGAAGTTATGAAGACTAAAGGTTTTGAAGACAAAGTGCAGAAAGAATCTTAAGACTTGAAGTTCTGATGACTAAAGGTTCTGAAGACCAAGTGTTGAAGACTCTGAAGACATAGTTCTGAGTGAACAAGGTTCTGAAGATTGTGAAGACTGGAGTTATAAAGACCAAAGGTTTCGAAGAAAAGTGCTGAAGTTCTGAAGATAAGGTTCTGAGTGAACAAGGTTCTGAAGACTGAAGACTTGAGATTCTGAAGATCCAATTATCCTTTCCTCTACTCATGCTTCAATCATATTTAACCCAGAAGCCTCTGAAGATCAGAAGACTATGATTAATGGTTAAGAGAGTTATCATTTCCTCTACTCATGATTCAATCATATTACAACCAGAGGCCTCTGTAGATCATAAGATAAGGATTAATGCTTAAGAGGGAATAATACAATGGTACAAAGACATTTCATTCCACTAACGATTCAAGTACCCCACTACCCTGATTTGGTGGTACAAAAGGACAATTATGTGTACTATTCACCCTCAGCAACGACATTCCTCAGGCCAACTGTGATGCAAAGGATATTTTTTTCAAGTGTCTATATAAGGATTGTCTCATGAAGGGACATGAACAAGACTGCAATATTTGAAATGCACATACAAAGAAAAATTCTCTAACAGGAGTGCATATTTTCAAAAGCTCTTAAATGTGTTTACTCTACTTATTTAGAAGCAACTCTTTGTAAACAAACCTTGTATCTTGTTGAAGTTGCATCAGCTGGCTGCGCATTGTCATAAGATGCTTCAGTTAGTTGTGCATTATTAAGTTGCATCAGCTGGTTGAGCATTGTTATAAGTCTCTTTTGTTGGTTGTGCATTGTTAAAGTTGCATCAGTTGGTTGAGAAGTGTGGTAAGTCTCATCAGCTGGTTGTGCAGTTAGTCACAGATTGTCTGTAATTGTATTCTGTTACGGTTGTTGAAGGCGAAATCACCTTGGCAGATGGACTAAAGGTAGCTTGTGATTGACAAGTGAACCAAGATAAATCAGTGTGTTCTTTCTCTCTTGTTTGTTTATTGGTATACTTGTTGTGTTTTCACTAAAAGATTTCATTTTCAAAACACCAATTCACCCCCCCCCCCTCTTCTTGTGTTTTCTCACACCTTCAATTGGCATCAAAGCTCTAGTTCTGATTATGATAAAATTTTATCATACACTTCACTGTGTCAATACCAATCCAGTATTTGTGTGAGTTTTTACTATGGCTGATCCTGCAAGAAACACTTCAACTTCAACTACAAATGAGAAAGATCACTACAACGCAAAACCACTTATCTTTGGCAGTGATAAATTTGTGTATTGGAAGGACAAAATATAAAGTTTCTTCCTTGGCTATGATATAGATCTATGGGACATATTAGTCGATGGCTGCACTCACCCTAAAGATGCTACGGGAAAGAAGGTCACTAGGAGTTCAATGAGTGACAAATAGAAAAAAGATTACAAAAATCATCACAAGGCTAGAAACATTTTGATCAACGTTGTCTCTTATACTGAGTATGAGAAGATAACTAAAAGATAAATCACCAAATCCATCTTTGATTCCTTACAAATGACTCATGAAGGAAATGCTCAAGAGAATGAGATTGAGGCTTTTTTCTTAATCCAAAAGTTTGAAGCCTTCAAGATGGAAGATGAGGAATCAATGGAGACCATGTTTTCCAGATTTCAAATTTTAATGGATGGACTCATAGTCCTGGATAAAGGATATTATATTGTTGATCGTGTCAAAAAGATTATCAGAAGTCTTCCTCAAAATAGAGACCAATGGTAACATCTTTGAAGTTAGCCAAAGATTTAAACAACTTAAGTCTTGAGGAACTTATTAGGTCTTTAAGAAGCCATGAGATTGAGCTTGAGCAAGATGAACCACAGAAGAAAGTTAAATTTGTTGCTCTCAAGACCAAGACTGAAAAGGATAAGGCGTATCAGGCTAAAGAAGAATCAAATGATTTTGACATGGATTCAGAAGATGAGTTGTCTCTAATATCAAGAAAGATTAATAGGCTCTGGAAACACAAACAAGGGAAGTTCAGAGGGTCAAGAAGAAATAATGAACATTCTGAATCATCTTCTGGGCAAAGGAAGCAAGGTTCGGAAAAGGAAGAAATATGTTTTAAATGTAGTGAACCAGGCCATTTCAAAAATGTGTGTCCAAAGCTTTTCAAGGAAGACAAGAAGTCCAATAAGTATGTGAAGAGAGTACTTATGGCTACTTGGGATGACTTTGACTCTGAATAAGGATATTCTGATGAAGAACATGCAAATGTTGCTTTTGTTACAACAATTAGTTATGATGGTTCTAGAGAACTAGGAGATAGAGAAATATCATAGTCAGAATCAGACTCAGACTAAGATTCAGAAGAGGTACTTTCTAAACTTTATCATAGTGAATTAGACTCGTGTCTTTCTAAGATGTTGTAAAGTTATCATAAACTCCAAATTAAATACAAGGATTTTAAATAAATCCATGTAGCTATTTCGGAAGAAATATATTAGCTTAAATAGAACAATTCTTCTTTGGATGAAACAATTTTTTCTATGAAATATGAACATTACCTTGAAAAGAAAAAATTCCATTTTAGAAGAAGAATTGGTCTCTAAGGTCTCTAATACTAGTTTTATCAACAAGTATAATAAAGTCTTCCAACATTTTCTGGCTAAGAACATAGATAGGAGCAAATTAGCTTCAATGACTTATGGTGTTAGCAGAAATGGTAAAAGAGGTTTAGGGTGTAAAGAATTTTTTAGAACAGATGAAACAAAACCCATAAAGTTAATACCTCTATATGATCAGTTTGTACCTTCTGGTACTAAACTTGACTGTTCTAAATTAGCATGTGCACCTACACATAAATTTGAACCAAAACCTAAGCATAAAGTTCAGATTCATTTTGTTTATCATTTTGCAAGAAGACCCAAAGTTTTCAGAAACTCTGGGAAGACTAATAAAACATGGCCCAAAATATGGGCACTTAAAGATAAGATAATATATGTTGCAGATATCCTTAATAATGCAATTGAAACACCAATAATGGTACCTGGATAGTGGTTACTCACGACACATGACGGAAGAAGGCATATGTTCCAAAGCCTGGAACTCAAGCTTGGAGGTACTGTTGGTTTCGAAGGAAACCAAAAGGGTAATATTATTGGATGTGGGACAATAGGTAATGGTAAAATTTCTTTTATTACTAATGTTCTTCTTGTTGAAGGTTTAATGCATAATCTGTTGTCAATTATCCAACTTAGTGATAAAGGATATGACATTATTTTCAATCAAGAGTCTTACAAGGCCATTAGTCAAAAGGATGGCTTTGTCCTCTTTGATGGGGAGAGAAGAAACAACACTTACAAGATCAGACTTTCTAATCTTCAGGATAAAAAATTTAAGTGTCTTCTGTCTATTTATGAGGAGCAATGGCTTTGGTATCAACGATTGGGCCATGTTAGAATGAGGAAGATTTCTCAACTAAACAAGCCTGATTTGGTCAGAGGCTTATCAAATATGAAGTATTCTTCAGATGCTTTTTGTGAGGCTTGTCAGAAAGGAAAATCCTCTAAAACTTATTTTAAGGCAAATAATGGATTTTCTACCTCAAGACCATTAGAACTTCTTCACATTGATCTTTTTGATCTAGTGAAAACTGCATCAATCATTGGTAAGAAGTATGAACTAGTAATTATAGATGATTATAGTCGATGGGCATGGGTAAAAGACACAAGGATGAGTCTCACTTTGTGTTCTCTATCTTTTGCTCTCAAGTGCAAACAAAAAAGGGTTGCAAAATTTTCAAGGTCAAAAGTGATCATGGTGGTGAGGTTGAGAGCATATACTTTGAGGAATTTTTCAATTCCCAAGGCATTTCCCATGATTTCTTCGATTCCAGAACTCCACGGAAAAATGGGGTTGTGGAAAGGAAGAATAGAACTTTGCTTGAAATGGCTCATACCATGATCCAAGAAACTGATATGGCAAAACACTTATGGGGTGAGGTAGTAAATATAACATGTTATATTCATAACAGAGTGTCTATAAGACCTATTCTAGGTAAGACTCCCTATGAATTATGGAATAATATAAAGCCTAACATTTCTTATTTTCATCGTTTTGGTTGTATATGTTATATGCTTAACACTAAAGAGATTTTTGGCAAGTTTAACTCTAAAGCACATAAATGTCTTATGTTGGGATATTCTAAACACTCTAAAGGCTATGGAATCTATAACACGTAAACACTAATTTTGGAGGAATTAATGAGTTGATAATTTCTTGATCTTGCAACTTCTTCGCGTCTAGAAACCTTGTTGAAAATAAAAGCTTTGAATCTTCAACATATTTATAGCAACTTGCAGAAACTAGCCATTGAGAAGATAACTTGATCAAGTGAATTTGTTTTCCTGCATAGTACAAGAGCCATTGAAGATGGATACACAACAGATTTTGAATCCAACGAATAATCCTTTTAACCTTTGAGTCTTCAAGAGGATCTATACTAATAGAGATTTTGAGAGAAGTCATTCGTAGAACTGTTCATCTTTTCTTGAATCTTGCACCAAGTAAACTCTAGCTGACAAGCTAATAAAATAATACAATTTGTCTTATAGTAGTACGAGCAACTACAACTTTATCACCAACTCTGAGTGGTACCAGAAGCTAATATACAATAACTGAGTTTAATCACTCATTTGAATGTTGAGGCCTTCTATTCAAAGTCTATGTTCAATTACACTAGTAATTGTTCTTTATATTCTGCCACTAGAAGCTAGCAATGAAGCAACTCTCAAGTGTGTTCGTGTATAATAGATTCCAATTATTTATGTACAATGATGTAGAACCTGCAATAAATAAAACACATATCAAATAAACCATTGTTTATTTTAATACTTTGTTTTCATCAAAACTAAAGAGAATTAATCAAGAACAAATCTTGTTCCAACAGGGGGCTCATGCTAGATTTTAATTCGGTAAAAGGTATATACAAATGAACTCTAGAGAGATGAGGAGGCTATAGGTGATGCCAAGCGAGTGGGGATCCATAGAGCATATGCTATGATAACATACCTATTATATTTAGTTGGCACAGTGATTTTTGTGGACAAGATTGCCACTTATATAAATGTCGTCCACCTATGATACTTTGAGGGTTTTGAGTGTATCCATGAGCATAATTGGGGGCCGTTTGTTTGGTCTGCTAGTACTCGAATTATCAAAGGGTTGTATGTGGAAGACGAAGCAGGTCATCGGCAACATCACACTACTAGCGGTAATATTTATTGGTCTTATAATGTTTCTGTGTCATTTTCATTTCATCTTTGCAACGCCATTAGTGATGATTTATGTGTTCCAAAATTTTCAGGCTTGGATCCTCCAGTACTTCCTACACATATCCGGTTGGGTAGGTGTACCGACTTACACTGAGGATATGTCATGTGCTACTACATTTTCCCCGCTTAGAGGGAACCGGGAGATAGAGTCGTTCAAAGTGTATATTAACCGCTTGGTTTCCAAGGACATGCACTTCAACAACTATATGGATCACCGTGAGATGCAAAAATTTGAAGAGATAGTGATATACTTAGGATGGTTGGCTTGAGAATCACGTCTCACTGCTCCTCATCTTCCCGAGCGTATGATGCGGCAGTTTGGCTACACTCAGACCATTCTCAAACACCCTATTTCTCTGCTCCTTCTTCTTTGATACATGGATATATGGATGCCATGTTTGATTATTATGATAGTCATATGGTACCGGAGGATACATATAGTACCACAACTGAAACCGAATAGAGCTTCGTCGACTGGTAATTTAGGTGGTTCTTCAGGGTGTCATATTAGTATACGGTCCCAGTTATTCTAGGAGATCCACTAAGGCCAGCTTATCAGGAGATACTAGGGGATGAGGAGGCACATTTAGATCATGTAAAGTATGTATTGCCTAGATGTCATTGCATAGTGAAGATTGTTCATGAAGGCATTGATAGAGGTATCTTCCTTGATGGGTCTGATGTGAGGCATGTACTAGATGCCATCATGATGAAGGCACAAGGACATTGATGTGCCAGAGATAACGCCTGGAGCGGCTGGGGGGATTGATGGACGAGGAGCCTTAGGATCTTGAGGAGGCAGAGGATCCAAAGGAGGTATAAGAGATGTAGTCCGGCATACATAGTAGTGAAGTAGTATATAATAGTTGTACTTTGGATTCATTATGGGTTGTATTTTATTTTCACCTCATGTTACTTTATCGTGTATTTTGAATTTATTTATATATATGACATTTTTGGACCATCTGGATTTATATATGTCATTTTTTTGCATATCGAGTGTATGGTTTAAATCTCTACACATAACATGGTACATAACGTTTATAAATCTTCATTTGAATAAACAAAATATAACATGCATTGTTCTAGTATATTACATAGATGCATCTCTGGTACAATATGTGTGTCAAATTCCTTTCAGAGTTAATTCATCGTGTATGACTTTTAAAATATTACGGAGATGCATCTCCAAATCATTTAACGTTTCAAGATGCATCTCCAGAATTAGGGGGCATTTAAGTATTTTCACTTGGTGCCTATGTAATATATAAGGTGCATTAAGAAACCCTCTTACAGTAATCGGTGACATGTGGGCTAACTACCACATTTTCTTGTACAATATACAAGTAGAATGTGAGAATTGAATCTTCACACATAAAATTTAGAAATTGGTAATCCCATCCTAAGTAGTGGAAAAACACTTTATGAAAATTCGAAATTGTATATTTGATTTCATAAATGCATCTTCAAACTCACCTTGTGCCTCACTAAAGCACGTCCCAATTGAATCACACCTCATGTTTTTTTATAAAATTTATTTCGAAGATGTATCTTTAGAACAACTCAATGTACACCCCCACGCATTCCTCAATCAAACGTTCTTCTATAACATACATTGTTTCCGGGATGCATCTTTGTATTCACACAAGACAAATTTTGGAGATACATTTTTGAAACCACACGAGACGCGATGAATGTGACAATATACTATAACTATAATATAATTTTGAATTATGTATAAATTAAACCACACACATTTGGAATAATATGAAAATGACATATATAAATTAATAAATCCAGAGTACACAATGAAGTAAATAAAATAAAATCAGATATAGTGCTCCTAATACAAATACTAAATACTAATGCGTATGAAGGACTCATGCACCTTTGTTCCCACCATGTCTCATGTAATGCAGAGTCTCTCGTACCCCCCCCCCCCCCATTATGGCATCTATAACGTTCCTCACCTCAGAGCCATCTGAAAAAAGTCATTTGTCAATACCTTATTGTCCAATCTCCATGATACGACAACATATAGGTAACACATCAACATCATAATATAACATCATAATATCCCTTAGCATGCTCATCCTCTAGTATCGTTTGATGAGCTGAGATAGGTGGATCTCCTGGAGCATCTGGTGTCAAATAAGGATGTGACACTCTAAATACCATTGGATGCAGCTGACTCCAATCGGTAGGAGTTATGGTACTTCATGTCCCATATGATATCAGATGATTAATGTGATCATCATACATGACACCCATATCTCTATGTGTCATAGTAGGAGGAGTAGACTCGGAAGGGCATCTAAGAATAAACTGCATGTAGCCAAACTACCAATTGACGCACCCAGACAGATGTGGAAACATCAAACATGAACCGCATGCCAACTATCCAAAATAAAAGGTGATATCATCAAACAGATGTGTCTCACGGTGATATACATATGTATGGAAGTGTATGTCCTATGTATATCTTATTTTCCAGATTTTCAATGAGCGGGATGAATGCAGAGGCATGTGGCATCTCCTCAATGTATGTCGAAACACATGATCAGTCAGATATGTGTGGTAAGTGCTAGAAGATCCAAGGCTAAAATGGTACATATGAATCATTAGTAATGGTATAACAAAAGTGTTATGAAAATGACAAACAAAAATAAAAAGATGCATACATATTACTATCAATAGTGTAATGTTGTTTGTCCTTTATTTTTTCTTCCACATACATCCTTAAGCTAACTTGGAGTACGTGTATACCAAGAAAGTGACCCTAAATTGTACTCATGGATCCGCTCCAAGTCATCGAAGTATCGCAGGTAGATCACATCCACATAAATGACACTCTTTTCCACAAAAATGGTTGTGCCAATCAAATGCAACAGGTATGCTCTCAAAGTGTATGCTCTATGATGTGTAACCTGTTCGTCACCACCAGCACTATTCTCTACTGCATGCAATATTATGTATACAACCTTTATGGGAATCAAAACTTGGCATGAGCCCCTTAGGTGGCTTTTAACTCCCTTATGGCATCCCATGGGTCAACTCCTAGATAGTATATCATCATCTCTAGTACGTCATTTATGTTGATCTTGTCATGGTCTAACAATGTCCCCCTGGTCGAAAGATGCAGCAGGCATGAGACATCGTCGTCTATCACACCATGTGGAAGATGAAATGATGATGTTTTCGAGTGTGATCTCTCTATAAACGCGAATAACATACCATGGCTAATCGTAACATAATTGATCTAACACAACTTTTTCAACAAAATGTGGTAGACTAATAATCTTTTGATCATGATTGATGCATTTTAAAACATCACGGCCATGCATAAAAATAAATCAGCGTTAGAAACTTTGAATATTATAACAAACATGAATTTCAAAGAATGAATACAATTGAATTTTACCTCTTCGTCTCAGACATGTCTGACAGTTTGGTCTGGGTATGAAGGCAGCAACAATATGTCTGGAAGGCCTCTTCTAAATCCCTTGGGTTCCTGTGGAGCCTCAGTTGCCTTAGTAGGTGAAACCTGTTTCCTATAAGAAGATGAAGGCGAAGATACATGAGCACTAAAAGTTGACGCATATACATAAATCAGGCTAGAAATAACAAGTGTTTCTGAGGATCAAGCTCTTTTCTTTCGAATCGATGCATGTTATGTAACTATATTGTGCCTCAACCTATATAGCTTATTAGCCATAATGTCTATAAGTAAAGCACACAAGCATTATATATATCAAACAAAATGAGATCAAGTCAAAAAAACATATACTGATAAATTCCTGAGATACAACTTCGGATTCTAGAAATCTAAACATTGGAAAATATTGGAGATCCATCTTTGGATTATGGGAACCTAAACGTTGAAAAAATTCGGAGATGCATCTCTGTAAGGTTTTGCAATTCATAAGCTTGTTAATGGCGGAAGTGCAATACATGTCAACATATGAAACAATACTACGTTGATCATTTAAACTACTTATCAAACACATTGTTCATTTTAATAACATATTTAAACTACCTATTATATAATATAATGCTCAATTTCAACAAATGTAAATAGAAATAAAAATAAATAAATAAATAAATAATTTACTAAATGTAAGTTTAGTTTGATGTTGGAGCTGCTCTTTGACCTAATGTTGATGAATGAAACTTTAAAGTAGATTGAATGATTTTGAGAGAATGTAAATTGAGAGAGTTTCAGACTTGAGAGGTTGAAAGTTTGAGAGAGTATTTTGATAAGTGAAGAAGGAGAAAGGATCTGTTGTAATTTTTATTAAAACAATGTCCGAAGATGCATCTCCATAAGTTACATAGAGATGTCTTTCCTTAATTTGTTTATGCAATACCTAAAATCTAACTCAGAAATGAATGTGTTTATGGTACGTCCAAAAATGTATTTCGAAATTCTAATTTTTATTATTTTTATTTTTCACAAGAATGTAGCGGCAATCCTTCAGGTACCTTAAAAGCAATTCCCTAAAAGTTTACACAATCTTATCATGTGATCTCTCAATGTTTAAGAAGAGAAAACGCAGACACAATAATATTATTCCACCCACCCAGCACCCCCGAGCTGAAACTATGCTTCAGTGACTACCTTATGAATCCCACAACAATTACCATTTTTTTTGCATTGATTTTACTTGTGCCTTTTACGTTCCTTGGTGGTATTGGTTGAAAAAACATCATTTTCACAATTAAGTACAAACCAACAAACTTCCAAAAGCGACTTAGCAACATAATTCATATTTGAACACGAACACTTAGGTTGAAGATATTCAATGTTCTAGTTCCATGATGTACTTTTTCTATTCAAAGTAGGCCCAGAAATTGAATTTTTAGAAAAGTAGGTCCAAGTACATCATCCATTGCACAACACAGTAGAAGGCAAAAGCAATCCTCGAAATTCATAGAGTAGTCAAAAGAAAGCACAAATTAAGAAAAAAGAATTTAAGATTTCTCTTTCTCGAGTGGCCTTGGTACCTAGCACAAAAAATAAAATTGTTCCAATTCAGCCAAGAGAACAAGCTTTCCATTATTACTGTAGTACTATGAGATTTATAAGTTTGTAGTATTTCTTATCGATTTCGTAATGGTTAATAAGTTTTTGTTAATATTGAATCATTCAGAAAACCCAAATTTGAATCCTATCCGAAAGCGAACATTATTTACTTCGGTCAAACTCCAGATTATCAGGGTCCACAGACAGGTAAAAAAACAGCAAACATCAGTTTGAAAGTAACATACCTTTGCCAAGAGTTGTCAAGGCACTTTAATTTGCTATCAATAAACTTTGGATTTGGAATGAATGTTTGAACTTCTAATAATCATAGATAATAACTTTATAATACAAGATACACTTCCCAACATATGCAAACCTATAAACAAGAGTAACAATTCTGGCAATCTACACACATAAGTGGTGAATTGATTGGACCTAAAGATGCAGCCTTTGAAACCTTTAGATGCTCAAGTAATAAATTGGTGCTATACAAAAAATCTATATGATCCATCAGCAGCTGCACTTTCCAGCAATATAACTACGAACTTCACCCGAGAAAAGCAAAAGAGCCTAGAGGCAAACAATTACAATCCTACAATTTCCAACTGGAAGCTGGAATCCCTTGCTTCTGGAACCAATCAGTCATGTGGAATTTTTCATAGAGCAAAGGTCTTACATCATTCTGCTCAGAGAGTTGCTTGAGAAGTGGAAGAATGACATCTAGAAGCTGATAAACATGTAAATACAGGAGATCATGAGTAAATCATAAGAGTATTAGATGGGTCATTTTATTTAAGACGGGGAAAGGTGGATTTTAATCTTCATTAACATTGTAGATTTGTGCACCTGGGTGTCATGCGGATGCCCGGCAGAAAATGGAATACATGGAATTCCATTAACTGGTTGCAATACAAAGCTGAAGGGATTGTTGTCCACAATTACAATGCGGTCTAGATCCTTTGATATGAATGTAAGATCCTTAACATGTTCCCTATATTCCCTGCAATCATATAGCACTTATAAGAATTATTGTAATTTGTCCAAGAGATTCCATTCTGAACTTCAAGCCCAAAAACATAGACAACCAAATAATTCTAAAATTTCAGAGATGTTACATATTATTAATAGCACAATGTGAAAGAAGATAAAAACAACTACAGAGAAACTCGTACTCCATGTGCTTCCAGAAAATAACTTGAAAAGCCAATAAGTTTTAAACAGACACGGATTTGGAATTAATAGAGGCAAGAAGTCCAAGAATTATGTCTAAATAACAACAGTCATGTGTTACTGATCTATAGTCAGTTGTTCTCATTTGATGGCATGATTTCAGCAGTTGAATTTTCCAATCCCAAAAGAGAAGATTGTGATGCACGATGGCCAACTGGAACATAACAAGAGAACATGAGGTGGACAACTGGAAAGTAATAAGAGTACTCAAGGTGAAAACAAGTGTGGGGAATTAATTAAGTAGTCCTAGTTACCTCATACCAGACCATAAATCAAGTAATTGGGATGGATGGGGATTTGGGAATGAGTTCAAGTTTTAGTAACAAAGCTATATATCACATAAATGTCAAAGTAAATATAAACATAAATGCATAAGACTTTGTTTGGATTAGTGTTTACAATGGGTATCTCGCGATCCATTGAAATTCTAATGTGGAATCTTGCACTCCCATACACACCTAACGTCAGATTGCTGAAGTTACAAAGTGTGGCTTTTGGATTGTCCACATGTAGAGAAAAGGTAAAGCGGAAACAAGCACATGCTAAGTAAATGTGAAAAAGAAAGATTAAATAATACATTTATAAATAACTAAGGAGACTCTTTGCAGCATGGTTCATCTATTTCAACACAAGACTTTCATCTATTCAGTTATACAAAACACAACAGTTTAGTGAAGGTTCATTCTATCAGACATAGTCAAGTTATATTGCATTAATGGGATGTATTTGTATCAAATATTAGGTCTGTGGATATTTTATCAGTGCTGGAAAGATTCAATGGATTAACTCAAACTTATAACGAAGACAAGAATAGAACGTGAAGAATATATGTACAGCTATCAGCAAAACATAATTCAGATATAATGCCCAGCTATCAGTAACGAATGACCAGAGAGATTAATTACAGAAACGTAGTACTGGAACAGAAACAGGGGAGAAGCACCTACGTGCTAATTGTTGATGGCCGATAAAGTCGTAGACTGAACAGATTTTTCTTGTCTATTATGTCAACCAGGGGTCTAGCATAGCCTGTAAAATATAAGCATATACCATTCAGAAATATTAAACAGACTGGCCAAAAAGACCAGTTATGCAACAGTAAAGCTTAGTATTTTGGGAAAACCTTCGAGACCAGCAGTAAACAGCACCAGGTCAGCAAATTCACTAAGTTTTGTTAAGAATTCCTTCAACCCAGGGCGTTCAAAGACTGTAACATAATTGATTTTTGTTTTGCCTTCTCCTTCCTTGAAAATCCAACAAGCTCAAAGGATGAGGATATAAGATTCTAGTTCTGGATAAGAAGAAACCAGGCACAAGCAAAATACCTTGTCAGAAGATACACATTCCAGCTCAAACCAATTCAAACCAGCTTCGATTGCTTGAGAACGTAGTGCAGCTGGCAAACTTGATGTCTCATATGCACATACTAGTGTTTCATCCAAGTCAAGCACTACCTACAAGTATACACACATATGATCGAAAACTATATTAGCAACAGGGTAAATTGTGCTAAACTTGGAAGAGAAGATCTCGGGTCAGGAGGATGTGACAAAATAAAACATTGTAACTATGTCATCATTTGCAATCCTATAACAGCTATCCATAATAATAATAATAATATTAATACTCCTTATAACAATTTTTTCCTTCTCATTTTCTGACAACAAAAGACTATTTTCAGCTGGCATGCTTTCCCTTCTATTCACTCAAGTTTATTCATTAAAATAATAAAAGTAAAAATGCTAAGCACCTCATATTTGATAAGGCACACTCTAATTTCAACCAAAATGTGAGCACTAAAATACTATGTAGTGGCATATATGTAAGCCATATAAGAGTTTTTGCAAGTTTATGCCAAAGGTTAAAAATGGAGGGATACTGAAATTAAAACAACCCTCCACCTCAATGGGGAAAGTTAAAAAAAAATAGAGAGAAATAATTATTCGTCAGTAACAAACTATCAAACTAAAGAACTAGTGCAGGACACAGCAATGTCAGAACTAAATCAAAATATCATAATTGTATCCATCATAATAAGAACCCAAAACTTAATGGATTTTTATCTTCAACTATCTGATGCAGGTAAGCAACATAAACAGAAAACAAGACAGGCAAACCAAACATTATAATACATTTTCTTACATATCAGATCATTCCAGAACCCTTTACGAAACAAAGTCAACCATTTACCAAATTCGACCAGCCAACAACACACCATATCAAACCTACTAACTTAACACACACGCATAGAATCGGAAAATTCATTGACTTGCATTTAGTGTCATTTGTTGTTGCGCAATAACTGAACACGACAAATTATAAATCAGAAAACAAGACAGGCAAACAAAACATTATAATCCATTTTCTTTCATATCAGATGATTCCAAAACCCTTCACGAAAAAAGTCAACCATGTTCCAAATCCCACAAGCCAACAACACACCATATCAAACCTACTAACTTAACAAACACACACGCACGCGTAGAATCGGAAAACTCATTGACTTGCATTTAACGTCGTTCGTTGTATCTCAATAACTAAACACAACAAATTATAAATCATAATTAACTTATGATTCTTCAAATAAATTTAGGTTCACAATACAAGTACACAAGAAAGCCAAAAAGTTAAACAATAAGCAAAAAAACATCTCAAGAAGCAAAGAATATTTGCAGCACACGAAGCTTGAAATTTAACCAAAAGTAAAAACTAAAAAGCATACAATCTTTAAACCTCAACACATTTATTGTTCTATCATCTAACATACTCATCTTTATCTATATTTGCATACAAATATGTGTTATATTTTCTCTTTGAAACCCTACTCATAACAAAACCAACACAAATTCACCTTACAAATTTCAATTTCCAAATACTTCACATACAATAATTTAACTAAAAAACTTTAAATAAATTAAAAATCATAACAGCAAAAAACAAAATCACTAAAATACAAAGCAGTAGTCGATTATGATATAATATAATACCGTGAGTTTTTGGACGGGACGGTGATCGGAACCAGGAAAATCGGCGGTGATTTCAACGGCGGAAGGCGGTGAGGAATCGTATTCCTGAAGCTCAACAGAAGGAAGAGGTTTGAAGGAAGATGAAGTTGGAGAAGAAGACGAAGGAGAAGAAGATGAAGAAGAGAGTAAAGGATAGTGACCTAGGGTTCTTATAATCTGCGAAAAGATCTGAAAGAGAAACGTGAACCAGCTTAAAAGTGATTTCCAAACTTGCTGAGTTCGCGGCGGCGAGTACACCTCTGTCTGAGTCAACTCGCCCATGACAATCAATTTCTCACAATCAATTTCTCAGATAGATTAAGATTAGAGATTACAATAGAGGATTAAACGATAATTAAATAGGTTAATAGAAGTAAATTACGATTTTGTTATGAATATCGTGTTTGTCTGTTTCGTTTTGTTGTGTGTGTGAATATGCGAAATTCAGAGAGATGTGGTCATGGTGGTGTACTTGACGAGGTCTAGAGAGATAATATGAAAATGAAAGAGAGGGAGAACAAGTTGCGTAATGTTCTCCAGAGCGCTGTGGTGGCGCGTGTTGAGGACGCGGTGGTGGAGAATGGGGTTTGGATCTGTAGGGCGGCTGGACCTATGTTGTTGATTGAGAGCCGTTGGATCTTTGGTTTTAAAATGAATAAATCATCGAATTTAGTCTAAGTTCAATTGTTTGCGTGATTTATATGTTTTTATAGTTTGTTTTAGTAATAATAACTTATATTTATTTTATGAAAGCTTTCTAATGTTTGTATTCATATAAATTTAATTTCATCACAAATTTGAATTATAAATTTGTTTTAAATCATAAATTTTAACAAGTTACGTCACGAGATACAATATTGATATGCATGAATCTTTGTATTTTTGTAAAAGATTAATTGTTTCTGGTGTTAAAAAATGAAAAGTGTCAAAGATAAATAGTATGAAAATATTTTGAATAATGTCACAGTGGTCATTTCCGTCCATTTGGTTGAATGAACATTTGTTTTGGTCTATGTGGTAGCTGATGTGGATTTTATATATCATCTTCATCGCTACATCTCTTTCTTCTTCTCTTGCAATAATTTTTCCCAAATTGATTTAGGATTCTTCAAATTGGAAAGGTCATCACTAAAATTGGTTGTGGAAAATGAAATTATCACCATCAATGAATTTCGGGTATTGGTCAAACGAATCCAATATGAAGAGTTGTGGTAGTTTGGATTCCATTTTGCGATGGAAACCCATATGTCGTTGTGGAGAAATGGTTGTTCTTCGTAGGGCCTCAACTATTACGAACTTTGGGAAACAATTTTGGGGATGTCGTCATTATAAAGTAAGAATGAATTTTAGTAGTTCCTTCTTTTCTGGTTATTCTAATATAGACAATTTGTGGATTACATAGGGTGCAACACGAGCTGGTTGTGGATATTTTGATTGGTTTTATGAGGATGGGGTAGGTGGGAAATACCAGTTTATGAAGAAGCAAAAGAGTAGGTTGGATAAGCTTAAAATGAACTTGATGCAGCAAAAATGGAGGTGGAGTATTTAAGGGTAACAAATGATGGACTCAAGATACAGTCAAGGGAGTTACAAATTCAAATGAAAAAGATGGTGAAATGGGAAAAAATTTGGAAAACAATGTTTTGTATTATTTTAGTTATGGTGTTACTTGGAATGTTTTAACAATTATACCACTTTGAATATGTTTGTATCATATTGAATAGTTGTGGTGGCATAATGTTTTGAATTGGATTGAATATATTTGTAAGAATATGTTTGTTATAAATTAATGTGCAATATGTTTGAATCATTATGTTGCAATCAATATGTGTTTTATCAATTAATACTAATATGTGTTTGTTATCAATCAATACCAATATGTGTTTGTTATCAATTAGTGTGTTTCAATCCATTATGTATACCAACCATTTATCAGTTGGTTTATACCACGCATAATTGGTTTATACTCAAACAGATAAAACAAAGCAATTAAGTCATTACTAATATGGTGGATGTAACACCCTTCTAAATACCCCAAATTATTATAATTAAAATAACAATATATTCATCAGAGTAATTATGCCCCGAAGGGTGCCACACAATCATTTCACAACAATTATCAAAACATCCTGTCATGCTCATTTATTTAATCAAAATAAGGTTCCTTTGCATAATTCGCAGCGGAATAAAATCTAACATCAATGTAAAACATGTAACACACTACATGAAAATCATTCAACAACCAATCTCAAATTAATTAAAACATCCCCTCCCGATGTTACATCTATCAGAGCATGACCCATAAGAAACTACTCTAGACTCCAAGCATTAGCTTCTACTCAACTCATTTCTTGTTACCTGAAAAATAGGTGTAAGGGTGAGTTCCTCAATCAATATAATAAGCATTATAAAACAACATGTAATGCTAAGTAATTAACACATTAATTCACCCAAATCAGGCTACGCCTGCAGCAACATCAATATCCGTTCAAAACATCATACTCAACAGTAGATTCTCAACCATATTCAACATCCACAACGCAACACACAACACACATATAATACTGGAATACATCCGTTCATATTATATGCCATACATTCATTATGCAATGAGACTCTATGCATGCGGTACCGACTATGTTGTGAACATATAGTTCAACCTCACCGTCCAAATCCAGGCACGGCTACCAAGCTCACTAGTCCCACTCATTTGAGACATAGTGACTCACTCACTAATTCCTCACCATGGGAATTAGCTACCACCCCAATTGGGCCATGCTATGCAAGCTACTCACCTAGCAAGCAACAATCAACAAAAATCAAAATGATTTACTCACTAATTCCTCACCATGGAATTAGCTACCACCCGAAGGCCACAATATGCATGCTAATCACCTAGCAATGCAACATCAACAAAATCAAGAATAGACACATGCTCACACTCTAAGCCATAATAAAGTCTATTCACAAATGTATACATTCACATTATCATGTATACCATCACACATTATCAACATAATTAATCACAAAAGCATATCCTATCATGCCACATAATCAAACACAGTATTAGCACACTCTACTAATGCCTTTACCACTCAAAACAACGGGAAATGATCCCTATCACATCATATCTCGGCTAAGTCGCATCACTCAGCCTAAACAACCGAAACTGCACAGCAGTAGCACAGAAAAATCACAATTCTGCCCATACGCGTATTGCCCATGTCCATACGCGTATTGCCCAAACCTGACCAAGTCCATACGCGTAATGCCCACTCTCATACGCGTATTGCGCATTGCCTCGCTCAACTCATACGCGTATTACCTACTCCATACGCGTACCAACAGAGACCAATTTACGTTCAAAATATCATCTTTTCCACCCATACGCGTAAGGCTTCCTCCATACGCGTACCAGCCAGCTCATACGCGTATTGCCTAGTGCCATACGCGTATGACCAGAAACCAGAATTCTCAGATCTGCTGTGGTTTTCTCTGATACGAAATCTATCCAATCCAACCTTCCACAGTCCAAATTACACAAAATAATCACCCACATCATCTACACGAATCATATCCTATTCATCTTCATCAATCCTAACATTATCCCTTCTAATTCCTACGAATTCTTTTCAATTATCATTCAATTTCATTCATCCAACATTTCACAAACTCATCATGCATCAATCAAAATAGAGGTACAATCAATGGTTATCACTACTCAGTACATATTATCATATAATACCCTTTAACCGATGATAAACCCCCCTTACCTGAGTTAATCCGGTAGCCTCCGAGCTCTAAGCTTTTCCTTCTTTCAACCTTCGTTTCTCTGGCTTTTTGCCCTTTCCTGCCTCTTTTTCCTTTTTCACGTGAAATAACCTTTTTACCAAAAATGGGATTTTTCTCATTTCCAACTTATATATTATTCCAATAATTAATTATCCCAATAATTATTATTCCAAAATAATAATAATAATAATAATAATTCAATTATTTAATTAAATCAATAAATATATTATTAACTTAATTTAAATAATTATTATATTATTATCGGGGTGTTACAACTCTCCCCCACTAAAAGAGTTTTCGTCCTCGAAAACATACCTCAATCGAACAACTCCGGATAAGACTCCTTCATCTGGCTCTCCAGTTCCCAAGTCACATTGCCACCTGCTGGTCCTCCCCAAGCTACCTTCACCAAGGCAATCTCTTTACCCCGCAACTGCTTCAACTCTCGATCCTCGATCCTCATAGGTGATGTTTCAACAGTCATGTTATCTCTCACCCGTACATCATCTACTTGGACAACATGCGACGGATCATGAATGTATCTCCTCAACTGAGACACATGAAAAACATCATGCAAATTCGCAAGCGACGGCGGTAAAGCGATACGATAGGCTACCTCTCCTATCCTCTCCAAAATCTGATAAGGACCAATAAATCGAGGTGTCAACTTCTTCGACTTCAAGGCTCGACCAACACCAGTTATCGGAGTAACACGAAGAAACACATGATCTCCCTCTTGGAACTCAAGTGACTTCTTCCTCTTGTCATGATAACTCTTTTGACGACTCTGAGCAATTCTCATCTTATCCTGAATCATCTTAATCTTTCCCGTAGTTTGTTGAACAATCTCCGGTCCAACCACAGCACTCTCACCGGACTCATACCAACATAAAGGTGTCCGACATCTCCTACCATACAAAGCTTCAAACGGTGCCATACCAATGCTCGAATGAAAACTATTGTTGTAGGTAAACTCAATCAAAGGCAAATAACAATCCCAAGCACCTCCATTTTCCAAAACACAAGCCCTCAAAAGATCCTCTAGCGACTGAATCGTTCTCTCGGTCTGACCATCAGTCTGCGGATGATATGCAGAACTCAATCTCAGCTTAGTTCCCAAAGCCTTCTGCAAACCTTCCCAAAACTTCGATGTAAATCTAGGATCTCTGTCCGAAACAATACTAGACGGAATACCATGCAAACTTACAATCTTCTCAATATACAACTCAGCTAGCCTCTCTAACGGATAATCCATTCTGATCGGAATGAAATGAGCCGACTTCGTCAATCTATCCACAATCACCCAAATAGCCTCAAAATTCTTACTTGTTCTCGGCAAACCAGAAACAAAATCCATACTGATACTGTCCCACTTCCACTCTGGAATAGCCAACGGTTGCATTAGCCCAGACGGCTTCTGATGCTCAATCTTCGACTTCTGACAAGTCAAACAAGAATACACAAAACTTGCGATTTCTCTTTTCATTCCCGGCCACCAAAATAACCCTTTCAAATCATGGTACATCTTCGTAGCTCCAGGATGAATACTCAAGCCACTACGATGTCCTTCCTCAAGGATACTCTTCTTAAGTTCTGTAACATCCGGAATACACACCCGACTACCAAATTTCAAAATACCATTCTCATCAACTCTGAATTCGCCACCTTGACCTTGATTCACTAAAGTCAACTTATCAACCAAAAGTGCATCGGATTTCTGACCCTCTCTGATCTCGTCCAGAATACCACTCGTTAACTTCAACATTCCCAGTTTAACACTATTGTGAGTACTCTCACACACCAAACTCAAGTCTCTAAACTGCTCAATTAAGTCCAATTCCTTAACCATTAACATAGACATATGTAATGATTTCCGACTCAATGCATCAGCTACTACATTTGCTTTACCCGGATGGTAATTCAAACCAAAATCATAATCCTTCAGAAATTCTAACCATCTCCTCTGTCTCATATTCAGCTCTTTCTGATCAAACAAATACTTTAAACTCTTATGGTCACTGAAAACTTCAAATCTTGAACCGTACAAATAATGCCTCCATAACTTCAGGACAAATACCACAGCTGCCAGCTCTAAATCATGTGTCGGATAATTCCTCTCGTGAACCCTTAGCTGTCTTGAAGCATAAGCTATAACCTGCTTATTCTGCATCAACACACCACCTAAACCCAACAATGAAGCATCACAATAAACCTCAAATAGTTCCGACGAACTCGGTAATATCAGGATAGGAGCAGTAGTTAACCTTCTCTTTAACTCTTGGAAACCTTCTTCACATTTTGAGTCCCAAACAAACGCTTGCCCCTTTCTAGTCAACATTGTCAACGGTAACGCCAACTTAGAAAATCCCTCAATGAACTTCCTATAATACCCAGCCAAACCAAGGAAACTTCGAATCTCAGTAACAGACTTAGGAGTTTCCCACTTAGACACCGCTTCTATCTTAGAAGGATCAACAGCAACACCACCTCTGGAAATCACATGACCAAGAAAACTAACTTCTTCTAACCAAAATTCACACTTAGACAGTTTCGCAAATAACTTCTTTTCTCGCAGAACTCCTAAAACCTCTCTCAAATGTTCAGCATGCTCTTCTTCAGATTTCGAATACACCAAAATGTCATCAATAAATACCACAACAAACTGATCTAGGTACGGATGGAAAATCCTATTCATATACTCCATAAATACTCCAGGTGCATTAGTCACACCAAAAGGCATTACAGAATACTCATAATGTCCATACCTTGTTCTGAAGGCAGTCTTCTGAATATCCTCAGTTTTCACACGTATCTGATGATATCCCGATCTCAAATCTATTTTGCTGAACACTCTCGCACCGACCAACTGATCCATTAAATCATCAATCCTCGGCAAAGGATACCGATTCTTGATCGTCACTCTATTCAGTTGCCTGTAATCCACACACAACCTCATAGTACCTTCTTTTTTCTTAACCAACAACACTGGTGCACCCCACGGTGACACACTCGGACGAATAAATTTCTTATCTAACAGATCTTCCAGCTGACTCTTCAATTCAGCTAGCTCAACAGCAGACATACGATAAGGAGCCATCGATATCGGTCTAGTACCAGGTACCAAGTCAATCGAGAACTCAACTTCACGCTCTGGCGGCAATTCATTCACCTCTTCCGGAAACACATCAGGAAAATCACACACCACAGCTAGATCGCCAATCACTAGTTTATCTTTAGTCTCCAAGGTCGCTAACAGCATAAACAACTCTGCCCCATCTGCCACTTCCTCACTCACTTGTCTTGCTGATAGAAACAAACTCTTTCCTTCCTCATCCTCAGGAAATATCACAGTCTTATCAAAACAATTAATATAAACTCGGTTAAACACCAACCAGTTCATACCCAGAATAACATCAATCTGCACTAATGGAAGACACACAAGGTCTATCCCAAAGTCTCTACCAAAAATACTCAAAGGACATTTCAAACAAACCGAAGTAGTAGTCACTGAACCCTTCGCAGGAGTATCAATCACCATACTACCACGCATCTCAGATATCTCTAACTTAAGTTTCACAGCACAATCCAAGGATATAAAAGAATGAGTCGCACCTGTGTCAATAATAGCTACAAGAGGAAAGCCATTAATATAACACGTACCTCGGATCAAACGATCATCTGCAGAAGTCTCAGAACCCGATAAAGCAAAAACCTTGCCTCCTGACTGATTCTCTTTCTTCGGCTTAGGACACTGTGGGCTGATATGACCCACTTCTCCACAGTTGAAGCAAGTCACAGTCTTCAACCGGCAATCTGCAGCCAAATGACCACCTTTCCCACATTTGAAACACTTCTTCTCACTACTGGTACACTCATGGATACGATGTCCAGCCTGACCACATCTGTAACACTTAACAGGAGCACTAGAGTCTCCCCCACTAGGCCTCTTCATCCCACTCTGCTTCTGAAAACCTTTGCCAGCTGCATACGGTTTTCCACGATCAATCTGATTCTTACCTTTTCTATCAACCTTCTGCTGATAGCTCTCAGCTCTGGCCTTGGAATCCTGTTCGAAAATCCTGCAACAGTCAACCAAATCAGAAAACACTCTAATCCTTTGATATCCAATAGCCTGCTTGATCTCGGGACGCAACCCGTTCTCAAACTTCACACACTTTGAAAATTCCCCAGCAGCCTCAGCATAGGGAGTATAATACTTCGACAGTTCTGTGAACTTAGCAGCATATTCCGTAACAGACCTGTTACCCTGCTTCAATTCCAAGAACTCTATCTCCTTCCTTCCTCTGACATCCTCGGGAAAATACTTCCTCAGAAATCTCTCTCTGAACACAGCCCAAGTAATCTCAGCATTTCCAGCAGTTTCCAACTCAGTGCGGGTAGCAACCCACCAATCATCGGCTTCTTCTGACAGCATATGTGTACCGAACCTGACCTTCTGGTTATCAGCACACTCAGTTACTCTGAAGATCCTCTCTATCTCCTTCAACCACTTCTGAGCACCATCTGGATCGTATGCTCCTTTGAACATTGGAGGATTGTTCTTCTGGAACTCACTCAACTGACGAGCAGCTCCCATTCCCATAACATTCGGATTTCCTCCAAGTACTCCAGCTAGCATACCCAGAGCCTCAGCAATCGCAGCATCATCTCTACCTCTTCCAACCATCTCTATTCTGAAACCCAACAACTAAAACAATAAGTACTGATAGGGTTACACAACACCTATACCGTACAGGGAAAACAGAAAATTTACGACTCGACACGACCGACTATGCTCTGATACCACTAATGTAACACCCTTCTAAATACCCCAAATTATTATAATTAAAATAACAATATATTCATCAGAGTAATTATGCCCCGAAGGGTGCCACACAATCATTTCACAACAATTATCAAAACATCCTGTCATGCTCATTTATTTAATCAAAATAAGGTTCCTTTGCATAATTCGCAGCGGAATAAAATCTAACATCAATGTAAAACATGTAACACACTACATGAAAATCATTCAACAACCAATCTCAAATTAATTAAAACATCCCCTCCCGATGTTACATCTATCAGAGCATGACCCATAAGAAACTACTCTAGACTCCAAGCATTAGCTTCTACTCAACTCATTTCTTGTTACCTGAAAAATAGGTGTAAGGGTGAGTTCCTCAATCAATATAATAAGCATTATAAAACAACATGTAATGCTAAGTAATTAACACATTAATTCACCCAAATCAGGCTACGCCTGCAGCAACATCAATATCCGTTCAAAACATCATACTCAACAGTAGATTCTCAACCATATTCAACATCCACAACGCAACACACAACACACATATAATACTGGAATACATCCGTTCATATTATATGCCATACATTCATTATGCAATGAGACTCTATGCATGCGGTACCGACTATGTTGTGAACATTTAGTTCAACCTCACCGTCCAAATCCAGGCACGGCTACCAAGCTCACTAGTCCCACTCATTTGAGACATAGTGACTCACTCACTAATTCCTCACCATGGGAATTAGCTACCACCCCAATTGGGCCATGCTATGCAAGCTACTCACCTAGCAAGCAACAATCAACAAAAATCAAAATGATTTACTCACTAATTCCTCACCATGGAATTAGCTACCACCCGAAGGCCACAATATGCATGCTAATCACCTAGCAATGCAACATCAACAAAATCAAGAATAGACACATGCTCACACTCTAAGCCATAATAAAGTCTATTCACAAATGTATACATTCACATTATCATGTATACCATCACACATTATCAACATAATTAATCACAAAAGCATATCCTATCATGCCACATAATCAAACACAGTATTAGCACACTCTACTAATGCCTTTACCACTCAAAACAACGGGAAATGATCCCTATCACATCATATCTCGGCTAAGTCGCATCACTCAGCCTAAACAACCGAAACTGCACAGCAGTAGCACAGAAAAATCACAATTCTGCCCATACGCGTATTGCCCATGTCCATACGCGTATTGCCCAAACCTGACCAAGTCCATACGCGTAATGCCCACTCTCATACGCGTATTGCGCATTGCCTCGCTCAACTCATACGCGTATTACCTACTCCATACGCGTACCAACAGAGACCAATTTACGTTCAAAATATCATCTTTTCCACCCATACGCGTAAGGCTTCCTCCATACGCGTACCAGCCAGCTCATACGCGTATTGCCTAGTGCCATACGCGTATGACCAGAAACCAGAATTCTCAGATCTGCTGTGGTTTTCTCTGATACGAAATCTATCCAATCCAACCTTCCACAGTCCAAATTACACAAAATAATCACCCACATCATCTACACGAATCATATCCTATTCATCTTCATCAATCCTAACATTATCCCTTCTAATTCCTACGAATTCTTTTCAATTATCATTCAATTTCATTCATCCAACATTTCACAAACTCATCATGCATCAATCAAAATAGAGGTACAATCAATGGTTATCACTACTCAGTACATATTATCATATAATACCCTTTAACCGATGATAAACCCCCCTTACCTGAGTTAATCCGGTAGCCTCCGAGCTCTAAGCTTTTCCTTCTTTCAACCTTCGTTTCTCTGGCTTTTTGCCCTTTCCTGCCTCTTTTTCCTTTTTCACGTGAAATAACCTTTTTACCAAAAATGGGATTTTTCTCATTTCCAACTTATATATTATTCCAATAATTAATTATCCCAATAATTATTATTCCAAAATAATAATAATAATAATAATAATTCAATTATTTAATTAAATCAATAAATATATTATTAACTTAATTTAAATAATTATTATATTATTATCGGGGTGTTACAGTGGAAACCACTAATATTCAGTCATTACATCATAATGAGAACAACATAATGCATATGTTCAAAAGGAACTACATATATCCAAAACATATGTTCAAACTTAACCTAACAACTGTAAAATTGAACAACAGACAAAAGGACAGACAACAACCCTAAATTAAACTAAATTTTCCATTTTGGTGTTGATCTCTTAGTTGGTATTATCCTTCTTGTTGTTGGCTCAATAGTAGTCTTGGTTGCACTCAATCTAGTTATAGGTCCTGGTGGTATAAATGGTGTAATTGGCCTTCTAACTGGTAACTTTTTGGCCCTTCCATTAGTTGATTGTTGGGATGCTTCATTAGTTGTTTGAGATGCCCTCTTAACTGGTTGCTTATTTTCCATTCCGTGAGATGACTGCTGGGATGTTTAAGTATCTACTTGAGTAACTTGTTGGGATGTTTGAGTAGCTGCTTGAGTAACTTGTTGGCATGCTTGTTGGGATGCATTAGTAGGTGTTTGTTGACTAGCTGGTGTCACCTTGCAAGTAAGCTTGTTGTGACCTGGTTTCTTACATCTACTACATTTGACAATGAAACCAGTCTTTCTCATTTTTTTATCAGAGTAATAAATATCACATTGCTCTAAATTCCTCCTCTTTTTTGGCCTGCTAGGCATTTTCCTATACTTAGGTGGTTGCACATCAGGATACTCTATTTTTACCCATATATTTGAGCCATTAACACGAAAGATCATATGTTTGTACACTTCCATGTGTGTTAATGTCCTGTAATAATTTGGGATGTAATCATCAACCTTATGGTTCCTACTTTTCATAGCTGAAAATGCATGAACACAAGGTAGGCATGTCATATCCCATCTTCTGCATGAAAAAAGGTGTTCCTTAAAACTCACTAAAAATTTGTCTGTTGGGTTTTCAAGTTGCCTCACATCAAAGATATGCTCATAAGACATCCTAAAACAATTTTTTTTGGTTAAGAATCTAGTATGAAACTTGTATTAAGTTTATTACCTGACAAGCCTTATGTTTGTACATGTGCTTGTTTTTTAAAAAAATTTTATGCATGGTAACACTTCAACATCTGTCGTGTTTTGAAACCTCCCCTTATTGGTTGTCCGTCTCTCCATCATGTATGTCTTTATTTCTTCCATGATGGTTATCAATGGCTTGGCCCTAGACTCCAGGATGACACTATTAAAAGCTTCAAACGTGTTATTGAGAATAACATCATACTTATCATGTGTTTGTATGCATCTACATTGAAATCCTTCATACCTTTCATCTATTTTTCCCATTCTTGGTAGTATGTTGACTTTGGATACTTCCATATGATTTCCTTCAACATTTTACTAGGAAACCTCTTCCTAAAGTTGTTATAAAGATGCCTGACACAAAATATCTATTTAACTCTAGATAATAGTTCATCCATTGTAGGCAATAGTCCATATGTCATCAGAATTGAAAAGACATAATTATAACACATAACTATAACAACATAATTATAACATCAAAATATGTGGAAGAACACATAAAACATACATTTTGTTAATCATAAATAAAATTGTATGTGAGACACTTATCTCCTCTACCAAGGTCATCAATAAACAGCTACAAGAATCATGTCCAGTTATACTTATTTTCATTCTCCACTACTGCAAATGTTATTGGTAGCATTTGATCATTGGGATCTCTACCTATGGCTTATTGGATTTGACCTCCACAAAGACCTTTAAAAAAATATCCATCAAGGCCTATGAAATGTCTGCATAGCTTGAAGTTCTCCTTACAAGTTGCAACACACATATGTATAGCCTTGTGAAATTTGGTCTTTGATCATCAATACCTTCTTGTGCAGGTTGAATTCATTTTTACAGTTGACCTTAGGTTTGATCTTAATAACTCATGGAAATAGTCATAAATCCTTGTATAATCCCCTAGGAAAGAACCATCAACCATGTCTCTTGCTGCAAATCTAGCTCTTATGGCCTTAGTTTTGTTGACCCCTATATTTCACTTCTTTTATGTCTTTTCTTTTATGTCCTTAAGCTTCAATCTAGGGTTGTTTTTTTAATGAATTTTGAATCCTTGTGTTCAACCATTTAGTGCTTATCATCTTCACATTATACTCACTACTGCAACTATGATTGTCTACTACCTTCCTAGTTTCCAAGAATCCTCATTAGGAAACTTAGCACAATAAGCTTCCCACTCACATCCATTTTTACACCTAACCCTCACCCTTATCTTGTCATTTTTTATGAACTTCAAATTTCTGCCAGATTGAATTGCATATGAGGTCATTGCTTCCTTGAAATCACATTTGATACTAAAATACATTCCAACCTCCCATTTGTAATTGGACATGTATTTTTGTAACTTAAACATTGGGTACTTATTTCTCCTAACTCTGGTGTTATCATCACTATCACACCCAATTTCTAGATCCTCATTTTCATTATCACTCCTTTTCAACTCCTGTTTGTTTTCTTCCTGTTTTTCTTTACCTTTTTTGTTGTTCCCCTCTTGATCATCATCTTCGTTCACATAGTCAATTAGATTAGCCTCTTCCTCATCCAATTCATTATCATACTCATCAGATTTATCATCAAATGCTACCTCCATTGCACTATCATTATTAAAGCTTTCATCCTCACTGTCATCAAAACTAACATCATCATTAACCTCACCACCCCATGCCCATTATCATCATTTGCATCAATTCCCATTGCATCATTCTCACTTGCCTCATTTTCCTTTTCATATGATCGCAACTTTAAGAGTCTATCGGGTACTAACTACAAGTGCACAATCTAATCGCTTAGTTTTAAAAGATATCGAACCCACAAGGACTGACAATCAAACTAATGTTATCGGATTGTTACTACGTTCAACTAAGGCGAATCGTTTTAAGGTATGAGCAACTAGAATTAAATCTAAGAAAACTAAAATTTTAATAAGAATAATTAATAAAGAGATATCAGTATGCAACACATCAATCGTCAGGAATTTAATAAGTTCTCGGTGTAAATTTATGGTTCAAAGTATTCTTCAGTAGAAAATATTTATTTAAAAGACCTCGTCTCACACTCTCATGTTTATTGATCCATATTATACCATTAAATTAGAATGAGCGCTCTCGCTGTATCATTTTGCATTTAAAAATACTTTTTGAAAATAAATAAATCCTAATTTATTCTAAAGTGTTTTCGCTATGTTTAGAATTAATGCCTAATTTCAGATATCTGGTTAAACTCTCAAACTCTCGTTTATCTTGACCTTAACCTTAACCTTAATTACTCTCTTTTTTACTCTCGTAACAAAAATTGATTTAATTAGAAATAAGAAACCTCGGCCTAAACAATAATTTGTAAAAATAGTAAATTAGCTAGACATTATTCGGAAAGAAATGCAATCATAGTAATAAACACTCACATTAATCATACTTAACAGAATAAAATCAAATAACTCAAAAGCATATAAATAAAAGCTAAAAATAAATTACTTGAATAAATCTTGAAATAAAGCTCGTAGGATGATTCCGACAAGCTTGGATCCGATTACAACTTGATACGAACATGAATTAAATTTGCAGAAACAAAGTTGCAGAAAAATAAAGAAAACTGGAATATATAAAAATGTTTGAAAACTGCTATTCTCTAAAAAATCTTCGGACCCCCATAATGCAAAACTTCTCTTTAATTTATAGTGAATCTTGATTCGTAAAACTTGTTTCAGTTGGAGTGAAAATTGCTTGTGAAAACTGGATTTCATGGGTTTGAATCGTGCGAAGAAAATTGGGTTTTGTGGAGACCGGACAGAGAAAGTGGTAGAGTGGAGCAGAAATAGGAGAAGAGGTTTAGTGTCTTGCGCCACCACACCCCTCTCACACAATTGTAGCTTGCGTCACTTTGAAGAAGTGTGGTGGGCGCCACCTACCATGTGGCTTGCGCCACATTGGTATGAGGTGGTGGGTCCCACCACTTTTTATATTTTCATTTTTCTTTCTCTTTTCTTCTTTCCTCCCTATTTATTTCTTTCTTCTTTTCTTTCCTTCTTTTTATTTTCTTTCCTTCCTCTTTCTTCTAGTCTTCATTTTCTTCCTTAAAGCTTCACTTTTCGATAAATCCCGATCCGACTCGAGTACCTGAAAAACATAAATAAATGCGAGTAATACAAAGCGTAAATTGGGTAAAAGTGAATAAAATACGATGGAAATTCATGCAAGTCAAGTCAAATACACGATATATTTTCGCGTTATCAAACTCCTCCATACTTGAACTTTTGTTTGTCCTCAAGCAAATAAAATATTTTAGGCACGGGTTCGAAACAGACTCATACGATGTTGAGCTTCAGTCGAAAAGATAGGTACTAAATATTAACACCAAGGATATCGTAATGACAAAAACAAGAATTCCTATCCTATGCAAACAAATCTGAATCACGTTATTATAACTCGGCCTATACCTTTTTCTTACCTCTCTTCCATTCTAGCGCAATCACATTAAGCTCGTTATCCTTGTAGAGTTTGAAGAGTTTGTTAAAAACATTAGAAGAGTTTGTTAAAAACATTTGGAAAATTGGAAGAACATGTTTGAGTATGGAAAATTAAAAGAACAAATGTTGAGATTCTGAACCTTTCTTTGGCAGATTGTTAATTATTGATGAAGTTTGGAGGATTTGATTTGAAGATTGATTTGGCATTTGAATGTGTGTGCATTTCCTGTAGTAGTTGGCATTTTCTTTTATCTGATGCAAACTATGTTTTGCCAATTTCATAAACCTTTCCTTATTATTATTTTCCAAGTTCTCACTATTGTTGTTGGAAAAACACAGTGAAAGGAACTTTCATTACTTGTAATGAGTCCCACATCATTTGGGAAAGAATAAAAGTTAGTGTTTATAATAGAGTCACACATAGAACCCAATGTATTGAAACAAAGTCAAGTAAATGGGCTGGTATTTATCCAAATTGCATCCAGGCCCAAACATAATGTTTTGGTAAACTTAAAATAATAATTCAAAAAAAATATTAATAAATAAATAAATAATTAATTAATATAATTAATTTAAAAAATGTAAAAATATGAATAAAAAAGAGTATATATATATATATATATATATATATATATATATATATATATATATATATATACATATATATATATATATATATATATATATATATATATATATATATATATATATATATATATATATATATATATATATATATAAATTAAATAATTATTTTAAAAAATGCCACGTGGAATTTAAGAATTAATTCAAAAATAAAAAAGCCATGTGGATTGCTACATAGCCAGATTCCCTATGCCCAGTCAGTCAAACATGAAATAGGGGTTGTGCAAACAGAATCTAACATGAAATAGGGGGTTGTGCAAACAGAATCTTGGTTATACAAGGGGGAAATCACAAAAAATACTTCAGGGGGTGAAAACCAAAACTCGCCATAATGGCAGGAGGTGAAGAATATTTAACCTTCGAAAGATTTATCACCATGTTGCCCGGATCCGGATCCTACTGTTGAATGTCAACTGATTCATTGTCCTCAACTCCCATGTTGCCAACCTCCTACACCTTCTAATAGCAATACGAAGTTTTGAAATTTCGTGTATCGTCTATACCTACTGTTAAACTAATCATTTTTATTTGAGAAAATTTTATATGAATTTTAGTTGTTTTATAAATAAGATTGGTTAATAAATTGTAGTTTCTTATTCTCTACTCATGTTTGCCAAAGGAATTAAAATTTTTATTGAGTATAGTTATATCTTTATTATATTAAATTCATATATGTTGTGTTAAACTTTAATTCGACTACATCAGGACAATAAAATAGTTTACCATGTAATAATTTGAATAAAAGTAAATTTATAAACAATTTAAGAATGGAAAGTTGAAAATTTGGTATAGCAGAACCAAATGTCGAATAAGATGTCGAGACATTTGTTCTAATACAGATAGCATGGCAAGGTACAAACAATAACAATACTGCATTCTGATATGACAGATTCCAAATATCCTACAGGATGCTTAGACATCTGCACTGACATATCCAACAAGACAATGCATAATACATTACAGTAAAGCATAAATAATACATCAAGATTGTTAACTCAGTTCGATGAAAACACATCTACTATGGGGGCTACCAAGCCAGGAAGGAAATCCACTATGTAGTATCAATTCAAAGATCCACAGCAAACCACTCAGTTTACGATCTTCTCACTTAATCAATATCAGTGCAACTTCTATCTAAACAACACTTAGATATGAGAAACCCATCCCACCCCTCCTCAATCACAGCAGTGATATCAAACTAATAATCAAGAACCAGAAGACACACTTCTATGACAACACCTTAGAGTTTGCTTAAAAGCTTCCTCTAAGAACAATATACCTCTTACTTAACAGCTTTGAGGTTTACAAAGAAACAACCCTAAAGATTACATATTTTAGTATACGACTGCTATAAGAACTCAACCCTAATAATACAACTTTTACATCTTTGGTTGGTTACTAACCCTAGGTTACAAGACTTATTTTTATAACCTATTCCCAACTAGATTTGAGCCTTCTAAACGCATCATTACAACTGCTACAAATATGCAGAAAAATCTGCTACAAAAAGATCTTCAATCTATAACTTCCTAAAATATCTCTATGTTTAGAAAGTCTATATTTATTCAACATTCTTCTCTATTTCAGATTTGAATCTTCAAGATCTTTAAATCAGCACCACATTGGATTGCTTTATATTCTCTGAATATTCTCCTTCTGTTAAATTATAACAAAATCTTCAATCCACCTGTACCAGTTCATAAGGTCGAATGAACTGTATAAGACATCTTCCTCAACATATTGCTCTAGATGTTGAAACACTTTAACTCAACATGTTCAGGTGCACAATAGGACTTCTCACTTGACCTGTTCTTATTTAGCAAGATGATATATCATATACAATATATTGCTGCTATATTTGTTTTACAATATTGATGTCAATCCTAGAAATACAGAACTAACAATCTCCCCCTTTTACAAATTTTGACTAAAATAAATATAAGAAAATTACAACACATATTATAGCAGCAAAACTAAAAAAACAACAGCAACACCATGTTAAGACATGTTGCTTGACATCTTCCTCAATAGCCTTCCTCAGCAGTCCTCAGGATCAAGGAGTAGAAAGTCCTGAAGACAGTTCAACCATTTCTTGCTTGGTTGAACTAATCCATTACTACTTATATCCATTTCTGCTCCCAGGAACATTCCTCACACACTGAGAACACTCCCCCTTAAACCAGGAATTATTCTGTTACCCCTGGTAACTCAGAACACACGTCACAAATGTGTTCATAACTCAGGACACACGTCATAAAGACTAAACAACCAACATCCTCTCTGACATCTTTGGACCAAATCTGAAACAGATCTGACACAACCATTGAAACAAAAATTATAAGCACACCAGATGAGCAAACCCTTTCTCCCCTTTTTTAGCCAAAATTTGGCAAAAACATCCTTCACAACATCAAACCCATGCAGTACTCACCCATATACAAATAAAACCCATAAGAGATAAGAGAAGATGAAAACACTCATAGGCTGAATGAAGAGAAATGTTCTCTATAAATAGCAGACAATGCCATAGAAATTAACGATCTTTCCTTGAATGTATAGATGTTCTTGGTAAAGGAACTTTATTTTAGGAGCAAAAAATTCTACACCAATAAGTAAAAATTGTCCAAAACCAACCCTGAACGCCTGACTTTATTCTCCCAATCAAGATGAACCAATAACAAACACGCATGAATAAAACACATGTATCACATCCTTCTGCCAACTTTGTCCATAATAACTCCTTGTTTGGCTCAAAAAAAAGAAAAAAAAACATGTCTTGGAACATGTTCTGACATCCTACCACATACTATCTGCTAGTTCAATCAAAGCAACACTACATGCACAGTTCATAATCCCTTTTTGATTCTCTCAGAACTGCAGAATAACTTATTACGTATGGAACCATACAACTCTTTAAACACACAAGGCATGCCTTATTTAGAGCACAAAAAGAAAACACATTGTAAACACAAGACTCTATTTGTGTTTGAAACAGAAGAAAACACATTGTGGACATAACCAAACTTGCAAACTGAGAAACAAACAGACTCAAAATAGAACATTCAATTCAACATCTTTGCAAAATAATTGCAAAGACTGGCCTTAGACTAAGCAATGTTTTAACACTATCTTTTTCCCTATGTTTGCCACAATTTGACAAACATAACAAAAACGAACTCTATCCAACCAAAGGATATGAGCACACAACAACAAAATATACAAAACAAAGACTTAGGTCTATCATAATTCAGAGTCATGACATCATTATTGCCAGCAACTAATCTTACCCAACAACAACCACAAATGTTCTTCAGACTCCTCCTGAGTGAGCTTATGTTCCAAATTAACTAACTTCACACAGCTAAGAAAACATATCAGTCTAATCATGAATAACCAAGGCTCCCACTAAAGATGACCACTTGGCCTCATATGCAAACACACTTAGATTGCCACATTTTCAACATGAAAATTGTCACTTCTTGCACTTGTTGGGCATAATTTCATCATGTTTATTTCAGATACATGGTTTTCCAAGTCCAATACAAAGAACAACCACACAATACAACCCTTATGATCAGATCACATTATCTGATATTAAGCTTATTTCCTTACACCAAATGAAGTTTTCATCATGAAAGCAGTTATGTATTGCCAGAACATACCACTAACACCAAGATCAGAATCTGCCCATTCTAATCCATATTATGTCAAAACCGCCACTCTTGACAATAATTTTGTTCTTCCAACTTTACATACATAGTCCTAGATTGCCTGATCACACAAGAGAGAATACACTCTTACACAATTCCTGAAACAGAGACTTCAGAAATCTGAATTGCATCCTCTCATCAGGCAAATACCCAGTTCCCGACAAGGTCTTTATTATCCAAGAAAGATTCACAAACAAACAACAAATGATGTTATCTTCTTCGTCTACGCACTTATGATATAGTGAGCTCCACACAATTGTAACATTTTCCCCTATCAAGGATGGCATGTGCACTTTTGTACCTTGATGAATGGAAAACATAAGATGCATCTTCATGTCTTCAAGAGCTCACTCTTTGTTCAACCCATATATTAAACACAATTGTACCAATTCTCACATGATTACCTATTGGTATGATATCTTCACGTGCTCCAAAACTCCATATCTTGTCAAGCTGATCAACTTCTTTCTAGCAAGACTTGACAATGGGGTTATGTCCCTTTCACATGCTTTTCTTCTGACCTTAGCAAGATCCTTCAAATGATACACATCCAATAATCTAACTATGAAATTAGGATCAATTGATGAATATCCATATTCATACTCTCAAGCAATCACTACCTGATCTACTTCAGTCTTCTCTACATTCTCCTTCCAAGGCAGACCTTCTACTTCATCATTCTCCCGTATGATTAGGTAGACTATCTTTAGATACAATGTAGATAATCATCCCAGATAATGTCCTAACAAAAGTTAGAACATATTTCACACACCAAGAGATCATCACCATGATTCTTGATATGCTTCACCAACTGGACTTAATATAGCATAATAATCCAAGAACTGAAGACCTTCATCAACACTGTGCCACCAGCTTGAATCAGAATTCCGGAAAGAGAGATAAACTCTCATCCACCTTCAAGAAGAACAAAACTCCCTGAGTCTTCAACTCATCACCCTTATGCCCAAGAGTAACTTGTTCCAAGATAATCCTCAAGACCAACCAGCTGCTACACTATGATTATCTTGATTCTTTGAATCCACTATAGAGATCAATCAATTGCCATTGTTTGATCACCTCATTTATGAATCCTCATATGAAAAATCCAATTACCACACATTGTTTTCTTCACGTTTGTCAAAATTCTCACAAAGATATCCTGATCTACTCACTAAAATTGATCTTCAAACCACATGTCCCACTTGCTTACACCCTTTGAATCTCTAAGTCATGTAATATCTTCTTCTTCCTGCAGCTCCTGTAAACTATCAAGAAAGCAAACTTTTTGAAGCATTCAATTTTTCATTCTTGTAGATCATCTTATCTTAAGTTGATGTGCCACTTCCCCAAGTGAGATTCTGATGTTGAACTAGATGTTAGAACATTATGAGTCAACATCTAGTTGTTCAATTCAACTCCTTCTTTTGCCACTTGAAAGAACTTCCTACCTTAATAGAACAAGAGTCTTATGCTCTCATAGACTTGATTCACCAACCAAGTTTGAGTATAAAACCTCCATTCTGTTGATTTTGCACTAATTTCAACGAAACTCACACATTGATGAAGTTCAACCGGAGAAGACGAACAGAGCCATCGTGTACGACGCAGACTAACCTTAAAACGCCATATCTGTGACTATTCTGCCACCGGCCACCGCCCATAGAGGCGACGAACACCGTGCCGGAACCCTAAATTCTCATCTAAATCACTGTTATCACACTAGAGGTTATCCTAACCACATGGTACTACTTTATTTATCGAAAATCAGAAGCCAAATAGAGCTAAAAAAAGCATCAAAACTTACAAGTTGAGAGTTCTTTGCGGTGGTCGTTAATCGTGCTCGGGAGTTGTAGTGGCAGACGACTGATTGACGGCGGAAGCGAGCTGCGAAATTACACGAACAAAAAATTGGAGAGTGAAAAGTGTGGAAATAAGGCCATACGCCCTATTTATAAGCCTCTCCAACACGTGCACTAGCACGTGAGGTCTGCATAACTATGAACGGTGCACTCATTGCCTGGGGACGGCCGTAGGTTAGCCATCATTACGCATTAAATGCACACAATTTCCAAGACACACACGTGTCGCTTCAGCCACTCCAAATGTTTGGGATCCTCGTCTACAATGACTAGGATCCCATGACTGATTCCATCAACGACCATGATTATAAAACATACCGAGGATCTTTCCATCACGATGATGGTAAGACACCCTTAAGTAAGCATTTCTCCGACTAGAAGCAATGACTTGGGGGGCTCTTGTTCTGGACTGGTCTAACGACTAAGTTTGACCCAACACTTTTCGGCCTAGAAACGGACCAATAACTCATCATCCAGGAGACCCATCTCCAGGGTTCCCAGTCTCTCCTCCTCGCTTATGGTCTCTCGTCGGCTAAGGCTGGGACCACCAAGGATCGATCATGACAGATCCTCGCTCGGGGCTCTGTGCCTGACACACAGGTCTCCCGAGAAGGATGTTCGTCCTCGCTCATTTCCTGGCAGTTACCTATTTTTGGGGATCCGCGATCCAGGCCCATAAATAGGGATCGTTGGCCACGCGCTAGGGGCTCTCTATATAAACCCTCTCATTTGTGAGGGTCAGGTATTCATTTCTCTCCCCTGAAATTTTATCCTTGTACTTGCTTACTCTTCTGCCCATTCTTACTTTGGTATCAGAGTACCTTGCAAGTACACCCCCTTCTGTTCTCTTCATCGCACAAACAACCCTGAAGATCCACGTCTGCAGTCGTTGAAGTACTGATTGTAGATGTCTTGAATTGGCAGAATTTTTGACCAACAAGAGTTATTGAATTCAGTTCAGAATGTCCTATCAAATGTTGGGACATTATCAAACAGAGTATATGAACTTATTTCAGGATGTCTTACCAGATGTTGGGACATTGTGTAAATGACTTAAGTTCAGTTTTTCAGGATGTCCCAACAGATGTTGAGACATCTCAAACCTGCTTCCAGAATTAATTATTGACTAACTAATCAGAGATATTTAAGGAGAGTTATCTGGAATTAATTAATTATGGATTAAAAACAGAACAAGGCGCATCTGTAGGGAGTTTTATATTGAAGATTCAGATTAAAACAGAAGACCTAAGTCACCTAGAATCTAGGAAGTAACAAACCCTAAATTCAAGGTGGAAGCTGCATGTGCATTAGGGCTGGATCATCCTACAGAAAGCCCAAATTACAGATACCTATTTAAGCAACAGAAACTCATAGAATTGAGTACGAATTTCAGAAGACCAAATAGGGTGTCTAGTGTTTTTAATAGCAGGTGTTTTTATTGTACCACTTTATGAGCTTTTAAGCATAAGTGCATTTGTGACTTGATTGAAACTGTTAAGTAAGATCAAGCTGTTTTGTTTGAAGAATGTCTTCAATTTTATTAAACTTGTAAACTTGATCACTGTGTGATTGAGGGGGAGTGAGTAGGGTACTCTTATCTAAGTTGTGACTTAGGTAGAAATTGTATTGGGTAATTATTAAGTGATAGATTAAACAGGGTGGTTTAAGTCTAGAATTAATATTACTTATAGTGGATTTCCTCCTGGCTTGGTAGCCTCCAGATGTAAGTGTGGTTATACACTGAACTGGGTTAACAAACTTCTGTGTTGTTTACTTTTCTTGTTATTTAAGTTTTGGTTAAATCTGTCAAGTGTTGGGACATCTCTTAGGACATCTCATACCTGATCACAGAATTTCACTGATCATTAGGTAAGATCAATAATATATATGGACCAAAAATATATTTAACTATATATATATATATATATATATATATATATATATATATATATATATATATATATATATATATATATATATATATATATATATATATATATATAATTGTGAAATTGTTTCAATAAACGAGAAAAAAACTTATATAAATAGTTAATCAAAGGAAAAAAGTCAAGTCAATGGAAAAAATGGTAGTCAGTCAATGTGAAAGAGATATATTAGTTAAAATTAAATTTAGTAAATTATAAATATATATACATTTTACAACTTGAAATTCTAGAGCATTTTATTTTATGTCCTATAAATAATTAGTAAAATTTACACATTTTTCAGATACAAAGATACCCATTTTATTTTTCTTTGCAAACTAAATCTTTTTATAATGGAATCACTTTTGAAGTTATTGTTTAAGTATTTTGTGTTAATTCTTGCTATTACAGGTGTTCATGTTGGGATTTCAAAAGATTTACCACCATGCTGTCCAAATCCAGATCCTAGTGTTGAATGTCAACCAATTCAATGTTCTCAACTTCCATGTTGCCAACCTCGTGCACCTCCTAATAGCAATATGAGGTTTTAAAATTTCATGTATCGTCTATTAAGCCAATCAATTTGTATTTGAGAAAACTTTATATGAATTTTAGTTATTTTATAAATAAGATTGGTTAGTAAATTGTAGTTTCTTATTATCTACTCATGTTTGCCAAGGAATTAAACTTTTTATTGAGTATGGTTATATTTTTATTATATTGAATTCATATATCTTGTGTTAAACTTTTAGTTAACGACATTAGGACGATACGATATTTTAACATGTAATAATTTAAATATAAATAAATTTGAAAACAATTTAAGAATGACAAAATTATATTTCCTAAAATTTCAATTTATTAAAAATTTAAAATGTTTTATAAAAAGATTTTATCTTCATCTCTTGAGGTATCGAGGACAAATTCGTAGCATTGAGTTTAATTCGTATCTTAAAAAAAATGTGTTTTTAACATAATCATCTAATAAATTAAATATATGGTCGTTGTGATTTATTAAATAAACTATAAACTAAATAAATATTTAGATTATTTTGTCTAATATAATTATTTTCCTTTATTTTATGTTTTTAAATTCTAAATACAAACAAATGTTTGAATAATTATATAAAAAATCTAAATTTAAATAATCGATCATATATTTTTTAAACCTTTGTAAATATATTTTAAAATTAGTTATAGATAAACATGTGGAATGCACTCTTATGATATCGTATAATGTTTTTAATTCTTATAAAATTTAATTTTGTATTATATTTTGACTAACATATTGAATATGTATTCATGGAAATTAAAGAAAAGTGTTAATCTTCGAAAGAATAATAAACAAAATGTTAAAACATCGATACTCATAATCTAGAGTATATATTTAGATCCAAAATTTTTCCTAGGTGTGTTTTTTTAATAAAATTTAAATTAGTAATTAATATATAATAAATAATTCTTATAAATTCTATTGTTTAATCGCATAAATTAAGGAGCAATTTTCAATATAGAGCATGTGGTTTAAATTGAATATGATCATTAATTGAACGGATAAATTGATAATTAACTTCATTATTATTGATATGCTAATATTAAAAAATTTAATTTGTCATAACATACATTGTTAACTTTTTTTTTAAACAAGACATAAAATACTACTTTTTTTTTTCCATTTATAATCAAACAACAAAAAGGACCGAGCCAAATTACATTAAAATAATAATAATAATAATAATAATAATAATAATAATAATAATAATTATTATTATTATTATTATTATTATTTCAAGATGAATTAAAAAATAAAAAAACTCTTTGTCTTAGAACAACCTCCATTCATTCATTGTGTTGTATAAATTAATAATAATAATAATAATAATAATACTAATAATATATTTACCTTTATATATCTTTAAAATATATATATATATATATATATATATATATATATATATATATATATATATATATATATATATATATATATATATATATATATATATATATATATTACTTGTATAAAATTATTACTTAATAAATATATTTACTTAATTATTATAAAACACTTACTTAAAACATTTTACTAAAAAACTGTGCTTTCTTATTATATAATATTTATTTAAAAAATATTTACTTATTAAAAAAAGTATTACTTATTTAATATATATATATATATATATATATATATTAGTTAACAATTAAATATAGTAAATTCCAAATGTGTTTACATTTTACAACTTGAATTTCTAGAGCATTCTATTTTATGTCCTGTAATTAAGTAAAAATATTATTTACTACATTTTATAACTATGCTTAATATATATATATATATATATATATATATATATATATATATATATATATATATATATATATATATATATATATATATATATATATATATATATATATATTTATAATAATTTTTCTTACTTAATATAATTAAATTTTAAAAAATATACTTAGTCAAATTATATTTACGTTTACATATCTTTAAAATATATATATTACTTGTATAAAATTATTACATAGTAAAAATATTTACTTAATTATTATATAATACTTAATTAAAACATTTTATTAAAAAAACTATTCTTTCTTATTATATAATACTTATTTAAAAAAGATTTACTTTTTAAAAAAATTATTACTTATTTAAATATATATATATATATATATATATATATATATATATATATATATATATATATATATATATATATATATATATATATATATATATATATATATATATATATATATATATATATATATATATGATAATTAAAATTAAATCTGAGTATATATATATATATATATTAGTTAACAAAAATATATATAGTAAATTACAAATGTGTTTACATTTTACAACTTGACTTTCTAGAGCACTCTATTTTATGTCCTATAAATAAATAAAAATACTATTTACTATAAGTACTACATTTTATAACTATGCTTAATATATATATATATATATATATATATATATATATATATATATATATATATATATATATATATATATATATATATATATATATATATATATATATATATTATAACTTTTCTTACTTAATATCATTAAATTAAAAAAAATATACTTAGTCATATATTTACATTTACATATCTTTAAAATATATATATTACTTGTATAAAATTATTACTTAATAAATATATTTACTTAATTATTATATAATACATACTTAAATAAAAATAATATTTAATATAACCTTATTTACTTATAATATATTTCCTTACTAAATAATATATACTTAATAATAAATATTTACAAACTTAATATATATATATATATATGATAACTTTTCTTACTTAATATCATTAAATTTAAAGAAAATATACTTAGTCATATATTTACATTTACATATCTTTAAATATATATATATATATATATATATATATATATATATATATATATATATATATATATATATATATATATATATATATATATATTACTTGTATACAATTATTATTTAATAAATATATTTACTTAATTATTATATAATACTTACTCAGGGCCGGACCTAGGGGTAGGCCACCAAGGCTACCGCCTAGGGCCTCACTTTTTTATTTAATTTTTATATGATTTTAATAAATTGAGTTTTTTAAATAAATTTTTAAATAATATTATATACTAATTAAATAACACTTCATCTATTTCAAAATAAGTATTGTTAATGACATTTTCACACAAATTAAGAAAAATATAATAAATAAAAAAAGAGAAAATAATAATTTTATTCAATTATTCTTATAGTCTCTGTATATTTAAATTATTGTTAAGCAATGAAAACGAAAAAATAAATTAGGAGTATTAATTAGAGGATATATTAAAAAATAAAAAATAAAATTGTAATGAAATCAAAAGACGACATTTATTTTGGAATAAAATATATTTTTAAATGTGACATTTATTTTGGGACGAATGAATTAACATCTATTTAAAACGTATAATAATATAAACCATATTAATGTATTGTTTGATTTGTTGATTTGAAAAGTATATATACGGATGATAAATTTTGTAGTTATTTAATATAATAGAAGACTTATTATCAATTTTATTTTATAATTTTGGTATTGTTTTTCAGTTATGTTTTTTTTTAAATAAGTGTTTAGATAAATTAATTTTATTATCAATTGAAAAAAATACTAAATAAATTGATTATTAAAATTTTATGATTCTTCATCATAAAATAACTAAAATATAATATTAAAAAAAATTAATTTTAAATTTCGTCTCAGACCTCTAGAAATGTTGGGTCTGCACTGTACTTACTTAAAACATTTTACTAAAAAAACCGTGCTTTCATATTATATAATACTTATTTAAAAAATATTTACTTATTAAAAAAAGTATTACTTAAATATATATTAGTTAACAATTAAATATAGTAAATTACAAATGTGTTTACATTTTACAACTTGAGTTTCTAGAGCATTCTATTTTATGTCCTATAAATAAGTAACATCTACACATTATTTTTCAGATAAATCTCAATATCAAATATCCATTTTATTTTTCTTTGCGAACTAAGTCTTTTTATAATGGAATCTCTTTTGAAGTTATTGTTTAAGTATTTTGTGTTAATTCTTGCTATTGCAGGGGCTCATGTTGGGAATTCAAAAACTTTACCACCATGCTGCTCGAATCCAGATCCTAGTGTTGAATGTATACCAATTCACTGTCCTCAACTCCCATGTTGCAAACCTCCTAGTAGCAATGCGAAGTTTTGAAATTTCGCATATCGTCTATTCCTAATATTAAACCAATCAAGTTGTATTTGAGAAATTTTGCATGAATTTTAGTTATTTTATAAATAAGATTGGTTAATAAATTGTAGTTTCTTATTCTCTACTCATATTTGGCAAGGAAATAAACTTTTTATTTTTATCTTTATTTTATTGAATTCATATATGTTGTTTTAAATTTTTAGTTTACTATATTAGAACGGTAAAATAGTTTACCATGTAATAATTTAAATAAAAATAATTTTGAAAACAATTTAAGAATGGGAAAATTATATTTCCTAAAATTTGAATTTATTAAAAACTTATAACGTTTCATAAAAAGATTTTACATTCATCTCTTGAGGTATATATATAATGGAGTGAAGTGAGTTATTAGATAGTTGTAGACAATTTAAGCTCATGTGTCATCTAATTATTATCATTTGGGATAAATAGAAATCGATAAACACTGAAGAGATCAAACTTTATTAAAACAGATTGACCATTTTTTATTAAGTACAAGAGGAAATATTTGGTAACATTAATAATTTGTCAATCGGTAATATATATATATATATATATATATATATATATATATATATATATATATATATATATATATATATATATATATATATATATATATATATATATATATATATATATATTGTTTCGGACTGACCCTATTCTCAAACTTCGGCCCAATCCATCTTCTAGTCCATAACGGTCCAACGACTCTTTGGCAACCGACACATCCTCAATCTGCCCAGAAGCCCCTTCCGACCCTGCCATCAGCGTCGCCGATCAAGCGTACATCCAATACGAGGATAAGCAAGCGGCCAGTTCTGTCCGTGATGCCAGGCGTCGAGAAGACGTCAATCCTTCCAAAACTGATGAGTCTTCGACATCTCGTCAGGGAGGTGACAAAAGAAAGGAAGATCACCCCCGTGAACCGCGGGAGTAGAGCGGGCCAGTAGGTCGCTTTCGTGAGTACACACCTCTCTCGGTATCGAGGGAGAAAATATTGTCCGAGTGCGCTAATTCAGAGTTCCAACAAGAAGGAGTTCGCTTTCCCAAGTAGCTACCTAACAAGCCGGACACCAATAAAACCAAATATTGCAGATTCCACAAAATCCACGAACACAATATTGAATATTGCATCCATCTGAAGGACACAATCGAAATACCCATAAAGGACGACCACCTCAAACAATTCACAAAATCCAGAGAAACCCCCAGGACAAAGGCTCAAGAGACCAAGAAGGTCGAAGAAGCCGTAGTAGCGCCCGCGGACACCAACATGCAGGTCACCCTTAACATCTATCGACCTGAGGATTTCTTTATGCCTGATCATCAGGGAAGTCCAGGGTATCTGTCGTCCCACAGCCCCTAGGAAGCCTTCCCCTCCACAATGGTGATTTCAGGAGGATGATTTAACAAGATCACGGTTGGTTCCGTGAAGAGGAAGTTCGACCAACTGATTGCAAAGGGACCAACCCAGAATGCTACGTTGGACCCACCCATAGACAACTCAGTGCCCATTTCCTTTTACAAAGAGGAACTACTGGGAGGAGCACCTAACATCAGCATCCCTTTGCTCATTCGGGCCCAGATGGCCAATTTCGACGTTTGTAGAATACTAGTCGACCAAGGTAGTTTGTGCGACATCATGTATTCACAACTGTTCTCGACACTTCAGCTGAATGAGACTCACCTGACACCTTACGTAGGATCCGACCTACAAGGTTTTAACGGGGCGGTGTCTCGACCATAGGGTTATGTCGACCTCATCATCACTTTTGGGGCCGCAGAAACCACTAGGTCAGTTCGCGTCCAGTTTCTGGTGGTCAATGGCCCTTCCTATACCAGTGCATTCTCGGTCGACCAACGTTGGCCTAACTCATTGTCGTTCCATCAACTGTCCATCTGAAGATGAAATACTATACAACATCAGGAAGAGTAGCCACCTTGCACGACGATGTCGAAGCTTCCCGTCGCTGCTTTGAGGCATCCTCTAAAGGCCTCAGCTCGATATCGTACCATCCCAAAGCTTCCGCCTCAACATCTCCCAGGAACACAGAAGTACCCAAGTCTCTGCCTCGGGTCGACTCCGTCGACCTGGACTACAGATTCCCATACGAAGGCGAAAGCTCCCAGCAACCATCCACTTCATTAGCCCGACCAATCCCGGACGATGAATTCGAGTTGATCCCTCTGGGGGAAGATTCAAACAGATGCATAAAGATCAGAGCTCATCTCTCGGACCTGGCAAAAAGACAGCTGGATACATGCCTGAAAGGGAATGCGACCTATTCGCTTGGAGTACAACGGAGATGCCCGGACTCGACCCAGATGTGGCCTGCCACCATCTCTTCATTGATTCTACTCACAAAGTTGTTGCCCAACGCAGGAGGAAGCAGTCGACCGAGAAAACTAAAGCGGCCGAAAAAGCTGTAGAAGACCTCCTAGAAGAAAACTTTGTAACAGAGGCCAGGTACACAACCTGGCTCTCAAACGTTGTACTCGTTAAAAAGTCGAATGGAAAATGGAGAATGTGTGTTGACTATACTGATCTTAACCGGGCTTGCCCAAAGACACGTATCCCTTGCCAAATATTGACAAACTGGTTGATAACTCGACCAGTTTCAAATTACTATCATTTATGGACGCCTATTCGATATATAACCAAATCCCCATGGCCGTGACCGACAAAAAGCACACGGCCTTCATGAACGAGTCGGGCAACTACTACTATAATGTTATGCCCTTCGACCTGAAAAACGCGGGTGCCAGTTATTAGTGCATGATGAATAAAGTTTTCCGAGCAGAAATCGGAGATATGCTCGAAGTATACATGGATGACATGATCGTTAAATCTTAACAAGAGACAGATCACGCTTCCCACCTACGAAAGGTATTCGACCAAGCTCGAAAATGTAAAATGCGTTTCAATCCGAAAAAATGCACGTTCGGAGTTCGGGCGGGCAAGTTCCTCAATTTTTATCTAACCGAGCGGGGAATCAAAGCCAACCCCGATAAATACCGAGCATTTATAGAGATTCCTACACCAAACTCTAAGAAATATATACAATCGTTAAATGGAGTGCTCGCTTCGCTCGCTCGATTTGTGGCTAGGTCTGCCCAACACTCACTTCCATTCTACAAGCTTCTTTGCAAGGAGTTAGCTTTCGAATGGACAGATGAATGCGAGCAAGCCCTAGCCCACTTGAAAAAAGCGCTATCCGAGCCTCTAGTGCTCTCCAGGCCTAACGAAGGCGAAGTTCTATATCTTTACCTCGTAGTCACAAACGAGGCCGTAAGGGCAACTCTCATTCGTGAGTTTCCTGAAGGGCAGAAACCGATTTACTTCACGAGTAAGGCTTTGCACGACCCAGAGTTGCGGTATCTGCAGATCGAAAAAGTAGCAATGGCCCTCCTCTTTGCTGCAAGAAGGCTTAGACATGATTTCTTGGCCCATACGATTGTCGTGAGAACCGACCAACCCATTACATAGCTGCTCGGACGACCAGATATGGCTGGACGGATGCTAAAATGGTCATTGGAGTTATCCGAATTCGACATTAGGTATGATGGTAGACAAGCTCTGAAGGCCCAAGCCTTGGCTGATTTCGTAGCAGAGCTCACCTTCCCCGAGCAAACACTAACTCCCACATCCAAATGGACCCTTTTCGTGGACGAAGCTTCTAGCTCGGCTAGCAGCAGAGCGGAGATTATGTTGGAGAATGAAGAAGGAACCATCATCAAAGTTTCCTTAACATTATCTTTCCCCACTTCCAACAACCAAGCGGAGTATGAGGCCTTCCTGGCCGGCCTACGCTTGGCCGACGACCTTGGTGTAGAGGATATCGTTATATGCACAGACTCTCAGCTGGTCGCCAACCAAGTACGAGGAGATTTCCAAGCTAAGAATGAAAACATGTCCGAATACTTGTCCTTGGTCAAAGAGAAACTAAAACGATTTGCGTCCATAGAAGTTAGGCACGTTTCACGCGAAAACAATACCCGAGCGGATATTTTGTCCAAATTGGCCAGTACTAAAAGGAAGGGAGGCAATAAATCTGTCATACAAGAGGTACTCCCTCGACCTAGCATCGGACAAGCTTCGCCCCTAGTAGATGTCAACGTCGTGGGCGACGCCAATTGCTGGATGACCCTGGTGTTCAACTATCTGACCAAAGAGGAGTTATCGATGGCCCGAAGGCAACCAATACCGTGCGATGCAGGGCCTGCTCGTACATCATGGTCGGGAGCAAAATATACCGTAGGGGTTTCTATACGCCCCTCCTCAGATGCGTTGAAGAAGAAAATGTACCTCACGTATTGAGAGAGGTCCATGAAGGAATCAACGCCCAACATCCGGGCGGGAGATCATTAGCACGAAAAGTCCTACGAGCAGGATATTATTGGCCGACAATGCAGAATGACACAAAAGAGCATGTCAAGAAATGCGATAAATGCCAACGACACGGTGACATACACGTAGCAACACCTACCGAGCTGAGGTCGATATCCTCCCCATGACCGTTCGTCTGGTGGGGGCTGGACATCCTAGGCCCTTTTGTTTTTGGCTCAGGTCATAACAAATACCTCATCATAGGCGTCGACTACTTCACCAAATGGATAGAGGCAGCAGTTTCTGCTAAAATCACTACACTCAACATTTTACGTTTCTTTAAACGAAACATCCTTGCTCGGTTTGGAGTACCGCTCGCCATCGTGACAAACAATGGAACCCAATTCACTGATAGGCCTTTCCAAGAATTCGTAACCTCGGTAGGGACCAAACAACACTTCGCCTCATTCGAACATCCTCAGATTAACGGAATGGCGGAAGCTGCGAACAAGGTGATCCTAAGGGGGAAAACGAAGGTTGGACGAGCATAAAAATCGTTGGGTCGAAGAGCTGCATAACGTACTTTGGGAATACAGAACCATTCTCCATTCAACGACCTGGGAATCCCCATTCTGACTAGCTTATGGGACCGAAGCGGTCATACCCATAGAAATGCATATCCCGTCCAAGCGAACAGAATCACCCATGGATCAAGACACCAATTCTGAGATGCTTCGCGAAGAGCTCGACCTGGTCGAAGAAATTCGATCGGGGATTGCACTTTGAGAAACCACCCTCAAGCAAAAAATAGTAGCTCGACACGATGCCAGAGTCATCAGGCGAGCGTTCGAGGTTGGCAGTCTCGTCCTGAGGAGAAACCACAAGGACTTCCGGGAGGGAAGCTGGCCCCTAATTGGGAAGGTCCATATAGTGTTCGAGCAAAGACAAAAAATGGAGCCTATTACTTAGAAAATCTACAAGGGGAAGAGCTTGGTCGGCTGTGGAACGCCGAGAAACTCAAACAATACTACAACCAATACAAACGTCACCCCTGCTCGACTTCAAGACGAGGAGCAGACGGTCTAACCAACCTGCGTGCCTAGGTAGAAGCATCGCAGGCCAATATCTTTTGACCATCAAAACCCCCTCGGGCCTGAAGGAGATAAATGTCGCACGGACAGATACTCAAACGAGTCCGTCGTCGCCTAAGTACTATGACTAGGCAGAACCCCAACTCGCGATGGGAAATTCAAGCCATGGGACTCGAGCCATAATCTTGACTTGGGCGCCGCATCAGAGCAAGCCTCTACGCATTTTTTCGGTTCCCCTAACCGACAGACCATACCCTTCAACGAGCATTTTCCCCCTACTCGAGCAAGTCCTCACATTCCTACGAACAGTGTTGCGACCAAACGAGAGTCGAGCTTAAAACACTTAGAGAAATTTACGCATTCAAGATAATGGTCCTCCGACGGACGAGCAATTACTTATAACAATAAAAATACTGCAAAGGTGATAAAACGACCACCAAGGTATGAAACTTTAATTAAAAGATCGTGACCCCAAGGGGCCGACTTGTTCAAAATTACATAAAATGGGGACCAGGTCCCCGAACAACAAAGAGAAAATAAAATTACAGCATTACGACACGCAGGCCGGACTAATTACCTTCTTCCACATGGGCGTCAGGCTGACCCTCGCTCTGAATCGGTCGGACTTCGGGCTGGACAAGCTGAGTGGTTTCCTCGGGCGGGGTATCACCAATGATCATATCATCCAGAACGACGATCTGACCATCCTCGACCTTATACAGATAATTAATCCAATCAGTGTCCAAATCCATTTCTGGATTAAGTACCCTGATCTGGTCAATGGCATTTTGAAAGCTCAGTTTGGTCGACTCCCGCAGGTCTTCCAAATCCTGGTCCAACCTGGCCAAGAAATACGCCCGAGACAGCAGACCTTTAGTGTCCTCATCCTCATCCTCCGTAGGCATGAAGGCATCTTTTAGCCTTTTATTCTGGTTGAACGCCTTCCTCTTATCCACCTCCAACTTAGCTATCACCTCAGCATGGTCTTTGAGCGACTTGGTCGCCTCCTCGACAACCTTCTTAACGTTCTCTTCGGACATCGCCAGAAGGGCCTTCAAACAAATGATTTCCCGCTCATGTCCGACCTCTCCCTTGACTAGCATCGAAGCCATGGTAACCACCCTCATAACGACACTCACATCCTGCGCCAGTGACAGTCGTCGAGCAGGATGATCCATGCTCTCGACATGCAAGGTGTCCGCCCGTTGAACCTCCAACGTTGTTCCCTTCAAATAATTGCGCTTCACGAAACAGGGAGGCATGGTGAACTTGGGTTTGGGGGAGGCATTGACAGTCAAATCCATCGCAGTAGAACCTCCCTTTTGCTTCTTCAGTTGAGGTGCCGAGGACACACCCGGGGAACCCTGAGTGATCGGGCCCAAGCCCGAGCCACTTGTAGCGTTGCTTGCCAGCCGGGTCTGAACCATCTTGATCTTCCTTTTGTTGCTCTGCCTTATTTTCTCCTGAATCTTGTCCAGGTGCTTGGCCATGGAAGCTGCAAAAAGACAAAAGGAAATATGATCAGTACCGAGCAGAAAAGCGAAGGAAGAAAAAGCTGAAAATGGAAAGGTTTCCCCTATTTATAGAGATAGAGACACGTGTGTGTAGGCGTGACCCCTATACCTAGGAAATAATGACCTACACACTAGCTCCTAGACTAGCCGACAGAAGCATTAAATTGGCACAAATTCCAAAACACGTCACCTTTTCGTTTCCTATCCCTTGGTACCGACCACCCACTAAATTGCTCGATTTTCAAAATCTCTCCCGCTTCTCCAGAGAAAACTGTTTGATCGGACCAAGTGATATTCGGTCGACACTAAGAGATAGTCCTGAGCAACTAGCCACCCTTAAGTCATCGCTCCTTCGACCAGAAGCAACGACTTAGGGGGCTCCTGTTCCGGACTGGCCCGATTCTCAAACTTAGGCCCAATCCATATTTTAGCCCATAACGGCCCAATGACTCTTTGGCAACCGACACATACTCAATCTGCCCGGAAGCCCTTTCCGACCCTGCCATCAGCGTCGCCGACCAGGATAAACCGAAAAACGTCTGTCCGATGAGTCCCTTGCTCGGTACTAACATCATCCGACCAATATTGCATCTGAGCAGTCCAAGCGTTCCCTCCAACGTTTAGTTTCTGGCAGTTACCTGTTATTGGGGGATCCACGATCCAGGCCCAATGAAAGGGACCAATAGCCATGCATCAGATACATTATATAAACCCTCTCATTCGAGAGGGCCAGGTATTCAAATTCTTACCCTAAATATCGTACTTGCTCACTCATTGCTTTCTCTCTGACTTTAGCATCGGAGTGCCTTTGCAGGTACACCCCTTTTTCTCCCACCATCAACCGTGCTTCATCCACGTTCGACGCCGGCCACATCGGATCCTGATCTCCAGGTACGATCAGATATATATATATATATATATATTAATATATATATATATATATATATATATATATATATATATATATATATATATATATATATTGGATTGAGGTGAGTTCTTAGATAGTTGTAGCTTTGGGAGAAATTGCTTGAATTTGGGCAATTAGAGTTTTGTGTAATGAACTATGGAATGTTGTTGTTATTGTTGTATGTTGTTGTGTCAATCATGATATTTGGTGTTCTTGTATGCAAGATGATGTTATGTGTTGTTATTTATGCTTTCTTTCACCTTTCATGATAAAGTTCTGTAGTAGATGAACTCTACTATCTTCTCTAAGCGAGAATGAGCTTGCTAAGCAAATTTTCTTGCTACCTGAGAAAACTGTTTCCTGTCATGGTTGCTAAGCGAGAGATGTATCGCTAAGCAAGAGTTTGCTTAGAGCTCACAATGTCTTCTTTGTGACTTTGCTAAGTGAAACAGGTGAAAATTTTCTACTAACTTACTTCGGTAGGAGTTCGTTAGAGCTTTCTAAGCGAACTAGACATCATTGAGAAAAATGCTTGATTCTTGTTTTAACCATAAATCGCGAATCGTGTATTTAATCGATGTGAGTCTTCAAGGGTTGGAAAGCCCTTTAAAACTTCTATATGATAATGGAATCAAAACATGATTTTATGCCAATGATTTATAGCATAGTGATGATAAACAATCATATATGGTATGATGAGAATTGATGTGTTAGGAAGCGAGCGTAGATGACTATGATATAGAGAGCTCTCTATGAGTTATTCCAATAAACCTTTCGCTTTGAGTACGGTTAAAAATACTATAGGATGATCAGACATATGTTCTCGATTTAAAGCATGAAAATGGAATAAGATAGATTGTTGCAGATCGTGTGATAGCCTAGCCTAAGGTTGTGTAGCATCTTATATTATCATGTATTCCTTATGAATGTTATTGACCAAATTATGATGCATGTTATACATTATAAATTATTGTCTGTGTTGAATGTGTAATAACATAACTAAAATCATATACATATGAGTGAGGAAAACTTAGGAGCATAACTAGATAAATGAAATAGAAAGATAACTTAGGTTATCAAAATGACTTAAATGATGATGCTCGAAAGAAAATGTATCTCAATATGTACCGTGGATGAGTAGTCATTAGAATGATAGCTTAGGCACAAACCAATATGTTTTGTATTGAATATGATTTGAAGTTATTAAAATTAGTGGATGTGATCATCTAATGATTGATGAGTACAATCATGTTGCATTTAATAGACTAGTCATTTTTGCGAAAAATTCTAAACAATGATCAGGAACATTCCAATTTGACTTGGCAAATAATAATCTCACACACATTAATAATTTTGAGTCTGACGACCCCTCAAACAACGACATATTCATCTCATTCAAGAATTGATAAAAATCTTTGCGCTTCCTCATTTGAAAACTCTTCCCCATAAAAATCTTCAGGTTCATCATAGGTCACATTTACACCAAAAACATCGTCCACCATCTCACAATTTAAATTAAAGTTATCCTCATATTCCATCGGTGATCGACTACTTGAAGCATGCATGTTACTGGTCTCTTGTATGCTACCGGGCAATGCCTCTCCATTATATGTCCAAACTAAATAATTTTTAATGAAATCCATTCTCTTTAAATGACGTTGTACTTATTATGGGTCACTAATTATAAGTTTGCATCCACATTTAAGACAATGACATCTTACTCCTCCTTCGCTTAGACAACATTCCTGAGAAAATGCACACGTGATAAATCCTTTAACCCTTTCTTCAAATAATTGGTTTAAGTATGCATCTTCCTGGATACAATATATTGTACATCCAACAACGATAATAGGTATAGTATTTCATACTGCACATTTATAAACTCATTATCATTTTCATTAAAAAAAATATTTTAATATTTATTTACTATAAATACTTCATTTTATAACTTGACTTTATATATATACATACTTAAATAAAAATATTAATTAATATAACCTTACTTACTTATAATATATTTCCATACTAAATAATATTTACTTAAAATTAAATATCCACATACTTAATATATAATATATATATATATATATATATATATATATATATATATATATATATATATATATATATATATATTATATAAATTTATAAAAAAAATTCTTACTTAATTTCAATAAATTTATAAATATATACTTAGTCAAATTATATTTACGTTTACTTATCTTTTAAATATATATATTACTTGTATAAAATTATTACTTAATAAATATATTTACTTACATATTATATAATATTTACTTACAACATTTTATTTAAAAAATCTATACTTAGTTATTATATAATACTTATTTAAAAAATATTTAATTATTTAAAAAAGTATTAATTATTTTAAAATATATATATATATATATATATATATATATATATATATATATATATATATATATATATATATATATATATATATATATATATATATATATATATATATACTCAAATTTAATTTTTAATTTTCTAATATATATATATATATATATATATATATATATATATATATATATATATATATATATATATATATATATATATATATATATATATATATAAACTAGCGTCCAAACGGCACTCCCGTGCTCGTTTGTCCGCTTTTTTTAAGGTGCACTGCGTGAAATATTAACGATGTTAATTTTTATAAGTTTGATTTTAATATTAACTATTTATATGATGAGGCTAATGATATTAATTCAGAAATTAACAAAAATAAATTTGTACTATGTAATATTAGCAAATTGAATTTTATTATGAATACCGAAAAGAGCATTGTGACAATAATTTTATTTACCCGATTATTTTCAATCAATTGATAGTTACTGGAGTTTTTTATGTTAGACTCTCGTGCCCATTTATCCGCTTTTATTAACGCGCACACACGTCAAAATATAAATGCGTGTTTTTAATTTAATTTTGATTTTAATTTAAACTATTTATCTATTAAATTTGTAATATTCACTCTCCCTATCTCTCATGTTCTTATATGAATTTAACGGATCTTCCACTTAGAATGCAAAATTTTCTCCAAAATCAAAAATAAAATGCATGGAAATTGTAAGAAATATGTGATTTGTAAATGAAAAAAAATGAGACAATAAATTGAAAATTATAATCACATGGCCAAATGATCCTTTAGTGGACTAAAACCATCCTCAATATAAAGATATAAATCCAACTTACCCTCCTCCATCTTGTGTATCTTGAATACAAATATGATACCAAATTTCATATTCTAAACGTTAGAAACAAATAAATTGATTATATCTAACAATATTGAACTTTTGTACAATACAATATCACAATGACAAATCAATATCAAGGATACAAATTGTATAAATAAGACACATTAATCATCACTATTATACAAATTACAAATAAAAAGAAAAAAAACAATTTGAATATTGAATTGGCCAAAATCAAAATCCATAGATTACTTTCATTACTTTAAACCATGTTAAAGGAAAGTAACCATTTTATATCAACCTTCTTTGCTAAAATCAAAAAAAAAAAAATCACTCTGGTTTGTTTGTGTAACTGTTGTCATTTTTTATGCAGGTATTATACAATTATTAATAAGCAAGAAATGTGTGTAATTTATATAGTGATTAAAGGGTATAATGGAAATAAAATTAGGCTACCCCAAAAACTCATTCCCCTGTAGTTATAGATAATAAGCTTTGTGAATAGAGTAAAACTCTTACTGAAATTTCAAAAGATAAATTTTTTGTAAAGTAAAAAAAAACCAAGATGGAAAAAAAATTAGGAATTGAAAATAAAAAATAATATGTTCAAACAAATAAATTAAAGTCAACATTTGTCAATAACTTACAAATAATAATAAATTTAAAAAGATCCATCAACTAAGCCATTAAATAAATAGCAATTGTGGCCCTCTTCTTTCTTAACCGCTTCATTAATATTTAATGAGTTATTGATAAGTGCAAATTAGTGAGATTATCTAGTTTTTTTGGCCCTTTTCAAGAGTTTATTTGGATCTCTTATGCTTTTCCCTTTGTTTCTTTCGTATAGTCGTAGTTTAGTTTAAGCGTTTTAATAGTATCAAGTATTTAACTTTTGTTTTTGTAATTTTAGGTCGCACCTTTGGAACAAGGAATGGATTGCATGAAGACTTTGTTTTTGAAGTTTTGGAAGAAATTGAAGAAATCAAGTCCGCTTCAAGCTCGCTGAGCGAGCTCCCAACGAAACTTTCAGGAAGTTTTTCGCTCTGCGAGGCATTGGCTCGCTCAACGAGCTATGGCTGTTTAACTTTTAAATGATAACTTGCTCAACGAGCATCTGCTCGCTCAGCGAGCACTGCGTTTTTCAGCTTGTATTTAAGCATTTGTTCCTCATTTTTCTTGGGATGCAACTTTATACTTCAGACCTAAATACACCAAAAATCATTATTTTTCCTTATTTTCGAAGAATCGGTGCATCAATAGTCGGGAGATCGTCATTGATGTTCATTGTTCTTCATTCCTTTCTTTTGATTAAAGCTTCCATGGAAATGGAGAGATAAACCCTTTATATGTCAAGGTTAGAAGGTAGATAGGTCTTTATTTTGTATGTATAGGCTTTGATCATCTTGTAAGAACTCTTGATGATGAATATATGGTGAAAACTTTGTGTTATGAAATATCTTTTGTGTTGCTCATGATTGAGAAATATGTTCAACATTTGACTTAGGTTTTCATCACCCAAAGAACATAAGCTAGAGATAGTTATGGGACTTGGTGTTCACTTTAAATTGAATTTAAATGTTACCATTTTGATAGATTGAGTGAGAGATCATCAATGGATCAAAATGGTGAATCCCACATTATGTGTTAGAAATAAACATTTTGAGAGGATATTGTGAGTATATTTATAATTCTTTAGAGTTTGTCACTTGATCAAAACTATATGTGCAAATGAACCTATCAAACCCTAACTTTGGCATGTGCTTTTAATCTTTTATTAACCAACACTTTTAACATACAGAATTTATTTGAATGCAAAAATCCTACTTTCGATACCAAAAACAAAACCCCTTTATTACCTTAAGTCTCAAACTAGCGCAACTGTAGAACGACTTAAATATCACAAAACAATCTCTGTAGATCGATAACAAAACCCTTACTCTATTTGTACACCAACAAATTGGCACCGTTGTCGGGGATTGTTATTTGATATTATAAGAATCGCAATAGTTGCTAGGTTTAGACTTGTTTATTCTTTTTCTTGAACTGTCTAATTTGATTGGTTAGTATTTGCAGCTTCTGTTTATGCGTGGAAAGCTTCCCGCGGACCAACTTCTTTTTGATCCTGAGATTGAAAGAACCGCTCGAAAGTTAAATAACAAAACAAGTCGGAGGAGGAAACTAGCTAAGGAAAGAAGAGAACAAGAACAAGGATCAACTTCTACGTCAACACCACTCACTCCACAGTTGACACCACTCATGGTGGATCCACCTCCACCTCCACCTCCAATTTCGACACCTTGTGTAAATAGTCCTTGCAATATGGCTTAGTTTGTCAACAATGCCCATAATGGACGACAAGCTGAGATGAAGACCGACACCCTTAATTTATTGTACGGAAGTCCTTTCACCGGAATGGACCACGAAGACCCATTTGCTTTTCTCACAAAATTCTATGAGATAGCATTGGCGGAGGGTGTTGATCAAAACCAAGAGCTAGCTTTGTTTCAAATACTTTTTCCTCATGCTTTGCTTGGCAAGGCAAATGATTGGTATCTAGATCAAAGTCCCGCGGTGATGACGGACTGAAATGTTTTAGAAGAAAAGTTCGTTGAGAGATTCTTCTCACACAACCCTTTTATGGAATCAAAGACCGCGATCTCCGTCTTCTCTCAAGGTGCTAATGAATCCTTAAATGAAGCATGGGAACATTTCAAATCCATGTTACAGAAGTGTAAGGGCCACGGATTCGACGAATTGACAAATTCATATCTTTCTAAATGGTCTCCAACCTAATTGCAAAACCTTGTTGGATGCTACTTCGGGGGGAGCTTTGTTGTCAAAAAGCGCGGAAGAGGCGACAGATATAATCAATTGGATGGCTCTCAATGACTTACAAAGTCAAAATTGTGGAAATTCTATGAAGAAGCCCAAAGTGCTTGAGTTAGGAACAAATGATGCGATCCTTGCACACAACAAGCTTCTTTCTCATCAAGTGGAGCTTTTGACGCAACAAATGTCGAAGCTACCACAACAATTTAAATAGATGCAAGATTATCCGGGAAAGAACAAGCAAGTTGCTAGTTGTGAATTATGCAAGGGAGATCATGATACCGGTTATTGTCCACCACCGGGAAATGAAGAAGTAAACTGCATGCACAATAATCAAGGATTTCAAAGACGACGACAACAACCTTATCAACATCAACAACAACCTTATCAACATCAACAACAACCTTCACAACAACACCATTACCAACAACAACAACAACAACATCAAGGATATCAACCTCGGAGCAATTACCAAAATAACCAAGGTTATGGCGGTAGTCAATCTAATCGACAAAATCCTTATGTTGCTCCACCATCACCACCGGTTGCAAACACTAAGTTGGAAGACACATTAAATCAATTTATTCAAATGTCTATGGCCAACCAAAAGTCAAATGATGCGGCAATAAAGAACCTTGAAAATCAAGTTGGGCAACTTGCAAAACAAATAGCCGAGAACTAATCGAGACCATCTTTTTCCTCCAACACTCAAGTGAATCCTAAAGAGCATTGCAAAGCCATTGTTACTAGGAGTGGGAAGGAGATGGCTCAACCAAAAGAGAAACATGTGGTGAAAGAAAAGAATGATGGTGTAGTAGAAGAATGTAGTGATGAGAAGGAGGTTGTGGCGAAGAAAAAAATAGAGGAAGTAGTTGAAAAGAATTTTGATAATTTAGATGTAGTTGAAAATATACAAGTGGAGGATGAGAAGAGAAAAGAGGTGAACAAAAGAGTGAGGAAGGGAAAAGAAGTGATGAACCAAATTCCTACAAACATGCCATATCCACATGTACCATCAAAGAAGGACAATGAAAGGCAATATGCTCGGTTCATGGACATTTTCAAACAACTTCAAATGAATTTGCCATTTTCCGAAGCTCTTGAGCAAATGCCAAAATATGATAAGTTCTTGAAGGACATTCTCTCAAAAAGACGGAAGTATACGGAACCAGAAACAGTTATTCTAGCGGCTAATTGTAGTGCTATCATCCAACGCACTCTTCCTAAAAAAGAAGCCGATCCGGGACGTGTCACTTTGCCGGTCACCATTGGAAACATGTTTGTAGGAAATGAACTCATTGATTTGAGTTCAAGCATCAATCTTATACCTCTCTCGATTGTAAAAAGGCTTGATAACATTGATATCAAAGGAATAAGAATGATGTTACAACTAGCCGACAAATTTACCACTCACCCAATTGGGGTGGCAAGAGATGTTTTGGTAAAGGTGGACAAATTCTTCTTCCCGGTAGATTTCATTGTTATTGACATGGAGGAAGATGATGACGCTCCTTTGATTCTTGGTCTCCTTTTCATGAAGACGGCCCGAATGATGATATATGTTGATGATGGTCTCATGAAAGTGAGGGTGCTAAATGAAGATGTCACTTTTAATTTGTTTGAAATAATGAAACATTCGAAAGAAAAACACGATAGTTTCTGCATTGACGACTCCGATATGGCTATTATGGAAGTTGCAAAGCATATTCATGTAGAAACTTCGTTAGAGCTAGCACTAGGTGAGGAAATTGACACACTCACTAGTGAAGAAGAAAGAGAATTTGAAGAATGTTTGAAAGAATTAGAAGTTTTGAAAGAGTTACAACCATGGGAAGTTGCCATAGAAGAATTGACAAGAGAAACAAATGATGAGAAAGTTGAAGTAGAATTGAAGGTACTACCTTCGAACCTCAAGTATGCCTTTTTGGATGATAGTGGAATAAAACCGGTGATTATAAGCAATGCATTGTCTCCCGATGAAGAGTTTTGTTTGGTTAATGTGCTCAAGAAAAATCAAGAGGCTTTAGGATGGGTTCTTTCTGATCTCAAAGGAATAAGCCCGTCTTATTGCATGCACATAATCCTAATGGAAGACGACTTCAAGGCGGTAGCACAACCACAATGCCGTTTGAATCCCACAATTAAAGAGGTGGTTCGAAAAGAGGTAGTAAAGCTACTTGATGCAGGAATGATCTACCCGATTTCCGATAGTCCTTGGGGGTGAGTCCCGTTCATGTGGTACCGAAAAAAGGTGGAATGACCGTTGTCCAAAATGAAAAAAAATGAGCTCATACCGACAAAAGTTGTGACGGGATGGAGAATGTGTATAGACTATAGGCGTTTGAACACGGCTGCTAGAAAAGATCATTTCCCACTACCGTTCATGGATCAAATGCTAGAATGGTTATCCGGGCAAGAATACTATTGTTTTTTGGATAAATATTTGGGGTACAACCAAATTGCGGTTGACCCGGTGGACCATGAGAAGACGACATTTACATGTCCGTTTGGAATTTTTACGTATAGAAAAATGCCTTTTGGCTTGTGCAATGTGCCAAAAAACTTTTCAATGATGTGTACAAGCAATCTTTTCCGATCTAATTGAGAAGACAATGGAAGTTTTCATGGATGATTTTTTAGTGTTTGGGGCTTCATTTGATTTGTGTTTTAAAAACTTGGAAACGTTGCTAGAGAGGTGTGTTAAAACAAATTTGGTGTTGAATTGGGAAAAATGACATTTCATGGTAAAAGAAGGAATTTTTCTTGGTCACAAGGTGTCTTCAAGAGGTCTTGAGGCGGACAAAGGAAAAGTGGAAGTTATTTTAAAGTTGCCTCCTCCGACCAACATCAAAGGAATCCGAAGCTTTTTGGGGCACACAAGTTTTTATCGGAGGTTCATCCAAGATTTTACCAAAGTGGCGAGGCCACTTAGCAATTTTCTAAACAAAGATCAGGTATTCCTCTTTGACGAATCTTGCCTTTTATCTTTTCAAGCTCTCACCAAACCGGATTCTAAGCAAAGGCTTATCCGATGGATCCTTCATCTTCAAGAATTTGATTTAGAAATAAAAGATAAGAAGGGGTCAGAAAATTTGGTGGCGGATCACTTGTCGTGGTTGGTAAATGTAGACATAACCAAAAAGGAAATTGAGATCCGAGAAGAATTTCCGGATGAAAAACTGTTTATGGTACAAGTTAGGCCTTGGTTTGCCGATTTTGCTAATCACAAGGCAACATGATGGATACCTGAAGACCTAACTTGGAACCAAAAATGGAAGTTCTTAGCGGATGCTCAATATTACGGGTGGGATGAACCGTATCTTTTCAAAATTTGAAGGGATAACTTGCTAAGAAGTTATGTTACTAGTGATGAGGCTAATAGCATCCTTTGGAATTGTCATAATTCTCCGTATGGAGTGCATTTTAACGGATCTAGGACGGTCACAAAAATCCTTCAATCGGGATTTTATTGGCCTACTATTTTCAAGGATGCTAATCTCCATGCGAGGAGCTGTGACATTTGCCAAAGATCGGGTGGAATAGGCAAGCAGGATGAAATGCCCCTCCAGAATATTCAAGAGGTTGAAGTCTTTGATTACTGGGGCATTGATTTTGTTGGCCCATTTCCACCATCTTTCACAAATGAGAATTTTGGTTGTAGTGGATTATGTTTCTAAATGGGTGGAAGCTATTGCTTCACTGAGGGCGGATGGAAAAACGGTGATTAAATTTCTCAAGAATAACATTTTTGCCCGTTTTGGAACCCCTAGTGTGTTGATTAGTGATGGAGGGTCACACTTTTGTAATGCACTACTTGAAAGTGTTTTAAAACATTACGGTCACACAAAGTTGCGACCCCCTACCATCCCCAATCAAATGGGTAAGCCGAAGTGTCAAATACGGAAGTTAAAAAGATTTTGGAAAAAACTGTTTCGGAGTCTAGGAAGGATTAGTCTCAAAAGTTAGACGAAGCTTTGTGGGCATATCACACCGTATATAAAGAACCAATAAGCTTAGCTCCATTTCAAATGGTTTATGGCCAAACATGCCATTTACCGGTTGAAATGAAGCACAAGGCCTTATGGGCTTTGAAGTTTTTAAATTTTGATCCAACTTTGGCCGCAACAAAAAGAAAAGTACAGTTGAGTGAATTGGAGGAAATGAGAGATGCCGCTTATCACTCAAGTTGGCTGTACAAGGAAAAAGTGAAAAAATACCATGACAAAAAGATAAGGCTCAAAGAATTTGAAGCGGGTCAGCTTGTCTTGCTATTCAACTCCCGGTTAAAGCTTTTTCCGGGGAAGATGAAAAGTAAGTGGTCAGGACCCTTCAGAGTTAAAGAGGTTAAGGAATATGGAGCAGTTGTGATCGAAGACATGGAAAAGACGGACAGTTGGACGGTTAACGGACAACGTCTAAAAATCTACCTTGGAGGTAGCTTTGATCGTGAAAACAAATATGTTGCCCTCGATGATCATTAATCATTATGGACCGTCGAGCTTATCCGACGTTAAACAAGCGCTCGTTGGTAGGCACCACAATTTTGTAAGTTTTTATTGTTTCCAATGTTAAATATGTGTTGTAGGGGTATTTTAGAAGTTGTTTGTGCAAAAATTCTGCTGCTGGAAGTGAGTTTGTAGTTTCCTGCACTCGTTGAGCGAGCTCTTTCTCGCTCAGCGAAACTTTCAGGAAGTTTCTCGCTCAGCGAGCTCCTTGCTCGCTGAGCGAGCTTTGCGAATTTTTTTTTAAAAAAGATGTGCTGAACTGGGCCCATCTAGCCAGACCCAGCCCAGTTTAGAGTGTCAAATATGCAAAAAAATTAGGGTTGCCTCTTTAGGCACTTTTGCATAAAATTTCAAAAGTTTTTCAAACAAAAATCCCCTTTTGTTCTTCCCTTCATTCTTGCTCACATCCTCCATTGTTGGAGCTCTAGTCTCATTTTCACAACTTTAGTTACCAAAGGTAAGTGTTATTTGTCACTTTTGCTCTTTAAATTCGTATTTTCTTTTTCTGAATTTAGGAAATTTCTTCTTGAATCATAGCTTGCCCTATGTTTAATTCCTCTTCTATAATCATGTTTTGTTGTTCTTCAAAGAAAACATTGGTCTGCATGTGGTTTAGGGTAGAGGATTATGGATTAGGGAAAAATGTTGAGAAATGTTTGAAATCAATTGATAGTTAAGATTTATATTGTTGTAAAGACCCGCTGTTAGTAGTATTGGATGTTAAGTGAATGCCCTTTTGTGTAGGAATTTGCCCCTGCAGGTTGGGAATTTTTTTCTGCAAATCGCAGAGCTCGCTGAGCGAGACCTGGAATTTGCAGAAAGTTTCCCCTTTCCACAATTGATTTAAAAGTTTATGGGGCCGTTCCTAGTGTTTAATTAGTAATTTAGGGAATTGTTACTTGTGTTTTTAACAGCTAATTTGATCGGATCGCTTGTGTTTCGATTTTTGTTATTTTGTTCTTTTGTTTCAGATGTCTCACCGTTCTAAAAGAGGTCGCACTGGAAGCTCGTCTGCTAGGCACTCTTCTGCTCCCACCTTTGACCGACATAGGTTCCTGACTCCTGCTCACCATGAGCGTTATCTGCTTCTTGAAAGGAGAAATGTTTGGCCTGATCGCATTGTGAATTTGAGTTCGGAAGGTGAGTAAAAATATGTGCATCAAACTATGGAAGAGGGAGACTATGTAATCCTCTGCGAGCCGCACCCAAAATTTCATTTGAATATCATAAGGAAGTTCTTTGCGAACACCCTTCTGACTGGTCCAGAAGGAACAACCTTTGCCTATAAAACCTGGGTGAGAGGCAAAAAGATAGACTTTTCGAGGGCTAACATCAGTGAATACCTGGGCGGAAATGTTCAGTTACCAGATGAATGTTTATGTGATTTCGCTCGGAAGAAGGCGAGAAGAACTTGGGACATTGAGGTTATAAAGGCGCGCATTTGTAGGCGGAATCATACTTATGAAGTAAGTGCAGTTGTAACACCATTGCGCTTCAAGCGGGTGCCTTATACAACCGGGCTCAAATGGTAATGACAATTTTTTTGCATAATTTGATTCCTAGGAGTGTCATACCCTAATTTTTGACCCTAAGATTTTTCGCATCTCATCTGCATTTCGCATACAAACAAGATCACGCACTGGTTCGCTTATCCTTCTCAGGTGCAGGTCTATGCTTCGCAGGGGATCACTGTGATTTTTCTTGCCTTTATCTGTTTATATTTACTAACCTCTAACCAAAATACAAAAAAATATGTAGCAGTTTGTTTCTTCTTCTTCTTCTTCTCTGTGTTGCAGGATTTCAAAGATAAGGCAGTGTTTTCAGTTCAGATGCGTTTGTCCAGTTACAATTCGATTCATATGGATGTTTGACCTAATCATTGGTCAAACTATCCGAATATTTTTTCAAGCAACAAATTATTTGTGCCAGTGGTTTATTTCTCAGGCAGCGTGTATTCAAAGTTCAAGTTGTCGTACGTCAAGATTCATCAGTTTATTGAGAAGTGTTGCGTGTGAAGTTCAGTTTGTCCATCAGTTTATCAGTGATTCATCTGAGAATTCATTTTTCTCAGCATGAATTCAAATCATCAGGGAAATTTCCAGACATTTCAAATGGTCGTGCTACAGTTACGAGTTGCTCAGTGGTTCAGTAATGGCTGTTTTCATTTTTATCAAGTGGCTTGTGAAAGAAGAATCAAGATTGACTTTGGGCTCAAATTAAGTTCTCCTATCCATAACCCATGATCCATTATCATATCCACATTTTTCTTTCGTTTTTTTCTTACAACCATAATCAATTTTATTTTAACCAAAATAATCCATATTCACGCCCAAACCGGTTATCCAATTTTTATCCCGCTTCATAACCATTTATCCATTTCCCATTGTTTTCCAATTTCTATTATCCAAAACTAACCTTTTTTTCCATTTTTTTTTTCTCGATTAGTCAATTATCCAAATTACCATTTTTTTCTTAACCAATTTCCAATTTTTCATTATTTTAATATCTCATTTTATATTCATCACTATCTTTCAATTTCCATTTTTTTTATTATTCATTTTAAATATTCATTTCTCATAATCAACATTTTTGTCTTAAACCATTTCCTTTTAACCCATACCTTTTATTTTAGGCCCATTACACTTGTTTGGTAATAAAAAAATATAACAAAAAAAGAAGAAGAAAAAGCCACCAAAGTACAACACGTTACTTTCACATCATCGGCACATGACCCAGCCAAACAACTTTCAAGGCAGCCGTCTACTCTCTCCCAGCCTAAGCCGCACGTCATCAGCTTCTTCACACCTGAGCTGCACATCAACACACATCAAACTCATCACATCAAAATGTAGCTCACAACAAGCCAACTCGCAAGCTAAGCAGCAACATCACGTTCATCAGTACAACACAACCCAACACGCCGTACAACCCGTCATCACGTGAACATCACTAGCCAGCTCCAAAACGCCACCTGCAAACATACACTCAAGCCGCACACAGCTTCTCCAAAGCCGCATCCAACACGCCAACACCTCAATCCACACAGCAAGCCGTCACGCCGTACTCACATTACAAGCCAAACACATCAAGCCATTTCACCATCAAGCCAAGCCGCAGCACATCCGCAGGCTCACACCACACAAACTTCACATCAAACAACAGTTTCCAAGCCAAAACAACACGCACACAAAACGCGAGCTCATCAACAAAACTGCATCACTTAAAGTCGTCAAAACGCAACCCACAATACTCAAAACGCAGGCCCACACAGTCAGCCTTCAAACACGAATTCCAGAAGCCCAAAACGCAAAAGGCAGTGAAAAAATTCAGAATAAGCACGCGATTTTCATGACCCCAAACGCAGAACAAACCTTCATAAAACGACATCGATCCTCCACCAATTCCTTATATAAAACCATACTTCAATCTCTCTCAATTTCAAGCTTCAAGAGCCTAACAAAGCCCTGCCAAAATCATATCAAAGCTTCAATCATTCATAAAAAAATCCGCATCTCCATTAATCCTTCAAATCTCCATTCAACAACCTTCAAATCCAAATTTCAGAAAAAAAAATTCACAAACCTTCATCATCATCAACCACATACCGATTGAGAAAAAGAAGAAGAAGAAGAGAGTTGAGAAGGCCATGTCCGATTTTGTAGTGATGTTGATTTGAAGAGATTGCACATTTTTTCCTCAATTTCGTTTTACTCTCTCTTAATGTACAGTGTCAACGCCGCGTTTGGTTAAAGTGAAGCAAAGGAAGCTTGTTGTTGGTACTGTGTGTTATCGCGTTTTCCGTTGAAGAAGCCGTCGATGGTCGTTTTCGAAGGTGAAACCGTTGATTGTTGCTTTTGAAGGTGATGGATTTTGTGACCTGTGCTTCTCATTTCACGCGTAAAGAAGAAGAAGTGTTATGCTGCTGACTTTGTTTTTTTGTTTTAAATTTCTATGTTTCATTTTAATTTTTTTTTTATAAACTTGCATATAGCTTGGGCCTTGCTGGCTGATGGGATCAATTCATTTTCCTCTTCACACCACCTCATTGATCTGGCACATCTCCCCTCAATTACTTTTGTTCTTTTCTTTTTTTAGTGGTTTTTTTTATTTGTTATTTTGTTTGCTATTATTGAAAATTTATTTTAATAATATTCTTAGAATTTTCATTAAAAGATTTTTTTTTAAAGAATTTTTAGAGAAGTTTTTTTATTAAGATCCATTTTCTTTCTTCATTTTTTTTTATTTTTTGGTCGATGAGATCTCCGATTCAAGATTATTGGTTTTCGAAGATGTTTAATCTTAATTATTTCAAATATATGGATGAATGATCATTTGGATCATTCTCCGTACTTTGGAATCGTGATAGGTTGCCTTCGATAATACAATGTGAAATCTCGATTAAGATTAGACCATTACCTTTTCTTTTCGTGCGACATGTTTTCGGAGAATGATTCATCATATCATTTCTCTAACATGTATTAGCACAAATACTTTCCACCTTAATTGGTGGTGGCCGGCCTCATTTGTAGGGTAATTACTTCGTAAATTACTCGGCGATTGCTTAACATAGACCTAAACTTGTCCCGAATTCGGATTAAGATCCATTTGGATCCGGTTGCCTCTCGATTTTGGTTATCTTTTTGTGGTTGTGTTTGATTAAGTTCATCATACCATTTCTATGTAAATATTATAATAATACTAATATACTAACCATTTAAATTCAATCTCTCGCACCTTATCCTCTTTATTTCAATCTCTCGCTCCTTATCTCTTTTATTATGCTTTTATTTTACTATATCATCCATCATATTGTTTATGTTTATATTGTTATGCATGTGATTTTTTCTCTTGTCCATTTGGACACAAAAACACTAATAATGGATTAAACATCTAAAAGACTTGTGACTTTAATTTCGGACTATGGTTACTATCCTTAGCATTGAACTTGGAGTTTCGGACTTAGATTTTAGGATCTATCCCTTTGCTTGAGTTGTTATGGATTGAAGACTTTGGCTCCGATTGAATTCATTTGTTTATGAAGATGGAAATCCCTTTGTTCTCGAAGAATGTTTACCATGTGGTTTGATCGTTCTTCCTTTAACTTTTACATTCAAGTCTTAGGATAGTCCCTTCATCTCTTCCCACTTCTTAAATTTTCAAATCTTCTTCCTATTTTCAAAATATTCTTTGTTTTCAAACTTCAAACATTTTCGCAATCAAACCTTGACTTATGTCATGCGATTTTACCTTTTCAATTTTATTTCTTAATAAATGCTAAACCACATAAGCATATCGAAACTTCCTTCTCAAAAAAATTTAAAACATTCAAAACTCATTCAATTGTTTTTGTGCCCTCGTGCATGTTTCTTTTCAACCATTTTCATGTTTAGATATGATTCATTCTTTCTAGCGGAATTATTCGCTAAAGAATGACGACTTATATTTACATTTTAAAATCAATTTAACTCATTGTTTCTTTTCAAATTTTGTACCACGAACTACGAGGTTTTGATCTCGCATTGCACTTTGTGGGTACGTAGGCATGAGGCGTTAAACCTCTTCAAACACAAAAATATTAAAAAACGTTTCTCTTCTCATCTCTTCAATCTTTTTTCAAACAAACCATTGTCAAACCAAAAAGTAGTAAATATTTCAAAGGGCTCCCGTGGAGTACCACTGACATTTTGGGTGCGTAAAACCTTCCCAATTTGTAACCTATCCCCTTACCCGTTCTCTGTCTGATTCTTTTAGCTTTTTAGCTTTTGGATTCATTAGGTTTTATTCGCTCTTTTTCCCTTTTCCATTTGGAATAAAATAAAAGCGCGGTGGCGACTCTGTTTACCTTGAGTTAAGTTAGCTAATAGCTTACACTCATGATTTTACCGCTACAAGGAGCCATGTCTCGGATTTCACCATTGAAGTGGTTGCCCTAATTTATTGCATATTGGAGGACAAGGCTGTTGATCTTTCTTGGATTATAGCTTCTGAGCTAAAGAGGGTGGCTACTAGTGGTACCGAGTATGGTTCTCGGGCATCTTGTGCGATCTCACATCCTGGTTTGGTTATGGCTCTCTGTAAGAATGCTGGTGTTGCCCTTCCATCTTCTGGGAATGTTAAGTTGAAAAATATTGATGATGAGTACTTCAGGAGCTTTTTTGAGCCTCCTTTGTTGACTGCTCCTGTTGCTTCAGCTCCTCCTCGGGTAGGGGGTGGTGTGGGTATTGATGCTGCCACTAACTGGGCAATGCATGAATCGCACCACCACTCTCTTGATTTTATATACGAGTCTATGCTTCAGCTACAGCTGATGATTCAGGAGCCGCAGGCGGGACATTCGTTGAGGTCCATGGATGCCTACTGGGCCCATTCTGCTTGGCCTGGGGACATGCCATCTACTTCGGGGGGTGCAGGTGCTGAGGATGCTGGTGCAGGTGCTGAGGATACTGGTGATGATGATGATGGTGGTTCTAGTTCTTCCGATTGACCTTTGGACGATTTGATTGTCCCTTTTCTGTCTTTATGTTTTAATGTTATTTCTAGGTTTATCTTGTAGAGATTTTGGTTTATTTTGGATTTTGACCATCCGGGCAGATTTGTTTTGCTTTTATATACTTTGGATTTGATGTAGTGAACATCCAGGTGGATGCTTTTGATTTTAACAATTTAATGATTTAGTTAACATCCAGGCGGGTGTGTTTTTGGTACAAATTTTTGTGTTTGTTCTTAAGTTTAAGGTGGTATTTTTGGTGGAAGCAAGTGCTATTTTGTTGCTCAAAGCTTGTTGTGCTTCACCTTTCTTTGATGGTGATGATATATTTCCTTATGTTGCATGAAAAAGGTACATCCGTTCGTACTTTTTAGAAAATAACATGTACATGAACTAGTTGCCTTCCACACATTTCAAGTTTTATTCATTTTGCATAAGTGTTCATATGAGAATCAATTAGGACTAACCACAAAGTGAGTGACTTCCACTATTCACAAATATTAGTGTTGTTGTAATTTTTGTGAACTCGTTCGATTCATGCTTGTATTTTGTATTCGTTGGTAAATTTTGGAAACATTGAAGTGATCTAGGCATTGTTTGATATTTGAGAAAAACCATCCATTTCTCTAGGCTTTACTCACCCGATAAGTAGTGTGAGAATTTGTTAGCCGATTTTGAGCCTTCGCACAACTAGCATGAATCATAAGAATCGATAAAAGTGTCGAGTTACCATCCTTTGGTATGTGAAATTGAAAAGAAAAACACATTGTGGTTCATTCTAGTTTGTTTCATGTTTTGTTTACACTTTACCCCTTTTGTTTGAACACTTTTTTCTTGAAGAACATTGTCATGATATATTGTTTAATATAAAGTTGGGGAGATTAATTTGTGTGAAAAAGAAAGGATGGAATTGGTGCCTCTTATGAAAAGAAGAGAAAATAAAAATGAATTGAGAATGGAATTGCACTCTAAGTTAGAGTTTCCCGAAAATGAAAAGATTATTTGAAAAAAAACGAAAGATTCTTGAGAGGGGGCACCATACAAAAAGAGAGAAGAGAAAAGTGTGGAAAAGGGAAGTTAGGGAGATTTGAAAAAAAAATTGGTTGATTTCATTTTGGCATGTTCTTCATTTTTCAAAAACCTTTGAACCCATTTTGAATCATTGGCCTTTATATTAATCCCTTTCTTGGTAACCCTTGCCCCATTTCAACATTGAAAAGTCCTTGAGATCTTTGTTTCCTTGATTTTCTTTGTGAATTTGTTAGATACTTGCATGAATTGTTCCGGATGCTAGCAAAATTACACATGAGAGTGATTTATCCCGTATAGATATTGATGTTTGTTTTAGTTAAATGTGTAGGTGATTCTCATGTGAACATTTCATTGCTTCTGTTGATAGCTTGTTATTTGTGGTTAGAAGTTAGTTCATAATTATGTTGTGATTCTCAGAGAAATCAGATTACTTGTAAGCAAAACCTTGGGTTTGAACCATCTTTGTTGGGTGGGTTATTTTTGTTTAGTGTGCACTTGTTTCTCTTAAAAAAATTCACCTTTGTTTGAGGACAAACAAAGAAGCAAGTTGGGGAGAGTTGATAAGTGCAAATTAGTGTGATTATCTAGTAGATTTTTTGGCACTTTTCAAGAGTTTATTTGGATCTCTTATGCTTTTTCCCTTTGTTTCTTTCGTATAGTCGTAGTTTAGTTTAAGCGTTTTAATAGTATCACGTATTTAACTTTTGTTTTTGTAATTTTAGGTTGCACCTTTGGAACAAGGAATAAATTTCATGAAGACTTTGTTTTTGAAGTTTTGGAAGAAATTGAAGAAATCAAGCTCGCTTCAAGCTCGCTGAGCGATCTCCCAGTGAAACTTTCAGGAAGTTTTTTGCTCAGCGAGCTATGGCGATTTAACTTTTAAATTATAGCTCGCTCAGCGAGCACTTCATTTTTAGCTTGTATTTAAGCATTTGTTCCTCATTTTTCTTGGGATGTAACTTTACACTTCAAACCTAAATACACCAAAAATCATTATTTTTCCTTGTTTTCGAAGAATCAGTGCATCAATAGTCGGGAGATCGTCATTGATGTTCATTGTTCTTCATTCATTTCTTTTGATTGAAGCCATGGAAATAGAGAGCTAAACCCTTTATATGTCAAGGTTAGAAGGTAGATAGGTATTTATTTTGTATGTATAGGCTTTGATCATCTTGTAAGAACTCTTGATGATGAATATATGGTGAAAACTTTGTGTTATGAAATATTTTTTGTGTTGCTCATGATTGAGAAATATGTTCAACATTTGACTTAGGTTTTCATCACCCAAAGAACATAAGCTATAGATAGTTATAGGAGTTGGTGTTCACTTTATATTGAACTTAAATGTTACCATTTTGATAGATTGAGTGAGAGATCATCAATGGATCAAAATGGTGAATCCCACATTATGTGTTAGAAATAAACATTTTGAGAGGATATTATGAGTATGTTTATCATTATATAGAGTTTGTCACTTGATCAAAACTATATGTGCAAATGAACCTATCAAACCCTAACTTTGACATGTGCTTTTAATCTTTTATTAACCAACACTTTTAACGTATAGAATTTATTTGAATGCAAAAATCCTACTTTCGATACCAAAACCAAAATCGCTTTGTTACCTTAAGTCTCAAACTAGCGCAACTGTAGAACGACTTAAATATCACAAAACAATCTCTGTGGATCGATAACAAAACCCTTACTTTATTTGTACACCAACAGTTATATTAGTGGCAATTAGTGGTAAGTGAAAGATATAACACAATGTGAAAATGATCCAATAAGCATAAAAATATTCAATAAACATAAATAAAATGCAAAATTATAACTTTCAAATAAATATATTAGTTTTGAATATATTGGTATCAAAAGTTTGGTTTATCACCGTCCTTATAGAACAAAACTCAAAACATATCCGTTGATCATATTTAATACATATATTAACAAATAATACATAAGAAGTGCAAAGAGATGCATAAATTTTAGTGACTCATTCAGAGTTCCTCAATAGTATTTATTTTTACATCCTATTCCTACTTGATAAAAGAAAATTATACAATTACAATAAATAGTAGTAAGAAGTTGTTAATAATAAAAACAATATATATTCAAATATATAAAACTATCATAGATTAATAATTCATAAAACAATTTTAATGTAGTAAGAAGTTTCATGTGAGAGAGAATTGTGTAGAAACTAACAATGGGGAGAGAGAAGAAAAAGAGAGACAAAAAGAAATAACTTACATGTGAAAGAGATAGAATTGGAAGGTTTGTTGACAAAAATTGATATTAAGAGGAAAAAAAAGGTTTTTTGAACATCCATTGTGTCTTTGAAAAAAGAAAATATAGTTTACATTGGAAAAAAATGACGTTAAAGGTGCTACAATGTAAAGAAGTAAGGGAGGTTATCGTATGCAGTTAATAACATATAAGTATATAAGCAGTTAATAATAATAATAATAATAATAATAATAATAATAATAATAATAATATTTTTAAATTGAAATACTTAGAAAATATGATAACCCGGAGAGATGAAGTTGGAAACTAATAGAAGTTATTAACAACACTATTATTTTTATTTTTTTATTTATTAAAAAAGAAAATAAAGGATATTTTTGGAACTAAAATAGTCCACTCCAAATGGTGTATCCTCTTCATATATAATAAGATATGTTTTTTTATTCAATGTATAGATATAATTTGTTGATGTAGTAATCATGCAACTAATTTATGATTCAATAACTTCCTTAAAATAATAAAAAATAATAATCATGCAACTGCTAATTTAATAACTTCCTTGTTTTTAAAAATGATAAAAAAAATTAAAAATTAATGGATATAATAAAAGAAGAAAAATAGTCAGTTTAAAAAAATGGTAGTTTTTTTAAGGGTAATATTGGAAAGAAAAAAATCCACTCCAAAACTCTCTATCCTCTTTATATATAGTATATAATAGATATATAGAATAGATAATAATAATAATAATAATAATAATAATAATAATAATAATAATAATAATAATAATAATAATAATAATAAATTGAAATACTTAGAAAATATGATAACGGTAGAGATGAAGTTGAAAATTAATAAAAATTATTAACAGCACTATTATTTTTATTTTTTTATTTATTAAAAAATAAAATAAAAGATATTTTTGAAATTAAAATAAGGCTTAAATAGTGTTTTAGTCCCTGTAATTTAGCAAGTTTTTGGTTTTCGTCCCTGAAAGTTTTTTTTTCCGGTTTAAGTCCCCACATTTCCAAAACGCTTTGGTTTTAGTCCCTACTGTGAGTTAGACGTTAAAAAAAAGGGATGTGGCAGACGGTGCTTATGTGGCAGGTCGTTTGGCATTTCTCAATAATCCAAGTGGCATTCTCATTTACACATGTGGATTTGTCATTTTCCTACCACAAAATGGAACATGAAAGGTTATTTTAGCATTCTCACTATCGTCCCTACAAAGTTAGGTTTTCAGCCATTGAAGAGTTTTCAAGGAAATTGTCAAGTAAACTTCATACATTGAAGACGACGGGACTGACCAACAGGACTGACCATCGGGACTGATCAACTTCAGGTATGACATTTATACTGAACATTCATTATGGGGGAAGGATGGTTAGGGATAGTGTGGTGTATTACTTAGGTGGGGTTAAACATGAAGTAGAGATAGACCCTGATAGGTGGAGCTATTTTGAAGCAACTGGTATTGTGAAAGATATTTGCAACCTTGAGGCCACTGATTATTCTCTATGGTGGTATAACAATGTATCAGGTAAACATGCAAGGGTAATTAGTGATAGGGATGCAGCTAATATTTATGAAAATGCTGTTGAAACTTGTTGTAGTGTGGATTTATTTGTTGAGCATAAAGTTAATGATAATGTTGGAAATGTGAATGATAATGCTGGAAATGTCAATGATAATGCTGGAAATGCTGATGAAACTGTCAATGATAATGCTGCTGCCAATGCCAATGGTGCTGAAAGTGAAGGAAATGCTGATGAAACTGCCAAGGTTGATGCTAATGCTGATAATCTTGATGACAGTGATGACAGTGATGACAGTGATGATAGTGATTTTAATTATTTATCATTTGAGGACAGTGAGGAAGATAGGGCCCTTGGCAAGGATGATGGCTTTTTCTTTGCAGAGAAACCATCAAGAAGGATTAAGCAGATTGCAAGGAAACATTGGGCTACTCCAAAAAAGATAAGAAATGTTGGTGTTACTAGGGGTTCATCAAGTGGAGTTAGTGTTGATAATGACTTGGTTGACACTAATTATTTAAGTGAAGATCTAGGCAGTAGTGATCCTGATGCATCAGATAAAGAGGTTGGACCAAATTATCCTAGGTTTAAGATGGAGGAATTGCACAAGGATTACAAGTTCAAAGTTGGTTTGGAGTTTGTTTCCTTGCATGAATTTAAGGATGCAATAACTGAATGGTCAGTATTAAATGGAAGAGAGATAAAGTATGTGAAAAATGACAAGGTTAGAGTGAGAGTAGTTTGCAAGGGCAATTGTGGGTTTTTGGCTCTTGTTAGTAAAGTGGGGAATAAGCACACATATAGAATGAAAAAATGGTATGGTGCTCACACGTGTGGTAGGGTTTTGAACAACACCACTGCTAACTCCAAGTGGATTGCAAAGACTGTGGCGGCTAGGATGGCTTCATCTGATGGAATTAAGATTCGTGATATTGTCTCTGATATTAGGAATACTTACTCTGTAGGTATAAGTATGAACAGGGCATGGAGGGCAAGGCAAATTGCAAAAGGTTTGGTTGAAGGTGATGCAACAAAGCAATATACTCTGCTGTGGAGGTATTCTGCAGAATTAAGGAGGGTCAATGCAGGGAATACCTGCAAAATTAATGTCACCAGAGTTGGTCCCACAATTCAACCCAGATTTGGCAGCTTTTATTTTTGCTTTGATGGAGTAAAGAAGGGATTCACTACTGCTTGCAGGCCATTCATTGGTGTTGATGGATGTCACCTCAAGAACAAATATGGAGGCACTTTGCTTGTTGCTGTTGGAAGGGACCCTAACGACCAATATTACCCCTTGGCTTTTGGTGTATGTGAGACTGGGACAAAGGAGTCATGGAGGTGGTTCCTGACATTGCTTTTGGAAGACATTGGACAAGACAAAAGATGGGTATTCATTTCAGACCAGCAAAAGGTACCTTATCAATTCCTTTTTTTGTTAACTTCATCCCTAAGTAATGTTTGATTTTTTAAATTCATCCCTAAGTCATGTAATTGTGTTTTGATTTGGTCCCTTATTATTTTTCTTGTAATGATTTCAAGGGCTTAATTCCAGTATTTGAAGAGATGTTTGAGAGGGTTGAGCATAGGCTTTGTCTTAGACATTTATATGCCAATTTCAAAAAGAAGTTTGGTGGTGGCACACAAATCAGGGATTTTATGATGGCTGCAGCAAAGGCCACATACATTCAAGCATGGGAAGCAAAAATGAAAGAGTTGAAGGTATTACATCCTAAGGCTTGGGAGTGGTTGATCAAAATACCTACAAAATCATGGTGTAAGCATGCTTTCTCATTCTATCCCAAATGTGATGTGCTAATGAATAATGTATCTGAAGCATTTAATAGCACAATACTAGTTGCTAGGGATAAACCAATCTTAACCATGTGTGAATGGATAAGAAACTACCTTATGACTAGAAACTCTAACTTAAGAGAAAAAGTTGATAGGTGGGAACATAGGATAATGCCAAGACCTAGATTTAGGTTAGATAAAGAGGTAGAAACTGCTGGTAATTGGCTTCCAAACTGGTCTGGGGATACTATTTGGCAAGTTGAACATATCCATAACAAACATAGTTTCATAGTTGACACTTCTAAAAGAACTTGTACATGTAACTTTTGGGAATTGGTAGGCATACCATGTAGACATGCAGTTGCTGCCTTAGGCTATAGAAACCAACCACCAGAAGACTATGTAGATGACTGTTATTCTAAAGAAACATATGTGGCATGCTATGATTTCAATGTTAGCCCAATTAATGGCCAAGACATGTGGCCTGAGGTTGAAACTGAGGAAATGTTGCCTCCATCCTACAAAAGAGGCCCTGGTAGGCCAAAGAAATTAAGGAGGAGGGAACCTGATGAAGACCCAAACAAGGTAAGGACACAGACATCTTATTGTTGTACCAACTGTGGTGGAAATGGCCATAATGCAAGAAGCTGTTCAGTTCAGGTGCCTGACCCTGAAGCTCAAAAAAGAAAGGTATGTATTCATACTACAGACATGAATCATGTAGTCTTACTATATGTATTTTTTAATTTTGATCCCCCATTTTAAAAATCTAGAGTTTTGGTCCCTCTATTTTAATTTTATTTTTAATTTTGGTCCCCCAATTTTATTTTTAATTGTGCTACTCTGTTTGCAGAAAAAACCAAAGAAACAACCACAGCCTCAGGATGAACCTCCAACTCAGCAACAGCCACAGCCTCAAGATGTACCTCCAAGTTCAGTTCAGGTGCCTGACCCTCAAGCTAAAAAAAGAAAGGTATGTATTCATACTACAGACATGAATCATGTAGTCTTACTATATGTATTGATTGTACTACTCTGTTTGCAGAAAAAACCAAAGAAACAACCACAGCCTCAGGATGAACCTCCAACTCAGCAACAGCCACAGCCTCAAGATGTACCTCCAAGTTCAGTTCAGGTGCCTGACCCTCAAGCTAAAAAAAGAAAGGTATGTATTCATACTACAGACATGAATCATGTATTCTTACTATATGTATTGATTGTGCTACTCTGTTTGCAGAAAAAACCAAAGAAAAAACCACAGCCTCAGGATGAACCTCCAACTCAGCAACAGCCACAGCCTCAAGATGTACCTCCAAGTGAACAACAACAACAGCCTCAAGATGAACCTCCTTCAGAACAACAACAACAGCAAGATACACAATGTGATATGGACCAAGAGTTTGAAATGCTTGCAGCAAATCTTTGTGCAACTTTTGATACAACACAACCTCAACCCAATCTCAATGATCTCAGTTCCAAAATTCCATCTCCACCTCAAGTTGCTAGTGACCAGCCTCCAACTGTTGAGGTTCCACCTGTAATGGCTTCACAAGGAGTTAGTGACTCACAACCAAACTACATTCTCTCTGCACCTGTTCAAGAGGTTGTTCCTACACCTAAAGAACATGTTAATGCACTTCCTAAACAAAAGGTGAGTCTGTTATTAATGTTATTAATGTGTCTGTTTTCTGTTTTGTAAATTGGCATCTATGTATTTTCTTTGGCCTAATATATTCTGTTTCTATTGTGTTTATTGTGTCTTTCTAGGCAAAACAACCCAAACAACCCAAACAAAAGGTTGCAAGGAAGTTAGAGTTAAGGAGAAGTGATAGAACAAGGGTACTCAGGTGCAAGAAACTCAAGGGAGAAGGAAGTAGCCCTGCACAACCATGGAAACTGTAGACATATGTTTTGACTGATACAATGGACTTGTTGTTTTGTATTATGTAATTTGATTACAGTTGAACCATTATGTTTTGATTACAAATGTTGTTTTGTATTATGTTTTGATTACAAATGGTGTGCTTTATGATACAATGTTACACATTAATGTGTATTTTGATTACAGTATTTTGATTACAAATGGTGTGTTTTAGCCTTAAAGTTTATTATGATTACAAAGAGTGTACTTTATCCAATGGCTTTAGCCTTAAAATTTAGTTTCATATATACTGGTATACTTTATATACAATTCAAAAGAGTGTACAAATGGTGTACTTTATCAACAATGTACTTTATGCATACAATTAAAAACATATATACTGTCAATTGGTGTACATTTAAACACATATATTTGCACACATATATATGTACAAGGACCAAACTCAAAAAATACTTTATTATTACAAGGACTAAAAACAAAAATAAAAAACATAATGACAATGGGTGTATTTTGAGTTAAAGCATTGTTGTGATAAGTAATTGGTGTACTTTATGCACAATTCAAAAGAGGAGTAAGATAATTGCATACATAAACTAGCCAAAACCATAACATCTATTTCATTAATCATTTGGTACATGAACAAATGTCAAAATACATTAATTTTACAGGGACTAAAAACCAAAAACAAAAATACAGACACAAACAAATGTGATTCATCACCATTTGTGATAAGCAAGGAAGAACCCCCATGACCCAAACAACAAAAACTTCAACAATGTCACTTTTCTTTTTTCCTTCTCCAACTTAATCTTCACTTTTTCCTTTTTTTTAACCTCAATATCCTTAACAAACTCCTTCAACATTTCAGAACACTCACAACCACTTGAAATTTTAAGATCACTGGCTGGATTTCGTTCTATTTCATCATCCCAAATGAACAACTTGCATCCAGACATTAACCCTGAGTTTTGACACTTCCAAAATCTTCTATTAGGGTTTTCAACAGTGTTTGACATAAACAATTTCATTCTTCTATTGCAACCACAAACTGGTGCTTGAACGTGATGAGATTGTGCAGAAGAAGATGCCATTGGAGACGATAGGGAAGAAAGAAGAAAGAAGAAAGCTTGAAGAAGAAAGACCACACTGTGATTTTATATCTTGGATTTGGTCCCTCTAGAATAAATAGGAAAATGACAAATCCACATGTGTAAATGAGAATGCCACTTGGATTATTGAGAAATGCCAAACGACCTGCCACATAAGCACCGTCTGCCACATCCCTTTTTTTTAACGTCTAACTCACAGTAGGGACTAAAACCAAAGCGTTTTGGAAATGTGGGACTTAAACCGAAAAAAAAAACTTTCAGGGACGAAAACCAAAAACTTGCTAAATTACAGGGACTAAAACACTATTTAAGCCTTAAAATAATCTACTATAAAGTGGTATATCCTCTTTATATATAGTATAGAAGATAACTCTATCTTCATACTTATCATTGAGCTGATTACAATTCTCATTTCCAATCAATAACAATGTTTAGATCATAAAAAAGGTGTTTTGCATAAAATTATCTTATAAATTTCATATACATCTTGTTGTGATTTCTTAAATGTATAAAGATGTTTACTTTTGTTGATTTTCAGAGTCAGATCTAGTCATTTTAGATACACACATACATGTGAGAGGACTAGATCTAACTATGACAAAATCAACAAATTAAAAAAATCAAAACTTGGAGACTTAAACTAAACAAGATATGAACATATAATGGCTTTCCTTTAAACATGCATATCTATCCACCAGACCTTAAAAATTAAAATCAAGAAAACTAATGACAAGGTAATTCTAACTTATCCTTGCGAAGTAAACTTTACTTTAATGAAATGTGAAATCAAGTCCCACCAAATTAGTCAGTCTATCTGCACAAATGTTTCCAACTTTGTAAATATTAGTGAACATGTTAATCGTTTGAAGATTATTGAAAATATCCTTTATATTATGGATGTTTTCATAATTGAAAGAATATAAGCATCCACAATACTAACTATAACACCCATATATCACAACAAACTTCAAAGTATATATATATATATTACATGATAGGAAAATTTCATATAAAAACTATCAACTAATGTTTCAACGCAAAGGAGAAGGAATATAAAATTATCTAAGAAAATTAAAATAACTTCATTTCATTCATAATCCTCATTTTCACAAGGAGAGTACATATATAGTATAAATATTGGATGGTTAGATAAAATGGTCTAAAAACCAAACAAGCAACAAAAACCCAAATACAATAATAGTCCAATAACAATACTAATAACTAATAATATAGATTCTAAATTATATTTTTCTCCTCTATCATTACTCACCACTTCAAGATCAACTTTGTCCTCAAGGTTGTAACAATAATGTATATGACATGCAAAGGAGTGGACCTCAAAGCTGGCTTAAGATACTCCATATATAAGTAGAGGTGGTTGTAACATCAGCCAGTGAACAACCAAGATGCTCATTTGACATTCTATAAACATCAACCTCATTGAAACCAACTTGATCAAGGATGGCGCACACATTTTCCGACATAGAGTCCACACCTAGCACTGATATGAATTTGCATCCAGTTTTTGCCATTTTGATTGCTGAATCTTCCATTAACTGTGAATCTGATATATGGATAGGAGGCCACTGCTTCTGAGCAGCAGATAAAATTCCTTGGGCTTTAGGATCCATGTAAAAATGTGCAACTATAGCAGAATCAGGAACTGCTATCACAACATCACAATCAACAGGACTCTCGGTAGCAAGTACCTCATCGAATCGTCTACGCGATTCAAACACAGACATGAGACGAAGTGATTGAATCCTGTTATCTTCAACAAAACCAACCTCACCAAGGAACACTTTCCTCTCATAAGTAGCTTCAATCAAATCAAGAGCATAAGTCTTAGAAGCAAAAACAACAGAACCATTACGTCTCGTCCCCATAACCAAAGGTCGAAACCCGAAAGGATCGCTCATCAAAAGGTACAAATCTGAAACCTGTCCAGGAAAACCATTATGTGCATGACCGCCAATCATCGCATTCCAAGAACTCACTGTTTTCCATATCTTGTAAATTATACGCAAGCATCTCATTGATGTTCTTAATAATTTCAAGCAACGTTTTCGAAATTATCTTAGCCTGAACCTGAACAAGCTTCTGAGCCAGAACATGAATTTCAACAATTGACTTGTCTCTGTTGGAAAGAAGTGAATGAGATTCAAACAACTTATGCTCTTCATCTCTAGCCTCTTCATAAGACTCGTCGCAAATATGACTCCTTACACAAATATAACCAAGACCTATGTTAACATCGTCAGCGGTAACATTCTCCAACCAAAATTCAAGAGACTTATCAGCCTTTGTGAAAGCAGAAACTGTCCTCAAACCAGTTTTATCAACTGTTTGCGACATCCTAATAAACTCACAAGAAGTAAAATCAATAGTAGCAGAAATAACATTCAAGATAATACTTTCTTCAGGAGTGATATACTCCATGATATCCCTAAGCTGGTCGTATACGTTATCAATTTGACCATGAACAGATACACGAGCAATGCCTGGAAGATCATTTAGATGATGTTGCATAAGGTTACCATAGGTCTCACTGCTACTTGTCAACAAGAATCGATCTCCAGTATGATTAGCCATACCCAGCATGTTCTCGATATTTTCCTCACTAGAAAGTTCATTCCGGTCATATTGATCTCCTATAGCCTCTAAAGGTTCTGCTTTACTAACCGGTGGCATAGTATAATATGGTATTTTACCTACATTCTAATCAATGATTGTTTGAATTAGAGTTTGACCTAACTTACCCTACAAAACCGGTTGGTAAGATGATGAATGTCATTCTATTTAAACATTTTGTGAATTATTTATTTAGCCAATGTGGGACTTGAGTTTTTTCCCTGGGACTTGAGTTTTTTCCCAATACACCTCCTTGCACCCAACACATCTTGGGCTTGGTGCGCATATTAAATTGGTGGGTGGCCCGAATCGATAGACTCTTGATACCATGTTAGAATAGAGTTTGACCTAATTCACCCTACAAAATCGGTTGGTAAGATGGGGAATGTCACTCTATTTAAACCTTTTGTGAGTTATTTATTTAGCCAATGTGAGACTTGGGTTTTTTCCCAATACACCCCCTTGCGCCCAACACATCTTGGACTTGGTGCGCATATTAAATTGGTGGGTGGTCCGAATCGATAGGCTCTTGATACCATGTTAGAATTAGAGTTTGACCTAACTCACCCTACAAAACCGGTTGGTAAAGTGAGGAGTGTCACTCTATTTAAACCCTTTGTGAGTTATTTATTTAGTCAATGTAGGACTTGAGTTTTTTTCCAATAATGATGAACAATTCTTGCAGCAGAATCTATATCAACTATTCCACCCTTCTTGAGCATGCCCCTAACAGGAGCCACAATCCGTAGGAAGTCATCATCTGAATCAAAAGTTGGAATCTTGTAAAGAGCTACCAACACCTTTTTTTTGGAATGATAAAACTTTTGAGAATTTTTGAGATATTTTCTTAAAACAGATTTGAGACACTTTCAAATGTTTCTCAAAATCTCTTCTATTTTTAGAATGGATTTGATATTTATGATGAATTTTGGAGGAGTTATTTGGTGGATTTTGGAGGAGTTTCTCAAAATCTCTTTTATTTTGTGACTGAAACTAGTATAAAATTGTGTATAATATACTACGATTTTTTTTACCGAAACTAGTATTTCAAAAAGTTTCAAAGAATCTAATTTTGAGATAATTTTTTGCATGGACTTCAATCATAACATTCCCTCGTACCATATAAAAAAGGATCTGAAAGGTTTCGTAACATTTCGAACAATCCTCGACTTAATTTGATTTTTTGACCGAAATTTAGTATAAAATTGTGTATAATATACAACAATTTTTTACCGAAACTATTATTTCAAAGAGTTTCAGAGAATCTAATTTTGAGATAATTTTTTGCATGGACTTCCATCATTACATTCCCTCGTAACATATAGAAAGGATCTGAAAAGTTTCGAAGCATTTCGAACAATCCTCGTTTTAATTTGATTTTTTGCCCGAAACTAGTATAAAATTTTATATAATATACTACGATTTTTTGACCTAAACTAGCATTTCAAAAAAATTCATAAAATCTAATTTTGAGATAATTTTTTTCTTGGACTTCCATCATAACCTTCCCTCGTACCATATAGAAAGGATCTGAAAAGTTTCGTAGCATTTCGAATAATCCTCGATTTAATTTGATTTTTTGACCAAAATTTGTATAAAATTGTGTATAATATACTAAGATTTTTTGACCGAAACTAGCTTTTCAAAAATTTTCATAGAATCTAATTTTAAGATAATTTTTTGCATGTACTTCCATCATAACATTCCCTAGTAACATATATAAACGATCTGAAAAGCTTCGTAGCATTTTGAACAATCCTCGATTTAATTTGATTATTTGACCGAAACTAGTATAAAATAGTGTATAATATACTATGATTTTTTAACCGAAACCAACATTTCAAAAAGTTTAATAGAATCTATTTTTGACATAATTTTTTTGCATGGACTTCCATCATAACTTTACCCCGTAACATATAGAAAGGATCTTATAAGTTTCGTAGCATTTCGAATAATCCACTGTTTAATTTGATTATCTGACCGAAATTATTATAAAATTGTGTATAATATACTACAATTTTTGACCTAAACTAGCATTTCAAAAAAATTCATAAAATCTAATTTTGAGATAATTTTTTTGCATGGACTTCCATCATTACATTCCCTCGTAACATATAGAAAGGATCTGAAAAGTTACGTAGTTTTATAACAATCCTCGATTTAATTTGTTTATTTGACCGAAACTAGTGTAAAATTGTGTATAATATACTACAATTCTTGACCGAAACTAGTATTTGAAAAAGTTTCATATAATCTAATTTTGAGAAGTTTTTTTTTGCATGGACTTCCATCATAACCTTCCCTCGTAACATAGAGAAAGAATCTGAAACGTTTCGTAGCATTTCAGACAATCATCGGTTTCATTTTTTTGTGTGACTGAAACTAGTATAAAATTGTGTATAATATACTACGATTTTTTTTACCGAAACTAGTATTTCAAAAAGTTTCAAAGAATCTAATTTTGAGATAATTTTTTGCATGGACTTCAATCATAACCTTCCCTCGTACCATATAGAAAGGATCTGAAAAGTTTCGTAGCATTTCAAACAATCATCGATTTAATTTGATTTTTTGACCGAAACTTAGTATAAAATTGTGTATAATATACAAATTTTTTTTACCGAAACTATTATTTCAAATTTTTTTAGAGAATCTAATTTTGAGATAATTTTTGCATGGACTTCCATCATTACATTACCTTGTAACATATAGAAAGGATCTGAAAAGTTTCGAAGCATTTCGAACAATCCTCGTTTTAATTTGATTTTTTGCCCGAAACTAGTATAAAATTTTGTATAATTTACTACTATTTTTTGACCTAAACTAGCATTTCAAAAAAATTCATAAAATCTAGTTTTGAGATAATTTTTTTCTTGGACTTCCATCATAACCTTCCCTCGTACCATATATAAAGGATCTGAAAAGTTTCATAGCATTTCAAATAATCCTCGATTTAATTTGATTTTTTGACCGAAATTTGTATAAAATTGTGTATAATATACTACGATTTTTTGACCAAAACTAGCTTTTCAAAATTTTTCATAGAATATAATTTTAAGATAATTTTTTGCAAATACTTCCATCATAACATTCCCTAGTAACATATATAAACGATCTGAAGAGCTTCATAGCATTTTGAACAATCCTCGATTTAATTTGATTATTTGACCGAAACTAGTATAAAATTGTGTATAATATACTACAATTCTTGACCGAAACTAGTATTTGAAAAAGTTTCAGACAATCTAATTTTGAGAAAAAAAATTTGCATTGACTTCCATCATAACCTTCCCTCGTAACATAGAGAAAGGATCTGAAACGTTTCGTAGCATTTCAGATAATCATCTGTTTAATTTGATTTTGTGACTGAAACTAGTATAAAATTGTGTATAATATACTACAATTTTTTTTACCGAAACTAGTATTTCAAAAAGTTTCAAAGAATCTAATTTTGAGATAATTTTTTGCATGAACTTCTATCATAACCTTCCCTCGTACCATATAGAAAGGATATGAATCGTTTCGTAGCATTTCGAACAATCCTCGATTTAATTTTATTTTTTGACCGAAACTTAGTATAAAATTGTGTATAATATACAACAATTTTTTACCGAAATTATATTTCAAAAAGTTTCAGAGAATCTAATTTTGAGATAATTTTTTGCATGGACTTCCATCATTACATTCCCTCGTAACATATAGAAAGGATCAGAAAAGTTTCGAAGCATTTCGAACAATCCTCGTTTTAATTTTATTTTTTGCCCGAAACTAGTATAAAATTTTGTATAATATACTACGATTTTTTGACCTAAACTAGCATTTCAAAAAAATTCATAAAATCTAAATTTGAGATAATGTTTTTCTTGGACTTCCATCATAACCTTCCCTCATACCATATAGAAAGGATCTGAAAGGTTTCGTAGCATTTCGAATAATCCTCGATTTAATTTGATTTTTACCGAAATTTGTATAAAATTGTGTATAAAATACTACGATTTTTTGAACGAAACTAGCTTCAAAATTTTTCATAGAATCTAATTTTAAGATAATTTTTTGCATGTACTTCCATCATAACATTCCCTAGTAAGATATATAAACGATCTCAAAAGGTTCGTAGCATTTTGAATAATCCTCAATTTAATTTGATTATTTGACCGAAACTAGTATATAATTGTGTATACTATACTACGATTGTTTTAACCGAATCCAACATTTCAAAAAGTTTAATAAAATCTAATTTTGAGATAATTTTTTTGCATGGACTTCTATCATAACTTTACCCCGTAACATATAGAAAGGATCTTATAAGTTTCGTAGCATTTCGAATAATCCTCTGTTTAATTTGATTATTTGACCGAAACTAGTATAAAATTGTGTATAATATACTACAATTTTTGAACGAAACTAGTATTTTAAAAAGTTTCATATAATCAAATTTTGAGGTAATTTTTTTGCATGGACTTCCATCATTACCTTCCCTCGTAACATATAGAAAGGATCTGAAAAGTTTCTTAGTATTATAACAATCCTCGATTTAATTTGATTATTTGACCGAAACTAGTATAAAATTGTGTATAATATACTACAATTTTTTACCGAAACTATTATTTCAAAAAGTTTCAGAGAATCTAATTTTGAGATAATTTTTTGCATGGTCTTCCATCATTACATTCCCTCGTAACAAATAGAAAGGATCTGAAAAGTTTCGAAGCATTTCGAACAATCCTCGTTTTAATTTGATTTTTTGACCGAAATTTGTATAAAATTGTGTATAATATACTACGATTTTTTGACCAAAACTAACTTTTCAAAATTTTTCATAGAATATAATTTTAAGATAATTTTTTGCAAATACTTCCATCATAACATTCCCTAGTAACATATATAAACGATCTGAAGAGCTTCATAGCATTTTGAACAATCCTCGATTTAATTTGATTATTTGACCGAAACTAGTATAAAATTGTGTATAATATACTACAATTCTTGACCGAAACTAGTATTTGAAAAAGTTTCAGACAATCTAATTTTGAGAAAAAAAATTTGCATTGACTTCCATCATAACCTTCCCTCGTAACATAGAGAAAGGATCTGAAACGTTTCGTAGCATTTCAGATAATCATCTGTTTAATTTGATTTTGTGACTGAAACTAGTATAAAATTGTGTATAATATACTACAATTTTTTTTACCGAAACTAGTATTTCAAAAAGTTTCAAAGAATCTAATTTTGAGATAATTTTTTGCATGAACTTCTATCATAACCTTCCCTCGTACCATATAGAAAGGATATGAATCGTTTCGTAGCATTTCGAACAATCCTCGATTTAATTTTATTTTTTGACCGAAACTTAGTATAAAATTGTGTATAATATACAACAATTTTTTACCGAAATTATATTTCAAAAAGTTTCAGAGAATCTAATTTTGAGATAATTTTTTGCATGGACTTCCATCATTACATTCCCTCGTAACATATAGAAAGGATCAGAAAAGTTTCGAAGCATTTCGAACAATCCTCGTTTTAATTTTATTTTTTGCCCGAAACTAGTATAAAATTTTGTATAATATACTACGATTTTTTGACCTAAACTAGCATTTCAAAAAAATTCATAAAATCTAAATTTGAGATAATGTTTTTCTTGGACTTCCATCATAACCTTCCCTCATACCATATAGAAAGGATCTGAAAGGTTTCGTAGCATTTCGAATAATCCTCGATTTAATTTGATTTTTACCGAAATTTGTATAAAATTGTGTATAAAATACTACGATTTTTTGAACGAAACTAGCTTCAAAATTTTTCATAGAATCTAATTTTAAGATAATTTTTTGCATGTACTTCCATCATAACATTCCCTAGTAAGATATATAAACGATCTCAAAAGGTTCGTAGCATTTTGAATAATCCTCAATTTAATTTGATTATTTGACCGAAACTAGTATATAATTGTGTATACTATACTACGATTGTTTTAACCGAATCCAACATTTCAAAAAGTTTAATAAAATCTAATTTTGAGATAATTTTTTTGCATGGACTTCTATCATAACTTTACCCCGTAACATATAGAAAGGATCTTATAAGTTTCGTAGCATTTCGAATAATCCTCTGTTTAATTTGATTATTTGACCGAAACTAGTATAAAATTGTGTATAATATACTACAATTTTTGAACGAAACTAGTATTTTAAAAAGTTTCATATAATCAAATTTTGAGGTAATTTTTTTGCATGGACTTCCATCATTACCTTCCCTCGTAACATATAGAAAGGATCTGAAAAGTTTCTTAGTATTATAACAATCCTCGATTTAATTTGATTATTTGACCGAAACAAGTATAAAATTGTGTATAATATACTACAATTTTTTACCGAAACTATTATTTCAAAAAGTTTCAGAGAATCTAATTTTGAGATAATTTTTTGCATGGTCTTCCATCATTACATTCCCTCGTAACAAATAGAAAGGATCTGAAAAGTTTCGAAGCATTTCGAACAATCCTCGTTTTAATTTGATTTTTTGACCGAAATTTGTATAAAATTGTGTATAATATACTACGATTTTTTGACCAAAACTAGCTTTTCAAAATTTTTCATAGAATATAATTTTAAGATAATTTTTTGCAAATACTTCCATCATAACATTCCCTAGTAACATATATAAACGATCTGAAGAGCTTCATAGCATTTTGAACAATCCTCGATTTAATTTGATTATTTGACCGAAACTAGTATAAAATTGTGTATAATATACTACAATTCTTGACCGAAACTAGTATTTGAAAAAGTTTCAGACAATCTAATTTTGAGAAAAAAAATTTGCATTGACTTCCATCATAACCTTCCCTCGTAACATAGAGAAAGGATCTGAAACGTTTCGTAGCATTTCAGATAATCATCTGTTTAATTTGATTTTGTGACTGAAACTAGTATAAAATTGTGTATAATATACTACAATTTTTTTTACCGAAACTAGTATTTCAAAAAGTTTCAAAGAATCTAATTTTGAGATAATTTTTTGCATGAACTTCTATCATAACCTTCCCTCGTACCATATAGAAAGGATATGAATCGTTTCGTAGCATTTCGAACAATCCTCGATTTAATTTTATTTTTTGACCGAAACTTAGTATAAAATTGTGTATAATATACAACAATTTTTTACCGAAATTATATTTCAAAAAGTTTCAGAGAATCTAATTTTGAGATAATTTTTTGCATGGACTTCCATCATTACATTCCCTCGTAACATATAGAAAGGATCAGAAAAGTTTCGAATCATTTCGAACAATCCTCGTTTTAATTTTATTTTTTGCCCGAAACTAGTATAAAATTTTGTATAATATACTACGATTTTTTGACCTAAACTAGCATTTCAAAAAAATTCATAAAATCTAAATTTGAGATAATGTTTTTCTTGGACTTCCATCATAACCTTCCCTCATACCATATAGAAAGGATCTGAAAGGTTTCGTAGCATTTCGAATAATCCTCGATTTAATTTGATTTTTACCGAAATTTGTATAAAATTGTGTATAAAATACTACGATTTTTTGAACGAAACTAGCTTCAAAATTTTTCATAGAATCTAATTTTAAGATAATTTTTTGCATGTACTTCCATCATAACATTCCCTAGTAAGATATATAAACGATCTCAAAAGGTTCGTAGCATTTTGAATAATCCTCAATTTAATTTGATTATTTGACCGAAACTAGTATATAATTGTGTATACTATACTACGATTGTTTTAACCGAATCCAACATTTCAAAAAGTTTAATAAAATCTAATTTTGAGATAATTTTTTTGCATGGACTTCTATCATAACTTTACCCCGTAACATATAGAAAGGATCTTATAAGTTTCGTAGCATTTCGAATAATCCTCTGTTTAATTTGATTATTTGACCGAAACTAGTATAAAATTGTGTATAATATACTACAATTTTTGAACGAAACTAGTATTTTAAAAAGTTTCATATAATCAAATTTTGAGGTAATTTTTTTGCATGGACTTCCATCATTACCTTCCCTCGTAACATATAGAAAGGATCTGAAAAGTTTCTTAGTATTATAACAATCCTCGATTTAATTTGATTATTTGACCGAAACAAGTATAAAATTGTGTATAATATACTACAATTTTTTACCGAAACTATTATTTCAAAAAGTTTCAGAGAATCTAATTTTGAGATAATTTTTTGCATGGTCTTCCATCATTACATTCCCTCGTAACAAATAGAAAGGATCTGAAAAGTTTCGAAGCATTTCGAACAATCCTCGTTTTAATTTGATTTTTTGACCGAAATTTGTATAAAATTGTGTATAATATACTACGATTTTTTGACCAAAACTAGCTTTTCAAAATTTTTCATAGAATATAATTTTAAGATAATTTTTTGCAAATACTTCCATCATAACATTCCCTAGTAACATATATAAACGATCTGAAGAGCTTCATAGCATTTTGAACAATCCTCGATTTAATTTGATTATTTGACCGAAACTAGTATAAAATTGTGTATAATATACTACAATTCTTGACCGAAACTAGTATTTGAAAAAGTTTCAGACAATCTAATTTTGAGAAAAAAAATTTGCATTGACTTCCATCATAACCTTCCCTCGTAACATAGAGAAAGGATCTGAAACGTTTCGTAGCATTTCAGATAATCATCTGTTTAATTTGATTTTGTGACTGAAACTAGTATAAAATTGTGTATAATATACTACAATTTTTTTTACCGAAACTAGTATTTCAAAAAGTTTCAAAGAATCTAATTTTGAGATAATTTTTTGCATGAACTTCTATCATAACCTTCCCTCGTACCATATAGAAAGGATATGAATCGTTTCGTAGCATTTCGAACAATCCTCGATTTAATTTTATTTTTTGACCGAAACTTAGTATAAAATTGTGTATAATATACAACAATTTTTTACCGAAATTATATTTCAAAAAGTTTCAGAGAATCTAATTTTGAGATAATTTTTTGCATGGACTTCCATCATTACATTCCCTCGTAACATATAGAAAGGATCAGAAAAGTTTCGAATCATTTCGAACAATCCTCGTTTTAATTTTATTTTTTGCCCGAAACTAGTATAAAATTTTGTATAATATACTACGATTTTTTGACCTAAACTAGCATTTCAAAAAAATTCATAAAATCTAAATTTGAGATAATGTTTTTCTTGGACTTCCATCATAACCTTCCCTCATACCATATAGAAAGGATCTGAAAGGTTTCGTAGCATTTCGAATAATCCTCGATTTAATTTGATTTTTACCGAAATTTGTATAAAATTGTGTATAAAATACTACGATTTTTTGAACGAAACTAGCTTCAAAATTTTTCATAGAATCTAATTTTAAGATAATTTTTTGCATGTACTTCCATCATAACATTCCCTAGTAAGATATATAAACGATCTCAAAAGGTTCGTAGCATTTTGAATAATCCTCAATTTAATTTGATTATTTGACCGAAACTAGTATATAATTGTGTATACTATACTACGATTGTTTTAACCGAATCCAACATTTCAAAAAGTTTAATAAAATCTAATTTTGAGATAATTTTTTTGCATGGACTTCTATCATAACTTTACCCCGTAACATATAGAAAGGATCTTATAAGTTTCGTAGCATTTCGAATAATCCTCTGTTTAATTTGATTATTTGACCGAAACTAGTATAAAATTGTGTATAATATACTACAATTTTTGAACGAAACTAGTATTTTAAAAAGTTTCATATAATCAAATTTTGAGGTAATTTTTTTGCATGGACTTCCATCATTACCTTCCCTCGTAACATATAGAAAGGATCTGAAAAGTTTCTTAGTATTATAACAATCCTCGATTTAATTTGATTATTTGACCGAAACTAGTATAAAATTGTGTATAATATACTACAATTTTTTACCGAAACTATTATTTCAAAAAGTTTCAGAGAATCTAATTTTGAGATAATTTTTTGCATGGTCTTCCATCATTACATTCCCTCGTAACAAATAGAAAGGATCTGAAAAGTTTCGAAGCATTTCGAACAATCCTCGTTTTAATTTGATTTTTTTGCCCGAAACTAGTATAAAATTTTGTATAATATACTACGATTTTTTGACCTAAACTAGCATTTTAAAAAAATTCATAAAATCTAATTTTGAGATAATTTTTTTCTTGGACTTCCATCATAACCTTCCCTCGTACCATATAGAAAGGATCTGAAAAGTTTCGTAGCATTTCGAATAATCCTCGATTTAATTTGATTTTTTACCGAAATTTGTATAAAATTGTGTATAATATATTACGATTTTTTGATCGAAACTAGCTTCAAAAATTTTCATAGAATCTAATTTTAAGATAATTTTTTGCATGTACTTCCATCATAACATTCCCTAGTAACATATATAAACGATCTGAAAAGCTTCGTAGCATTTTAAACAATCCTCGATTTAATCTGATTATTTGACCGAAACTAGTATAAAATTGTGTATAATATACTACGATTTTTTAAACGAAACCAACATTTCAAAAAGTTTAATAGAATCTAATTTTGAGATAATTTTTTTGCATGGACTTCCATCATAACATTACCCCGTAACATATAGAAAGGATCTTATAAGTTTCGTAGCATTTCGAATAATCCTCTGTTTAATTTGATTATTTGACCGAAACTAGTATAAAATTGTGTATAATATACTACAATTTTTGACCGAAACTAGTATTTTAAAAAGTTTCATAGAATCAAATTTTGAGATATTTTTTGCATGGACTTCCATCATTACCTTCCAACGTAACATATAGAAAGGATCTGAAAAGTTACGTAGTTTTATAACAATCCTCGATTTAATTTGATTATTTGACCGAAACTAGTATAAAATTGTGTATAATATACTACAATTCTTGACCGAAACTAGTATTTGAAAAAGTTTCATATAATCTAATTTTGAGAAAAAAAATTTACATGGATTTCCATCATAACCTTCCCTCGTAACATAGAGAAATGATCTGAAACGTTTCGTAACATTTCAGACAATCATCGGTTTAATTTTATTTTGTGACTGAAACTAGTATAAAATTGTGTATAACATACTACGATTTTTTTTTACCGAAACTAGTATTTCAAAGAGTTTCAAAGAATTTAATTTTGAGATAATTTTTTGCATGGACTTCAATCATAACCTTCCCTCGTACCATATAGAAAGGATCTGAAACGTTTCGTAGCATTTCGAACAATCATCGATTTAATTTGATTTTTTGACCGAAATTTAGTATAAAATTGTGTATAATATACAACAATTTTTTACCGAAACTATTATATCAAAGAGTTTCAGAGAATCTAATTTTGAGATAATTTTTTGCATGGACTTCCATAATTTTTTTCTTGGACTTCCATCATAACCTTCCCTCGTACCATATAGAAAGGATCTGAAACGTTTCGTAGCATTTCGAATAATCCTCGATTTAATTTGATTATTTGACCGAAATTTGTATAAAATTGTGTATAATATACTACGATTTTTTGACCGAAACTAGCTTTTCAAATATTTACATAGAATCTAATTTTAAGATAATTTTTTGCATGTACTTCCATCATAACATTCCCTAGTAACATATGTAAACGATCTGAAAAGCTTCGTAGCATTTTGAACAATCCTCGATTTAATTTGATTATTTGACCGAAACTAGTATAAAATTGTGTATAATAATATACTACGATTTTTTTAACCGTAACCAACATTTCAAAAAGTTTAATAGAATCTAATTATGAGATAATGTTTTTGCATGGACTTCCATCATAACTTTACCTCGTATAATATAGAAAGGATCTTATAAGTTTCGTAGCATTTCGAATAATCCTCTGTTTAATTTGATTATTTGACCGAAACTAGTATAAAATTGTGTATAATATACTACAATTTTTGACCGAAACAAGTATTTTAAAAAGTTTCATAGAATCAAATTTTGAGATAATATTTTTGCATGGACTTCCATCATTACCTTCCCTCGTAACATATAGAAAGGATCTGAAAAGTTACGTAGTATTATAACAATCCTCGATTTAATTTGTTATTTGACCGAAACTAGTATAAAATTGTGTATAATATACTACAATTCTTGACCGAAACTAGTATTTGAAAAAGTTTCATATAATCTAATTTTGAGAAATTTTTTTTGCATGGACTTCCATCATAACCTTCCCTCGTAACATAGAGAAAGGATCTGAAACGTTTCGTAGCATTTCAGACAATCATCAGTTTAATTTGATTTTATGACTTAAACTTAGTATAAAATTGTGTATAATATACAACAATTTTTTTACCGAAACTATTATTTCAAAAAAGTTTCAGAGAATCTAATTTTGAGATAATTTTTTGCATGGACTTCCATCATTACATTCCCTCGTAACATATAGTAAGGATCTGAAAAGTTTCGAAGCATTTCGAATAATCCTCGTTTTAATTTTATTTTTTGCCCGAAACTAGTATAAAATTTTGTATAATATACTACGATTTTTTGACCTAAACTAGCATTTCGAAAAAATTCATAAAATCTAATTTTGAGATAATTTTTTTTCTTGGACTTCCATCATAACCTTCCCTCGTACCATATAGAAAGGATCTGAAAAGTTTCGTAGCATTTCGAATAATCCTCGATTTAATTTGATTATTTGACCGAAATTTGTATAAAATTGTGTATAATATACTACGATTTTTTGACCAAAACTAGCTTTTCAAATATTTACATAGAATCTAATTTTAAGATAATTTTTTGCATGTACTTCCATCATAACATTCCCTAGTAACATATGTAAACGATCTGAAAAGCTTTGTAGCATTTTGAACAATCCTCGATTTAATTTGATTATTTGACCGAAACTAGTATAAAATTGTGTATAATAATAATATACTACGATTTTTTAACCGTAACCAACATTTCAACATGTTTAATAGAATATAATTTTTAGATAATGTTTTTGCATGGACTTCCATCATAACTTTACCTCGTATAATATAGAAAGGATCTTATAAGTTTCGTAGCATTTCGAATAATCCTCTGTTTAATTTGATTATTTGTCCGAAACTAGTATAAAATTGTGTATAATATACTACAATTTTTGACCGAAACAAGTATTTTAAAAAGTTTCATAGAATCAAATTTTGAGATAATTTTTTTGCATGGACTTCCATCATTACCTTCCCTCGTAACATATAGAAAGGATCTGAAAAGTTACGTAGTATTATAACAATCCTCGATTTAATTTGTTATTTGACCGAAACTAGTATAAAATAGTGTATAATATACTACAATTCTTGACCGAAACTAGTATTTGAAAAAGTTTCATATAATCTAATTTTGAGAAAATGTTTTTCCATGGACTTCCATCATAACCTTCCCTCGTAACATAGAGAAAGGATCTGAAACGTGTCGTATCATTTCAGACAATCATCGGTTTAATTTGATTTTATGACTGAAACTAGTATAAAATTGTGTATAATATACTACAATTTTTTTTACCGAAACTAGTATTTCAAAAAGTTTCAAAGAATCTAATTTTGAGATAATTTTTTGCATGGACTTCAATCATAACATTCCCCCGTACCATATAGAAAGGATCTGAAAAGTTTCGTAGCATTTCGAACAATCCTCGATTTAATTTGATTTTTTGACCGAAACTTAGTATAAAATTGTGTATATTATACAACAATTTTTTACCGAAACTATTATTTCAAAAAGTTTCAAAGAATCTAATTTTGAGATAATTTTTTGCATGGACTTCCATCATTACATTACCTTGTAACATATAGAAAGGATGTGAAAAGTTTTGAAGCATTTCGAACAATCCTCGTTTTAATTTGATTTTTTGCACGAAACTAGTATAAAATTTTGTATAATATACTACGATTTTTTGACCTAAACTAGCATTTCGAAAAAATTCATAAAATCTAATTTTGAGATAATTTTTTTTCTTGGACTTCCATCATAACCTTCCCTCGTACCATATAGAAAGGATCTGAAAAGTTTCGTAGCATTTAGAATAATCCTCGATTTAATTTGATTTTTTGACCGAAATTTTTATAAAATTGTGTATAATATACTACGATTTTTTGACCAAAACTAACTTTTCAAAATTTTTCATAGAATCTAATTTTAAGATATTGTTTTGCATGTACTTCCATCATAACATTCCCTAGTAACATATATAAACGATCTGAAAAGCTTCGTAGCATTTTGAACAATCCTCGATTTAATTTGATTATTTGACCGAAACTAGTATAAAATTGTGTATAATAATATACTACGATTTTTTAACCGAAACCAACATTTCAAAAAGTTTAATAGAATCTAATTTTGAGATAATTTTTTTGCATGGACTTCGTCATAACTTTACCCCGTAACATATAGAAAGGATCTTATAAGTTTCGTAGCAATTCGTATAATCCTCTGTTTAATTTGATTATTTGACCGAAACTAGTATAAAATTGTGTATAATATACTACAATTTTTGACCGAAACTAGTATTTTAAAAAATTTCATAGAATCAAATTTTGAGATAATTTTTTTGCATAGACTTCCATCATTACCATCCCTATTAACATATAGAAAGGATCTGAAAAGTTACGTAGTATTATAACAATCCTCGATTTAATTTGATTATTTGACCGAAACTAGTATAAAATTGTGTATAATATAATACAATTCTTGACTGAAACTAGTATTTGAAAAAGTTTCATATAATCTAATTTTGAGAAAAAACATTTGCATGGACTTCCATCATAACCTTCCCTCGTAACATAGAGAAATGATATGAAACGTTTCGAAGCATTTCAGACAATCATCGGTTTAATTTGATTTTGTGACTGAAACTAGTATAAAATTGTGTATAATATACTACGATTATTTTACCGAAACTAGTATTTCAAAAAGTTTCGAAGAATCTAATTTTAAGATAATTTTTTGCAAGGACTTCTATCATAACCTTCCCTCGTACCATATAGAAAGGATCTGAAAAGTTTCGTAGCATTTCGAACAATCCTCGATTTAATTTGATTTTTTGACCGAAACATAGTATAAAATTGTGTATAATATACAACAATTTTTTACCGAATTATTATTTCAAAAAGTTTCTAAGAATCTAATTTTGAGATAATTTTTTGCATGGACTACCATCATTACATTCCCTCGTAACATATAGAAAGGATCTGAAAAGTTTCGAAGCATTTTGAACAATCCTCGTTTTAATTTGATTTTTTGCACGAAACTAGTATAAAAGTTTGTATAATATACTACGATTTTTTGACCTAAACTAGCATTTCGAAAAAATTCATAAAATCTAATTTTGAGATAATTTTTTTTCTTGGACTTCCACCATAACCTTCCCCCGTACCATATAGAAGGGATTTGAAAAGTTTCGTAGCATTTCGAATAATCCTCGATTTAATTTGATTTTTTGACCGAAATTTGTATAAAATTGTGTATAATATACTACGATTTTTGACCGAAACTAGCTTTTCAAATATTTAAATAGAATCTAATTTTAAGATAATTTTTTGCATGTACTTCCATCATAACATTCCCTAGTAACATATATAAACGATCTGAAAAGTTTCGTAGCATTTTTAACAATCCTCGATTTAATTTGATTATTTGACCGAAACTAGTATAAAATTGTGTATAATAATATACTACGATTTTTTAACCGAAACCAACATTTCAAAAAGTTTAATAGAATCTAATTTTGAGATATTCTTTTTGCATGGACTTCCATCATAACTTTACCCCGTAACATATAGAAAGGATCTTATAAGTTTCGTAACATTTCGAATAATCCTTTATTTAATTTGATTATTTGACCGAAACTAGTATAAAATTGTGTATAATATACTTAAAGTTTTGACCGAAACAAGTATTTTAAAAAGTTTCATAGAATCAAATTTTGAGATAATTTTTTTGCATGGACTTCCATGATTACCTTCCCTCGTAACATATAGAAAGGATCTAAAAAGTTACGTAGTAATATATCAATCCTCGATTTAATTTTGATTATTTGACCGAAACTAGTATAAAATTGTGTATAATATACTACAATTCTTGACCGAAACTAGTATTTGAAAAAGTTTCATATAATCTAATTTTGATAAATTTTTTTTGCATGGACTTCCATCATAACCTTCCCTCGTAACATAGAGAAAGGATCTGAAACGTTTCGTAGCATTTCAGACAATCATCGGTTTAATTTGATATTGTGACTGAAACTAGTATAAAATTGTGTATAATATACTACAATTTTTTTAACGAAACTAGTATTTCAAAAAGTTTCAAAGAATCTAATTTTGAGATAATTTTTTGCATGGACTTCAATCATAACCTTCCCTCGTACCATATAGAATGGATTTGAAAAGTTTCGTAGCATTTCAAACAATCCTCGATTTAGTTTGATTTTTTGACCAAAACTTAGTATATAATTGTGTATAATATACAACAATTTTTTACCGAAACTATTATTTCAAAAAGTTTCAGAGAATATAATTTTGAGATAAGATTTTGCATGGACTTCCATCATTACATTCCCTCGTAACATATAGTAAGGATCTGAAAAGTTTCGTAGCATTTCGAAGAATCCTCGTTTTAATTTTATTTTTTGCCCGAAACTAGTATAAAATTTTGTATAATATACTACGATTTTTTTTACCTAAACTAGCATTTCGAAAAAATTCATAAAATCTAATTTTGAGATAATTTTTTTTCTTGGACTTCCATCATAACCTTCCCTTGTACCATATAGAAAGGATCTAAAACGTTTCGTAGCATTTCGAATAATCCTCGATTTAATTTGATTTTTTGACCGAAATTTGTATAAAATTGTGTATAATATACTATGATTTTTTGACCGAAACTAGCTTTTCAAATATTTACATAGAATCTAATTTTAAGATAATTTTATGCATGTACTTCCATCATAACATTCCCTAGTAACATATGTAAACGATCTGAAAAGCTTCGAAGCATTTTGAACAATCCTCGATTTAATTTGATTATTTTACCGAAACTAGTATAAAATTGTGTATAATAATATACTACGTTTTTTAACCGTAACCAACATTTCAAAACGTTTAATAGAATCTAATTTTGAGATAATTTTTTTGCATGGACTTCCATCATAACTTTACCCCATAACATATAGAAAGGATCTTATAAGTTTCGTAACATTTCGAATAATCCTCTGTTTAATTTGATTATTTGACCGAAACTAGTATAAAATTGTGTATAATATACTACAATTTTTGACCGAAACAAGTATTTTAAAAAGTTTCATAAAATCAAATTTTGAGATAAATTTTTTGCATGCACTTCCATCATTACCTTCCCTCGTAACATATAGAAAGGATCGAAAAATTACGTAGTATTATAACAATCCTCGATTTAATTTGTTATTTGACCGAAACTAGTATAAAATTGTGTATAATATACTACAATTCTTGACCGAAACTAGTATTTGAAAAAGTTTCATCTAATCTAATTTTTAGAAATTTTTTTTGCTGGACTTCCATCATAACTTACCCTTGTAACATAGAGAAAGGATCTGAAATGTTTCGTAGCATTTCAGACAATCATCGGTTTAATTTGATTTTATGACTGAAACTAGTATAAAATTGTGTATAATATACTACAATTTTTTTTACCGAAACTAGTATTTCAAAAAGTTTCAAAGAATCTAATTTTGAGATAATTTTTTGCATGGACTTCAATCATAACCTTCCCTCGTACCATATAGAAAGGATCTGAAAAGTTTCGTAGCATTTCGAACAATCCTCGATTTAATTTGATTTTTTGACCGAAACTTAGTATAAAATTGTGTATAATATACAACAATTTTTTACCGAAACTATTATTTCAAAAAGTTTCAGAGAATCTAATTTTGAGATAATATTTTGCATGGACTTCCATCATTACATTCCCTCGTACCATATAGTAAGGATCTGAAAAGTTTCGAAGCATTTCGAATAATCCTCATTTTAATTTTATTTTTTTCCCGAAACTAGTATAAAATTTTGTATAATATACTACGATTTTTTGACCTAAACTAGCATTTCGAAAAAAATTCATAAAATCTAATTTTGAGATAATTTTTTTTCTTGGACTTCCATCATAACCTTCCCTTGTACCATATAGAAAGGATCTGAAACGTTTCGTAGCATTTCGAATAATCCTAGATTTAATTTGATTTTTTGACCGAAATTTGTATAAAATTTTGTATAATATACTACGTTTTTTTGACCGAAACTAGCTTTTCAAATATTTACATAGAATCTAATTTTAAGATAATTTTTTGCATGTACTTCCATCATACCATTCCCTAGTAACATATGTAAACGATCTGAAAAGCTTCGTAGCATTTTGAACAATCCTCGATTTAATTTGATTATTTGACCGAAACTAGTATAAAATTGTGTATAATAATAATACACTACGATTTTTTAACCGTAACCAACATTTCAAATAGTTTAATAGAATCTAATTTTGAGATAATGTTTTTGCATGGACTTCCATCATAACTTTACCTCGTATAATATAGAAAGGATCTTATAAGTTTCGTAGCATTTCGAATAATCCTTTGTTTAATTTGATTATTTGACCGAAACTAGTATAAAATTGTGTATAATATACTACAATTTTTGACCGAAACAAGTATTTTAAAAAGCTTCATAGAATCAAATTTTGAGATAATTTTTTTGCATGGACTTCCATCATTACCTTCCCTCGTAACATATAGAAAGGATCTGAAAAGTTACGTAGTATTATAACAATCCTCGATTAAATTTTTATTTGACCGAAACTAGTATAAAATTGTGTATAATATACTACAATTCTTGACCGAAACTAGTATTTGAAAAAGTTTCATATAATCTAATTTTAAGAATTTTTTTTTGCATGGACTTCCATCATAACCTTCCCTCGTAACATAGAAAAAGGATCTGAAACGTTTCGTAGCATTTCAGACAATCATCAGTTTAATTTGATTTTGTGACTGAAACTAGTATAAAATTGTGTATAATATACTAAAATTTTTTTACCGAAACTAGTATTTCAAAAAGTTTCAAAGAATCTAATTTTGAGATAATTTTTTGCATGGACTTCAATCATAACCTTCCCTCGTACCATATAGAAAGGATCTGAAAAGTTTCGTAGCATTTCGTACAATACTCGATTTAATTTTATTTTTTGACCGAAACTTAGTATAAAATTGTGTATAATATACAACAATATTTTACCGAAACTATTATTTCAAAAAGTTTCAGAGAATCTAATTTTGAGATAATTGTTTGCATGGACTTCCATCATTACATTCCCTAGTAACATATAGTAAGGATTTGAAAAGTTTCGAAGCATTTCGAATAATCCTCGTTTTAATTTTATTTTTTGCCCGAAACTAGTATAAAATTTTGTATAATATACTACTATTTTTTGACCTAAACTAGCATTTCGAAAATATTCATAAAATCTAATTTTGAGATAATTTTTTTTCTAGGACTTCCATCATAACCTTCCCTCGTACCATATAGAGAGGATCTGAAAAGTTTCGTAGCATTTCGAATAATCCTCGATTTAATTTGATTTTTTGACCGAAATTTGTATAAAATTGTGTATAATATACTACGATTTTTTGACCGAAACTTGCTTTTCAAATATTTACATAGAATCTAATTTTAAGATAATTTTTTGCATGTACTTCCATCATACCATTCCCTAGTAACATATGTAAACGATCTGAAAAGCTTCGTAGCATTTTGAACAATCCTCGATTTAATTTGATTATTTGACCGAAACTAGTATAAAATTGTGTATAATAATAATATAGTACGATTTTTTAACCGTAACCAACATTTCAAAAAGTTTAATAGAATCTAAATTTGAGATAATGTTTTTGCATGGACTTCCATCTTAACTTTACCTCGTATAATATAGAAAGGATCTTATAAGTTTCGTAGCATTTCGAATAATCCTCTGTTGAATTTGATTATTTGACCGAAACTAGTATAAAATTGTGTATAATATACTACAATTTTTGACCGAAACAAGTATTTTAAAATGTTTCATAGAATCAAATTTTGAGATAATATTTTTGCATGGACTTCCATAATTACCTTCCCTCGTAACATATAGAAAGGATCTGAAAAGTTACGTAGTATTATAACAATCCTCGATTTAATTTTTATTTGACCGAAACTAGTATAAAATTGTGTATAATATACTACAATTCTTGACCGAAACTAGTATTTGAAAAAGTTTCATATAATCTAATTTTGAGAATTTTTTTTTGCATGGACTTCCATCATAACCTTCCCTCGTAACATAGAGAAAGGATCTGAAACGTTTCGTAGCATTTCAGACAATCATCAGTTTAATTTGATTTTGTGACTGAAACTAGTATAAAATTGTTTATAATATACTACAATTTTTTTAACGAAACTAGTATTTCAAAAAGTTTCAAAGAATCTAATTTTGAGATAATTTTTTGAATGGACTTCAATCATAACCTTCCCTCGTACCATATAGAAATGATCTGAAAAGTTTCGTAGCATTTCGAACAATCCTCGATTTAATTTGATTTTTTGACCGAAACTTAGTATAAAATAGTGTATAATATAGAACAATTTTTTACCGAAACTATTATTTCAAAAAGTTCCAGAGAATCTAATTTTGAGATAATTTTTTGCATGGACTTCCATCATTACATTCCCTCGTAACATATAGTAAGGATCTGAAAAGTTTCGAAGCATTTTGAATAATCCTCGTTTTAATTTTATTTTTTGCTCGAAACTAGTATAAAATTTTGTATAATATACTACGATTTTTTGACTTAAACTAGCATTTCGAAAAAATTCATAAAATCTAATTTTGAGATAATTTTTTTTCTTGGACTTCCATCATAACCTTCCCATGTACCATATAGAAAGGATCTGAAAAGTTTCGTAGCATTTTGAATAATCCTCGATTTAATTTGATTTTTTGACCGAAATTTGTATAAAATTGTGTATAATATACAACGATTTTTTGACCGAAACTAGCTTTTCAAATATTTACATAGAATCTAATTTTAAGATAATTTTTTGCATGTACTTCCATCATAACATTCCATAGTAACATATGTAAACGATCTGAAAAGCTTCGTAGCATTTTGAACAATCCTCGATTTAATTTAATTATTTGACCGAAACTAGTATAAAATTGTGTATAATAATAATATACTACGATTTTTTAACCGTAACCAACATTTCAAAAAGTTTAATAGAATCTAATTTTGAGATAATGTTTTTGCATGGACTTCCATCATAACTTTACCTCGTATAATATAGAAAGGATCTTATAAGTTTCGTAGCGTTTCGAATAATCCTCTGTTTAATTTGATTATTTGACCGAAACTAGTATAAAATTGTGTATAATATACTAAAATTTTTTGACCGAAACAAGTATTTTAAAAAGTTTCATAGAATCAAATTTTGAGATAATTTTTTTGCTTGGACTTCCATCATTACCTTCCCTCGTAAAATATAGAAAGGATCTGAAAAGTTACGTAGTATTATAACAATCCTCGATTTAATTTGTTATTTGACCGAAACTAGTATAAAATTGTGTATAATATACTACAATTCTTGACCAAAACTAGTATTTGAAAAAGTTTCATATAATCTAATTTTGAGAATTTTTTTTGCATGGACTTCCATCATAACCTTCCCTCGTAAAATATAGGAAGGATCTGAAACGTTTCTTCGCATTTCAGACAATCCTCAGTTTAATTTGATTTTGTGATTGAAACTAGTATAAAATTGTGTATAATATACTACGATTTTCTTACCGAAACTAGTGTAAAATTTTGTATAATATACTACGCTTTTTTGACCTAAACTAGCATTTCGAAAAAATTCATAAAATCAAATTTTGAGATAATTTTTTTTCTTGGACTTCCATCATAACCTTCCCTCGTACCATATAGAAAGGATCTGAAAAGTTCCGTAGCATTTCGAATAATCCTCGATTTAATTTGATTTTTTGACCGGAATTTGTATAAAATTGTATATAATATACTACAATTTTTTGACCGAAACTAGCTTTTCAAATATTTACATAGAATCTAATTTGAAGATAATTTTTTGCATGTACTTCCATCATAACATTCCCTAGTAACGTATGTAAACGATCTGAAAAGTTTCGTAGCATTTTGAACAATCCTCGATCTAATTTGATTATTTGACCAAAACTAGTATAAAATTGTGTATAATAATAATATACTACGATTTTTTAACCGTAACCAACATTTCAAAAAGTTTAATAGAATCTAATTTTGAGATAATGTTTTTGCATGGACTTCCATCATAACTTTACCTCGTATAATATAGAAAGGATCTTATAAGTTTCGTAGCATTTCGAATAATCCTCTGTTTAATTTGATTATTTGACCGAAACTAGTATAAAATTGTGTATAATATACAACAATTTTTGACCGAAACAAGTATTTTAAAAAGTTTCATAGAATCAAATTTTGAGATAATTTTTTTGCATGGACTTCCATCATTACCTTCCCTCGTAACATATAGAAAGGATCTGAAAAGTTACGTAGTATTATAACAATCCTCGATTTAATTTGTTATTTGACCGAAACTAGTATAAAATTGTGTATAATATACTACAATTCTTGACAGAAGATAGTATTTGAAAAAGTTTCATATAATCTAATTTTGAGAAAAACAATTTGCATGGACTTCCATCATAACCTTCCCTCGTAACATAGAGAAAGGATCTGAAACATTTCGTAGCATTTCAAACAATCATCGGTTTAATTTGATTTTGTGACTGAAACTAGTATAAAATTGTGTATAATATACTACGATTTTTTTACCGAAACTAGTATTTCAAAAAGTTTCAAAGAATCTAATTTTAAGATAATTATTTGTATGGACTTCAATCATAACCTTCCCTCGTACCATATAGAAAGGATCTGAAAAGTTTCGTAGCATTTCGAACAATCCTCAATTTAATTTGATTTTTTGACCGAAACTTATTATAAAATTATGTATAATATACAACAATTTTTTACCGAAACTATTATTTCAAAAAGTTTCAGAGAATCTAACTTTGAGATAATTTTTTGCATGGACTTCCATCATTACATTCCCTCGTAACATATAGAAATGATCTGAAATGTTTCGAAGCATTTTGAACAATCCTCGTTTTAATTTGATTTTTTGCACGAAACTAGTATAAAATTTTGTATAATATACTACGATTTTTTGACCTAAACTAGCATTTCGAAAAAATTCATAAAATCTAATTATGAGATAATTTTTTTTCTTGGACTTCCATCATAACCTTCCCTCGTACCATATAGAAAGGATCTGAAACGTTTCGTAGCATTTCGAATAATCCTGGATTTAATTTGATTTTTTGACCGAAATTTGTAAAAAAATTGTGTATAATATACTACGATTTTTTAACCGAAACTAGCTTTTCAAATATTTACATTGAATCTAATTTTAAGATAATTTTTTGCATGTACTTCCATCATAACATTCCCTAGTAACATATGTAAACGATCTGAAAAGCTTCGTAGCATTTTGAACAATCCTCGATTTAATTTGATTATTTGACCGAAACTAGTATAAAATTGTGTATAATAATATACTACGATTTTTTAACCGTAACCAACATTTCAAAAAGTTTAATAGAATCTAATTTTAAGATAATTTTTTGCATGGACTTCCATCATAACTTTACCCCGTAACATATAGAAAGGATCTTATAAGTTTCGTAGCATTTCGAATAATCCTCTGTTTAATTTGATTATTTGACCTAAACTAGTATAAAATTGTGTATAATATACAAAATTTTTTGACCGAAATTAGTATTTTAAAAAGTTTCATAGAATCAAATTTTGAGATAATTTTTTTGCATAGACTTCCATCATTACCTTCCCTCGTAACATATAGAAAGGATCTGAAAAGTTACGTAGTATTATACCAATCCTTGATTTAATTTTGATTATTTGACCGAAACTAGTATAAAATTGTGTATAATATACTACAATTCTTGACCGAAACTAGTATTTGAAAAAGTTTCATATAATCTAATTTTGAGAAAAAAAATTTGCATGGACTTCCATCATAAACTTCCCTCGTAACATAGAGAATCTGAAACGTTTCGTAGCATTTCAGACAATCATCGGTTTATTTTGATTTTGTGACTGAAACTAGTATTAAATTGTGTATAGTATTACTAAGATTTTTTTACCGGAGCTAGTATTTCAAAAAGTTTCAATGAATCTAATTTTAAGATAATTTTTTGCATGGACTTCCATCATAACCTTCCCTCGTACCATATAAAAAGGATCTGAAAAGTTTCGTAGCATTTCGAACAATCCTCAATTTAATTTGATTTTTTGACGGAAACTTAGTATAAAATTGTGTATAATATACAACAAATTTTTACCGAAACTATTATTTCAAAAAGTTTCAGAGAGTCTAATTTTGAGATAATGTTTTGCATGGACTTCCATCATTACATTCCCTCGTAACATATAGAAAGGATCTGAAAAGTTTCGAAGCATTTCGAACTATCCTCGTTTTGATTTGATTTTTTGCACGAAACTAGTATAAAATTTTGTATAATATACTACGATTTTTTGACCAAAACTAGCATTTCGAAAAAATTCATAAAATCTAATTTTGAGATAATTTTTTATCTTGGACTTCCATCATAACCTTCCCTCGTACCATATAGAAAGGATCTGAAAGGTTTCGCAGCATTTCGAATAATCCTCGATTTAAAAGGATTCTTTGAGCGAAATTTGTATAAAATTGTGTATAATATACTACGTTTTTTTGACCGAAACTAGCTTTTAAAATTTTTTCATAGAATCTAATTTTAAGATAATTTTTTGCATGTACTTCCATCATAACATTCCCTTGTAACATATATAAACGATCTGAAAAGCTTCGTAGCATTTTGAACAATCCTCGATTTAATTTGATTATTTGACTGAAACAAGTATAAAATTGTGTATAATATACTACGATTTTTTAACCGAAACCAACATTTCAAAAAGTTTAATAGAATCTAATTTTGAGATAATTTTTTTGCATGGACTTCCATCATAACTTTACCCCGTAACATATAGAAAGGATCTTATAAGTTTCGTAGCATTTCGAATAATCCTCTATTTAATTTGATTATTTGACCGAAACTAGTATAAAATTGTGTATAATATACTACAATTTTTGACCGAATCTAGTATTTTAAAAAGTTTCATAGAATCAAATTTTGAGATAATTTTTTTGCATGGAATTCCATCATTACCTTCCCTAGTAACATATAGAAAGGATCTGAAAAGTTTCTTAGTATTATAACAATCCTCGATTTAATTTGATTATTTGACCGAAACTAGTATAAAATTGTGTATAATATACTAAAATTCTTGACCGAAACTAGTATTTGAAAATGTTTCATATAATCTAATTTTGAGAATTTTGTTTTGCATGGACTTTCATCATAACCTTCCCTCGTAACATAGAGAAAGGATCTGAAACGTTTCGTAACATTTCAGACAATCATCGGTTTAATTTGATTTTGTGACTGAAACTAGTATAAAATTGTGTATAATATACTACGATTTTTTTACCGAAACTAGTATTTCAAAAAGTTTCAAAGAATCTAATTTTGAGATAATTTTTTGCATGGACTTCCATCATAACCTCCCCTCGTACCATATAGAAAGGATCTGAAAAGTTTCGTAGCATTTCGAACAATCCTCGATTTAATTTGATTTTTTGACCGAAACTTAGTATAAAATTGTGTATAATATACAACTATTTTTTACCGAAACTATTATTTCAAAAAGTTTCAGAGAATCTAATTTTGAGATAATTTTTTGCATGGACTTCCTTCATTACATTCCCTTGTAACATATAGAAAGGATCTGAAAAGTTTCGAAGCATTTCGAACAATCCTCGTTTTAATTTGATTTTTTGCCCAAAACTAGTATAAAATTTTGTATAATATACTACGATTTTTTGACCTAAACTAGCATTTATAAAAAAATCATAAAATCTAATTTTGAGATAATTTTTTTTCTTGGACTTCCATCATAACCTTCCCTCGTACCATATAGAAAGGATCTGAAACGTTTCGTAACATTTCGAATAATCCTCGATTTAATTTGATTTTTTGACCGAAATTTGTATAAAATTGTGTATAATATACTATGATTTTTTGACCGAAACAAGCTTTTCAAAAATTTACATAGAATCTAATTTTAAGATAATTTTTTTGCATGAACTTCCATAATAACATTCCCTAGTAACATATATAAACGATCTGAAAAGCTTCGTAGCATTTTGAAAAATCTTCGATTTAATTTGATTTTTTGACCGAAACTAGTATAAAATTGTGTATAATATACTACGATTTTTTAACCGAAACCAACATTTCAAAAAGTTTAATAGAATCTAATTTTGTGATATTGTTTTTGCATGGACTTCCATCATAACTTTACCCCGTAACATATAGAAAGGATCTTATAAGTTTCGTAGCAATTCGAATAATCCGCTGTTTAATATGATTATTTGACCGAAACTAGTATAAAATTGTGTATAATATACTACAATTTTTGACCGAAACTAGTATTTAAAAAATTTCATAGAAACAAATTTTGAGATAATTTTTTTGCATGGACTTCCATCATTACCTTCCCTCGTAACATATAGAAAGGATATGAAAAGTTACGTAGTATTATAACAATCCTCGATTTAATTTGATTATTTGACCGAAACTAGTATAAAATTGTGTATAATATACCACAATTCATGACCGAAACTAGTATTTGAAAAAGTTTCATATAATCTAATTTTGAGAAAATTTTTTGAATGGACTTCCATCATAACCTTTCCTCGTAACATAGAGAAAGGATCTGAAACGTTTCGTAGCATTTCAGATAATCCTTGGTTTAATTTGATTTTGTGACTGAAACTAGTATAAAATTGTGTATAATATACTACGATTTTTTTACCGAAACTAGTATTTCAAAAAGTTTCAAAGAATCTAATTTTATGATAATTTTTTGCATGGACTTCCATTATAACCTTCCCTCGTACCATATAGAAAGGATATGAAAAGTTTCGTAGCATTCCGAACAATCCTCGATTTAATTTGATTTTTTGACCGAAACATAGTATAAAATTGTGTATAATATACAACAATTTTTTATCTAAACTATTATTTCAAAAAGTTTCAGAGAATCTAATTTCGAGATAATTTTTTGCATGGACTTCCATCATTAGATTCCCTCGTAACATATAGAAAGGACCAGAAAAGTTTCGAAGCATTTCGAACAATCCTTGTTTTAATTTGATTTTTTCCCGAAACTAGTATAAAATTTTGTATAATATACTACGATTTTTTGACCTAAACTAGCATTTCAAAAAAATTCATAAAATCTAATTTTGAGATAATTTTTTTCTTGGACTACCATCATGACCTTCCCTCATACCATATAGAAAGGATCTGAAAAGTTTCATAGCATTTCGAATAATCCTCGATTTAATTTGATTATTTAACCGAAATTTGTATAAAATTGTGTATAATATACTACGATTTTTTGACCGAAACTAGCTTTAAATTTTTTTCCATAGAATCTAATTTTAAGATATTTTTTTGCATGTACTTTCATCATAACATTCCCTAGTAACATATATAAATGATTTGAAAAGCTTCATAGCATTTTGAACAATCCTTGATTTAATTTGATTATTTGACCGAAACTAGTATAAAATTGTGTATAATATACTAGATTTTTTAACCAAAACCAACATTTCAAAAAGTTTAATAGAATCTTATTTAGAGATAATTTTTTTGCATGGACTTCCATCATAACTTTACCTCGTAACATATAGAAAGGATCTTATTAGTTTCGTAGCATTTCGAACAATCCTCTATTTAATTTGATTATTTGACCGAAACTAGTATAAATTTGTGTATAATATACTACAATTTTTGACCGAAACTAGTATTTCAAAAAGTTTCATATAATCAAATTTTGAGATAATTTTTTTGCATGGACTTCCATCATTACCTTCCCTCGTAACATATTAAAAGGATCTGAAAAGTTTCGTAGTATTCTAACAATCCTCGATTTAATTTGATTATTTGACCGAAACTAATATAAAATTGTGTATAATATACTACAATTTTTAACCGAAACTAGTATTTTAAAAAGTTTCATATAATCTAATTTTGAGAATTTTTTTTTGCATGGACTTCCATCATACCTTCCCTCGTACCACATAGAAAGGATCTGAAAAGTTTCGTAGCATTTCGAGAAATCCTCGATTTGATTTGATTTTTTGATTGAAACTAGTATAAAATTGTGTATAATATACTACTATTTTTGACCGAAACTAGTATTTCAAAAAGTTTCTGAGAATCTAATTTTGAGATAATTTTTTGCATGGACTTCCATCAATACCTTCCCTCGTACCATATAGAAAGGATCTGAAAATTTCATAGCATTTCGAACAATCCTCGATTTAATTTGATTTTTTGACTGAAACTTAGTATAAAATTGTGTATAATATATATCAATTTTTTTTTACCGAAACTAGTATTTCAAAAAGTTACAGAGAATCTGATTTTGAGATAATTTTTTTCCATGGACTTCCTTCATAACATTCCCTCTTAACATATAGAAAGGATCTGAAAAGTTTCGAAGCATTTCGAACAATCCTCGTTTTAATTTGATTTTTTGACCGAAACTAGTGTAAAATTTTGTATAATATACTACAATTTTTTGACCTAAACTAGCATTTCAAAAAAATTCATAAAATCTAATTTTGAGATGATTTTTTTCTTGGACTTCCGTCAGAACCTTCCCTCGTACCATATAGAAAGGATCTGAAAAGTTTCGTAGCATATTGAATAATCCTCGATTTAATTTGATTTTTTGACCGAAATTTGTATAAAATTGTGTATAATATACTACGATTTTTTGACCGTAACTAGCTTTTCAAAATTTTTCATAGAATCTAAATTTAAGATAATATTTTTGCATGTAGTCCCGTCATAACATTCCCTAGTAACATATATAAACGATCTGAAAAGATTCGTAGCATTTTGAAAAATCCTCGATTTAATTTGATTATTTGACCGAAACTAGTAAAAAATTGTTTATAATATACTACTATTTTTTAACCGAAACCAGCATTTCAAAAAGTTTAATAGAATCTAATTTTGAGACAATTTTTTTGCATGGACTTCCATCATAACTTTACCTCGTAACATATAGAAAGGATCTTATTAGTTTCGTAGCATTTCGAACAATCCTCGGTTTAATTTGATTATTTGACCGAAACTAGTATAAAATTGTGTATATTATAATACAATTTTTGACCGAAACTAGTATTTAAAAAAGTTTCATAGAATCAAATTTTGAGATAATCTTTTTGCATGGACTTCAATCATTACCTTCCCTCATAACATATTAAAAGGATCTGAAAAGTTTTTTAGTATTCTAACAATCCTCGATTTAATTTGATTATTTAACCGAAACTAATATAAAATTGTGTATAATATACTACTATTTTTAACCGAAACTAGTATTTTAAAAAGTTTCATATAATCTAATTTTGAGAAAAAAAATTTGCATGGACTTCCATCATATCTTCCCTCGTACCATATAGAAAGGATTTGAAACGTTTCGTAGCATTTCCAGAAATCCTCGATTTAATTTGATTTTTTGACTGAAACTAGTATAAAATTGTGTATAATATACTACAATTTCTGACCGAAATTAGTATTTCAAAAAGTTTCAGAGAATCTAATTTTGAGATAAGCTTTTGCATGGACTTCCATCATAACCTTCCCTTGTACCATATAGAAAGGATCTAAAAAGTTTCATAGCATTTCGAACAATCCTCGATTTAATTTGATTTTTTGACCGAAACTTAGTATAAAATTGTGTATAATATACAACAATTTTTTACCGAAACTGGTATTTCAAAACGTTACAGAGAATTTAATTTTGAGATAATTTTTTGCATGGACTTCCTTCATAACATTCCCTCGTAACATATAGAAAGGATCTGAAAAGTTTCGAAGCATTTCGAACAATCCTCGTTTTAATTTGATTTTTTGACCGAAACTAGTATAAAATTTTGTATAATATACTACGATTTTTTGACCTAATCTAGCATTTCAAAAAAATTCATAAAATCTAATTTTGAGAAAATTTTTTTCTAAGAATTCCGTCATAACCTTCCCTCGTACCATATAGAAAGGATCTGAAACGTTTCGTAGCATTTCGAATAATCCTCGATTTAATTTGATTATTTGACCGAAACTAGTATAAAATTGTGTATAATATATTACTATTTTTTAACCGAAACCAGCATTTCAAAAAGTTTAATAGAATCTAATTTTGAGATAATTTTTTTGCATGGACTTCCATCATAACTTTACCTCGTAACATATAGAAAGAATCTTATTAGTTTCGTAGCATTTCGAACAATCCTCTGCATAATTTGATTATTTGACCGAAACTAGTATAAAATTGTGTATAATATACTACAATTTTTGACCGAAACTAGTATTTCAAAAAGTTTCATAGAATCAAATTTTGAGATATTTTTTTTGCATGGACTTCCATCATTACATTCCCTCGTAACATATAGAAAGGATCTAAAAAGTTCCGTAGTATTCTAACAATCCTCGATTTAATTTAATTATTTGACCGAAACTAGTTTAAAATTGTGTATAATATACTACAATTTTTGACCGAAACTAGTATTTGAAAAAGTTTCGTATAATCTAATTTTGAGAAAAAAATTTGCATGGACTTCCATCATAACCTTCCCTCTTAACATATAGAAAGGATCTGAAACGTTTCGTAGTATTTCAGACAATCCTCGGTTTAATTTGATTTTGTGACTGAAACTAGTATAAAATTGTGTATAATATACTACGATTTCTGACCGAAACTAGTATTTAAAAAAGTTTCAAAGAATCTAATTTTGAGATAATGTTTTTGCATGGACTTCCATCATAACGTTCCCTCGTACCATATAGAAAGGATCTGAAAAGTTTCAAAGCATTTCGAACAATCCTCGATTTAATTTGATTTTTTGACCGAAACTTAGTATAAACTTGTGTATAATATACAACAATTGTTTACCAAAACTAGTATTTTAAAAAGTTACAGAGAATCTAATTTTGAGATAATTTTTTGCATGGACTTCCTTCATAACATTCCCTCGTAACATATAGAAAGGATCTGAAAAGTTTCGAAGCATTTCGAACAATCCTCGTTTTAATTTAATTTTTTGACCGAAACTAGTATAAATTTTTTTTATTATATACTACGATTTTTTGACCTAAACTAGCATTTCAAAAAAATTCATAAAATCTAATTTTGAGATATTTTTTTTTCTTGGACTTCCATTATAACCTTCCCTCGTACCATATAGAAAGGATCTGAAAAGTTTCGTAGCATTTCGAATATTCCTCGATTTAATAGAATTTTTTAACCGAAATTTGTATAAAATTGTGTATAATTTACTACGATTTTTTTGACCGACACTAGCTTTTCAAAAATTTTCATAGAATCTAATTTTAAGATAATTTTTTGCATGTGTTTCCATCATAACATTCCCTAGTAAAATATATAAACGATCTTAAAAGCTTCGTAGCATTTCGAATAATCCTCGATTTAATTTGATTATTTGACCGAAACTAGTATAAAATTGTGTATAATATACTACGGTTTTTTAACCGAAACTAGCATTTCAAAAAGTTTCATAGAATCTAAGTTTGAGATAATTTTTTCGCATGGACTTCCATCATAACTTTACCTCGTAACATATAGAAAGGATCTTATAAGTTTCGTAGCATTTCGAACAATCCTCTGTTTAATTTGATTATTTGTCCGAAACTAGAATAAAATTGTGTATAATATACTACAATTTTTGACCGAAACTAGTATTTCAAAAAGTTTCATAGAATCAAATTTTGAGATATTTTTTTTGCATGGACTTCCATCATTACCTTCCCTCGTAACATATAGAAAGGATCTGAAAAGTTTCGTAGTATAATAACAATCCTCGATTTAATTTGATTATTTGACCGAAACTAGTTTAAAATTGTGTATAGTATACTACAATTTTTGACCGAAACTAGTATTTGAAAAAGTTTCATATAATCTAATTTTGAGAAAAAAAAATTGCATGGACTTCTATCATAACCTTCCCTCGTAACATATAGAAAGGATATGAAACGTTTCGTAGTATTTCAGGCAATCCTCGGTTTAATTTGATTTTATGACTGAAACTAGTATAAACATGTGTATAATAATATACTACGTTTTTTTTTACCGAAACTAGTATTTAAAAAAGTTTCAAAGAATCTAATTTTGAGATAATTTTTTGCATGCACTTCCATCATAACCTTCCCTCGTACCATATAGAAAGGATCTGAAAAGTTTCGTAGCATTTCGAACAATCCTCGATTTAATTTGATTTTTTGACCGAAACTTAGTATAAACTTGTGTATAATATACAACAATTGTTTACCAAAACTAGTATTTTAAAAAGTTACAGAGAATCTAATTTTGAGATAATTTTTTGCATGGACTTCCTTCATAACATTCCCTCGTAACATATAGAAAGGATCTGAAAAGTTTCAAAGCATTTCGAACAATCCTCGTTTTAATTTAATTTTTTGACCGAAACTAGTATAAATTTTTTTTATTATATACTACGATTTTTTGACCTAAACTAGCATTTCAAAAAAATTCATAAAATCTAATTTTGAGATAATTTTTTTCTTGGACTTCCATTATAACCTTCCCTCGTACCATATAGAAAGGATCTGAAAAGTTTCGTAGCATTTCGAATATTCCTCGATTTAATAGAATTTTTTAACCGAAATTTGTATAAAATTGTGTATAATTTACTACGATTTTTTTGACCGAAACTAGCTTTTCAAAAATTTTCATAGAATCTAATTTTAAGATAATTTTTTGCATGTGTTTCCATCATAACTTTCCCTAGTAAAATATATAAACGATCTGAAAAGCTTCGTAGCATTTCGAATAATCCTCAATTTAATTTGATTATTTGACCGAAACTAGTATGAAATTGTGTATAATATACTACGGTTTTTTAACCGAAACTAGCATTTCAAAAAGTTTCATAGAATCTAAGTTTGAGATAATTTTTTCGCATGGACTTCCATCATAACTTTACCTCGTAACATATAGAAAGGATCTTATAAGTTTCGTAGCATTTCGAACAATCCTCTGTTTAATTTGATTATTTGTCCGAAACTAGAATAAAATTGTGTATAATATACTACAATTTTTGACCGAAACTAGTATTTCAAAAAGTTTCATAGAATCAAATTTTGAGATATTTTTTTTGCATGGACTTCCATCATTACCTTCCCTCGTAACATATAGAAAGGATCTGAAAAGTTTCGTAGTATAATAACAATCCTCGATTTAATTTGATTATTTGACCGAAACTAGTTTAAAATTGTGTATAGTATACTACAATTTTTGACCGAAACTAGTATTTGAAAAAGTTTCATATAATCTAATTTTGAGAAAAAAAAATTGCATGGACTTCTATCATAACCTTCCCTCGTACCATATAGAAAGGATCTGAAAAGTTTCGTAGCATTTCGAACAATCCTCGATTTAATTTGATTTTTTGACCGAAACTTAGTATAAACTTGTGTATAATATACAACAATTGTTTACCAAAACTAGTATTTTAAAAAGTTACAGAGAATCTAATTTTGAGATAATTTTTTGCATGGACTTCCTTCATAACATTCCCTCGTAACATATAGAAAGGATCTGAAAAGTTTCGAAGCATTTCGAACAATCCTCGTTTTAATTTAATTTTTTGACCGAAACTAGTATAATTTTTTTTTATTATATACTACGATTTTTTGACCTAAACTAGCATTTCAAAAAAATTCATAAAATCTAATTTTGAGATAATTTTTTTCTTGGACTTCCATTATAACCTTCCCTCGTACCATATAGAAAGGATCTGAAAAGTTTCGTAGCATTTGGAATATTCCTCGATTTAATAGAATTTTTTAACCGAAATTTGTATAAAATTGTGTATAATTTACTACGATTTTTTTGACCGAAACTAGCTTTTCAAAAATTTTCATAGAATCTAATTTTAAGATAATTTTTTGCATGTGTTTCCATCATAACTTTCCCTAGTAAAATATATAAACAATCTGAAAAGCTTCGTAGCATTTCGAATAATCCTCAATTTAATTTGATTATTTGACCGAAACTAGTATAAAATTGTGTATAATATACTACGGTTTATTAACCGAAACTAGCATTTCAAAAAGTTTCATAGAATCTAAGTTTGAGATAATTTTTTCGCATGGACTTCCATCATAACTTTACCTCGTAACATATAGAAAGGATCTTATAAGTTTCGTAGCATTTCGAACAATCCTCTGTTTAATTTGATTATTTGTCCGAAACTAGAATAAAATTGTGTATAATATACTACAATTTTTGACCGAAACTAGTATTTCAAAAAGTTTCATAGAATCAAATTTTGAGATATTTTTTTTGCATGGACTTCCATCATTACCTTCCCTCGTAACATATAGAAAGGATCTGAAAAGTTTCGTAGTATAATAACAATCCTCGATTTAATTTGATTATTTGACCGAAACTAGTTTAAAATTGTGTATAGTATACTACAATTTTTGACCGAAACTAGTATTTGAAAAAGTTTCATATAATCTAATTTTGAGAAAAAAAAATTGCATGGACTTCTATCATAACCTTCCCTCGTAACATATAGAAAGGATATGAAACGTTTCGTAGTATTTCAGGCAATCCTCGGTTTAATTTGATTTTATGACTGAAACTAGTATAAACATGTGTATAATAATATACTACGTTTTTTTTTTTACCGAAACTAGTATTTAAAAAAGTTTCAAAGAATCTAATTTTGAGATAATTTTTTGCATGCACTTCCATCATAACCTTCCCTCGTACCATATAGAAAGGATCTGAAAAGTTTCGTAGCATTTCGAACAATCCTCGATTTAATTTGATTTTTTGACCGAAACTTAGTATAAACTTGTGTATAATATACAACAATTGTTTACCAAAACTAGTATTTTAAAAAGTTACAAAGAATCTAATTTTGAGATAATTTTTTGCATGGACTTCCTTCATAACATTCCCTCGTAACATATAGAAAGGATCTGAAAAGTTTCAAAGCATTTCGAACAATCCTCGTTTTAATTTAATTTTTTGACCGAAACTAGTATAAATTTTTTTTATTATATACTACAATTTTTTGACCTAAACTAGCATTTCAAAAAAATTCATAAAATCTAATTTTGAGATAATTTTTTTCTTGGACTTCCATTATAACCTTCCCTCGTACCATATAGAAAGGATCTGAAAAGTTTCGTAGCATTTCGAATATTCCTCGATTTAATAGAATTTTTTAACCGAAATTTGTATAAAATTGTGTATAATTTACTACGATTTTTTTGACCGAAACTAGCTTTTCAAAAATTTTCATAGAATCTAATTTTAAGATAATTTTTTGCATGTGTTTCCATCATAACTTTCCCTAGTAAAATATATAAACAATCTGAAAAGCTTCGTAGCATTTCGAATAATCCTCAATTTAATTTGATTATTTGACCGAAACTAGTATAAAATTGTGTATAATATACTACGGTTTATTAACCGAAACTAGCATTTCAAAAAGTTTCATAGAATCTAAGTTTGAGATAATTTTTTCGCATGGACTTCCATCATAACTTTACCTCGTAACATATAGAAAGGATCTTATAAGTTTCGTAGCATTTCGAACAATCCTCTGTTTAATTTGATTATTTGTCCGAAACTAGAATAAAATTGTGTATAATATACTACAATTTTTGACCGAAACTAGTATTTCAAAAAGTTTCATAGAATCAAATTTTGAGATATTTTTTTTGCATGGACTTCCATCATTACCTTCCCTCGTAACATATAGAAAGGATCTGAAAAGTTTCGTAGTATAATAACAATCCTCGATTTAATTTGATTATTTGACCGAAACTAGTTTAAAATTGTGTATAGTATACTACAATTTTTGACCGAAACTAGAATTTGAAAAAGTTTCATATAATCTAATTTTGAGAAAAAAAAATTGCATGGACTTCTATCATAACCTTCCCTCGTAACATATAGAAAGGATATGAAACGTTTCGTAGTATTTCAGGCAATCCTCGGTTTAATTTGATTTTATGACTGAAACTAGTATAAACATGTGTATAATAATATACTACGTTTTTTTTTTTTACCGAAACTAGTATTTAAAAAAGTTTCAAAGAATCTAATTTTGAGATAATTTTTGCATGCACTTCCATCATAACCTTCCCTCGTACCATATAGAAAGGATCTGAAAAGTTTCGTAGCATTTCGAACAATCCTCGATTTAATTTGATTTTTTGACCGAAACTTAGTATAAACTTGTGTATAATATACAACAATTGTTTACCAAAACTAGTATTTTAAAAAGTTACAAAGAATCTAATTTTGAGATAATTTTTTGCATGGACTTCCTTCATAACATTCCCTCGTAACATATAGAAAGGATCTGAAAAGTTTCAAAGCATTTCGAACAATCCTCGTTTTAATTTAATTTTTTGACCGAAACTAGTATAAATTTTTTTTATTATATACTACGATTTTTTGACCTAAACTAGCATTTCAAAAAAATTCATAAAATCTAATTTTGAGATAATTTTTTTCTTGGACTTCCATTATAACCTTCCCTCGTACCATATAGAAAGGATCTGAAAAGTTTCGTAGCATTTCGAATATTCCTCGATTTAATAGAATTTTTTAACCGAAATTTGTATAAAATTGTGTATAATTTACTACGATTTTTTTGACCGAAACTAGCTTTTCAAAAATTTTCATAGAATCTAATTTTAAGATAATTTTTTGCATGTGTTTCCATCATAACTTTCCCTAGTAAAATATATAAACAATCTGAAAAGCTTCGTAGCATTTCGAATAATCCTCAATTTAATTTGATTATTTGACCGAAACTAGTATAAAATTGTGTATAATATACTACGGTTTATTAACCGAAACTAGCATTTCAAAAAGTTTCATAGAATCTAAGTTTGAGATAATTTTTTCGCATGGACTTCCATCATAACTTTACCTCGTAACATATAGAAAGGATCTTATAAGTTTCGTAGCATTTCGAACAATCCTCTGTTTAATTTGATTATTTGTCCGAAACTAGAATAAAATTGTGTATAATATACTACAATTTTTGACCGAAACTAGTATTTCAAAAAGTTTCATAGAATCAAATTTTGAGATATTTTTTTTGCATGGACTTCCATCATTACCTTCCCTCGTAACATATAGAAAGGATCTGAAAAGTTTCGTAGTATAATAACAATCCTCGATTTAATTTGATTATTTGACCGAAACTAGTTTAAAATTGTGTATAGTATACTACAATTTTTGACCGAAACTAGTATTTGAAAAAGTTTCATATAATCTAATTTTGAGAAAAAAAAATTGCATGGACTTCTATCATAACCTTCCCTCGTAACATATAGAAAGGATATGAAACGTTTCGTAGTATTTCAGGCAATCCTCGGTTTAATTTGATTTTATGACTGAAACTAGTATAAACATGTGTATAATAATATACTACGTTTTTTTTTTTTACCGAAACTAGTATTTAAAAAAGTTTCAAAGAATCTAATTTTGAGATAATTTTTTGCATGCACTTCCATCATAACCTTCCCTCGTACCATATAGAAAGGATCTGAAAAGTTTCGTAGCATTTCGAACAATCCTCGATTTAATTTGATTTTTTGACCGAAACTTAGTATAACCTTGTGTATAATATACAACAATTGTTTACCAAAACTAGTATTTTAAAAAGTTACAGAGAATCTAATTTTGAGATAATTTTTTGCATGGACTTCCTTCATAACATTCCCTCGTAACATATAGAAAGGATCTGAAAAGTTTCAAAGCATTTCGAACAATCCTCGTTTTAATTTAATTTTTTGACCGAAACTAGTATAAATTTTTTTTATTATATACTACGATTTTTTGACCTAAACTAGCATTTCAAAAAAATTCATAAAATCTAATTTTGAGATAATTTTTTTCTTGGACTTCCATTATAACCTTCCCTCGTACCATATAGAAAGGATCTGAAAAGTTTCGTAGCATTTCGAATATTCCTCGATTTAATAGAATTTTTTAACCGAAATTTGTATAAAATTGTGTATAATTTACTACGATTTTTTTGACCGAAACTAGCTTTTCAAAAATTTTCATAGAATCTAATTTTAAGATAATTTTTTGCATGTGTTTCCATCATAACTTTCCCTAGTAAAATATATAAACGATCTGAAAAGCTTCGTAGCATTTCGAATAATCCTCAATTTAATTTGATTATTTGACCGAAACTAGTATAAAATTGTGTATAATATACTACGGTTTTTTAACCGAAACTAGCATTTCAAAAAGTTTCATAGAATCTAAGTTTGAGATAATTTTTTCGCATGGACTTCCATCATAACTTTACCTCGTAACATATAGAAAGGATCTTATAAGTTTCGTAGCATTTCGAACAATCCTCTGTTTAATTTGATTATTTGTCCGAAACTAGAATAAAATTGTGTATAATATACTACAATTTTTGACCGAAACTAGTATTTCAAAAAGTTTCATAGAATCAAATTTTGAGATATTTTTTTTGCATGGACTTCCATCATTACCTTCCCTCGTAACATATAGAAAGGATCTGAAAAGTTTCGTAGTATAATAACAATCCTCGATTTAATTTGATTATTTGACCGAAACTAGTTTAAAATTGTGTATAGTATACTACAATTTTTGACCGAAACTAGTATTTGAAAAAGTTTCATATAATCTAATTTTGAGAAAAAAAAATTGCATGGACTTCTATCATAACCTTCCCTCGTAACATATAGAAAGGATATGAAACGTTTCGTAGTATTTCAGGCAATCCTCGGTTTAATTTGATTTTATGACTGAAACTAGTATAAACATGTGTATAATAATATACTACGTTTTTTTTTTACCGAAACTAGTATTTAAAAAAGTTTCAAAGAATCTAATTTTGAGATAATTTTTTGCATGCACTTCCATCATAACCTTCCCTCGTACCATATAGAAAGGATCTGAAAAGTTTCATAGCATTTCGAACAATCCTCGATTTAATTTGATTTTTTGACCGAAACATAGTATAAAATTGTGTATAATATACAACAATTTTTTACAAAAACTAGTATTTTAAAAAGTTACAGAGAATCTAATTTTGAGATAATTTTTTGCATGGACTTCCTTCATAACATTCCCTCGTAACATATAGAAAGGATCTTATAAGTTTCGTAGCATTTCGAACAATCCTCTGTTTAATTTGATTAATTGACCGAAACTAGAATAAAATTGTGTATAATAATACTACAATTTTTGACCGAAACTAGTATTTCAAAAAGTTTCATAGAATCAAATTTTGAGATATGTTTTTTTTGCATTGACCTCCATCATGACCTTCCCTCGTAACATATAGAAAGGATCTGAAAAGTTTCGTAGTATTATAACAATCCTCGATTTAATTTGATTATTTGACCGAAACTAGTATAAAATTGTGTGTATTATACTACAATTCTTGACCGAAACTAGTATTTGAAAAAGTTTCATATAATCTAATTTTGAGAATTTTTTTTTGCATGGACTTCCATCATAACCTTCCCTCGTAAAATATAGGAAGGATCTGAAACGTTTCGTCGCATTTCAGACAATCCTCGGTTTAATTTGATTTTGTGACTGAAACTAGTATAAAATTGTGTACAATATACTACGATTTTCTTACCGAAACTAGTATTTCGAAATTTTTCAAAGAATCTAATTTTGAGATAATTTTTTGCATGGACTTCCATCATAACCTTCCCTCGTACCATATAGAAAGGATCTGAAAAGTTTCATAGCATTTCGAACAATTCTCGATTTAATTTGATTTTTTGACCGAAACTTAGTATAAAATTGTGTATAATATACAACAAATTTTTTTTTACCGAAACTAGTATTACAAAAAGTTACAGAGAATCTAATTTTGAGATAATTTTTTGCATGGACTTCCATCATAACATTCCCTCGTAACATATAGAAAGGATCTGAAAAGTTTCGAAGCATTTCGAACAATCCTCGTTTTAATTTGATTTTTTGACCGAAACTAGTATAATTTTTTTTATAATATACTACGATTTTTTGACCTAAACTAGCATTTCAAAAAAATTCATAAAATCTAATTTTGAGATAATTTTTTTCTTGGACTTCCATCATAACCTTCCCTCGTACCATATAGAAAGGATTTGAAAAGTTTCGTAGCATTTCGAATAATCCTCGATTTTATTTGATTTTTTGACCGAAATTTGTATAAAATTGTGTATAATATACTACGATTTTTAGACCGAAACTAGCTCTTCAAAAAATTTCATAGAATCTAATTTTAAAATAATTTTGTGCATGTACTTCCATCATAACATTCCCTAGTAACATATATAAACGATCTGAAAAGCTTCGTAGCATTTCGAATAATCCTCTATTTAATTTGATTATTTGACATAAACTAGTATAAAATTGTGTATAATATACTACGATTTTTAAACCGAAACTAGCATTTCAAAAAGTTTCATAGAATCTAATTTTGAGATAATTTTTTTGCATGGACTTCCATCATAACTTTACCTCGTAACATATAGAAAGGATCTTATAAGTTTCGTGGCATTTTGAACAATCCTCTGCATAATTTGATTATTTGACCGAAACTAGTATAAAATTGTGTATAATATACTACAATTTTTGACCGAAACTAGTATTTCAAAAAGTTTCATAGAATCAAATTTTGAGATAAATTTTTTGCATGGACTTCCATCATTACCTTCCCTCGTAACATATAGAAAGGATCTGAAAAGTTTCGTAGTATTATAACAATCCTTGATTTAATTTGATTATTTGACCGAAACTAGTATAAAATTGTGTATATTATACTACAATTCTTGACCGAAACTAGTATTTGAAAAAGTTTCATATAATCTAATTTTGAGAAAAAAAATTTGCATGGACTTCCATCATAACCTTCCCTCATAACGTATAGAAAGGATCTGAAACGTTTCGTAGCATTTTAGACAATCCTCGGTTTAATTTGATTTTGTGACTGAAACTAGTATAAAATTGTGTATAATATACTACGATGTTTTTACCGAAACTAGTATTTCAAAAAGTTTCAAAGAATCTAATTTTGAGATAATTTTTTGCATGGACTTCCATCATAACCTTCCCTCGTACCATATAGAAAGTATCTGAAAAGTTTCATAGCATTTCGAACTATCCTCGATTTAATTTGATTTTTTGACCGAAACATAGTGAAATTCTAGGATCAGATACGTGATGTCGAATCAGATGTTTAGACACTTGAAATCTTAAACAAAAATTAATGAGCTAGTAAATTAAATGACACAGGAAATTGTTAACCCAGTTCAGTGTATCTCCACACTTACATCTGGGGGCTACCAAGCTAGGAAGGAAATCCAATATAAGTAATATTAATTATGGAGTTAAACCAACCAGTTTAATCCTTCACTTAATATCTACCCAAGGCAATTTCTAGCTAAGACTCAACTTAGATATGAGTACTTACTCACTCCCCCTCAATCACACAGTGATCTTTTACAATGATTAATAAAATTGAAGTCACACTTCAAACAAACCAGCTTGATCTTACTTAAAAGTTTCAATGAAGACACAATTCACTTTTTGCTTAAAAGCTCATAAAGTGACAAACAATTAAAACCTGCTTAAATATAACTAGCTTCACAAACACCCTTTACAGTCTTCTAAAATTCGTGCCTTTTCTTGAGTGTTTCAGTTCCTTAAATAGATGCTTGGTTTGTGGGCTTTTTGCAAATTATCCAGACTTTGATAAATCCCACATTCATCTCCTTGAATTAAGGTGAGTTAGTTTGTTGTCTCCTTGAATCAAGGTGAGTTAGTTATTCTGTTACACAGAAATCAGATAACTAAGCTTCCTAAAGATGCGCCTTGGAGTGCTTATCTTTTTACAATTAATTCCAGATAATTTCTCCTGAATTTACTCACTTCTGTTACGCATCATTTAAGTCAGATAGCAGGTTTGTGATGTCACAACATCTGGTGTGACATCCTGATGTCTTGACCTAAGTTCATTAACTTTTACTTCGTTTGTCAATGTCACAACATCTGGTGTGACATCCTGAACTAAGTTCATAACTTCTTGTTTGTCAAAAATTCTTCCAATTCTTAACATCTACAAACTCCCCCTTTGGCTAATTTTTGGCTAACACAATCTTCTGGTTTTGTCAGAGAGCAACGGAGTTCTGTTGAATCATGTGAGAGCTAATAATTTGCTCCCCCTCAAACCTGTATGTATACTGCTATGACTTGTTCAACAGACTTTGATATACCAATGAACATTAAAAAATAACTTAATTCAGAAGACAGAAATTATCATCAACATTGTTCATCAAACAGGCATTAACAGCAGCAGGCATTGTTCAGTACACTTCTCCCCCTTGTTAGACAGAAATTAGGGGCCAATCATTACAGAAAAAACAGAAATACAAAGCAAAATTACAATGCAGAACAGGCAATACATTTTCCACCACAACCAGCTTCACTCAGACTCAGCATACTCTGTATCCTCTGAATCCTCAGACTCAACATCAGATCCATCCACATTTCCAGCAACTTCCTCCAGCTCTAGTCTTTGAATTATGTTCTCAAGCTTTTTCTTCCTTTCATCCAGCTCTTTGCAGGTTGTCCTGAGCTCTGCAATCAGGGCTGCCTTTGATATGGGAGTCTTGACAGCAGATGGCCCATCAGATGTCCCACCAGGTGCTTCAACATCTGCAACATGATGACTCAGAAACAGTTTGTAGTGAAAGTACAATGGACTCTCCCTTTTACAGACAGAATCCTTGTCAGTAGGGATGCCTGTATATTGGTTGTGTATTATGCCACAAAGCAGTGATGGGAAGGCTATTGGAAGCTTGATTGCTGAGGTTCCTGCATGCTTGAGAGTTTGATCAAAGATATATGCCCCATAATCCAACTTGGTTTGGGTGCCTACAGCACAGATAAACCTTCCAAGCCCAGTAGCTATAGATGAGGTATGGTTGGTGGGGACCCAGTTGACTGTTCCAATCCTGTGCAGCATAGCATACTTTCTGGTTAACAAGCTGACAGATAGTTTGCCTTTGACTGGCCATGACTTGACCTGGTTGGCAGTGATTATTTTGCAGACTTGATTGTCAGTTTTGCCCAGCTCATTTGGCCCATCTGATTCTCTCCCCAGGTACTGATTTATCACCCTAGGAGAGAAATCTACACATCTTCCCCTCACATATACCTTCCTGAAATCCTCAGATTTCCCATCAGCACACCCTTCTTGTAGATTAACTATAAACTCTTTGACCAGCAATTCATAACAGGGAGAAAAGTTGGAGACAGTTTTGAATAAGCCAGCATTGGAGATTAAATCTATTACCTCAGTGCATTCCAGGGCATTGCTACCCAGCTCTCTTTCCAAGGCCACCCTTCTTTGATAGACATACTTCCACTTGCTTACACTGGAGACATGGTGGAAGGACACATTGTCCAGGGGTGCTTCAGGAACAACAGTGGCAGTCCTAGGAGGTGCTGGCTTCTTCCTGGGTTGGGATGTTGGAACATCCTCCTCAACATCAGAGTCAGATGGAATTGTAGCCTTCCTCTTCTGGGTGCTTACCTTACTCCATTGCTTTGTAGGTCCAAAGGCAACTTTGACCTTGTCCTTCTTGGGAGTTAACTGTCTCTTCTCAGGAGTTGCATGAGCAGCTGGCTTCTTATCTTTCCTAGCCCTAAGCCTCTTGGCTATGTTGGGATTAACAGAAGCTATGATCTCTGTGTCAGAGTCATCATCCAGATTTTCAACTGGTGGAGGTTGGGAAGCCTCTTTCTTAGCAGCTTGATCATTAGGAGCTTGATCATTTGTAGCTTTATCATCAGTAGCTTTGTCATCATCACTTAGGGCTTTGTCCTGGCCCTCAGGTGTTTCAACATTTCTTGGGACATCCTGTGGAGCAGGTATGTCCTCTTCAGCTTGGTTGCTTGGTTCTTCTTGTGGAGCAGGCATACTGTTCAGGGGAACAGACACCCCAAGCACAACTCTTTGTTCAGCAAGGATCCTGTTTATAAGCTGTTTGATTGACGCGTCCACATAAGCAGATGCTTTGGGGGTACTGGAAGATGAAGGAGTTCCCTTGCTTTTGCTGAAGACTGGCTCCTTAGGTCTTCTTGCATGGGGAGTCCTGGGTTTTTGAGCAATAGGGATGCTTCCTCTGATCTCATTTATAGGAGTAGCATCCATTGGTACTATAGATATTGGAGTTGCATTCACCACGTCTTCTTGATTGAGACCCTCATCAATGGAGTTAGGGTTTTGATGTTGAGACATTGTTTTCGATTGTAGTGGAAATGTGTAAAGGTTTGATAGATTTGGAAGAGTTTAGAGATTCAGCTGTAGCATGCAAAACGTTTAGTGGAGCTAATGAGGATGTGAGGAGTTGAAAGCACGTTTGTACATTTATAGAATCCGTTGCTATTGGAATTTTTAAGATTGGAATACAAACAGTTATTACCCAGACTAGTGCTGCCATCTGGTGATCATACCACACGATGTCATGAGACATGCTGGCACTTCTCCATAACTGCTATATTTCACATATGTAGATTCCCAATTTACCCCTTAGGTTTTCAAATTGGGTAGCATCCAAAGCCTTAGTAAATATGTCAGCTAATTGCAGCTCTGTGGCTACATGCTCTAATGTGATCACCTTCTCTTCCACAAGGTCTCTGATGAAGTGATGTCTGATATCTATGTGCTTAGTTCTGCTGTGTTGGATAGGATTTTTGGAGATGTTAATAGCACTTAAATTGTCACAGTACAATGTCATGACATCTCGTGGGACATTGTATTCTGTGAGCATTTGTTTCATCCATACCAGCTGTGAACAACTGCTAACAGTTTCAATATATTCAGCTTCAGCAGTGGATAAGGACACACAATTTTGTTTCTTACTGAACCAAGAAATTAAATTGTTCCCTAGAAAGAAGCATCCTCCAGATGTACTCTTTCTATCATCAGCACTTCCAGCCCAGTCAGCATCACAAAATCCAGTGAGGATTGGTTCACAACCATGAGAGTACATTATGCCATAGTCACATGTACCATTTACATATTTCAAGATCCTCTTAACCTGGTTTAGATGGCTCACGTTTGGTTCAGCTTGATATCTTGCACACACACCTACTGCAAAAGCTATATCTGGTCTGCTAGCTGTAAGATATAGTAGACTTCCAATCATGCTTCTGTACAAGCTTTGGTCCACACTCTCACCTTTGTCATCCTTTGTCAGTTTTAAATGAGTGGGGGCAGGTGTTCTCTTGTGACTTGCATTGTCGATCCCAAACTTCTTGACAGTGTTCTTTGCATACTTGCTTTGGGATATGAACATGGAGTCCTCCATCTGTTTGATTTGTAGTCCAAGGAAGTAAGTTAGTTCTCCCACTAGGCTCATTTCAAACTCAGACTCCATTTGAGTCACAAAATGTTTAACCATCTTGTCTGACATCCCACCAAACACTATGTCATCCACATATATCTGAGCAATCATAACCTTTACCTCTTCATCCTTTCCAAATAGGGTTTTGTCTATTCCTCATTTCCTGTATCCATGTTTAGTGAGAAAGGTAGTTAGTCTTTCATACCATGCTCTGGGAGCTTGCTTTAGACCATACAGAGCCTTCCTCAACTTATATACATGGTCTGGATAGCTTGGATCAACAAATCCCTTTGGTTGCTCCACATATACTTCCTCATTAAGGTACCCATTTAGGAAGACACTTTTAACATCCATCTGAAATAGCTTGAACTTTAGGATGCAAGCAATCCCTAGGAGTAGTCTGATGGATTCAAGTCTTGCTACTGGTGCAAAAGTTTCATCAAAATCTACCCCCTCAATTTGTGTATATCCTTGAGCTACAAGCCTAGCCTTGTTTTTTGTAACTACTCCCTCATCATTAGACTTGTTTTTGTACACCCACTTAGTGCCAATCACATTAATGTCATCAGGCCTAGGAACAAGATCCCATACTTCATTCCTTGTAAACTGGCCTAATTCCTCCTGCATAGTAGAGATCCAGTACTCATCATTCAGAGCTTCCTTGATGTTCTTAGGTTCTATCTTTGAAACAAAGCAGGAGCCTGAAATCATCTCTCTTGATCTAGTGATGACACCACTGTTGGGATCACCAATTATCAGATCTTTAGGATGATCTTTCTGGATTCTGATGGAGGGAGGTTTGTTGGATTGCTCTGACCTTGCCTCAGTTAAAGTGAAGTCAAGATTATCACTTTCTGTTTTAACTTCAGTTTGATTGTCAGCAGATGTTCCAACATCATCAGCAACATCTGTCTTTGCATAGGCATCATCAATAATCACATTTATTGACTCCATTATAACCTTGGTTCTGGAGTTAAATACTCTGTAAGCTCTGCTATTTATGGAGTATCCAAGAAATATCCCTTCATCACTCTTAGGGTCCATCTTCCTTCTTTGATCCCTATCAGCCAGAATGTAGCCCTTACTTCCAAACACGTGAAAGTACTTGACTGTAGCTTTTCTACCCTTCCAGACTTCATAGATGGTGGATAAAGCTCCCTTTATTAGTGTGACTCTATTGTGGATGTAGCATGCTGTGTTCATAGCTTCAACCCAAAAGTACAGGGGTAACTTCTTGGCATGAATCATGGCTCTAGCTGACTCCTGAATAGTTCTGTTTTTCCTTTCAACAATCCCATTCTGTTGAGGGGTGATGGGAGAAGAATACTCATGGTTAATCCCTTCTGAAGAACAGAAGTCTGAGAATTTTTTATTCTCAAACTCCTTTCCATGATCACTTCTTATTCTGACCACACAGCTTGCTTTTTCTCTTTGGATCCTATGACACAAATCTTTGAATACCTCAAACACATCAGACTTTTCTTTAATGAAGCTTATCCAGGTATATCTTGAGTAGTCATCAACAACCACATAGGCATATCTTTTTCCACCAAGACTCTCTACCTGCATTGGTCCCATAAGGTCCATGTGCAATAATTCCAAGACTTTGGAAGTTGTCAGATGTTGGAGCTTTGGGTGTGACATCTTGGTTTGCTTGCCTATTTGACATTCACCACACACTTTACTTTCATCAATCTTAAGTCTTGGGATCCCTCTTACAGCCTCCATAGATATGATCTTCTTTATTCCTCTGAGATGGAGATGACCCAGTCTTTGATGCCACAACTTCACTTCTTCTTCTTTGTCTAAGGAACAAGTAGATGTGAGGCTGAAATCTTGGGGTTCCCACATATAGCAGTTGTCTTTTGATCTGGCTCCTCTCATGACAACTTTCAGTTCTTTATTAGAAACTATGCACTCAGTTTTGGTGAAGTTGACACTGTAACCTTGGTCACATAACTGACTTATGCTGATCAAGTTTGCAGTTAATCCTTTTACCAACAGCACACCATCTAGACTTGGTACACCTGAGCAGTCCAGGGTCCCAACTCCCTTGATTTCCCCCTTTGCTCCATCTCCAAAGGTTACATAGCTGGATGAGTGTGACTTTAAGTCTACCAGCAGATTCTTCAGTCCAGTCATGTGCCTTGAGCAGCCACTGTCAAAATATCAGTCTTCCTTAGCAGATACTCTAAGAGATGTGTGTGCTATAGAGGCAACAACCTGCTTGGACCATTTTTTCCTGTTGTGAGGTTTCCTTTGATGCATCTGCCCTGTGTAGTGTCCATCTCTAGAGTTCCAAGGTTGCCTGTTGAACTTGTTCTTAGGCATGTACTGGTAGCTTTGATCAATATACATACTAGCTTTAGGTATCTAGATCTTCTTGGTGACCTCTGTCTTCTGCTTAGGAAGGTGCTGAGAACTCTGATTTGGGTATCCATGCAGTTTGTAGCAAAAAGGTTTGATGTGACCAAACCTTCCACAGTGATGATATCTCCATCTTTGATATTTCTTTTTCATCAAGTTTTTGTCATGATGTTGAGACATCTGCTTGAACATCTTGTTTGACTTCATGGGATTTGGAGTTGTTTGGCTGGTGCTAGCCTCAAGGTTTTGAGCTTTATTAAATCCCAGCCCAGTCCTATCCCCTGAGTGCTTGTTGTTGTTGAGAATGTCATCCAGTGTGTTTGAGCCACTGTTCAGCATTCTGACAGATTTGGACATATGCTCTATTTTGGAGTTGAGTAGGCTGACTTCACTTTTCAAAGTGTCAATGATCTCTAGATGACTTGCCTTTTCAGCCTTTAATTCCTCAATCTGCTTCTTCTGCTGTTTACTTTCCATGCATACTTCAGTGCTCCTTTTACACAGCATCCTGTAAGATGCTTCAAGCTCTTCAATCGTCAGATCCTCATCACTAGACCCCCCTTCAGTTTCACATACTCCAGCAAGAGCAGTGATGTGTTTTGCAGATTCTTCTTCTGACTCACTACCTGAGTCTTCATCTGACCAGGACACAGAGAGACCTTTCTTTTGCTTCTTTAGATAGGTCGGGCATTCACTTCTAATGTGTCCATACCCTTCACATCCATGACATTGGATCCCTTTTCCTTGGTTAGTCTTCTCATCATAGTTTGACCTTCTATTAGAGTCATAAGGTCTTTTATTCTCAGAGGGTGAGTTTCTTCCACTTGGTCTGGGCCTGTTTTCCATTCTTTTGAGAATTTTGTTAAATTGTCTTCCAAGCATAGCAATTGATTCTGATAAGTTGTCCTCAGAGCCTGCTTCATGACTTTCTTCTTCTTTATCAGTGTTTGAGACCAGGGCTATGCTTTTGTTTTTCTTCATAATTGTATCATTCATTCCCATCTCAAAGGTTTGAAGGGAACCAATGAGCTCCTCAACCTTCATTGTGCAGATGTCTTGAGCTTCTTCTATGGCAGTAACCTTCATGTCAAACCTCTTTGGCAGTGATCTGAGAATTTTCCTTACCAACTTTTCATCACTCATCTTCTCTCCCAAGGCACCAGAAGTATTTGCAATCTCCAGGATGTTCATGTAAAACTCATGAATGGTCTCATCTTCCTTCATCCTCAAGTTCTCTAACTTGGTGGTGAGAAGTTGAAGTCTTGACATCTTCACCTTTGATGTTCCTTCATGAGTAGTTTTGAGGGTGTCCCAAACATCCTTGGCTAGCTCACAGTGATGCACAAGTCTAAATATGTTCCTGTCAATGCCATTAAATAGGGCATTTTAGGCTTTGGAATTTCCAAGTGCTGACTCTTCTTCCTCCTTGCTCCACTCTTCTTCAGGCTTCATCACTTTTGTCCCATCCTTATTGTCTTTGACAGGGTGCTCCCATCCTTTGTTAACTGCTTTCCAAGCCCTGATATCAAGAGATTTCAAGAATGCTACCATTCTTGGCTTCCAGTAATCATAATTGGATCCATCCAATATAGGTGGTCGATTCACAGATCCTACATCTCTGTCCATGTTCCCAAAATTTGCAGTCCCTAGATCTCACCCAGATATACAGGCAGGGTGCCTGCTCTGATGCTAATTGAAATTCTGGGATCAGATACGTGATGTCGAATCATATGTTTAGACACTTGAAATCTTAAACAAAAATTAATGAGCTAGTAAATTAAATGACACAGGAAATTGTTAACCCAGTTTAGTGTATCTCCACACTTACATCTGGGGGCTACCAAGCCAGGAAGGAAATCCAATATAAGTAATATTAATTATGGAGTTAAACCAACCAGTTTAATCCTTCACTTAATATCTACCCAAGGCAATTTCTACCTAAGACTTAACTTATATATGAGTACCTACTCACTCCCCCTCAATCACACAGTGATCTTTTACAATGATTAATAAAATTGAAGTCACACTTCAAACAAACCAGCTTGATCTTACTTAAAAGTTTCAATCAAGACACAATTCACTTTTTGCTTAAAAGCTCATAAAGTGACAAACAATTAAAACCTGCTTAAATATAACTAGCTTCACAAACACCCTTTACAGTCTTCTAAAATTCGTGCCTTTTCTTGAGTGTTTCAGTTCCTTAAATATATGCTTGGTTTGTGGGCTTTTTGCAAATTATCCAGACTTTGATAAATCCCACATTCATCTCCTTGAATTAAGGTGAGTTAGTTTGTTGTCTCCTTGAATCAAGGTGAGTTAGTTATTCTGTTACACTGAAATCAGATAACTAAGCTTCCTAAAGATGCGCCTTGGAGTGCTTATCTTTTTACAATTAATTCCAGATAATTTCTCCTGAATTTACTCACTTCTGTTACGTATCATTTAAGTCAGATAGCAGGTTTGCGATGTCACAACATCTGGTGTGACATCCTGATGTCTAGACCTAAGTTCATTAACTTTTACTTTGTTTGTCAATGTCACAACATCTGGTGTGACATCCTGAACTAAGTTCATAACTTCTTGTTTGTCAAAAATTCTGCCAATTCTTAACATCTACACATAGTATAAAATTGTGTATAATATACAACAATTTTTTACCGAAACAAGTATTTCAAAAAGTTACAGAGAATCTAATTTTGAGATAATATTTTGCATGGACTTCCATCATAACATTCACTCATAACATATAGAAAGGATCTAAAACGTTTCGAAGCATTTCGAACAATCCTCGTTTTAATTTGATTTTTTGACCGAAACTAGTATAATTTTTTTTTAAATATACTACGATTTTTTGACCTAAACTAGCATTTCAAAAAATTCATAAAATCTAATTTTGAGATAATTTTTTTCATGGACTTCCATCATAACTTTACCTCGTAACATATAGAAAGGATCTTATAAGTTTCGTAGCATTTCGAACAATCCTCTGTTTAATTTGATTATTTGACCGAAACTAGAATAAAATTGTGTATATTATACTACAATTTTTAACCGAAACTAGTATTTGAAAAAGTTTCATATAATCTAATTTTGAGAAATTTTTTTTTGCATGGACTTCCATCATAACCTTCCCTCGTAACATATAGGAAGGATCTGAAACGTTTCGTAGCATTTCAGACAATCCTCGGTTTAATTTGATTTTGTGACTGAAACTAGTATAAAATTGTGTATAATATACTACGAATTTTTTTATAGAAACTAGTATTTCAAAAAGTTTCAA